>OY986061.1:0-652655 GCA_963920205.1 Stenodema calcarata
TTCATTAACTTTCATAACTTCATTAATCCCTAACCATCCCTACCAGCCCTAACCATCCCTTCCCACCCCTAACCACCCCTCCCTGACACCCATCCCTACCCATCCCTAACCCATCCCTCCCCATCCCTAACCATCCCTAACCATCCCTACCCATCCCTACCCATCCCTAACCATCCCTCACCATCCCTAACCATCCCAACCATCCCTAACCATCCCTAACCATCCCTAACCATCCCAAACCATCCCTAACCATCCCTAACCATCCCTAACCATCCTAACCATCCCTAACCATCCCTAACCATCCCTAACCATCCCTAACCACCCTAACCATCCCTAACCATCCCTAACCATCCCTAACCATCCCTAACCATCCCTAACCATCCCTAACCATCCCTAACCCATCCCTAACCATCCCTAACCATCCCTAACCAGTCCCTAACCATCCCTAACCATCCCTAACCATCCCTAACCATCCCTAACCATCCCTAACCATCCCTAACCATCCCTAACCATCCCTAACCATCCCTAACCATCCCTAACCATCCCTAACCATCCCTAACCATCCCTAACCATCCCTAACCATCCCTAACCATCCCTAACCATCCCTAACCATCCCTAACCATCCCTAACCATCCCTAACCATCCCTAACCATCCCTAACCATCCCTAACCATCCCTAACCATCCCTAACCATCCCTAACCATCCCTAACCATCCCTAACCATCCCTAACCATCCCTAACCATCCCTAACCATCCCTAACCATCCCTAACCATCCCTAACCATCCCTAACCATCCCTAACCATCCCTAACCATCCCTAACCATCCCTAACCAACCATCCCTAACCATCCCTAACCATCCCTAACCATCCCTAACCATCCCTAACCATCCCTAACCATCCCTAACCATCCCTAACCATCCCTAACCATCCCTAACCATCCCTAACCATCCCTAACCATCCCTAACCATCCCTAACCATCCCTAACCATCCCTAACCATCCCTAACCATCCCTAACCATCCCTAACCATCCCTAACCATCCCTAACCATCCCTAACCATCCCTAACCATCCCTAACCATCCCTAACCATCCCTAACCATCCCTAACCATCCCTAACCATCCCTAACCATCCCTAACCATCCCTAACCATCCCTAACCATCCCTAACCATCCCTAACCATCCCTAACCATCCCTAACCATCCCTAACCATCCCTAACCATCCCTAACCATCCCTAACCATCCCTAACCATCCCTAACCATCCCTAACCATCCCTAACCATCCCTAACCATCCCTAACCATCCCTAACCATCCCTAACCATCCCTAACCATCCCTAACCATCCCTAACCATCCCTAACCATCCCTAACCATCCCTAACCATCCCTAACCATCTCTAACCATCCCTAACCATCCCTAACCATCCCTAACCATCCCTAACCATCCCTAACCATCCCTAACCATCCCTAACCATCCCTAACCCTAACCATCCCTAACCATCCCTAACCATCCCTAACCATCGCTACTGAAACCTGGTAAATCACCATATGATACTAACTCATACCGCCTTATATCATTACTTTCAGTATTAGGAAAACTCCTGGAGCTGATTATACTGGAGAAACTAAGAACATTACCGACGTTTCAGCTAAGCGGAAACCAATATGGAGGATGGTTAGCGATGGTTAGGGATGGTTAGGGATGGATAAAGATTAACCATGGATAAGTTCACTGTCGATCTGGAAAAAGTCCTTGACGAGTTTGAGTACAACGAAAGTAAGTCTACTTACGTTACTGCTGACTTTGTTTGACATGAAGATTATTTGGTGACTTATGTAACTCATGTTTGACAGGTAGGGACGAGTCAATTCTCACTCCGATTGCGACAAATTCTTTGGCAAGTTCCAATCAGGTATGACTTATCCCACCAATTGGTTCATATTTTGCAAGGCGGATTCCTGAGTGACGTTGCCGTCTGTTTTTTGTTTTCAGCAAAGGCTGATAACTCCAGCGTCCTGCTATAGACGACCTGCCTTCGAGCCAATTCACCTCTCCGATGCTGATTTCTCTGCTGCACCGATTCCTCTTGTCAACGTAAACTTTTCGGTTCACGCGAGCCTGAGGGAGACCTTCAACTCAAACAACAAGGTTTACTTAAGATAATGTCAGCACTTAAAAGTTCTCAAGTGTCAGTCTTAAAAGTGTCAGCACGTAGCTCAGTTCTGTACTTCACTTTGGCTGAGATAAATTCTTCCCTTAGTGCTAGCCTAAATTCTTCATTTGTAGTTCTTTGATATTGCCTTCTTGTTCTGTTCATGTTTAGCTTTAATGATTCCATGTGTTCATCCCACCACGGGAATTTGTTTCTTTTTTGTCTTGGTGGTTCTAAGTGTCTAATTTTTTGTCCTAGTATATTGTGTAAATTGTCTACTTTTTTATCTATTTCTTCTTTTGTTTCAGCAGGCCACAGGATGTCATCACCGTATTCCAACATTTCATCTCGTACAAAACTGGTAAGTTTATCTTTTGCTATGTGTTTTAATTGTATTCTCCCCTGTTTTTGCTTCCCTTTCTTTTCGTTTCTTATGTCTATCATAATTGTTGCGTGGTCACTCGTGGTCGCGTCTCTATTAATTTCGAACCTTCTTACCCTTGAAGCTATATCTCCCGTCGTCAATGCTAGGTCAATCGCAGATGTGCCTCTTGGGCCTTCAAACGTAAGTGGGGAGTCTTCCGTGTTTAAAAGGTTGAGACCCAGCTCCGCAATAAATTCTATGACCGCCGTACCTCTTGGGTCGGTGTTTCGGTCTCCCCACGCTTGATGGTGAGCATTCAAATCCCCTCCTATGACGGCCGGCATCCTGGCATATTTGTGTAGCAAGCCACGCACCTTCTCAAGGTCCTCCTCGATGCTCTTGCCACCCTGGCAGTACAATGACAGTAGTAGGATATCCCCCATGTCCGTCCCAATAACAGCTGCGGCGAGAGTCCTGCTCGATTCCTTTAATTTTAGTACTTTCATGGTTGGGTTTCGGATGTATATCGCCGCCAACGCATTTGGCTCATAAACCGCCTTTGCTGCCACCCCCATTGCGTTCTTGATTCCTTTTCCCCAAGGTTCCTGGGCCAGTAGAATGTCTCTTTCCTCTTTTTCCATAAGCACTCTTACCTCCGCAGCCACTGTTCCTGATCCGTGCATATTAATTTGGACTATTTTCATTCTGTGGTTTGTACATGATCCACTGGTCCATAATCAGTCACATTCACCAACCTCTTTATTACTTTATTGTGGACAGTACAGTCCATCGTTCCTGCTTTATGGTCGGACTTAATATTTTCCCTACTGCAATTTGCACATTTGATCGTATCTTTCTCTGTACAATTTCGTGAATCGTGGTCGCCTGCGCAATTTGAGCAAGCCTCCTTGTTCACGCAAATTTTTGACGTATGTCCGTATCCTTGGCATTTGAAACAGCGGGTGACACCCAGGTGTTCTTTCACATAACATGACTGGTACTCTAGGTATATGTTCCCTCTCTCCTTTATTTTATGCCAGTGTTGTGGGTCTGTTTCAAAAACCCAGCTCACGTGGTTATTTTCGCCTTGGCGTCCATATTTTAGGGTGTAGAGGAAGCGAACTGCTCCTTTTTTCCATCCTTGGCCATAGTCGTTATTTTCGAGTACCTGTTGTTCCAAGTCACTTGGCGTCAATTCTTTCGGCACCCTTTGTATAATTAATCTCGGTCTTCTTTGTGTTATGCCAATCACATTTAAGCCTGCTGCTTTTAATTCAGTTGATTCTACGATTTTTTTCTTGTCCTCTTCTCTTAGGATTCTTAATGCAACTCCTCCTCTTGCCGTTATTCTCATTCCCTCTAATTTTATTTCCATTTGCTTTGGTTTAATTATTTGGTTTATCTTTTTCAGAAGATCATCTGACTTCAGGTTTTCCGTCGGTTCCACTATTAGCGTCGATGCTGCTTCGCCTTCCAGTTTCTTTCCAGGTAGTATTCTTTGAATGTTTTTCTTATTTCTCGTTGCGTCAGCTCGGTTGGTTTCTACTAATTTTTTCTTTTTACTTTTCCTTGTGCGTACAGATTCCCATGCATTTTCTCCATCTGTTGTGTCCTTCAGACCATCAGTTTCCATTTCTGACTCTGTATTTAACCATCCCTAACCATCCCTAACCATCCCTAACCATCCAACCTAGACACATTATTGTCCGATGAAAATTGGACAGTTTACGAAGCACTCTACAACTTCCTGCAGGACATCAACCACAAAGTGTAACTAAAGACAATTATTTTATTTTAGACCACTATGTTATATATAATTTACCACATTGAAGCATAACTTACTTTCTCCATCTTACAAACATAATATAATACAAGCTGTATCTTAATTTGCTAGAACTGAATGTATTAATATACGATGCCAATATAATACTATTAAAAAAAAAAAAAAAAAAAAAAAGGCCCTCAATGAATAATATTTAATAATAATTATTAATAATGAAGCGTAAAAATTATTAATAACCAACAATAAATATTAATAACTTACACTACTTGAAATAATAATTATTATCAAGTTTTGTAAATTATTACTATTTATTGTTGGTTATTAATAATTTTTATGCTTAATAATTATTATTAATATCTAATTAATGATAATTCATAATAACAATTAATCTATCATTCAGTAATCTCGACAGAAGGATGATCTGTACTAAGAAGATAAAAAACCGTTGTGTCAAGAATTTGCAGAGTTTTTTTAATTCGATTTTCTGAATCTACGTATCTTGAAACGTAAACCAACAAATTTTGAGGGGGGTTAAAAAAATTTTCTTTGGGCGATTCCAATGGTTCATTACCGAAGAAAATAAACCAAAAATCGACATCACTAAAACCATATGATGTTCCAAACAGCTCGTTAGTATGAACATTGACCTGTATTTCAACCGTTTGGTTCTCGATAATGTTGACAGGTTCATATTGGCTCAACCTTTGAGCCCTCATTGTGAACGAACAGTTGGTTGTAGGAAGCTGCGGATGGTCTCAAAAAATTCTAAACAATAAACTAACTAAAAACTACACCGTTCTATATGAATGTTTTGAGATATGAAATTTTCAAAATTTCAAAATTCGTTTTGAACCCCTTCCCCTTGACCTAGGGTTATTAAAAGTTTCGAGGATCATTGTGGGGTTGGTCGGAACCCGTAACAAACATTTCGAAATTTTAGCTCAAAGCTAACTGTACGGCGGACGGACGAATTTTTTTTATTCGATTTTCTGAATCTACGTATCTTTAAACGTAAACCAATAAATTTTGACCTGGGGTTAAAAAAAAATTTTCTTTGGGTGATTCCAATGGTTCATTATCGAAGATAATAAACCAAAAATTCTATAAAAAAAATCATGCGCAGACCCCATTGGCTTTGTGAAATGGCCGAACAGAAACCAAATTGTGATAACAGGTTGATGAGCGGACTTATCAGTGACGCGAGCGCCCGAGCGGAGGTTTGAGGAAGTAAGAAACGTTTTTTAGTTCACTTTGGAATGACCTGAAAAATTACGAATCTTTCAAGACCAATTGGATTATTGGTTTCTTGTCTGTAAAATTGTTTAAATAATACCTATTTGTTTAAACAAATTAAATTTTGATGATGAGCTAGAAATACTTGAAATTTTAAATATACGTCAGAAATGGATGACACTTCAATATTCACTCGGTTTGTAGAACAAGGTATGATTATGGTATGGTATATTATTGTATGTATGATTTGGTATAGTACAGTATGGTATGATAGGAAAGAAATTCGTGTGGTATGGAGTACGGTGAGAATATGGTATGGTGCCGATTTGCAACACAGTGTGGCATAGACAGAAGGGTGATCTGCACAAGGAAGATAATAAACCGTTGTGTCAAGAATTTGCAGAGTTTTTTTATTCGATTTTCCGAATCTACGTATCTTGAAACGTAAACCAACAAATTTTGAGGGGGGGTTAAAAAAATTTTTTCTTTGGGCGATTCCAATGGTTCATTATCGAAGATAATAAACCAAAATGTAAGCGATTTTGTTCTGCCGAATTATTTCTATCACGTTTCTATCACCTCGTCACAAGATAGAGCGGGAAGCAGGTTAGAAAAACATGCAGTAGGAACAGAGGCCGATTTTGCCATAACAAATGAGATGAACTGACAACAAAGCACATATCCTACTCTTTTCGAGGAAAGGACCTTGAAGGAAACCTTCACATAACCTCACACAAGTAAACCCATCAGACGTTTCTATTTCTCTTAAATAATAGATACAATGTCAATTCTTGAAACAAAGATTAACCATGGATAAGTTCACTGTCGATCTGGAAAAAGTCCTTGACGAGTTTGAGTACAACGAAAGTAAGTCTACTTACGTTACTGCTGACTTTGTTTGACATGAAGATTATTTGGTGACTTATGTAACTCATGTTTGACAGGTAGGGACGAGTCAATTCTCACTCCGATTGCGACAAATTCTTTGGCAAGTTCCAATCAGGTATGACTTATCCCACCAATTGGTTCATATTTTGCAAGGCGGATTCCTGAGTGACGTTGCCGTCTGTTTTTTGTTTTCAGCAAAGGCTGATAACTCCAGCGTCCTGCTATAGACGACCTGCCTTCGAGCCAATTCACCTCTCCGATGCTGATTTCTCTGCTGCACCGATTCCTCTTGTCAACGTAAACTTTTCGGTTCACGCGAGCCTGAGGGAGACCTTCAACTCAAACAACAAGGTTTACTTAAGATAATGTCAGCACTTAAAACCGCGATTCCATAATCGTCCGTAAGATATCAGTAGATTATGATACGGATTTGAAATACTGGGTACTGCAAATGCACAATTACCTGTTCTAGTTACTTTTTCATATAATATCGGTGTTTTATGGGGTGTCATTATTATGGTCCACAATTTTAAAAAATCCGTTCCAGATCATCCTGAATTCACTGCTAAAAGTGGTTCGTTTAACGTAAACGGTTCATTCAAGTATTTTGTCCAAAAACAAGACAACCTTTTTTTTTGAGTCCAGCAACACTAATCCTTGGTTTAACATACGGTTTCCATAACAGCATGTACATAATAATATTATGTACATGCTGTTATAATAATATTATGTACATTAATATATTAATGAATTTGTCGTATTTATTTATGAATGTGGGGTCTTGAGTTTAAAAAAAAAACTTTTATTTACGAAACTTTTATAATATACAGAGCTAGGACGCGTGGACTTGGTTATTGAGATGGGGTGATATTTATAAGGTCTGCCACGGACGTTGGTCGGCAGATTAAGTGCTGAGCTTGCATTCCCACGGCTCCTCTGAGGGGTAGATCTTCTTGGAAGCCTGATGCTTGGCGGTTCCGAGGGTGTCTCATGAGATGATTCCTCCCCCTCAAGATCGGAGAACGTAATTAACTGGGATGGGAATTACGTTTGAAGTTCTCGGCTCCGACGATGAAGTTGGGTTTGATACTTCTTCAAGTACTAACGGAGGTTGTCTGGAACTAAAACATTTGGAATTAACAATTGAATAAACTTGTTTTACCCTGGGCCACGTGACAAAGAGAATGAGTCCGGTAAATAGCACATACAGTACCTACATTAGCATGGTATTGTGACCATGGTTCTTCTTTTGAGTTATTACTGAAAGAGTGCCATGCTGGAACATCTTGTCCAAAAGTATTATAATCCTCCAAGACTTAGTGGAAGGTATCGTTGGTGGTAGGTATTTGCACTACCTTCTGTTCTGATATTTGGAGGAATATTGGTTTTCCCCAGGTTATTCCGTAACTGTTCAGAATAGAGTGGTTGAAATATACTTCCTCATTTTGAGATTCTTTGAGGTATGAGCCGTTTAATTCCATGAGTTCGGTTTTTGATTCGTCTTTAATTTCGATTTGTAGGGGTTCTACAGTGATTATTAAAATTTGATTTATTTCTTTGACCCTTTCTATTATTGGTTTGTTCATAGAGATTTTGGTAAAGGTCAATATTATTTTAACCTTGAAAAGGTTTTTGCGATGGGACCCCCCGCCGAAAAACGACAGGAAAAAGTGACATGAAAGTAGCGCTATGATTTATTATGATTTTCACGTACAACTGATCGTTGCAAAGGAAATTTATTTTCGCCATTATTCATCGCACAAAATTTGTTCACCACTTTTTGGAAAGCTGTGAATTTATTTGACACCAGACCACATGCCACGCTGCCAATTTCCCCCTCCTTACATTCCGGAGAACCATTGGTTACGAGTTCATTTTGTTGAGAAAACTTCTTATTGGAGAGAAGTTCTGGCTTAGTTACCTACGACGAAAATGATGCTGATGTACCTAGCCTAACTACTAAATTATTAAAAACCAATTACACTCTCGCTGATCACGAATTCGACAAATATGCTTGACGACAAATGTGCTTGACAACCTGATGTTATTATTAATAATGCGCATCTTTTTTTATTCGTTAGAATAAGCAATATTTAAAGAGTTCATCGCGAACTGTTCTTTTATAAGGAGGTATCTTAAATAATACGGTGGAAAAAAGAGGGAGAGGGAGCAAAAACCTTTTCAAGGTACGTCACATTTTAGCCGTTAGGCTCTAAGCGGAAATCATCCGGGGGTGCAGGAGGCGAAGCCCCCGCCGAGTCGCGCAGCGCCGAGTTTTCTTAACACGTTCTCATCGCATGTGGCAACTTCTCTCGATAATAAATCCCAATTACAATAGAAATTGTTATTGATTTTCTGACATTGTTATTTCAGTCCGTATATTTGCGCGTTAGCTTTGCAATAAACATAATGATTACATTTAGGCATAATACAGTTGCCATCCTTTAATATAGGAAATTCCTATATTATCAAGTGAGCGAAATAGAAACAGCGTACACATTCTGTAAAATAGGAAAACTAAATCCTAGTATTATATCAACAGAAGTTTTGGAAACCGAAATCTACAAAATAACAAATAAGACAGCTCCAAAATCGTACAAAATATTTAATCACTTCCTATTAGGAATGGAACGTAAGGTATAAGTAATACATTCTTCCGGGTTATACAATGGAAGTGATAATAAGAATATAATGCTATTATCCAACCAGATGCAATCGGTGCTAGCAAGCGTTTCGTATTCTAGCAAGTGATTAAATATTTTGTACGATTTTGGAGCTGTCTTATTTGTTATTTTGTAGATTTCGGTTTCCAACACTTCTGTTGATATAATACTAGGATTTAGTTCTCCTATTTTACAGAATGTGTACGCTGTTTCTATTTCGCTCACTTGATAATCGATGATGTTCAGAATTAGTTGCATATGATTGATCGCTTCTTTCAAGGCGGTGGCTCCCGAGTAGGTTGGGTTCAATAACTGATTGATCGAGTCTAATTTTATTTTCAGCTGTTTGTTGTTATAGTTCAAATTTTCTACAGTTTTATTATATTCTACGATGACAAGTTCTATGATAGTCCTATACTGATTTCTGAAACAACTCCAGTATGGAACGGGTTGTTTGAAGGCGTGAACATTTGGGGTTCTGACTTCTCCAAAAAACGTTGTTTGTGGAATTGTGGGGTGAAATTATTTTAGGTGACGAGGCTGACTCAGCGGCGGTGCATATTATATTTGTCAGTGTTGCAACAGAAGTATCGATGTCATGGGAACTTTTTAGGGGGATTTGTAAGCTTACAAGGTCTTCAATCGTAGACTTATATTTTTCCCAGTCGAAAGCATCAGTGAACGGTGCGAAAATTTCGAGGCACCTTGGCACCGACAATAATAAAAGGCATAAAATAGAATTATTAAATACGCAAGACGGTTCACTGTGGCTGAAAACTAAGAGCATAACTAAAGATCTCAGTGATATACCTCCTCTGAAGAATGGAGCCAGATGGGCTACAACAGCCCAAGAAAAAGTTGACATGTTCTCTACTATACTAATGGAGCAGTTCTCACCTAATCCAGATAATGATCCCTCATTCACTGAGCAGATACTATGCAAACTGAATGAGCCACTACAATTAAGCCCGTTCTTAGACTTCTTCACTCCTGGCGAAGTTAGGAATGCGGTGAGTCGATCTCCAAACAAAAAGTCCCCTGGAAGCGACCTCATCACTCCACAACTAATTAAAAATTTGCCCCGGAAAGGTATAGTTCTACTGACGCAAATCTTTAACGCCATGTTGAGGACCACTCACATACCACACAAGTGGAAACACGCCGAGATTATAATGATTAAAAACCCAACAAGAAACTAATCGACCCTATCAGCTACCGCCCGATCAGCCTGTTGCCGTTCTTCTCCAAAATATTTGAAAGACTGTGTAATAAATTAAGGATGAATTCGGATAAATAACTTGACGAGACAACATGAGGAACAACAATGGTTTATTCAAAACCGATCACAACAGGTGGGGGTCATATCAGTGTGACCAACACAATAGAACTTAATTTCCCTCTATGACATCTCCCCCCCCCCCCACAGAAGTTCCGAGAAAATGGAAATGAAAATAACAATCCAAATAAAATGCAAATGACACTCTTCAAATAAAATAAAAATGAAAATGACAATTCAAATAAAATGCAAATGAAAATGACAATTCTAATAAAATGCAAATAAAATCAAAATACAAACTTTTCATCCAAAACAAAAAAAATACAAGATACAAAATTAAACCAGACTTGACAAGATCTATCCTAAAATATGGAATGAAGGTATAATATAATAATATAGTATAGTAGGTAGTACTTCTGAATAACACATTATAGGTTCAAACGATCTGGTGGTCTCCTAATCCTCCTTGGTCGTTCTGTGTTAGGATTCATATCCGCATTTGAACTATTATTAACTCTACGTGATGTTGTGGGAGTTGTGGGAATACTAGCTTCAGCATTTGCTGTTGAAGTCTCCTTAACATCACTGTTAGTCGGGACGTTTCTGGTTTCAACGGGAGGTTTTGCATTCTGTTTTAAAACAGGTGTTTTCGGGAATATCACCACCGGAGGAGTAAACTCCTGAACGTCATCCGGAGGTTGTACATAAAATTCGCCAGCACGTATAATTTGGTCGACATGTCGTTTGTGAATACGACCGTCGTCAGTTTGGCAAAGGAAAAGATACCCTCCTAATCGTTCTTGAATTTTAGCATGTATCCATCCCCTCTTATTTGGCCTAGAATAGTCCCGAATATAGACGAAATCGTTTATTGAGAATTGTTTATTTTCAGAATAAACGCATTGTCTTTTATTCCATGTTTTGTTTCGTTTCTTATCCGCCCACCCTTTTAGTAACTGATCAAACCTAGCATTTACCTTTCTTCCAAACATTAAAGAAGTAGGCATTTTACCAGTTGTGGAATGTGGAGTATTGCGGTAATGGAAGAGAAACTTTTGCAATTTTGCGTCGAACGCTTCGTTACTAATATCTTTCGTCATTTTATATAAAGTAGTCTTGAAAGTTTTGACAAAATTTTCCGCTAATCCGTTGCTAGACGGATGATACGTGGGAGAAGTTAAATGTGTGATTCCATTCTTCACACAGAAATCAGAAAATTCGTTCGAAGTGAATGGAGTTCCATTATCAGTGACAACACACTTACGTATACCAAAACGAGCGCAAAATTCTCTAAATTTAATAACAGTATTGTATGAGTCTGCTTTATTCACTTCATATACTTCCACCCATTAACTACAGGCGTCAATCATTATCAAAAACATTCTATTTTTGAAAACAGGGCCCGCGTAGTCTAAATGTATTCTGTCCAATGGTTGTAGAGCTTCTGGCCAACCATTGGAAATTACCTTAGGTGGATCTGATCTAGTAGATGAACATGTCGAGCAATTTTTAGAAATCTCTGAAATCTGGTCATCCAAATGAGGCCACCAAAAATAAGAACGGGCGAGCGCCTTCATTTTTGTGGCTCCCATATGTGACCCGTGCAGTTCAGTGAGCAAAATTTGTCTTAGTTTAAAGGGAATTATCACTCTGTACCCCCACATTAGAATGTCGTCTTCCACATGAAGTGTTGGTGGGTGAAGAGACGAGTACTGCAGTAGTCTGATATCGGGTTTATATTTGGGGTTAGTCACAGTAGGAGTATCAATAAGTAGAGTCCAGTGCGAGGCGACCAGAACTACACAAAGGATAGCAACTGACTGACTGTCTTACAATCGAACCGTCGGCATCGCCGATTACAGCATAATCGATTATTCTTCACGCCCCTCCCCCAATTTACAATTACATAAATGACAATACAACAAATACCTGGCCATATATACATATATAAGGAACCCTTGCACTGGGGAACATACCTAATTACAATGTAACGTATATTGAGGTAAAATAAAACTAATCTGCATTGACATTGTTACCTAATTTACAATAAAGAACCTCTGCACTGGAGAACATCGATACATAATTTTTTTTTTTTTTTTTAATTATAGTAAGTTATAATGAGGTACAATAGAACTAATGTTTACAACCATTATTACAAATGACCAAGGGTAAAAACAATACAAATTGATAACAGAACCCACACCTGATTGAAAATAAAAGAAAATGAACATATTTTGGGAATAAAAGAAGAAACAACTCCAGAGAATAATGCCGCTGGTCTTTCCACCCAATCTCAAGTTAGATGGATGCAGTAAATCCAAGCTAGCCCTGAAACCAGAACAGCCATCAATAAAAGTTACCCAACTCCGACCATTACTGATGTCAATCCAGTACAAAATCCTGTAACCAACCAGGAGCACGAATCTCACGACCTGCTCTAGTTCTGTTTGCCCCCGGCAGCACGCCCTCCTGGTCCACTGGACCCCTAACCGGGAGGGAACCTCCCTCATCCAGATCCACCTGTCCCTGGGTAGGCGGTAGGCATAGAGGACCCCCTTGTGTAAGTAAGTTGGTATCAGGAGGCCCCTCCGACTGAGGTTGTGGCCTGTCAAGTGTACGCTGACGAAGTTGGGTCACATGAACTCTATGGGATCCCCCACCATGCTCACGCACCACCCTCATTGTGGGAGAAGTAACCTCGCCCACTACTGCCTTAGACCATAGCGGATGCCGGGTGTCCGGACGTAGGAGCACCCAAACAGGGGATCCCGATGAAAATTTCAGATTATCCTCTGGTTGAGAGGGAACATTTTGATCCTGAAGTGACCGAGTGAGTGGAGTCGCTGGTTTGTATGAAAACATGCATTCCATGGGGGATATGCCCGAGGTCGAGGATGGGGAGGCATGGACATAAGCCAGGACGTGAGTTAATCTATCCTGAAGAGAGCAACCTGGGAGATCCAGAGCCGCTTTCCTTAGCCCCTGCTTCATTGTATACACAGCACGCTCTGCCCTACCATTTGACTGTGGGTTATAAGGGGCCGTAGGCATATGCCTTATTGCCCAATGGGACAGGAATGAGCGGAATTCACTAGATGAGAATGGGGGACCATTGTCAGAGACAACCGTCTGGGGGAGGCCAAAAATTGAAAATAATTTCTTAAGAAAATTGACAACCCTGGACGCTGTAGTGGTATCCAGGATGTCACAGTGTATCCAATTGGAGTACGCATCCACAGCCACTATGAAGGATCGCCCATCCAACTCAAACATGTCCAAATGCATACGTTCCCAGGGGTATGATGCCTCTGGACGGAAAACTCTGTTTGGAGAGTCAGGATTTCTGGGTCCATGAATATTGCAGACCTCACACCCAGATGCTGTGGCAACCAGGTCCCCATCCAGCCCAGGCCACCAGACTATAGGTTTGGCTAATCCTCGCATGCGGCTCACCCCTAAATGCCCCGCATGAAGGAGCTTCAGAACAGCTGGGCGGAGTTTGGATGGCACAACTACACGCCCATTAAGCCAATGGATGCCCTTTTCCCATTCCAATTCACCTCGAGCTGCATAGTACCTTGCCAGCTCTGCATCCGCTGGTTTGGACCCCCATTGGGAGCCCACCAAGGCTGATAAACGCTGAAAAAGCGGGTCATTCCTTGACTCCTGGCGCACGACCTCCATATCAAGGAGTGGACTTGAAGTTTCCACAAAAGCAACCTCTGAAACCTGCGCCAGCTGGGACTGTGGTAGGCGGGACAGAGCGTCCGCATGTGGAATCTGGTTGCCAGGACGGTAGACCAGCTCATAGTCATATGCAGCTAATATTTCTGCCCATCGCACAAGTCGAGCTGCTGCAATGGCAGGTATATTCTTATCTGGCGAAAGGATGGATTTCAGAGGCTGATGGTCCGACTCAATGAGGAAATGCCTGCCTTGAAGGAATTTGTGGAATTTCTTCAATCCAAATATTATGGCAAGAGCCTCTTTATGGAGCTGACTATAACCCCTCTGGGTGGGGGTGAGAGTGGCAGACTCAAAAGCAAGAGGGAACGATTTTCCATCAACAAGGTGACTAAGAGTAGCACCCACACCATATTCACTAGAATCTGTAGATAACACGAGATTCTTTGATGGGTCATAAAGTGTCAGTGTGGCCACCCTTGCCAGAGACATTTTCAAGGCAACAAATCTTGCATCACACGCCTCGGACCACGTCCAAGAATTCCCTTTACGAAGGAGGAAATGAAAAGGCTCAAGCTTATGAGCTAAATTAGGAAGGAAAGATCGGTAGAAATTTACAAGTCCTAGAAAGGAACGAAGCTGGGCGATGTTTTGGGGTGCAGGCATATCCCTAATAGCTGCCACCTTACCAGGGTCTGGTGTACGACCCTTAGACGATAGAACGAACCCAAGAAAGGGGACGGATTCAGAAAACCACACAGATTTGTTAGTGTTGATTTTCACATTATGCTGGTTTAAGCGCTCAAGCACCTGTCGGACAATGGTCTCACATTCAGCTTTATCTTTACCCCCAATGAGGGTATCATCCAAGTAGGCTCTACATCTTGGAATACCTGAAAGGATACGGTCCATCACAGACTGAAATAGTGCAGGGGCAGAAGAGAGTCCAAAAACAAGCCTTTTATACCTGTACAACCCTGAGCATGTGTTAACAGTGAGTAAATGACGACTGTTGGGATGGACCTCCAACTGAAGGTAGGCATTAGACAGGTCAATCTTGGTAAAAACAGTACAACCTTGAAAAGTGTGAAAGATATCGTCAGGACGAGGAGTAGGGTAGAAATCTGATTTAATGTTGGGATTCAGGGTACGTTTCAAATCAACACAGATTCTGAGATCTCCCGTATTTTTTTTCACCGCAACTAAAGGGCTTGCCCACTCCGTTTCAGTTACAGGGTACATCACTCCAGATTCAACAAGTTTACTTATGTGGTCCTCCACTTGGGAGCGAAGAGCCAGAGGGACAGGGTAAGGGCGCTGGAAGATGGGTGTGGCATTCTTTTTCAAATTGATATGCACTAAGAAGCCTTGGATTGGACTATCATTGTCAGACAAACTGAAGGCTCTAGGGTAGTCCCGGGGTAATTCGGGAGGACATGGTGACACAACAGAAACAGAAACCTGGGCAAAAAATTTGGAACGCCAATTTGGTTTCAAAAGGGATAAGGAATCCCTACCCAGGATGGCATAGGGACGCAATGTCGATGCCACCAGCAGTGATGTCTGGACAATATGTTGGTCAACGTGAAGAAGGGTATCCCATATTCCTAAAATAATTATTTGGCTCCCATTTGCGAATTGAAAGACTACGTCTGGCACGTAGAGACGACAAGCAAGTAGAGACGAAAAAAAGCACGTAGAGACGACAAGAGAGAAGAAAAAAAAATCTCGGCTCTCGTGAAGAAATGAACAGGAATGTAGTTTGCAGATACCTGTTGTTCCTCAGGAAGTAGATGACGGCGTTGCAGTAAAATTATAGATCCCATCCTCGTCGCCACTGAAGTGTTGGTGGGTGAAGAGACGAGTACTGCAGTAGTCTGATATCGGGTTTATATTTGGGGTTAGTCACAGTAGGAGTATCAATAAGTAGAGTCCAGTGCGAGGCGACCAGAACTACACAAAGGATAGCAACTGACTGACTGTCTTACAATCGAACCGTCGGCATCGCCGATTACAGCATAATCGATTATTCTTCACCACAAAAAGTTCGGATTTACGTGATTCGTATGGTTTTAATTCGTCTTCAACAACTGTTGGCCATCCATCTCTAGCATAGATGAACGCCTTGCTCAAAATTGGATCCTTACGAGTTTCAAGTTTAACTTGTGCGTAATTCACCGGAATAAACTCTTCTACAAAATTTAAATACCCTGACCCCACTTTGTCAATCTTATCTTGTTGGTCGTCACCTGGTAAAGGAAGTCTTGACAGTCCATCTGCAGAATTGTTAGACCCTCTAATGTACTCCAGCTTATAATCAAAATTAGATAGGAATAGTGCCCATCTCTGTATACGACCAGTAGCCATTTGAGGTAAACCCTGGTTTTCACCTAAGAGTCCCAATAAAGGTTTATGGTCGCTTCTAATAGTAAATCTGTGACCCATTAAATATTCAAAAAATTTCTTGCAGCCAAAAAATATTGCCAAAGCCTCTTTTTGAATTTTCGCATAACGTTTTTCAGCTTTATTTAAAACCCTCGAAGCAAAGCTAATAGGCTTCAAATTATTATCAGGCATCCTATGCATCAAACAAGCGCCTACCCCAACATCTGAGGCATCGCATTCTAAAATCAATTCATACTCTGGATTGAAATGAACTAAAATTTGATCTGAAGTTATAATCTTCTTTAGTTTGTGAAAAACTGCACTACAGTCGTTAGACCAAACATACGGGACATTTTTTTTTAGTAAGTTGTACAAAGGTGTTAAGGCCGTCTGTTCTTGTTGTTGTGATGGACCGTGTTTGTAACGCGATGTATTTGTTATCGAACTGACCCCCCCGCCTAAGTAGTCGCTGGAGCTCTCGCTGGTCATCTTCTCAACCGATTCGGCAGTATCACGAAAACGCCTGTCTACGCCTGTTGTTTTTTTTCCTCCGCTGTACAGCCCACGTTGATTTTCGCAACTACCGCGAAGTCCCTCAAGACGACCGCGATCCATAAAGAGCGCTATTCTCTCCCCGACCAACGAATTTCGGGAAAGTTCGCGAGTGTCGTCTACGTGGTTTGGAAGGAAAGTTCGCTATTTCCGCCTACGAGGTTTGGAAGAAACACCAACACTAACTTTACTTCGTGTCCGTTTCGGATCATCCGCCAGCACAGGTCAGTCCGTTCCGACCCCCGTCTATCATCAACCATCCAAATTTTACACAATTTAAGGACAAATAAGACAATTCAAAAGAATAATTTAATTCCGAATAAGAGAAGTTTATAATTTGTTTAACACAAGGAGCTCCTTATTTTCTTTTATTTGTGCAAACTGCTAAATACATTTCCTTTTATATATTCTCAATTACTCTAATCTTGATTTTAAGCCTGCATTTCCCGATTCAAGTAGAGTTGTTAGTTCTTGGAGAGTACCAAAAACAAATCGGGACTCAATTTGCTAATTCCTCTTCATTTTGGTAGCAGAGCATGGTTTTAATTTCTAAATAGTTTCGGGAAACAAGCAGTCTATTTCATATTTTTGCTGCTAAACTCATGATGCATTGTATTTAATCAGCTATATTATTCTGAGCACAAGAAGCTCTTAATAAGCCGCTTGTTTTATTGCTACATTTTCCCTTATTATTGCCAACATTTATTGATTGCATAGTTTGCTATTTCAGCTACGTATTTCGTTTTTGCTGAATTTTCTAACTCAGCTATTTATTCATTCTTAGCACTACGATGTTTCATCTTGATTAATACCCTACACATAATAGATATTATATATCTATTCCATTTAATTCCTTGTCTTCTTTTGGATAGTTTTCGGGGTATCTACAGACTTGTTCACATAGAACATTTTAATTTACTACGAATATTATTCATATTACATTTGTCATATTATTTATAAATTTGTTTGCAGTGATATCCCCTATTATTAGAACACTCGACGTTCGTTGCATTTGTTTGAATTATTGGTGTATTTAATTTGTCACTCTGAGCATAGGTTTCCTATTCCATAGTTGTCCTATCGTCTTGATTATCCAACCTTGATAGACTATACTCCATTCACTATTGATCCAGGTGACCATTACTTATTCAAACTGAAATGGCTGAGGGTTTTAATCAAACTGCAGCTTCGTTAAAGCGACGCCTGGAAGCTTCACATTGCGAAGTGAAATCTATTAATGAACAGGGGAGACTAGCACTTACCAATCCCGATGAAGTTGACCAATTTAAAGGTATGTTTAGGGCATTGGAGAAGTATTACTCGAAATATGAAAGTACATGGGATGCACTCATCGATCTGTATGATGCAGAGAAAAGGTCCATGGATTTTCCTTCCGCAGCCGAATCAACAAAGAAAACTTGCACACAACGCTATTACTACGAGGCCAATACTACTTTTGAGAAATTGAATAGATCTCCTGCTCCTCATACCCTTGCGTCTCATTCACAACAGAGTCATTCCCTGAATGACACCACCATCCACAAAAAACTACCCGCGATCAATGTGCCAGTGTTCGATGGTGATATTCTTGCTTGGCCGAAATTCAGAGATATTTATCAATCCTTAGTGCACAATGATGATTCCTTGTCACCTAGTATCAAGTTTCAATATCTCAAATCTTCACTAAAGGGTGCAGCTGCTAGTGTTATAGGCGGATTTTCTATTGAGGATGACCAGAATTACGAATTGGCTTGGCGAGCAGTAACCCAGGCTTTTAATAACAAGCGTATGCTCGCCTCGGCATACCTTAATCAAATTCTGACCTTTAAGCCAATGCATGGTCGGGCCACAGTCGAATCTCTCAAGCTGTTCAGGTCTAGGATTTCAGACTCTGTGAATGCTTTCAAACTTCTAAAAATCAAAGATGAATCTGACTTTATTCTCTTCCATGTGGCCTCTAGGTACCTTGATCCTGTATCCCGAGAACAATTTGAGATAGAGCACAAAGCAACTACATTCCCTTTATTCAGACATCTCGACGCATTTGTAATGGATCGTAGTAATGCTCTTCAAATGTCCTCGGAGCTTGGTATTTCTAACAAACCCACTGAGCTAAATGTAATAAGTACTAAATCTCAAAGAAAGGTATACCTCCACTCGAACTCACATTTTAAAACTTCGTTGATGGTTACCGACAGTAAGAAACCTGAATATCCTTGCTTCATTTGTAAAAACGGTTCAAGTCATCACTTACTCAGTTGCCCTCGCTTTGATGATGCTCGAGTTGATCAACGCTGGGAAATGCTAAGATCGTGGAGTGGGTGCCGGAATTGCCTTTCTCCCCTCCACTCAGTAAAGGCTTGTAAATCTAAGTGGCATTGCCGATTTTGTAACTCAAAACACCACTCGAGCTTGCACAAACACTCTACTCTTCAGTCAGGTGATAATTCTAAATCAATTCCTGTTTCAGTCGCAGCAAACAGCTCGAGCGCTCATGGTACTTCACTCAGCTCTACTAGTGCTGACAACAACGTGCTTCTGGGTACGATTGTGGCAGAAGCGCAGGACGCGAGGGGTCGCTTTCAGAGGATTCGTATAGTGGCTGATTCGGGGAGTCAGTACTCATTTATCACCCGGAAGTGCCTCGAGAGGCTTGGACTTAAATCCACCAGATTTCCTAAGAAAATATCTGGTATCGGACAGACGATTTTTGATGGAGCATCTGGGAAAACTAATATAAAAATTCGACCTTGTCATTCCGTCTCTCCTGAGTTCTCTACAGAAGCTGTTGTGGTATCCAATATTACATCCTACTTGCCTAGCGCTCCATTACCTCTTCAATTCAGATGTCGCTACAGTCAGTATGCCTTAGCTGATCCCGAATTCTGGCAACCTAGACCAATAGACTTTCTGTTAGGTGCCGATCTATTTGGTGAAATTTGTACTGGAAGCAATGTGTCTTTTGAAGAAGGGTATCCTAGGCTACTCGCTTCGGTGTTCGGGCATATTGTTATGGGAAAGTATGCTGACGGTACTTCTGAGGACTCATCCACTGTTTTGTTTTCACTAAATGAACCCGACGACTTGGGAGGTGCGCTACAGCGTTTTTGGGAGTTGGAAGAACCTTCGAGTTTACCACCAGTTTTGAGTGCTGAGGACTTGAAGTGTGAACATCATTTCAAGAACACTCACTATCGAAAAGACGACGGGCGGTACGTGGTACATCTTCCATTTAAAGTGGATGTCCCAATGATTGGTGATTCCTCGTCTATTGCACTCCGCCGCTTCAGAAGTCTTGAACGAAAATTGGAACGGGACCCTCTCATCAAATCAAAATATGACGAGTTCATGCAGGAATATCTCTCCTTGAATCACATGGAAGTCTCAAAAACGCCATCACGATTCGTGATTCCCCATCATTGCGTTACCAAGAAGATCCATTCTGATATAAAGTTGAGGGTGGTATTTGACGGTAGCGTCAAGGTTCCCACTTCGTCTCTCAATGACCAGTTATTAACTGGCGAAAAGCTTCAAAAGGATATTTGGGAAATCTTACTCAGATTTCGTTGCCACCGCTATGTTTTCATCACTGACATAGTCAAAATGTTTCGAATGATTCTGGTCGACCAAGCCGATTGGCCTTTCCAACATATTTTTTGGAGATTCTCGATGGCTGACGCCCTCTGCACCTTTGCCTTGAAGACTGTGACTTATGGCCTGAGCTGTGCACCGTTCTTGGCTCTTAGGGTTATGAAGCAGCTTGGCATTGATGAAGGCCACAGATTTCCTTTAGCAAACAAAGCATTGGAGCATGATATTTATGTGGACGACTGGGTAACCGGAGCCGATTCAATCAAGGAAGTCTGTGAGCTGCAGCAGCAAGTCATAGATCTGATGAAGTGCGGCGGTTTCAGCCTCAGTAAGTGGGCATCAAACTGCAAGGAGGTCCTACAGGCTATTTCCCAGGACAAACCAAATGCTTCGGTCTCACTCAGCTCCAAGGAAGATTTGTCTGTTAAAATATTGGGTTTAAGGTGGGACCCGGTTGCAGATTGTTTCTTTTATGAGATAAAGATCCCAGAACTCATATTTACCAAGAGAGCAATTCTCTCAACCGTTGCTAGGTTATTCGACCCGTTGGGATTCCTTACCCCTGTTACACTGCTCCTCAAATCCTTCATTCAGGAACTGTGGAAGCTTGGTCTGGGTTGGGACGAGCCAATCCCTACCCACTTGGGTGATCTATGGAGAAGTTCAGTGCAGGAGCTGACCCTGATTGAAGCCATCCGAATCCCGCGTTTTGTCCACACTACTGGTGAATTTGATTATCAAATCATTGGGTTTTCTGACGCATCTTCTAAGGCGTATAGTGCTACAATCTACATAAAGGTACTCACCTCTGCAGTGACTTCAGTCAGCCTACTGACCGCCAAATCGAAGTTGGCTCCTACTAAGGTCATCTCTATCCCTAGGCTCGAACTTTGTGGAGCATTGTTACTGACTAAACTTTATCAGTCCATTGCAGGACTCTGCAGTTCACTCTCTGGGACGACTCGGCAGCCTGTCTTCTTTACAGATTCGTCAATTGTTCTGGGGTGGCTGAGGACTCCATCATACAGTCTACAAACCTTTGTCTCGAATCGAGTGACCGAAATCACTCAGACCTTACCGCCGTCCAGCTGGAGACATATACGATCGGAAGAGAACCCAGCGGATGCAGGATCCAGAGGATTACTGACAAGCGATCTAGTGAAGCATAGCCTGTGGTGGAATGGTCCCCATTGGTTGGCATTGCCTGAGACTGAATGGCCAGACCCCCTAATTTTGCCATATCAAGACCTTCCAGAACTAAAGAAGCGGCCTACAGCGCTGGCTGCCGTTGGGGTGGCCAACCCATTCCTCCAATGGATGACTAGATTCTCATCTTATTGCAAACTCGTTCGATCAGTCGCCTGGTTGAATCGATGGCGGCAGAATACAAAACATGCTGGATGTTGTTGCTGTAAGATGCTAACGGGGCCGCTATCTTTTGATGAAATCCGTCGAGCAACAATTACCTGCATCTTGGTGGTCCAACGACACTATTTCTTTCAGGGACAGAACCCTGATGAGAGGGTTGGAATGAAACTTTTCCCACAGCTTTCACCGTTCATCGGGGAGGACAAATTGTTAAGAGTTGGAGGTCGTCTATGTTTGGGGAATATCCAACCAAGCAGGAAACATCCAATACTTCTACCATCAAATAGTCACTTCACAACCATACTAATTGATCATCTTCACCGTATATACCTACATCCAGGACCAACCCAGTTACAGGCTTTGATTCAGCTCCATTTCTGGATACCATCCCTCAGAAGGATCATACGCAAGCGAGGATTTATGTGCCTCACTTGTTACAAGTCAAAGGGCATAACTTTCACTCCACAAATGGGTAATCTACCAAAGTATCGACTTGAAGGAGGAAGAGCCTTCAGTCACGTGGGTGTGGACTTTGCAGGCCCATTTGAACTGAGAGAATCTCTGCGGCGCAAGGCACCACTGTCTAAAGCCTACCTCTGTCTGTACATATGTATGGCCACCAAGGCAATACATCTTGAGGCCACAACCAGACTCACCACAGAGGCATTCCTCGCCTCGTTCCAGAGGTTTGTGTCCCGCAGAGGTTTGCCAACTAACGTCTACTCTGATAATGGTTCTAACTTCATTGGGGCCTCTAGACATCTCCGGGAGGTTGTTGAATGTTTGAGGAAGGATACCGGCATGGCAGCCATCCAAACCTACGCGATAAAGCATGCTATAAATTGGCATTTTAACCCTCCTCAGACACCTCACATGGGTGGAATATGGGAATCTGGGGTGAAATCCGTGAAACAGAGACTCTGGCGCATAGCTGGCTCTACACCTCTCACATTCGAGGAAATGTCTACCCTTTTCGCCCAGATAGAAGCTGCACTAAACTCTCGTCCGTTATGTCCACTGTCAAACAGTCCAGAGGACACAGAATATCTGACCCCGGGTCATTTCTTGGTCGGCGGCCCACTACAGGCTACACCTGAGCCCTCGTTGTTGGATCTTCGAGAAAATACTCTCAGCAGATGGCAGCTAGTTCAGAAGATGTCAGAGCAGTTTTGGACTCGCTGGAGACTTGAGTACTTGGCGACCCTGCAATCCAGGATCAAGTGGCAACAGGATGTTCCAAATCTTCAGGTTGGTGACCTGGTGCTCCTCAACGATGACTCTCCCATCCAGTTCTGGCCTCTGGGTAGAGTGATTGCAGTTCACCCTGGAAGTGACGGAGTTGTTCGAGTGGTGACACTAAGGACTGCGTCAAACAGCTCAATCAAACGACATGTGAACCGCTGTGCTCCCCTCTTACCCCTAAAAGAACCTGCCTATGACTCAGAGATTTAAAATTTTGCATACCAAATTTGGTCGGCGGCATGTTAAGGCCGTCTGTTCTTGTTGTTGTGATGGACCGTGTTTGTAACGCGATGTATTTGTTATCGAACTGACCCCCCCGCCTAAGTAGTCGCTGGAGCTCTCGCTGGTCATCTTCTCAACCGATTCGGCAGTATCACGAAAACGCCTGTCTACGCCTGTTGTTTTTTTTCCTCCGCTGTACAGCCCACGTTGATTTTCGCAACTACCGCGAAGTCCCTCAAGACGACCGCGATCCATAAAGAGCGCTATTCTCTCCCCGACCAACGAATTTCGGGAAAGTTCGCGAGTGTCGTCTACGTGGTTTGGAAGGAAAGTTCGCTATTTCCGCCTACGAGGTTTGGAAGAAACACCAACACTAACTTTACTTCGTGTCCGTTTCGGATCATCCGCCAGCACAGGTCAGTCCGTTCCGACCCCCGTCTATCATCAACCATCCAAATTTTACACAATTTAAGGACAAATAAGACAATTCAAAAGAATAATTTAATTCCGAATAAGAGAAGTTTATAATTTGTTTAACACAAGGAGCTCCTTATTTCCTTTTATTTGTGCAAACTGCTAAATACATTTCCTTTTATATATTCTCAATTACTCTAATCTTGATTTTAAGCCTGCATTTCCCGATTCAAGTAGAGTTGTTAGTTCTTGGAGAGTACCAAAAACAAATCGGGACTCAATTTGCTAATTCCTCTTCAAAAGGAGAAAGTAAAATTGAAAGATTTTTTATAAATTTGCCATGGTAATTTATCATACCAACAAACGCTTTCAGCTCCGACACGTCTTTTGGAACTGGGGCCTGCACAATCGCACTTATTTTGCTAGGATCTTTTCTAAGTCCGTGTTCATCTATAATATGACCCAAAAATTTCAATTGACGTCTAAAAAATTTACATTTGTCCTTATTTAATTTGAAACCAGCATGTCTTAATTTAAACAATACATTTTTCAAGTTATCTAAATGTTCATTAGTAGAACTGCCTGTGACCACAATGTCGTCAAGCAGACAAGCCACACCGTTACATCCTTGAAGCGTCTTATCAACTTCGCGTTGAAAAATTTGACAGGCAGGTTTCGTGCCAAACGGCAAACGATTTACCTTAAAAATGCCTTGGTGTGTACTCCACGCTAATATGAGTGACGTCTCTTCATCAACCTCTAATTGATTGTACGCGCTAACAAAATCAAGTTTACTATACAGCTTACCTCCTTGGAGTTTTTGGAAAATATCCTCTATTCTAGGAACTGGATGTTCAACATCTTCCAGATACCTGTTTAGGGTTACCTTGTAATCTGCGCATACCCTTATCGTGTTATCCGGCTTCAGCACTGGTACTAGAGGTGTACCCCATTGGGATGTTTCAACCCTACTTATTACCCCTAGATTTTGTAATTTATCTAGTTCAACATCGACGCCTTTACGATAAGCATGAGGTATAGGACGTGGTCTACAGAACTTTGGCTGTACGTCTGAATGTAATCGTAAGTGTACTTTACTGTGCTTATATGTACCTAATGTACCGTCAAACAAATCAGAAAATTCTTTCAAAATATCATCAGTAAGTAGCTGTTCCTTTACATCAGAAGACAATACTTGGTGTTCACTAAAACACAACTTATGCTGGTACTCATTGGAGCTGGAAATAATATCAATATTAAAACGTTTAATTAAATCTCTGCCAATTAAAGGCCGTTGTCCACTTCGGACAACTAAAAATGTACTCCGTGTACTAGTTTGCTTGTACATTACACTAACAGTGATAGCTCCCAATGGACGAATTATCGATCCATCGTATGAGTGCAGCTTAATAAAACTCGGTTCAAGCACAAAATTGCTGAAATATTGTTTGTAAAACCCTTCAGGGAGTATTGATAAACTCGAGCCTGTGTCTATCTCAAACTCAATATTCATTTGCTCTACTCTCAATGTCACCAAAAATGGTTGTTTATTCAAATTTTCATCTTCGTCATCAGAACTACTGTCTAACAAAAAATGTGAATCTTGTAGTGTACAAGCTTCTGCTAAATGGCCAATTTTTTTTGCATTTTTTTGCATTGGTACGATTTATATTTGCAATTTTTAAAATCGTGGTTACCTTGATTACATGCAAAACACTTAGCTGTATTCTTGTATGCGGTACCATAGCCAGAACCATCTCTCCACGGTTTCGTAAAAGGGGGACGCGCTCTGTCTTCCACTTGGTGACCATCTTTGGGGCGCATCAACTGTCGGGATTTTCTCGCCTTGATTTGATGAACCTCCGTCGTCTGAGCAGGAACAGCACCTTGCTGGTCTTTCATTGCACCCTCCTTCTTGAGCGCGGTTGAATACAATTGCTTTAACGTGGCGTCGTCAGCTTCTTCACACAGCCTGTCTAAGATTGGGCCCCGTCTCAGCCCTGCGACGAATTGCAGTGATAAAAAATCGTTTAGGTTTGCCCCGAATTTGCAATCCATCGAGTGTTTTTTTAAACGGACGTACCAATCCGAAATTCGTTCACTTTGGTCTTGTGAAAGCTGTGCGAATAAAACTCGGCTTCTCCACACTGACGTCGTTGGAGCATACTGAGTACTGAGAAGTTCGCAGAGTTCTTCGTATGTTTTCGACTTCGGTAAATCGGGATGAGTTAGCTCCCGTACAATCTCATAAACGTGGGCGTTAATGGCCGTTAGCAGCAATGAGACCTGGCGGGAGGCCGATACCGAATTTGCCTCGAAATATTGTTCCAGGCGTTCGATAAACGTCGTGACGCGATCTCCGATGTCAAATTTCGGTAATTCTCCGAGAACGGACTGAAGAACCAACGCCCGCGATGCAGAAACATCTGTCTCCGTACGTGTCATATCGCCGAACAGTTATTTGCAACAATGGCGTGCTTCGAGAAACTCGAAACGCGAGGAACACTCGTAGTTTCGCCGTGAAACCGTAATCCGCCGTGGATTGAACTTGTGCGAATCCACACAAAATAAAATTTAAAAAAAACTTCACTTCTAAACCAATTATACCCGTCGCCAATTGTAATAAATTAAGGATGAATTCGGATAAATAACTTGACGAGACAACATGAGGAACAACAATGGTTTATTCAAAACCGATCACAACAGGTGGGGGTCATATCAGTGTGACCAACACAATAGAACTTAATTTCCCTCTATGACAGACTGCTACTGCCAAAACTGCTCCAACATCTGTCACCTCTAATCCCTAACATCCAGTTCGGGTTTCGATCCTCACATTCCTGTCCCATGCAGTTACACAGAGTAATCGACCAGATACTGGAAACATACGAGAGAAAGAAAGTATGCCTAGGCATTTTCCTCGATTCGGAGAAATGCTTCGATAAAGTACTTCACGAGGGCCTCCTATACAAAATGAAGGACCACTTACCGGATACATACTATCGCCTAATGCTCTCATATTTAGAAGGACGCACGTACTCGGTAAGATACAAGACGGCTCTGTCAAAGTCTAAGCCAGTCCACTCCGGAGTTCCCCAAGGTAGCGTGCTTGGGCCGTTCCTCTACTTGATATATGCAAATGATATCCCCCAACCGGAAGACACCACACTGGCGCAGTTTGCAGATGACGTGGCCATCCTCCAAACCGAAACTGCATTGAACGTAGCAGCAACCAGGGCCCAAACAGCACTGGACGAAATGAACAATTGGTGTGCAAAATGGAGAATAAAAATGAACCCAGCTAAGTCTGTGGTTGTCCCGTTCACTAAGAAAAGAGACCACCTCCAGGATACCCTACAGATAAACAACACTCCAATCCCCCAAGCTACAATCGTTCGCTACCTCGGAGTGCACCTCGATAAGACAATGACGTGGGAGGCCCATATCAAGCATGTAATAAGAAACCGTATAAGGCAGCTTAAGTCCCTCTTACACGAACGCTCGCCTCTTAAGTCTGGACACGAAGCGGCTCCTCTACCTGTCTCTCATTCGCCCAAACTGGGCGTACTCTTCGGGACTGCGGGGATGTGCTGCAGCTAGCCACATTCACAAGATCCAAGTGACGCAGAACCGGGTACTGAGGATAATAACTGGGGCACCTTGGTACGTACGCAATTCAACGCTGCACAACGACCTAAACGTACCTACTGTTCAAGAGTTAATAAAGAGCACTTACAAAGCTCTGCATGGCCGCATGATCAACCATGAAAACACACTGGTCTCTCAAATCCCCAATAATCCCCCACCCCGGCCAGAAAGCAGGCGCCTCAAAAGGAAGAGACCCCAGGACTCTCTACTGCACTGAAGACAAGACCTGTTATAACTTACCTGTTCATTTATTCAATTCTTTTATGGTTGGTATTTGTTGTTAATTTACTCTACTATTGTTAATCATATTGTTCGTATAGTCACTTATAATTTGAAACTGGCGAAGGACAGTCAATGGGCTGCACCTTAAACACACACCATGTTAATTAAGCATCGCTTACTATATTATTATTATTACTCCTAATGTCAGTATTGACAATAAAGTTTACAATTTAAAAAAAAAAAATTGATTAAATACCTAATACCTTTTTGTAATAATACAAATTAAATTTTGATGATGAGCTATTGACTTGAAATTTTAAAAATAGGTCAGAACTGGATCACAATGCAATATTCACTCGGTTTCTTGACTGTAAAATTGTTTAAATAATACCTATTTGTTTAAACAAATTAAATTTTGATGATGAGCTAGATACTTGAAATTTTAAATATAGGTCAGAAATGGATGACATTTCAATATTCACTCGGTTTGTATGACATGGTATGAGTATGGTATGGTATGTTATTGTATGTATGATTTGGTATAGTACAGTATGGTATGACAGGAAAGAAATTCGTATGGTGAGAATATGGTATGGTGCCGATTTGCAATACAGTCTGGTATAGACAGAAGGGTGATCTGCACAAGGAAGATAATAAACCGTTGTGTCAAGAATTAGCCTAGACACGGAATCCAAAATTGGATTATTCAGCGATTTTAGTCTCAATGCGAATCGGTCTGCAAGAATTTGTCTTCGGTAGCACAACGGTATCTCCCCAGATTCTGACAACAGTACATCTATAGGGGTAGACTTGAGGTAACCTAAGCATTGTCGGATCCATTTATACTGTACCCTAGACACTTTCAGCAATGCAGTTTTACTAGCCTGGCCATAGAATATACTCCCGTAGTCGATTCTAGCTCTTGCTGTTGCTTTATAATATAGCAATGCTATCTCTGGGTCAGCTCCCCATCTCGTGTTTGTAGTTGAATAGACCTTTCTACGAGGAAGCATAAAAGCGTTATTCAGTAATGTAATAAAACGAGTGCACCTCAACGTAGGTTTTATTCAGCGAAATTCTGCATAGGTAACACAATAGGAACGGATTTTTCAAGAACACCCTAAAACAGCATGGTAACCAATAAATACTTAATTGATGGGGAATAGGGATAATTCAGAACTGTAGTTTTATCACATTTTCCCCCTCTTAATTTTGGAACGTAGTCGGCAAGATAGCTCGGGGGTTTCTTCACCCTGCTGCTCCTTCGACTCAATTGATTTTCCGAATGCGATGTCTCTTCGACTTGAGGTACGACTTCAATTGGTTCATCTCCACGCGGTGACGTAGGACTGGACTGGATGATTTCCGGTGTTTCCTCTTCTACCACCACGTCAGCATGATTGCCTATTCCTGTTGGAGCTAAATGCTGTGTTGATGCGGTAGTCTCCCGTCCATCTGCTAATCGGATGTGTGCGTAATGTGGGTTTGCCTCTAGTAACTCGACTTTGACTACTAATGGTTCATTCTAACTAATGGTACATATCTTTTGAGCAAGACCTGTCCCGGTTCTAGGAGCCAGGAAGGTAGAGCTTCACCACTCGGTGACTTCCTTGGGTGTGTGAACATGCATTCATGCGGGGTTTGGTTTGTCGCGGTACAGAGAAGCGATCGAATCGAATGCAAAGCTTGTTGTAACACTTCTTCCCAATCTTCTGTGTTCAAATTGTACGTATGTAAAGCTAGCTGTATCGTTTTCCACAAGATACCGTTATACCTCTCGACTTGTCCATTGCTTTGTGGGTGATAAGGAGTGGTTCTGCTAGATGCTATTCCACTAGAATGTAGGAAAGTTTTGAATTCGCTGGACATGAAAGATGATCCTCTATCAGAATGGACGTACGGTGGCATACCAAACACCGAGAATATTTGCTTCATACTTTGAATAAGAGTGTTAGCGCTCAAATCTTAGCAAGGAATTGCGAAAGGAAAACGGGTATACTCATCTATCACTGTCAAAATGTATGGACGTCGATGTCGTGATGGCAAAGGACCCTTGAAATCAATGTTCAATCTTTCGAAGGGCCATGTAGCTTTGATAAGATGGGCAGACGAATCGCCTTGAAAATACCGAGGCTTTAGTTGAGCACATGTGTTACATTCGGACGTAGTTTTCCTGATTTCCTCCAACGAAAATGGTAAATTTTGGTTCGAACCCAATGGTACATCCTGGTAATTCCCGGGTGGCATAAGGATTCGTGCAGTTTTCGGAGATCCCAACCTGACATAGATCCACAAACCCTGGACAACGCATCTGCAAGTGTATTATTTTTCCCGGGGCGGTAGTTAATGTCGTAAGAGTATGCAGACAACTCCAGTTTCCATCTACAGATCTTCTCATTCTTCACTTTACCAGCATGTTTGGTATTGAACATGAATCCGACGCTCTGTTGGTCAGTGATGAGATGGAAATGTCGTCCCATTAGGAAATGACGCCACGTCCTAATAGCTTCAATGATCGCGTACGCTTCCTTCTCGATTATGGAATGATGTTTCTCAGAGCAACTGAGAGTACGAGTGAAGAATGCTACAGACCACTGCCGTCGAAATATCTTGTTTGATCCCTTCAAATGCCTCACAGGCCTTAGCATTGAGAGGGAAAGATGATGTATGGACCAGTGGATAGATTTTATCTGAAAAATTTCTTACCCATTTAGAATAATGGGAAATCATCCCCAAAATTCTTTGCAATGAGGCTGGGTTAGTTGGAGGTTGGATTTCAAGAAATGGGCGTAGGCTCTCTGGGTCGGGTCTGATTTGCCCATTCGAAATTACGTAGCCTAGTAAGCTTATTGACTTCGATTTGAATGTGCATTTGTCGTCGTTGATCGTAAGGCCGTATTTCCTGATCATTTCGAGAAAACTCTTCAGATTATTATCGTGTTCAATGTTATCATTACCGCATATGGTCACATCGTCCAAGTACACATAACAGCCTTTAATACGTTCATTCTTAATAATGCCAGTCAAGAATTTCTGAAATGCTGGAACACCATTGGTAACCCCAAAAGGTAAACGAGTAAAGTGGTGCAGTTGTCCACAGGCTTCGAATGCTGTGTAAATGTATTCCTCCTTCGCTATGGGGACTTGATGGTATGCGCTGGTAAGGTCGATCTGGCTGTATACTTTGTACATTGCTACCTCTTCGACTATAATATACCTAGTCGATTCATATTATCAATTCTCGGAATGGGAAAAGCGTCAAGTAACGTAAACTTGTTGATTGTCCTGGAGTAGTCTATGACCATTCGTCTTTTACGTGTGCCTGACACAACAAAGGCTTGGGCTCTCCAAGGAGAATCACTTTTCTCTATAATTTTGTTTTTTAAAAGGTTTTTTATTTCATTTTCCATAAATTCCAGATCAATTTTCGAGTGTCTCCTCGAACGAACTGCAATTGGCTTGCAATTTGGAATCAGATGTGAAAATATATGAATGGGTTGTACAAGGGCAGCCCTCACACTACCACAGACTTTCAACGAAGGTCTGCTCCCTCCAAACGATATCTCAACTGAAGAGTGATTTTGTAGTACATCATGTCCCAGAATGATATCCGAACACAAATCATCCATGACGTAAAGCTTAACAGATTCGTAAATACTGCCATTGATTTCAATAGGAACTTGACAATAGGATTTAATCTCCGTTGCTAGAGCTAAGGAAGCCATTGATACGAATTAGATCACTCGCGACGAGGTTGTGGAAACCCATTTCAATAAAAAACGGAGGTATAGAGTGAGAGAGTCTATTTCCACGAAAATAATGAGTACAATTGTTAAATCGATTTCGACGATTAGGTCTAATAATTCTGTACCTAGCAGAGTACTACGCAGTTGTTGACTTACTGAAAATAATTGTATTAGCACATTCAAGAACCAAATTATGACTGCGGGGAATTTGGGTTGTCGAGTAATAAACAACAGGTGATTTATGATCCTGCAATAGTGGAGTCGTTGTTTCATTAGGTCATCATCAGTAACAAACATGAACTGAAGGTACATCATGAAATACAGCTTATATAGTAGCAGAAGTGAAAGGTATCATCCAATCGGATTGAAGCAGGTTACAGTGAAGGGAGAACTTAAATCCTATTGGCTCAGAGAAGGGAAGGGGCGGATCAACAAATGCCAATTAAGGCAGACAAAGTGAAAGGGAGCTTAAACAATGGTGAGGGTAACATTGTGGGGGGGGGGGTACGAAGCTATTGCAGGAATGAACCTATTAACGGTGAAATATGTTGAGGGATCACCTCATTTAGACATTTACCAGACCCATCACTCTTAAGAATTTCGAATTTTTCAAGTACATCCCTGAAATCTTTTTCATGTTCTTTTATTCTTTCCCTAATGAAATTTAGGGGAAGAATAAAAGAACATGAAAAAGATTTCAGGGATAACAAGGGTGATTCTGCTTTTGCAAGTCACCTAAACGAATCCAATCATGATTTTAGTTTTGATCTAACAAATAGACAGTTTGTAGAATTCCCTCATTTTTGCCCAAAGGGAGGTATGTTGGATGTACTTGAAAAATTCGAAATTCTTAAGAGTGATAGGTCTGGTAAATGTCTAAATGAGGTGATCCCTCAACATATTTCACCGTTAATAGGTTCATTCCTGCAATAGCCCCCCCCCCCCCCCCACCCCCCACAATGTTACCCTCACAATTGTTTAAGCTCCCTTTCACTTTGTCTGCCTTATTGGCATTTGTTGATCCGCCCCTTCCCTTCTCTGAGCCAATAGGATTTAAGTTCTCCCTTCACTGTAACCTGCTTCAATCCGATTGGATGATACCTTTCACTTCTGCTACTATATAAGCTGTATTTCATGATGTACCTGCAGTTCATGTTTGTTACTGATGATGACCTAATCGTCGAAATCGATTTAACAATAATTATTGTAGGTACTCATTATTTTCGTGGAAATAGACTCTCTCACTCTATACCTCCGTTTTTTATTGAAGCCATTGATATCCGACCTGAATAGGGGTGCGTTCGTAACGAGGTATTATGAGCTAATTTAGTACTCACAAAACTCAGTGAGCTCCCTGTATCAATCAGGGCCTCTGCAGGAAATCCGTTTATTTTGACAGGTATGGTCGACTTAGCTAGTGTAAGTGATTAAGTTGCTACTATGGTAGCTAGAGGACCAGCATCCAAAGAAGCGGTTGTACCCTTGGATGCACGTCCGCTAGATAGACAAACCTTTTTAAAATGTCCCTTCTTGAAACAAAGTTTGCATGTTGCATCTAATGCAGGGCAGACTTGTCGGGAATGTCGTGGTCCCCCACAAAAATAGCAGGGATTGTTACTTTTAGCAGTGGCTCCGACTGTATGTTTGTTCTATTCTAAATTGAATAGCACACGGTTCGAAAACTAGGAACGATTTTATATTCTTCTAAAATTGCACGAGTAGTTTGAACAAGAATGAATAATTGTAACATGGGAACAAAAAGTCATCATATGGAAATTGATATGACGACACAACAATCTCCCCCCCTTAGTGAAGCACGTAGTCTTGTAGGTGGGCCGGCAGTCGTCTGTTCCTTGAAGATCGCCGAACTTGCGGTGGCGAGGGCGGCCCGTCTGCCTCAGGATCTGACAGCAATTGGGGAGTACTCTGACTCCTGCTAGGCGGACCGGCTAGTTCCGGATCTGGCAGCATTTGAGGAGGAGTGCTCGGACGCCTGCTCCCGGCCCGAATTGAGGTTCCAGGATATGGGGTCTGGTACTGCAGGAGGTCCAGTTCCACATGCCCATGCATCGCCTCTTCCGATGGCATCATCTGCGGTGGGGCCGGAACGTCGGATCGCTGGATTTGGTCGATGTGTCGTTTTACAGTTCGTCCGCCATCGAGTTCCACCATGTAGTGGAGTTGCCCCAGTTTCTTCTTGACTACTCCGAATATCCATACGGTTGCATTGTTGTTGAAGAAGCTCGTCCGTACCCTCTCCCCCTCTTGTACCGAGCGAGTCCTTGTTGTGATGTCTTGTTGTGTCGGACCTTCTTTGTAAGGTCGTAATGCGTCGAGCTTTATCCGAATTTGTCGATTCAAATACAATTCTGCTGGCGATTTCCCACAGTTTAGAGGAGTGGCTCGGTAACGGAGAAGAATCTTCTGTACTTTCTGTGGTACTGGCATCGCCTCCGATGCCATGGCTTTCAGGCGTTGCTTGAGCGTTTGAACATTTCTTTCCGCCAACCCATTTGTAGCAGGATGATGGGGTGCGATGAACTTTTGTTTAATTCCATTCGTTCGGCAGTAATTCTGAAAGCTATCACTAGTGAATATACTGGCATTGTCAGATACAATAACGAATGGATAGCCATGGCTAGAAAAAATCTTGTTGAGGAGTTTGATCGTAGTTATCGACGTCGGCGGCTCCTGAATTGCTTCGATTTCAGCCCAACGCGATTTCGCATCAACCATCACAAGAAAGTGATATCCTTGGAATGGCCCCGCGAAATCTACATGAACACGGCCCCAGTTTTCTTCACGCTCCCGAATATAGACTGGTTTGGATCCTGGGCGAAGCTGTAGACTAATTTCGAAATTTGGCACACACCCAACTTTTTGTTCAAAAACTTCTGGAAAAAGTTTGACTAAATCGTCAGCATTTTTGACAGAAAGCATTTTGTATTGATTGACTGCCATAGGAATTTCTTGATCAAGATCTTCCAAATTGATTTTGAGATGTCTGATCCAGGACCTTCCAAGTAGTGGGTCAAATCCATTAGGAACAACGTACAATTCTTCTTTTGATTTCCTACCGTTGTATTCTACTTCCACATTTACTTTACCTAAGGGCCGAAAAATGTTTTCTGTGTAGGACCTGAAAGCAATGTTAGTTGGTTGAATTTGTTGTCTCAAATTCAGGTTTCGAAAAATTTGTTCTGGAATAAGTGTATAGCCAGCACCTGTGTCCACTTCGAAATATTGGGTTTGATCTTCAATTTTAACAGAAGTGAAATACTTCTTGACGTCCGAAGATGTTTCAGCCATAACTCGCTGATCATAGATATCGATAATTTTATTGATGTCCAATTCGTGATAATGATCATTGATCTGGTTTGTTTCGATTTGTTGTGGTCTTAATAACCTTATTAAACATATTGAAGAAACGTGGCCTCGAGCTTGACATGAACTACATTTTAATTGCTGGGGGTCAGTTTTACACTCTTTTGCCAAGTTTCTCGTAATCTAGTTGGCCTCTTGTTTTGGATCTAACAGTTCGTTGGTAATTTTGAAGATTCGAGCTTGAATCTCTCGATGAATTCCGACCTGATATCTTATTGATGTCATCAATTGCATTGATTGTAGTTTGAGAGTCCGGACATGAATGGTTTGTTTGAGACAGCTCAAGACTATCTATTTTCGATGCTTCCAAAGCGATTGCCTTTGCCAAAATTTCGTTGAAATCTTCAATCCTAGATTGAAGAATGTGTTCTTTGATCCAACTGTCTTTAATTCCCCTAATAAACTGCGCCCTAAGGAATAAATTCGCCACCGAGACGTTGGTCTCTGGATCACAAGAACATTTGACTGCGAATTCACAATCGGCTATATCTTGACGTAAAGAAGCACTGTAATCTGCTATTGATTGATCATCTTTTTGATATTTTGATAAAAATTTATGTTGGGTCACCAGAGGGTTCTTTTTAGGTGCGAGATGATTTTCTAATTGTTGAATAAGCTCATCATAATCCAGATCGGCTGGCATAACTGGAGCTACCAGCGCAGCCAGCGTACTATAATTTGTCGCGCCTATTGAATTCAGTAACAACTGTGCTGATTTGACTTTGTCTTCGAGGATTCCTTTGAGCTTCAAATAATTTTCGAATCTTTGCCTATAATACCTGAACCCTTCTTTTTTACTGTCGAAATTCTCGAATGGTGGCACATGTGAGAATTTTTGAAAAACACTAGCTTGTCCGTCCTGATGGACAATTTGTGCATCTCCTTCACCAGCTCTAGGCGCGCGCAAGCTTTCAATTAGGAGTGCATGGTTTCGATTCATATTGTCCAATATCATTTGTAGTTGTTCTGGATTCATCTTTATTTAGATATGTACTTACTTGAATACTGATGTACGAGTATAATCTTGCCTGGTTTTATTGAATGGCCATTGCTAAGATGAATCCTTCTTCCGTTTCACTTCGTCGCCAACTGTTCTATTCTAAATTGAATAGCACACGGTTCGAAAACTAGGAACGATTTTATATTCTTCTAAAATTGCACGAGTAGTTTGAACAAGAATGAATAATAATACTTTTTGTTCCCATGTTACAATTATTGTAACATGGGAACAAAAAGTCATCATATGGAAATTGATATGACGACACAACAATGTTTGTCGCTGGAGATTGTTTTGTCTTCCTTATTAATGACTCACTACCTCATAGAACTGATAGGTACAGGATTTGCCGCTTGGTAAGACAATGAATGCTGATGAGCTAGGTCTAAGGTCCAGGCCTGTTTGAAGGCTTCGTCCAATGAAAGTGTGGTGTTCTCCAATAGGCGCTGGCGGATGGTTGACGATTGTATGCCAGTGATAAATGCGTCTCTAATACAATCATCCCTATTCTGCACGGCTGTTACATTTTTGAAATCGCAGTCTTTGCTCAGTGATTTAAGAGCCTCAATGTATTGGTCGAGCGTTTCCCCAGTATGTTGCCGTCGTGTGGCTAAGCAATGTCGAGCATAAATTTCGTTGTGTGGTTTGACATACAGACTTTCTAAGACAGCTCTAGGAGAGTTAATATGCAGTGGAAACTGATAAACCTCGTATCACGTTCATATCCACGTATCATAGTTCTCCTTTGTAAGAGGATCTACTAATTTATGATTAATCATAATATTTCCAACTCACCGTTTTGTTTTCTTTCAATAGGTGTAACACCTACGAACAGTTCGTACTTAGCTGTTGCACATAACCTCTAGGAGAGTTAATATGCAGTGAAAACTGATAAACCTTGTATTCAATTAAATATGAACCTATTCGGTGAGATAATATTTTTGGATTGTGGGAAAAATAAACTTTGGAGGCAGAGCATCTTTGGTTGCCATGTCTGTATAAGTACATAATATGATGTTCCACATGACACGAGTGGATATCAAAGAACAGCAAGTGCCGCATTCCGAAATATTAATGTAGAGTTTAAAGGCTACAAAATTAACTAAGAGTTAACGTTTTACCTCATCTGTTAGTTCTTCATCTGACGATGTCAAAAATTCTGGAAAGTTTGTTTCCAATGAGTCCAGTTTGCAGGAGCACTTGCATCTGACGGGTCCACTTCCAAACGGCTTGGTTTCAGGAATTTCTTCATACCTAACCCGTACTGTTTAGAATTTCGCTGAATAAATTGTAATAAAACGAGTGCACCTCAACGTAGGTTTTATTCAGCGAAATTCTGCATAGGTAACACAATAGGAACGGATTTTTCAAGAACACTCTAAAACAGCATGGTAACCAATAAATACTTAATTGATAGGGAATAGGGATAATTCAGAACTGTAGTTTTATCACAAGTAAAACGTTACATACAAATTCAAATGGGAATTTATGAGGGACGGATATGGTAGTTTGTTTATTTGTTATAAATACGGGCAAGCATAATTACAATTTCTTTAATAATAGAATATAAAGTATACTAACAGATTTAGGTATGAATTACTGAACAGAATGATTAAGTATACATGTAACAGAATTATGAAGAAAAAAAAACGACAATTACCTATATCTACCGGAATGACATTAAAAATAAAATTACTATTGAAACTAAGGAAGGCTTCGAGTGGCGATTAGAGAAATTTTTTTGATTCGTGATAAGGGAGAGGTGAAGAAATCAAGGTCGGGATGGATCTGCAGCATCGCATTTACTTCACGGGGGATTGGAAAGGGGTCTGTGATAAAGATAATTTGTTGAGCTGAAGGGAACATGGAATAATGAAGCCGAGCGAGAATGGAACTGGGGGACTGAAAAATTGATTTGTGAAAGGAGTGAGGGGCAGTCAATAGGTCCGTTCACCAACTTGTAAAGAAAAGCGATGTCATGTCTGCCCATTTACGGACGCCGCGGCGGTCCTCAACCTCATCAGAAGGGATGTGCGACAATGACAACAAGAATAACACATGGGCGGAGGCTATAATAATCATCTCAGAGCTAGAGTTCTTTTCAGTGTTGAGGACTTATCATGTAATGTGTATTTGAGGAAATCTTTGGTTTTACCACTACGGACGTACACCGTCTTGGTCTACACAATCTCGACCTGGTTTGTTTAACAGCTTATTCTATCAAACTTTATACTTGTTTTGTTCCTGCCTCTTATGTTATGCTTCTTATATTGAAATTCAAGGACACAGTGAGCTGTACCATACAGAAGGACTCCTTCAACGGGAATCACAAAGAGTATAACGTCAATGAACTCTCCTCTCTCCATCAGGTAAAGATCGCTCAATGTAGATGATTGTGGACCTCCCATGGGAACATTATCAGCTTGCAAAGCACTTGCAATGGCCCCACACCAAGAGTTTATTCACGACTGAATATACAAGCCTTGTATTACAAGGGCCCCAACGGCCGTTCTATGTCAGGTAACCAATCGGAGAGTCCGTTGTTTAAACCAATGAGAAAGGTCGATATTATCAACAATGAGGACACCGTACGTGGGGCCAATGCCCCAGGTAAAGCCGTTAGAAGACTGGTTACAACAGGCAGATGGAAAAAACCACTGACTGAACATTGAATACGCTTTTCCTCCAAGTTTGTGAGGGGCTAACCTGGAAACTTTTGATAAGTAGTAGGAATGTGCTTATGGTTGGCAATATAGTATTCTGATGGGAGATCCACCATTTCAATCTTTACTTCTGAATTACTTCTTATAAATAACTTTATCAATTAAAGAAACCCCTCGAGGAGACTTCGTCTCAATTGAGTTTCGACGGCGTGAGCTCCGAAGGAACTCCTGACCTTCTAGATTCGACGAGCTCCCTTCGACCTCCGTTTGTTACGGACGAAGAGGAACACAACCAGTTGCCGGACATCACTTCCGTGCGGAACACGCCTGCTTGTGTCCAGCCCAAACAACAAGAGCTTCCTGTTTTCGATTTGATCACATCCCAGCGTTCATCTTTAAGCTCTCACGAGCCTTTGGCCTACGTCGGTCATGACCTAGAGGTGAGTCATCAGTGTTGTCATCCATCTAGTTTATTACAATTCATGTATGTATGTGTAAGACTGACTTTTGATTAAAATGAAAAGGAGTTAGTCTTACGCCCTGGTTCTAAGAGAGGAGGGTAGAACGTAATTAAAACAGGGATTCAAATGATGTTACAGTTTATTATTTAGGAATAAAAGTTAATGATTGGAATGGGTTGATGATTGATGATGGGTTACAATTTTGAACTTAAAATTAAGTCTACCGCGACCTCTCAAAATTACGCGCGCGACCGAAGTTATCGAACGGGTACGACTCACGGAGGGATGATGAACCAGGGGTGGTTTCACGTCTGGGTGGCTACTCCAGACGGGGAGTTGGACTCGCAAGAGGAGGGAGGTTGGATTTGCTACCGGACGGGTACTCACAATTTTAGGAGAAGCCCGAATGAGCTGATCACTTGATGGTTCCTCGTTGAGCGGCGTCGAACAACTACCTGGAGGAAATTGTTTCCCGAGTTTTTATACTCCGCCGTCGAGTCAGCTTTCCTCTGCTTTCCTGCAGTTTGAATTTATTCTTGTGTGGAGCTCCTCTCGGCTCTCACAGTATGTAATAACCTGTAATGTTAATAATTATATAATTATTTATTATTATTATATAATTATTAATTAATTATTTATTATTTAATAATTATATAATTAATATAATTATTATATTAACATGAAAAGGAAACATGACGTAATAATGAAACGCTCATTTGTATAACAGTGATGTAACCTCTTTTATTGGTGGGTTAGTTCCATCAGTCCTACTCGTAGGTAGGAGTAGTGTATGTGACGACAAGTGATGTCACCAGGTTAGTAGTAGGTAATTAAAGTATTTAATGACATCCCTCTTTTGGTTTATTATCTTCGATAATGAACCATTGGAATCGCCCAAAGAAAAAAAAATTTTAACCCCCCCTCAAAATTTGTTGGTTTACGTTTCAAGATACGTAGATTCAGAAAATCGAATAAAAAAAAATCCGTCCGTCCGCCGTACGCCGTCCGCCGTCCGAGGCACTTTGCCCAGTTAGCGTTGAGTTAAAATTACGAAATTTGGTTTCTGGGTTTGGACCAGCCCCACAATGATCCACGAAACTTTTCATAACCCTAGGTCAAGGGGAAGGGGTTCAAAACGAATTTTGAAATGTTGAAAATTCCATATCTCGAAAAATTCCCATCAAACGGTATGTTTTTTATTTCATATTTAGATAGAGTTTGTTCCGTAGAATTTTTTAAGACCATCCGCAGCTTTGTACGACCAGCCGTTCGTTCACAATGACGGCTCAAAGATTGTGCCTCACAACCCGATCGTGAATCAAACTGTTGAAATACAGGTCCATTTTCATACTAACAAGCTCTTTGGAACATCATATGGCTTAAGTGATGTTGAGTTTGTTGTTCTGAGGTGCGTTTCGTGCTACGGAAATGAAGGTAATTTCGAATGTTTGTTGGTAGGTACTTCTTTTATAGAAAAATTATTACCGACGTAGTATTAAAAACCCCAGAATTATATCGTATTAATTAATCATAATTAATAATGATTATTATTAATAGTTAATACGAATTATTAATACCTAATAATAAATTATAATAATTTTTAGTAGGTACTTGATAAAATTGTTAATAATTAGTGATAATTGATAATAATAATTAATCTAACATTTAGGATCTAGACATTTAGACCTAGTGATCTAGACAGAAGGGTGATCTGTACAAAGAAGATAATGAACCGTTGTGTCAAGAATTTGCAGAGTTTTTTTCTTCTAAGATTCAGTCTATGAGGCTTGATTATAATTCGACCACTCCTGGTAGTTCTTGGGGCAGGTTGGGAATTTTCGTCCAAGGTCGGCTTTAGTGACTTCTGTGGACTGGTGAGGACTTTTGGCTGCCTGGAGATGGGCGACGGTGTTTGTGCAACCCAGCCTTTCTGCGGCGTGAGTTTGATTGAGCTACTGATATTTTGTTGGTGGGTTTTCCAACCCTGATGTCACCTCAGAGGGGTTGATAGTGTGAGGTGTCAGAAGAGAAGGTAAACAGGGAAGTGAAGTTTTCGTTCTTCTTCCCATCAAGCGCTGTGTAGGGGATCCAATATGTTTTCGTGGGACAATACGGTGGTTAAGGAGTGCCAAGTAGATATCAGATTTTTCTTTGGCGCACTTGTTCATAAGTACTTAGGCTTCCTGAACGTATCTCTCCGCAAGACCGTTGGAACTAGTAAAGTTAGGGCTTGAGATTTGATGAATAAAATTCCAAGACTTGGCGAATTTTTGAATTGCTGACTTGAATATTGAGGCCCTCCGGCAGTCTTCAATTTATCTGGAAATCCGTGAATTGAAAACCAGTACTTCAATTTTTGAATGACTGATGAGCTAGATGTGTTGGTCAACAATTGAAAGTCAAAAAACCCTGAGTATGAATCAACTGCTATGATATACTTTATTTGTTTATTTATTTTTTTAAGTAAACTTTATTATCAACTCAATGATTCTACAGTTGTGCAAAACATAATTATACAGTAACCTAATTAATTAATATGGTACATGAGTTTGGGTACAACCCAGTAGTTGTCCCTTATCAGTCGACTAGAAGTTCTTACAACATACAATTATAAATAACAAATATCAAGACATATAATTTAACCTTTAAGAAAGGTAAGTATGTGAATATTAACTCATTGATCTGCCAGTTAGTGTAGGGAATCTTGAGGTCTCTTCCTGTTCAATCTTCTTGCGGTGGGCGGAGGTGGCGCTGACTCTGGTATCATGGCTATTAATGGGTTTCCATGCTGTATCATTTTTCGGTTCAGAGACGCTTATGTTTCTTTGATGACGGTGTTTACTTGAGGGATGTCGAGGTCAGTATGCAGCCTCGAGTTGCGCACATACCAGGGAGCCCCCGTTATCATTCGCAAGACCCGGTTTTGAGCCACTTGTATTTTGTTTATATGGGATGCTGCAGCACAGCCCACATGAGTAATTCCAGATTGGTCTGACGAGGGACAGGTATATCAGCCTTTGGTGTTTAAACTTAGCGGTGATTACGGATTCATCAGTGGCTTGAGTTGTCTAATGCACTCGCGAATCCTACCCACTAGGTATCTAATGTGACGCTCCCACGTCAGCTTGGCATCGAGATACATCCCTAGGTACCGAACCGATGAGTCAGTTGGTATTTATAACTGTCTCACCAAGTGTGATGTTGTCAGTATAAATTTGCCTACGTAGGGTGAAAGGAATTACCACCGATTTTGGTGGGTTCATTTTGATTCTCCACGTTCTACACCATTCAAAACCTCCTCAAGAGCTATATGAACAGCATCGTGTGCCTCCTGGAACGTGACTGCCACCTGCAGAATAGCTATGTCACCAGCGAATTGGGCTGTTATATTGTTGTCTCGTTGCGGCAGATCGTGTATGTAGATGAGGTACAGGAAGGGACCCAGCACACTACCCTGCGGTACTCCAGCCAGAATGGGTTTTGATGGTGAGACGGCTTGCCGGTATTTCACGTTCTACCCTCACTTCTCAAAACCAAATGAATAACGCGCAAATCAACAAATTGATAGTTGGCACATGGATTACCAGAGGATTGTCTAAAAAGTATCACGAACTACTTATATTCTTCCACTAATTATTAGTGGAGAGATGATGGTTAGAAGTCGATCGATTTTATTGCAGAGTGCTTCCATTGAATATGTTGAGGTATTGTTTTGTGCCACCTCAGCGTATGTAGGTGCCATGTTTGAATGGGTGTTCCTGTTTGTATTGTTTTCTTAATTGTTAATTATATATTGAAACGCACTCGAAGTTCAGGAACTCAATAATGAATTTATTTCGAGAAGCTTCTTTGCTCCCAGGTTTACAAGGGGGTTAGAAAACAGTTGTGTTAGCAACAAGCAATATCACTGTGTTGGTATTAATTACCTATCAGCACATCCTCCCTCATAAGTGTGTACAAGCATAATAATATTATGCAAGTATTGCATATTATGCAAGTATAATAACATATTATGTTAGTAGACAGTATGGAGGTACACTCAATTTTAGTTCAAGAATATTGGTTTGTGTTATAGTAGGTTTTGAATTAGCAAACAACCAACCTAAACGTTCACTTGAAATTTTGCAATGTTACGGGTTTCTTATAGGGGTTGGCCATCATCTGATAGTCATTTGTAAGGAGTCCCAGCGCGTGACTGAGGGATTCGGGGTTCCTAGCCCTAAGGTTAGAACCGAGTGGATCCCTTAGATGCATCAGAAACACTCGTAGCGATAGTTTTTGATAGTGCGCAGATAAGATGTCCGCACTGTTTGGGCGTTCGTGAGCTCTAACATATCCTAACAGTAATCGCAATAATTTTGAAAGTCGGTCGTGGAATTTAAAAGGGTCCTCTCCGTCTTGTTGTCTTAAATGTGTTAATTGAATCAGTAAGGTTTGTTCATCCCGCTTATCTTCGAATCCTCCGAGGATTGCTACTTTTATTTCCTCGTATGACGAACAGTCGCTGGCTGCTATTAGCTCAGCAGCTGGGGATACGATTTTTGACTTGATAGCCGAGATTAGTGTGAAATTGGAAAAGGAGTCAGGGTTTGTCCGGTCGAAAAATTCATCGTAAAGCTTTTGTGTGACCTCTAGGAAGGGTTTTACTCCTTCTAGTTGTCCGTCGAACGTGGGAATTAAGTCTATCATTTGTTTGGATAGGGTGTTTCGGCTTCCTTCGGGTATTACTTGTTGGACCATGAGAGATCTGACCAAGGTCGTCAGTTCTGAAATTTGGGACTGTTGTGACCCTATGATTTTTTCTGCAGTCCACTGCTCATTTTGGGGGTTTCCGTTATTGGGACCTGGTTGTTCCATTGTGGGTGGGGTTTCTTCAATGTTCGGTAAGTTAGTAGAGAATTTAGGGAATACCCTCGAGTGAAGGTATTTCTTCAACGATTTGGGAATTTTTGATTTGGGGTTAAGCGTCGACACAAAATTCAATCTTGGATTACTTACGAACTATACAGACAAGAACAAATAATAATAAAGATTAAAAATCTTATAAATAAAATCTTAATAATAAAGATTAGAAATACGCTGAGTCCGGTCAAGGTCGCGGTTGGCGGATGTCGCGAAAAATGCGAGCTCGGCTGAGCGTTGAATGTAGATAAGGGTTTAAAGGGTCTCCCAGGTGCAAGGTCGTTGGAGGAGATAATTCTCGAGTCGGCTACGAAGTTCTCTCTCGATAACGTTTTCTTACGGGCTCCCAAGTGCGAGTCTTTGGAGGAGTTTATTACAATAGAACTTCGGAGTCGTTCTGATTGATATTTAAAATGAAATGTGGAGTCGAGAAACGCAGTTGTCCGCTCGATGATTGTTACTAAGGGCTCTCAAGTGTGAGTCGTTGAAAGAGCTGTTCCAATTTAACTTCGGAGTCGTTAAAATTGGTGTGAAATTGGTATTTGGATCTTGATGAAGTATTTAATTGTATTGTAACTCACAGAAGTACAGCGTGGTTCATCCTGGGTCGGAGATCCTGGTAAGCGGCTTCTGTGAGGAGTTGAGTTGGCCTGGTGTGGTAGGTTCGTCGAGCCAATTTTTCGGTGTTAATCGAAAAATTCCGCTGATTGTCCTACCGACTGCGCCAGTGAAGTTCGGATCACCGAAAGAAGACTTTTTAAAAAAAATGTTTATTTGATTAACGGACTGAGAGCACAGCTCACTATATGACAGCGAAGGTAGACGTACAACGGCGCAACTCTAACTGAAGCCACGCAGGGCGCGCCTCCTATTTAATACCTGTATGACAGTTTAACCTAGTCAGCAGTATGCTATCCGCGTCGTAGACGCTGGTGGAGTAAGCTAAGCTGGTGCACATGAGTTGTAGGTATATAAATTATGTAAGAACGTCGCGTGAACTGCTTTTTAAAAAAGGTTTATTTCAAAAGTCACAATTACACGGAGGTACAAGGAAAGAACGGACTGATGTGGAACAAGTCGAGTACAGACGAAGACTAACTGTCTGGAGCGCGCAGGCTCCTTATATAACGTTCGTCGCTGCTGAGTCGACGTTATCGAATCACGCGTTACAATTCAGCAGTAGTACTTTAGGTAATTCGTCCCCCCTTAGACATTTTTTGATCTAAGTTTGGCCTGACACAGTTACAGTCTTTGTTACACTAAAATACTTATATGTTAAGTACAATAATATGCTTATAATAAAAATGTACAATACAATAGCCCAAACACTAGGAAGAACATAGTTTACTAAATCGAAACTGGGGATTGGTTTAATATTTTGTAAATTAATAAATTCGAGGTTAAGATCTTTTAAGGTGATTTCCTCTTCGGGTTGTTGATAATGGGATAGTTTGGGAATGTTCCCAGTTACAATAGGTTTTCCTGCAAATTCGCTGTGGGGTGAATACAGTGTTTGATTTCTACATTGAATGCCTTGTTTGTTTGGTGAGGCTAAGTAAATTCCAAAAAGGGTTTTGGTTTCAACAATCTCTTTGTGTATGATACTGATTGTATCACCCTTGGGGAAGAATAACAAATACCTATTAATTTCTGTCATTAATTTAACATAGTTCGAGTTCGTGTTCAGTTGTACAAATTTGCATTTAGAAGTATTTCCAGTAAGTAAGAATTCAGTTTCACATTCTGCTCCCGATAGGGATATCAAATAGTTTGGGCACATTTGAAGGTGTCCGAATGGGCATTTTTGGCTGAGTGGTAGGACTTTGTTTCCAGACTTTAAATAGTATCTTAACGAGGGAATGACGCTTACAATTTTCCCTTCGTACATAGTGGGTAGTGAATCTAGATGGTACATTGTGTATTCTTCGGGGTTTACTATAGGGATTTCAAGGAAGTATACTATTTCTTCTGTTCCTACGTAACACCTGGTTTTTATGTACGATTGGATTTCTAGTAGGTTGTTATTTTCGAAATCAAGAAATCTGTTACCATAGTGTGTGGATAATTTGGACAGTTCTTGTAACAATAGGTGTGGATTGATGACACTAGGGTGTAATAAACCGGATTTACAGGCTACAATTGAGTTCTCTATGTCTTGAATGGTGTTTAACACTGAATCGAGAACAACTTGTGCATGCTCCAGTATGGAACGGGTTGTTTGAAGGTGTGAAAATTTGGGATTCTGACTTCTCCAAAAATTTAATTCTTTTCTTAACTCATTATTATTGTGGGTGATGGTTTCTATCGTTCTATTGAAATTTCGTTGGACAGCTTCGTTTATTGAATATTGGGCCTGAATTTGGGACCGTATATCTTGTTGGTTTTTCCGAAGATGAGATATTATGTCGTTGTATTTTTCTTCGTCTCTGGAGTCTAGGTTGCCGGTAATGAATTTAATTACTGACCCTAGACCGTTGAGTAACCCTCTTCGAACTCGTTTAGTAGGTGTAGGAATATGGACGTCATATAATTTCTCTTGTATAACAGAGAAGGTGTGATTTAAGGTTGCAAGTAGGAGTTGGGTATGGTCAAACGCATGTTGGTCAGTTGAAATGTTGCGTATGATTTCCAAATAAGTTTCTTTCAATGATTGAGTTTTTGTCATGAGTTCCGTCAAGTCGTAATAATGTGTCAGTGTGTGGTAGTCTTCCACTATCCTGGATGTTCCGAGTTGACTCGCTATTAGTCCTGGATTGGTTGTGATATTCGTAATTTCGGATGCCGATGCATTATAAAGAGTGATGAGGAAGAAGGCAATCCTGTAACATTAAACCAGTTCGGCTTTAAGTATTTCGTAGCACATTTGTTTCCTAAGGGGTGGTATCTCCAAAGTTTTCGGGATTGGTCCACCAGTTGCTAGATGTTTCGCGAATTGGCACATAAACACGCCACAATCGTTGAAGTTGTTTTGTTGTGGTGTATTGGCTGGTGTGTCGCATTTCCAATTATGTGTGTCTAGTGGGGTTCCTTTCTTTGTTAGGTGTTCTTTTTCTAAGTAGAGGACTATGTCGTTGAGGATTTCGGTACCATCCTTATTCAAAGAATCGTAATAGTTTATTTGTTTTTCTTTATTGTTGATTTCCACTAGTCGCCAATGGGATGATTTAAATATTGGAACTAACACTATGTCTGCGCTAAAGATGTCTGATTTCTTGGTGTATTTTTCTACTCGTTCGTATCCGCCTGCTTTGAACGAAACGTATAGGAAACTATTAAAGACGTAGGATTTGGGTTGGTTTGAGTTTTGCCTGCTTTCATCAATTAATTCCATGTAGAAGTTTACTACTATATCGTTCAACCAATTTTCGTCTTTCAATGTTTGTAAGTCTTCTCTAGTTACTCTGAGGCCGAATTTAGTTGCAAGTATTTCTGTTTTGTCTAATTTGAGATCCCAAGCGTTAGCTACGGAATTGGTGAACTTCTTGGGGCGTCGGATGTTTACTAGATGGATTTTCTCTTTAGTGTTGTGATGCCTAGGAATAATTTGAGCTGTTTTCAGTTCTGGATTTACAGTTTTGATAATCTCTTTGTTAAATTTGGATTTAGTTTTAGTTTGTTTTGTGAATTGTTTTAACATAGATCTCGGTAGGAATTGGTGGAGTTTCTTCCCGTTTTTCGTTTAATTTTCCTATGGTTTTGGTTTTGTCTTCTAAGAATTTAGTTTGCATTTCGGAATACAGAATTTTCATCCGTTGTCTGTGTGTGTCTCGGTAATTGTTCGCTAGAATTTGGTCAGTGTTGAATTCTAGTAGGGTTGGTTGTCTAATGTGTCCGTATAGAAGTTCAAATGGTGTGAGTTTGGATGTTGAGTGAATCGAGTTGTTGTACGCGATAATCGCGTAATCCACTTTTATTCTGGTTGAACTTTTCTTGTACTCTGGCCTCAGTGATAGGATTCTGTAGTGTTCGATTAAGGTGGAGTGAAATCTTTCCACTATTGAATTAGATTCTGGGTGTTGAGAAGCCGTGTAGTGAATAACGATTCGGTGGAGTAGCATGAACTCACGGACCAGGGAATTCTGTAATTCAGGGCCGTTATCTGTAACTATGTTGGTGGGTGTGCCATGATGTTTGAAGTATTGGATGAGTGAGTCGACTACCTCGATGGCGTTGGCTGATTTAAGTGGGTATGCTTGTGCATAGAAGGAGTCTACAAGTGTTAAGAATTTCGAACCATCTAAAGTTACTGTGTCAATGTGTAAGGTTTCTAGTGGGCGAGAAGAAGTTGGGGTTACATTGTATTTGACTTTTAGCGGTGTGCGGTCGTACTTGCACCTAACACAAAGTTCACAGTTGTTGATGTGTCTCTGAATTGATTCTCTCATGTTGGGCCAGTAAACCTCTCGCTTCAATCGGAGATGACATTCATCGATTCCCCGGTGATTTGTTACACCTTCATGATACTTCCTGATTACCTCGGTCCTCTCAGTTTCGTCTAAGATATCCTTTAAGAGTATTGTATATTTCGTCATTGTTATTTCTGAAAAGGTGAAAGTTTTGGTCATGATTGACACGAACTCTGGGTATATGTCCTCGGTAAAGTAAATACCGTATTTGATCTTTGGCTGGACATACTCTTTGACGAAGTTGGTAATGTCTTCCTCTAGGTTTCCTCTATTGAGATGGACTGTTATACGGGTTTTGTCGTTGAACAGTTTCTGAGTGTTCACTGGTTGGTTGATGGGGCCTTTGGTAATTTTGACTATTATTTGGTGTTTGCAGACGTTCACTGGGTCCTCTTTGATGGGGATTGTTACAATGGCATGACCCATTGCGTCCGAATGGACTGTGCTAGTGAGGTTTGACTCGTCGTCGTCGGAATCTGGTTCGGCGACATTTGACTGAGTGTCTTGGTCAGGATGTACGGCAAGTGATGCTAAGTCGAGTTCGTCGATAAGTTTTCGACTACCGGGCGTGAGCTCGTTTATATACTCGTTTATAGCAGCGGACATCTCTTCACTAGTGGGGCTGTAATCGTCCTCTAAATTATTGAGGAGTTCGACTCTCGACAGGGCATCAGCATTCGTGTTAAGCTGGCCTTTTTTATACTCGATGTCGAAGTCATAGGCTGACAGCTTTGTTCGCCATTTAAACAGCTTGGAGCTCGGCTCTTTGATCGAATACAACCACTGCAGAGGTTTGTGGTCAGACAGGATTTTGAACTTCCTCCCAAAGAGATAGGGCCGAAAGTATTGCACGCCCCATACTATCGCCAGGAGTTCCCTTTCGATTGTCGACAGACGCCTTTCGGTGTCGTTCAGGGTCTTTCAGGGTCCTGCTAGCGTATGCTACGGGGAGATCAGCTCCTTTTGTATCTTGGCTTAGTACACAACCAATTGCTATATTACTGGCGTCGGTAGTTAGTTTGAACGTCCTAGTGAAGTCAGGGTATTGAAGTATCGGTTCGTTAGACAGTATGTTCTTGCAAGTCTCAAAGAATTGTATGTAGTCAGAGTCCTCAGTATCAATTTTTACACCACGTTTCAGGCACCGTGTGAGGGGTTTTGTCAATTTTGCGAAGTCTTTTATAAACTTTCGGTAGTATCCGAGGAGTCCGAGAAAAGACTTTATTTCGGTAGTCGTTTTGGGTATAGGGTATTTTTGGATGGCTTTAATCTTGTCCGGGTTTGGCTTGACTCCTTCGGGTGTGATTAAGTGACCCAAGTAGGCGACTTCTGTGTGTAAGAACTCGGTTTTGTCTAACTGGATCTTGAGGTTGGCTTTTCTAAGCCGTTTGAAAACTTCCTCAAGTCTGGTCATATGTTCGGTCAGAGATGTGCTAAATATGATTATATCATCCAGGTAAACACAACAGAATTCATTAGATATCCCACGCAAGATGTTGTCCATTAGCCGCTGGAAGGTGGCAGGGGAGTTCTTTAAGCCAAATGGAAGACGGTTAAATTCAAGGTGGTAGTTGGGGGTGCTGAAGGCTGTTTTTGCCCTGCTGTCTGGGTCCACTTCAATTTGGTGGAAGCCCGACTTCAAGTCAATCACACTGAAGTATTGACAGCGGCCCAGCTTATCCAGTAACTCTGAGATCTGCGGTAGCGGATATCGATCATCTAGAGTCTTGTCGTTCAGTCGTCGGTAGTCAATGACTACTCTGAACTTGGGTTTACCACTGGCATCGGCTTTCTTGGGTACAATCCATATAGGAGCGTTCCAAGGACTTTCTGAGTGTTTGACTATGCCTTCGGCAAGCATTTCTTCAATTTGCTTGTCCACCTCTTGGCGATAGATCTCAGGGAACCTGTAGTTCCGGGCATAAACTGGTATTTCATCACTAGTTCTGATATGATGTTTGACATGATGAGTGAATGAAAGGGGTTCGTCTTCTTGGTGAAATATGTCGGCGTATTTTGTTACAAGTTTTAAAATTTCTGATTTTTCTTCCTCACTCATGTGGTCTAATCGGAGTTTGGAAGTGTCGAATTTGAATTGGACGTTGTCCTCGTAAAAATTGTTCAGGGTTTCGAACTCATTGAGACTTGGGATTTCGCCTATTTCTTCTACGTTAATCGGGGTGATTTGTGTGAGGTTTTCTGTGTTTGTTGATGGATTCAAGACTCTAATATGGGTTTCAAAATTTTTGACTCTAACTAGACTTTCGGGGAGTTCTAATTTTCCAATTTTGCGATATGGTAATATTGCATCGCCATTTTCTAGGTTTTTTACTTTGATTTTGATTTGTTGGACTGATCTGCTCTCAATAAGGTGGGTTTCTGCTTCTTTAGTGCTTAGGAATTTTAAGGGGATTTCTATCCTCGGGGTTTTGAGAATATTTTTATCTAAATCAACAGATGCTTTTAAAATTTTGAGACTATCGAGGCCTAATAGTAGGTCAAATTTACTGTGAAATGGGAAAACGTTAAATTTTAATTTTAAATTTCTTTGTTTGAAAAACTCTCCACAAGGGATTAAGGTAGTGAATTCGCCTCGGGACGAACCGTGGGCGGTTCGTACTTCAAATTTTTCGTGGAGGAATTTGTCTCGAAAGAAATTCTCTGCAATTATTGGGGTAACATAGGATTTTGTGCTGCCGGTATCGATTAAGATTTTTAATTTGGAGCTTGGTACGAAAATATAGGGTAATTCTGAAATCGTCTTACTTCCGAGGTTACCAAGGTGATATTGGGGGATGGTATTTTCGGTTATTGATTTGGTATTAAATTTTCGAGGCCCAGCTCCTCTAAAAAAATGATCATTATTTTGGGATTCAGTTATTGAGGGTTCTTCGTCGATTTGGTCCGTTTGTGGGTCTTGGTCGAAATGCTCGTTTTCAGAACAATTGGCCGGGTCTGACGTGTCTTCTAAATTGTTATAATTTGTGTTGGATGTCCGCCACGACATCGGTGTGGGTTTCATTGTGCTCGCAGCTCGAGGGGCAAAACTGTGATTTGTTGTATTTTGTCCTTGGGCAGGTGGTTTAGCTTGATTTTGGTGAAATGACTTTTGTTGAAAGTTTGGTTTGTACGAGTAGTTCTGAGGCATTTTATTTTGCGTGTTATTGGGGCGGTAGTTCGACGTGTTATTGTTCGGGGTGTAGGGCCTACTGTTCTGGAATTTGTTTGTAGTGTTCGGCGGTGGTTTTGTGTAGTTGATGGTTTTGGTGTTGGTGTTGTATGTTCTGCTGTTGACTACTAGATGTTGGTAGTCATTTGTTAGCCACGAGAGTGCAGTGCTTAAGTCGTCGGGTTGTCGCGTGCGCAACAGACTTCCTAAGGGCTCTTTAAGGTGTAAGAGAAAACACCTTAACGCTAGTTTTTTATAATGTTCAGCTAGAACACGGGAATGTGGAACATCATGATTTTCAAGATATGCTGTAATCAAGTTCAGGATCTTTAAAATTTTTTCGTGAAATTTGAAAGCGGATTCACCTTCAGCCTGTCGTGTGTTAACTAATTCGATCGTCAACGTCAAGTGATCTCTTTTGTCTGTATAAGCGTTTAGAAGAGCGTCCTTAATTTCGTCGAACGAATTAGCTGTCGTGACATGGTCTGCTGCAGGAGGGATAATTTTGCTTTTTATGCCTGAAATTAGGGTAAAATTCTCGAAAGAGTCGGGCGTTATGTCGTTATAAAATCTATCATACAGTCTTTGGGAAACTTCTAAGAAAAACTGCAGTCTTTGGAGTGACCCGTCAAACTGCGGTATGAGGTCAAAATGTTCTTTTCTCGGGCCTCTTTCGGAGGTTCGAGTAGGGTTCGGTACCTGATGGGACAGCATAGTTTGCATCATATGTTGCAATTGTTGGATTTGTTGAGATTGCTGGTGAATCATCATCATAGGGTCAAAGGATTGTTCAATGTGGGTTTTGTTCAGGATGGGGCTTTCGGGTAAATCGTTAGAGGCCATTTTAGGAATGGGGAATAGTCTGGTTAAGGTTTTTGGAAGAAAAAAAGATGGTCGACGTTTAGGTTCTCTGATTTTCGGAATTTTGCTGATTTAGCTTCGCCCAAAAATACGATTGAATTTAAGGTCAAACTTAGGAGAAAAATGTGAAATGTTGTAATGTGTTGGATATGTTGAATAAAGTGGAATGAAAAGTTACACGTTAATGGTAGTTAAAGTAGACAAACAATGATATAGAGGTGGAAATATTCTTACGTCTAAAAGAAAACAAGCTTAAAAGGTTCAAGAGAAAGAAGTAATGATTAAAAATAAAAGATAGAGGGGTTTTAAGTCTTATCTGGTGACGAGGTCCGCCGGGGGTCTTGGGCTGTCGCTGCTCCGGATGAAGACGTTGCAAAGATAAGGTTACGATGAATTAGAAGGATGAATCCTCGCAGGTGAAGGTCGTAAGGGCAAACTTGCTTCACGTTGCGGGGGTAGGATATGTGATTATTCTTCGAATAATATTCGAATCTCCGGTGGGGCTCTTCGAGACGGGGTCCAACGGTAGATTCGCTGCCCAAATATATTGGTTCCTTAAGATTTCACCTTCGCAAGGTCGAGCTCGTGTGAAATGTTTAAGGATTGATAATGAAACGATTTTTCCAGGGTCAAAATTGTCTGCTTCCTCTTACAGGTTTTGAACGGGGCTGGAGAAAATCGGTTTGCAAGTTCTCAGAATGGGCGATGTTCTGAGGTACTGGCCGTTGTAAGGTCAATTTGGTACTCGACTCCCAAATTGACAATAAAGGTTTATGTTTCTGTAGGTACTCACAGGCATGACATGAGGAATGTTGTCATCGGGGGTCCTGGAGGAGTTCTTCGCTGTTTGTTCCCTGTAGGTTCTCGAACGCCGGGGTCCAAAATCGTCGATATTCGTTCTAGGATTCTGAGTTGTCCTGCGTCCTCACTAGACTGCGCCAATTATGTAAGAACGTCGCGTGAACTGCTTTTTAAAAAAGGTTTATTTCAAAAGTCACAATTACACGGAGGTACAAGGAAAGAACGGACTGATGTGGAACAAGTCGAGTACAGACGAAGACTAACTGTCTGGAGCGCGCAGGCTCCTTATATAACGTTCGTCGCTGCTGAGTCGACGTTATCGAATCACGCGTTACAATTCAGCAGTAGTACTTTAGGTAATTTATATCCCCCCCAAAAACAACTCCGTTGTAAAAACTGGCCCGCCAAAAAACCTCAGCCGCAAAAAGGAATGATATCCATTTTGCCCGCCAGCCACGTATATAGGATGCTCGGTGCTTCGCACCTCACTGTTGAGTGTGCATATAGAAACCTGATCCTCCTACCCCTAACCTCCACCGTCAATGTTTTCCTGTTCCCTGTCTCCTTCCCACAACCCCCTCTCGCCCTTAGTCACCCTCGGTTTCACCTAATATGTTTCCTCTGTTACACCAGCAGGGAGCTTTACGCTTCTTTCAATGCTGTTGGCGGGAGCTTTTTGCCAGATGAACAAGCCTGAATTGAAGCATTACTTCATTATAGGTGTACCACCACTGATTACTCGTGACCACCAGTAATACTTATAATATAGTAATGCTTCAATTCAGGGTTGTTCATCTGGCAAAAAGCTCCCGCCAACAGCATTGAAAGAAGCGTAAAGCTCCCTGCTGGTGTAACAGAGGAAACATATTAGGTGAAACCGAGGGTGACTAAGGGCGAGAGGGGGTTGTGGGAAGGAGACAGGGAACAGGAAAACATTGACGGTGGAGGTTAGGGGTAGGAGGATCAGGTTTCTATATGCACACTCAACAGTGAGGTGCGAAGCACCGAGCATCCTATATACGTGGCTGGCGGGCAAAATGGATATCATTCCTTTTTGCGGCTGAGGTTTTTTGGCGGGCCAGTTTTTACAACGGAGTTGTTTTTGGGGGGGATATCACATCTTTTTGCATGGCTAGTTTTTGAGTGGTACTTATACAATACGGTTCAATTTAACAAAAGTACCTACGAGGTAACTAGTAAATTTTTTCCTAAATGAAGTTTTATCCTAGTCAAAATTTAGTAGAAAATTAGTACACCTACTAATTTGCCTTTTTGTTTCTTCTTTTTGTGACAAGAATAATTATTTTTTGGAAATGATTGTTTGTTATCGGAAATGTGTTTGAAAAATAAGTAGTTTTAAAAATTTTGCGAATTGGTTAAATATTAGTTTTAAAATTTTCGAGTAATTAAAACAATTAACAATTTAAAAAATTATTAAAATTTAAAACAATTATTCCTATTATTAAATGTAAAAAAATAGAAAGAATTAGAAATTTGAATGAATTTGAATTAGAAATTTTTTGAAAATTTGTTGCATTTTTTCTTGGGGATTGTGCAAATTTTTGTTGTTGAGAATCATTACAATAATTGTAATTATTGGTGTCGAAGAGAAAGTGGAAAGAGAATGTTTGCAAAAGGTAAAACGCACGTTTTTATACTAACAATCGCGAATAACTCGAGAACCGTTGGGAAAAGTGACAAAGAGCGCTACCCTCATTCGAAAGCCCATAAAATTTCCTATCGATCCTTAAACAGTCGCCACTTTACGACAATTTTTCTGACCACCGTTCAACTTTGATGTTTTCGGAAATTAGCCAAATCAGTAGATGTGGAATTTATTCACGTATTTTTGGCTGTAGATTAGTCGAATCGATTGAGATTTAGTTCAAAATTATTGAGAATATACTATACAACCTAGCGGACATTTTAAGACCAACCGCACCAATTTTCATCAATTTTGGCGGCAGTTATTGTTGAAAATAGAAAAATCACCATAACTCCTTTATTTTCCATCTTAGGAAGCTCATTTTGATCTCAAATTAAACGGTTTTAAAAGCTGAATACAACTAAAAAAGAAAATCTGAAAAAGCTTCAATTTTGAAGGAGTTATGACCATTTGAAATTCCTAAAAAGTACTATTTCCCCCCTAATTGGGAGGGAAATGGGGGGAGGGAGAAAAAAGGTTCAAAAGGCACTCCCTTGGAGCATAACAAACGTGTGTGCAAAATTTCAGCTCGATCCGATTTGTCTGCTGGGCTGTAGCCCCGTCAATGAACAACAACAACAACAACGAGAAGAAGAAGAAGAAGAAGAACACGAAAAACGTGAAAAATAGTGGTTTAAAAACTGTTATACCCCCGACACCTGATGTTCCCGAGAGCTGAAATTTGGTTTACGTCCTCACGTGCCCCTGGAGAGTTGGTGTACAAAAAATCAACTCTCGAGACACTCAGGGAGCCGAGCTACGGTAGTCTGAAAACCCCAACTTGTTCCGTCGCGTAATCAGTGTCTCAGTCGCTCCGGTTTTCTGGGCTTCGGTTTTCTTGGCGGGCGGGACGCTCCCGCGTCCCTAGATATATAGGAATAGGTCGTGGACGAAAAAATTTCGGGCGAGCCCCCTCAACCAATTCGAGATGAGCATTGCCCTTTTTAAACAACTCCAACTTTGAAGAAAAAACACTCGGAAATCTTTGTTTCAGCTCCGGTAGAATTTCCTCATTTTTCAAATGAAATGTACTAATAGGTTTCTCATGGCTTGGGTGAACCAATTTAAGCCCTAAAATTTCAAACCACTCCTTACCTAGTAAAGGAGGTCCTTTGGCATCAATAATATACAAAGATAACAAACCATAATACTTCTCGTAATATTGTACGTTCAAATTCACAACTCCTATAGGATCAGCCCTAGAATCAAAATATGAAATAAATGATTTGTGAGCATTTTCAATTTCACATTCATTGAAATGTTCTTTATAAAGTGAGAATGGCAAAATCGTCGATGCACATCCTGTATCGATCTCAAATTCTATATTTACTCTATTAACCGTAACGGTAGTTCTAAATGGTTTTAAACTTTGAACATTATCCATTCTATATAGAGGCTCACAATCATCCTCTTCAGCTAAAAAATTAGCCCTATCTCTATTTTTAGACTGGTAATTCGAGTTGTTATTGTTAGCATTTCTACACTGATTGTCACTTTGCTGCCTCATTGAGCCTTTTTTATGTTCAGGACTACTTTTATTATTCTGGCGCACCTTTTTTAGATGATTTCTACCACAGATGTCACATTTCGCATCCTTGTACCAGCAATCGGCCCCATGTTGATTTCCAAAGATCTTGCACGGCTGTTGGTTTTTCCTGACTGGTCCTTTGTTGTTCGGTCCGCGTACTTTTCGGTCGGCTGCAGTCCTGTAGACAGGCTCGGACTTTATTCCAATGGTCGGCAGCTCGTATTGATGCGCCGCAGCTTCTTTCGCTGATGCTATTTTCATCGCCGCTTCTAGGGTCAATTTTTCCCTATCTTCTTCTTTTACATTACTTCTACTTCTTTATACTCTGTAATTGGGCTCGCCCCGTATAAATAAATAAATAAATAAATAAAAGCCTATCTTTAGCGGGTCCTTTATGCATGCCCAAAACGAATTGGTCAATTATCATGTCTTCTAAGTTCTTGTTGATCCCAACGATCGTAATCGGGCAATCCAATCGTTTAAAGATTCGCCCTTCTCCCTCACTGCATTCACAAACTTATTCCGCGAAGAAAAAATAGATTCTTTCGAAAGAAAGTGATCATCAAAAAGCTTGATCAATTCCTCAAACTTTTTGTCCTCTGGTTCGGTGGGCACACATAAATTCTGGATCAACTGGTAGCCTCCTTCATCCAGCGAGTTCAAAAATAGTGCGCGTTGTACATCAGTACTCAAGCCCAACGCAGGCTCTGGCTTCGCACGGGAGGGCGGCAGTACAAAATACAATTTAATAGGTTGAGCAACGCTTTGCAAAAGGAAGTGAAACAATTGGAACATGAGGCGCTAAGAGAAAAAAATGTTGTCATTAACTGCAAAAACGGGATCTCTCTATAGAACTACTAAAGTGCTGACCAAGACTCATAAAGGCATTCCTCAATTGAAAGTAAACGGACAATGGCTTTCGGCACCGCTAGAAAAAGCAAACTGCTTTGCTGACATACTTGAAGCTCGTTTCCAACCTCATCCTGATCTAACCGGAACAAACCTGGAAGATATCGATTGTTCGTTTCCATCTCCAGCCATATATTTTTCCCCCAAAGAAGTAATGAACGTTGTGAGGAAATCTAGGACCAGGAAAGCTCCTGGAGCTGACACGATTGCTCAGCCTTTAATATTAAAGGGCCCGCGAAAACTCTATGCTCCGCTAGCAAAAATTTTTACGTCTTCGGCGAGAGTTTGGGTACTTTCCTGCGTCGTGGAAACATGCATATATTTGTATGGTACCGAAACCTGATAAGCCAGTGCATTGTCCTACTTCTTATAGACCTATCAGCTTATTGTCCACGCTCTCCAAAATATTTGAACGGCTGCTTCTTCCAAAATTAATGAAGTACACGGAGCACCTCATACCCAACCAGCAGTTCGGGTTTAGAATTTCTCACTCGTGCCCGATGCAACTTCAACGACTGACATCCTAAATAAAGAAAATTTGTAGGGCGGCTTTTTTCGACACGGAGCAGGCTTTTGACCGCATCTGGCATGAAGGGTTACTCCACAAAATCAAGCCGTACATTCCCAACAACCTCCTTCACCTACTAACCCACTACCTGACGGGGAGAACTTTCCAAGTACGAGTAATGGACCAAATGTCACAAATTCGTACCATCAAAGCCTCGGTGCCCCAAGGAAGTGTCTTGGGCCCTTATTTGTACTTACAGCCTCTATTGCCACGACATTCCGTTGCCCGATGGCGAAGAATTTTCCGGGTTGTATGCTGATGATCTCGTCTACGCTGCGACCGCTGACAATGGCGAAGAAGCAACAGAAAAGTTACAACGAGAAGTTGATCTCCTCGGGCAATGGTGTACAAAATGGCGAGTGAAAATTAACTCTAAGAAAACCTCAATTGTTACTTTCACTTACAAAAGAAAGTATAGTGAGCCCATTGTGTCATACAAGGGGGAATCTTTACCTAATTCGCGTACAATTCGATATCTTGGAGTCACTCTTTATAAGCGCCTCACATTTGGTGATCACATTTCAGTACTGTTCGTTAAACTGCGATCACGTGAACGACAACTTCAACCTTTACATACGCGTTGCCCATATGGGGAACATGTTCAGAGTCTCAGTTCCTAAGAATTGCCAAAAATCAGAACCACATGATACAAAAACAGGTTCTGCACACACCACCGTTCGTTCGCAACGAGACTGTGTATGTTGATTTTGGGCTTGAACCCCCCCATATAGTACTTCGCAATATCATGTCGAGGTTCTACGAACAAAACTCCAACCATCTCAATCCACTGGCTGCAGAAGGGTTTCTACCCCCTACAAATCGCCGACTTCAAAGACCCAAGCACATCATGGATCGCATGATGGCATTGGGATACCTCAACGACACAAATTAACTTGAGGACGACAGGAAATAGTACCCTCCCGCAAATAAAATAAAAAGTGCAAATCCATCAATTCACATTCAACCTGTGCCTCTTGTTGGCCCTCCAGGCACACCCCTTGGAGCTTCACGGAGCGCTGCCAGGCCTCTACGTAAAAAGATAAACCCTCCGGCACGTTACAATCCCGAATGAGCGGAACCAGCCGTGAAGCAAGAGAAAGATGAACTTATTTTGATTTTCACGAAGTTTTTGTTATTTTCATTATATAATAATCTAATTAAGGGGGGAGGAATGTTGTGACTTCCTCCTTTATACACTTGGTATAACCACGAATGCACATTGGGTGCGCAGGAGGCTCGGGATCCGGTGTAAATCCATGGAAGGGAAGCGAGCCTCGAGAAGCTGGGGACTGATAAGAGTTGGGGGAAAATCCTTCGAATGGGCTCGGCTCCTTACATCCTTTAGCCTGTTCAGATTCTTGAGTGGTTTCATCAAATGCAGATCCTACGTGGTTGGATTCATTGGGTTTAGGGCCAGCCGGTCGTATGAGTTTTGGTGATTTCCGCTCCTGTTGTTCTGGGTCGTCCGTTAAGACGAGTCCTGGAGTTCTGGACCATAATTGGTCAAGATGGCGTGTCCATGACAAACCGTCTTCCGTGTTCACTCGGTAAGTTTGTGACCCAATGATTTCGGATATCACCGCTTTGGTCCACTTGGGGTAACTGGCTCGGTAGTCCCTAGCCCATACTGTTGTTGGAGTGAAAAACTTATGTTACGTCGGCCCCCTCTGGCAATCCATTCATCTTGCCTAGCGGTTATGAGGTCATCTGATGTTGGTAAGAGCAGGTCCAAAGGAGTACGTGCCTTTCTTTTTAGAAGCATGTTAGCTGGAGAATCTCCAATTGCAGTATGTTCCGTGTTCCTGTACTGGAATAAGAATTTATCAAGTGCGAGTTGAAGAGGCTGGTTTGAGTTATCAGAAATTGCCTTTTTGAGGAACGTTTTGACAATTTTGACAGCCGACTCTCCTGCACCGTTCGTTTGAGGGTGGAATGGCGCTCCTACCAAGTGTTTGATTGAATAGTTTTTTAGGAAACTTGCCATTTCATGTCCAGTAAAACATCTGGCGCCATCGGATGATATTGAGCGAGGCAAACCAAATCTTGCAAACAAATCACTGAGAGTCTCAATGGCAGTTTGCGCTGTTATGGTTTTGACGATCTTGGCCTCAATCCACTTCGATGTAGAGTCACAGACCACAAAAACTGATGTTTTGCCATTAATGGGGCCCAAATAGTCCATATGGAGTCTCATCCAGGGTACATGAGGGTGTGGCCATGGACGGAGAACTGATTTGGGTGGAGCTCCACGGACTGAGCAGCATATTTCGCAGCCTTTAGCCAAGTCTTGTATGTCTGAGTCGATTTTGGGCCACCAGACGTAGTTACGAGCATAAGCTTTCATCTTGGTAGCTCCAAGATGCGTACTATGAAGCTCCTTGAGAATTGAAGACCGGAACTTTGCTGGGACAATGATCCTGTAGCCCCACATGAGACATCCATGCTCTACAGTGAGTTCATTTTCCCGGTGAATGTATGGCTAGAGGTCCTCAGTAGTTGGTAGCTTATTACCCTTCAAAACCATTGTCATAATTTTGGACAAGACTGAGTCGATCCTTGTTTGTCGCTTGATCATCTTCCAGTTCAGTCTAAAAGGGCAGTTTTCTTGAACAAAATGAAGGTGCGAGACTTCATCGAAACTGTCAACATCTGGTTTCTGTGGGCAAGTGGTCTCAGTACGGGAGAGGAAATCTGCGCTGTTTTCTTCAGATCTGACACACTTGACTGTATAATTGAATGCTGATAAGAAATACGCCCAACGCTGCAGCCTGTTAGCCGCATAAATTGGCACACCCTTCCGTTCTCCGAATATATGTACAAGTGGGCGGTGGTCAGTCACCAGTTCGAATGATTTAGCATAGAGGTAATCTTTGAAACGAGTGACGCCATAGATTATAGCATAAGCTTCACGCTCAATCTGAGCATACTTACGCTGAGTATCAGTGAGTAGCTTCGATGCGTACGCTATTGGGTGTTCACTGGAATCAGGGTACACATGGGAGAGAATTGCACCTACGGCCTTTGCAGAAGCATCTACCGTCAACCGCATTGGCAGCTTGGGATCAAAATGGGTCAGAACTGGCTGAGATGCTAGTATGTTCTTGATTTTGTTGAAGGCTGCATCACATTCACGAGTCCAGTTCCATGGTGTGTCTTTTCTCACCAGAAAATACAAGGGTTCAAGAATTCTTGCTGCTCCCCTGACAAATTTGACGTAAAATGTCACCATCCCAAGGAATGAACAAAGGGCACTGGCGTCCTTCGGTACAGGACACTTCTTGATCGCTATGACATGCTGATCCGTTGGGTGACATCCATTCACATCAAAAATATGACCGAGGTATTCAATTTGCTGAGCTCCAAATTTACATTTGGTGGGTTTCACACGTAAATTGGCATCATGGAGAGCCTTGAGGACAGCGTCAAGTCTGGAGTTATGCTCCTTAAAATTTGCACCAGTGACCACTATGTCATCCATCAGGACTTTCACTCCTTTTATTCCGCGGAGCAATCGCTCCATAACTTCTTGGAATTCATCTGGAGCATTCGTAATTCCGAAACATAGCCTACGATAACGGAAAAGTCCAAGGTGTGAATTGATGGTGGTCAACGGTCGTGAGGAGTCATCCAGTTCACATTGCTGGAAGGCGTCTTTCAAATCTATTTTTGAGAAATATCTCGCGCCTGCAAAGTCGCTGCATAAGTGCTCCATATGTGGCAGGAGGTAGCTGCTGGGTTTTAACTGTGGGTTTAGGGTTGTGACATGAATGTCACGTATACACAGGATCTGAGGAGTGACCGTCCAATATCCCCCAAACCCGTCCTCCTCGCCCCCCCTCTCCTCAGGAAGAGGAGAGAGAGAATTCGAGACGCCACTTCGCCCCCGTAGCCCTTGATGAGAGTTGTACCGTTTATAACATCGAGTATATAAATTGTATAAATAAACCCCGTTTTCCCCCCTTTACTTTTCGTCATCTTTGACTTCAACCCATCGTCCAATACTAAAGGTACGTGAGTCGTAATATCCTTATTCACATTATTACAGGGTCAAACGGAAATCACCACAGATGCGCATGGTTCCATCAGCCTTGAGGATTGGGACAATTGGTGTAGCCCAATCACTTGATTTGATGGGCTCCATAATTCCTGCATTTACTAGTCTATAAATTTCGTTTTCAACTTTCTATTTAAGCGCCAGTGGCAATCGGCGGGCCTTGAGAAAAACTGGTGTCGCTCCTTCCTTCAATTTCAGTGTAATCTTGTATTTTGAAAAGGTTCCCACACTTTCGTCAAAAACGCTTCCATATTTCTTCAAAATTTCATGGACCTCAGCAGGAGCCTTCGGAAATAACTTCGCCGCTTTATTAGAAATATGCAAGAATGGAGAGCACTTAAGCACTTTTAAGCCCTGACGTGTAATAATGTGAATAAGGATATTACGACTCACGTACCTTTAGTATTGGACGATGGGTTGAAGTCAAAGATGACGAAAAGTAAAGGGGGGAAAACGGGGTTTATTTATACAATTTATATACTCGATGTTATAAACGGTACAACTCTCATCAAGGGCTACGGGGGCGAAGTGGCGTCTCGAATTCTCTCTCTCCTCTTCCTGAGGAGAGGGGGGGCGAGGAGGACGGGTTTGGGGGATATTGGACGGTCACTCCTCAGATCCTGTGTATACGTGACATTCATGTCACAGACGGCCAATTAATGGGGGTCCACCCTGCTTCACAACATAAAAAATTAAAGTGTGACGTTTTCCATCTTCACTATAGACCTGGGCGGAAAATTTTCCAATGGGAACAATCGGGTTACCCACATAATCTGTCAAATTCAAATCATTTTTCGTGAGTTTTATATGGTCAAAATGTTGTTGGTAAAACGTTTCACTAATAACGTTGTAATGTGATCCAGTATCGATCTGGTACGTCAATTTCTTTTTGCCAACATCTAAGGACAATGTATATGGAGAAGGAGCAGTTTTAGATGTCATAATATTGTAGAACGAATCACTGAGAGCAACCTCATCGTCACTGTCATAACTACTGCAGCTGGAGTGTTGCCTCTCCATATATTTGTGCTTCCTTTTGTCCTTAATTTTAGGTTTGTCCTTCTTATTAGGACAAACTGTAGCTAAATGACCTTTGGCGGAACAAATATTGCATGTATATTCACGGTACTTACAATTGTCAGAGACATGATTTTTGCGACCACAGTGGGTACAGGGTGTAGCATTGAGCTTGTGTTGTGCGGAACTGGCCTTGGGGGGGTGTTTCTTTCTTGTACCTTTATGTAGGAAAACACCTGCATCGGGTTTGACTTGAATGCTGACCCGTTGTTTCCGTTCCTCGACCGCAGCTTCTTTGCCTGAGGCTAGATCAACAATACTTCCCAAAGTCACTGTTGTGAGGGAAGCGTCCTCCTCAAATAGCCTGTCTTGTATTGTACCCTCACCATAGCCAGATACGAATTTGTCCCTAAGGACGACTTTCAATTCGTCCCCAAACTTACACTGTGTAGCTAAGTGTTTTAGTCGGGCGGCCCACTCACGTGCGGTCTCATCTGGTCGTTTAGTGGCACAATAAAACAGATGTCGGTGGCTGAAGTATGATATAGGAGGTGCGTAATGTTCCTCTAACAGTTTAATCAACGTCTTATACTTCGTATTGTCTAATTTGTCAGGCATACACAGACTCTCAAGCAGTTTTATTGCCGAGTCCGAAATGACAGTGAGAAGGGTGGCTTTTTGTTTGTCTTCGCCGTCGATGTCCTCACGTACGAAATAGTTCTTCAATTTGGTGTGAAAAACGTTAAAATCACCCGTTTCTTCGAAGAAAATACCTTGCAGTCGGGTCATGCCGGCGTCGGGGTATCACAACGGGGTCCCGCGAAATCAAAACAAAACACTCGAAACGAACTGCTCACACACGGGTTTCGTAAAATCGTCGCCAAGTTGTTAGTTAACAGAATAATATGAATCTGTTATACCTATAATAATTAATATGAATTATTAATCAGGGAACGAGTGAACATTAGAAACGTGTTAATTTGAACTGTTTTATTAAAGTCACGCGTGGTGGTTGACGTGAACGAATGCCAGGAGGCAATCGTGGTTATACCAAGTGTATAAAGGAGGAAGTCACAACATTTTCATTTACTTTTTTTGCCATTAAGTTTACGCCTGCAGAGCGCTAAACAATCAAAGACAAATGTAAGTGTAATTTTTATTTCCAATAAGGTATATTGTATTTACAATGGACTTAATGAACAAAGAAACAAAAAAAAAAAACAAAACAAAAAAAAACATCAGTACTTACTCGTAATTTTGTTCGCAACAAAGAAATTCAGCATACGCGGTTTTGCCACGGACCATTGATTCGCGGCGGGCGAAAACGTGTGCAGAGTTCCCACATAACCCAGACTCATGTTGAGCTGTATTTTCGTCGGCAGGTCACGTTCCCGAGAGTTAAAACCCAGCTTTGTCACTCTTTCCGCGATCCAAAACTATTATAACGCACACTTACTATTATCCTCGTCGCTACTGGAATGTTCTTTTGAGGGAGAATATTTAATGAGACGGACACGGTACGTTCACGAGCAAATCAATTTTATTAACCTTCGAGCGGGCGCGCCTTTTCAACTCTATCGGGCGGGCGCGGGCGGATTTTTGTCCGCCCTTGGCTTATCAACAGTTTTTACATGGAAACATGTAAGTAGGTACATGTTAAAATAAAAAGTTGGGTAGCCTAGTATTTTTCTACTTGGGGACAAAATAAAATTCACTCTCAGGAAATATTTTGTATTAAATTTGTGCAGCAAACATGTTATGTTACATTTCAGGGGTTCACACAGATAAAATGCTGATAATATCGGGTTATCAACATCTACGTAGGTATAATATATAATTATATTATAATATTATTATGTACATAGTGCCTTTATACGAGTAATATAAACCCCCCAAAAAACACTCCGTGTAAAAATCACCCCGCCTCGCAAATATCATTCTTCAGAGGCCGGAAAAAGTTATGATATCCACTTTCCCCGCCCGCCCTTTTCCTCATTAAGGAGCTAAGTATAATGAAAAGCTTAACCACTTCACAAGCACCGTACCCCTTTCGAAATCTCCCCTTGGCGCTATTGCGAGACGTTTTTATCACTTCCACAAGCAACTAATACTTGATGGTGGTTAACGTTTTATACAAGTATTAGTTGCTTGTGGAAGTAATAAAAACGTCTCGCAAAAGCGCCAAGGGGAGATTTCGAAAGGGGTACGGTGCTTGTGCAGTGGTTAAGCTTTTCATCATACTTAGCTCCTTAATGAGGAAAAGGGCGGGCGGGGAAAGTGGATATCATAACTTTTTCCGGCCTCTGAAGAATGATATTTGCGAGGCGGGGTGATTTTTACACGGAGTGTTTTTTGGGGGGATATCACATCTTTTTGTTGTTGAAGTGGGTCATTTTATAAAGAAGGTCTATGCAAAATTTCAAGTCGATTGGTCCGGTTACCCAGGCTGTTGACTCGTCAAAGTTGCCAAAATTAGCCTAAATTTCAGTTTTTTGTTTCTAAAAGTTTTTGGGTTGAGATAATTAAACCTTTCAAAAGGCACTGTCTGATGTTGAAACGAAGCTCTGTGCAAAATTTCAAGTCAATCCGTGAAGGTGGAAATGCCTAACTGATTAAGGAGAAGAAGAACAGGTAAGGGTGAAAAACCGGGATTTTGAAGTTATATAACTCGGCTCCCTTTAAAGATATCGACTTGAATCTTTCAAAAGGCACTTGCTACACTTGAAACGAAGCTCCGTGCAAAATTTCAAGTCAATCGGCGAAGGTGGAGAGGCTGTTGCCTTGACCGACTGAAAAAAGTAGAAAAACATGGTAATTGGTTTTTGAAGTTATATAACTCGGCTCCCTATAGACCTAGCGACTTGAAACTTTCAGGGCTTTCTATTATCCACACCAAAAAGATCCATACCAAATTTCAAGTCGATCGGTCAACTAGGAGCCGAGATATGGCCATAATTAGCCTTAATTACCCTAAATTTCAGTTTTTTTGTCCCTAATTTTTTTTTGGGTTGAGATAATTGCTTATTTCGTTCAAATGGCACTGAGCCATGCTATAAAGAAGATATGTAAAAAAATTCAAGTCGATTGGTCCTTTTACCCAGGCTGTAGACTCGTCAAAGTGGACAGAATTTTCCTAAGGTTTCTGTTCTTTTGTTTCTAAAACTTTTTTGGGTTGAGATAATGGGTTAAATCTTATATAAGGCTCTGTCTCAAGGTTAAATGAAGCTCTGTGCAAAATTGCAAGTCAATCGGTGAACGTGGAGAGGCTCCAGCCTTGCCTGTCTGAACAAGGAGAAGAAGAAGGAGAAGGAGAAGAACAATCTAAGGCCGAAAAACCGGGTTTTTGAAGTTATGTAGCTCGGCTCCCTTTAGACCTATCGATTTGAAACTTTCAGGGCTTTCTAATATACACTCAAAGAAGACCCACACTAAATTTCAAGTTGATCGGTCAAATAGGAGCCGAGATATGGATACCTCGAAAACGCGTTTCGTGACGTCCGGTAAACATGCACTCGGCACCGTTCGTTTTCTCAACTTCTTTGCTTGGCGGGGCGGAACGCTACCGCGTTCCTAGATAGGTGCATGCATGAAAATAGAAAGATATCTCGTGAAACTGGTAAACTGGCGCGGGCGGAAATTTGTCCGCTACCAAGACGACGTCAACTTATTATTGGGCTCACGGACGGTACGCGAGGTCTGGAGAAGCGATGACAACGTGATCATACGTCATAGGTAGTGAATTGAGAATACCGTTGGGTCGCGTTAGTCTGTGTGCACCTGAAACGGCAAGGCACGAGTTTTTCCAAAAAGGCGGACAAAATTCCGCCCGCGCGCCCGCTCGAAGGTTAATGGACGACAGACTGGGGAAGTCGTTACATGTGGCGGAGCAGTGTTGCCCATACATCACATTATGGATCCTATAATACATTACAAAATCCATCCTGGCAATTAAAAGTCAAGTGCATAGATAGGCAGAATCGGGCCACTCGGGCTGAATCGGTTTCACGCTGAACACGATGGTGATGTCAGAATAGCGATTCAGAATGAGATACCGATATTCTGACTTCACCATCGTGTTCAGCGTTCAAAAATCTATAAACAGGTCGAATTTTGTTATAAAACCAGTAAATTTAGATTAATCCAGTTATTGTTTCATAAATTCGCTCTTGTAGCCATTCTGCACGACTGGGGTTTTCGTATTATCCTTTAAATTCTGAAAACGTTTGAGTTTTTCGTATCACTATTCTCAGGCTTGTTGTCTACTTTTAAACCAAAAAAGCTCTAAATTGACCCATTTTCTGTATTTCAAAACTTCTGATCTTCGAACTCAGCCTTTTCATCTTAAAATTTAGGATTTAGGGCTATCTGAGGACCAACCCCACTACTGGTTTCAGCTTAATACAATCACTTTTTCTCACATTTATAGATTTTTCATTCCAAACTTGGTTAGGTTTACTGACGGGAAAATGACAGTCGGATTTTTGTGAAATTCATGTTATCGCTACTCTTTTAAGATGTTTTGGGATGTGCTTTGTTGTGCAAAAATAAGTAGACAATAATCAAATTCAATGAAAAACTAGGCTGCATCATAAGTTTCTATGTAACACCGATGTGGTATTTTTCAGGCCCCTTCGCCTTTAATACGAAACAAAGAAACGGAGTGTGAAGAGTTGGATTCGAGATCTAACTATCTTCAAGAAGTTGTCTTTTCGGAGAGCAGCGATGGCCTCTTGTCTGGCGGTAGTCTTGAGAATAGCATCTTTGCTTTGGAACAACAAGATACTTCAGAAGAATTGCCTCCCATCGTCGATGTTGGCTCTTTATTGAACAATCCTCTGTTGGACTTGAAATTGCAGCCGCTTACTTTTAACACAGATGATATTTCTGATTCTGAGTTAGAAGAATACCTGGAGCATATAGCGGAATTGAGTGAGGAACAGCCGTTATTGGAGAGTACTAAGTCCTCTGATGAGGTATCTTCTTCCACTTCACAGCCTTGTTCCGTTGACGACCCGTCCAATTTGAATTTGATTACGACAGAAAGCACAGAGATTGACACAGTCGATACGACAACGACTGGATCTATAGATTCAAGCATTGAAGAAAATATCCCTACTGAAGATTCAGGAGTGGAAGTAGAAGAGCCAAAACCTCTACTGACTGAGGTTGCTGTTGCTCGCGAGGCGTTTCCTCCTGAACCTATTATCCTTGCTGAAGAACCTCCAGAAGAAACTGCGGCCGTTGCTGTCCCTGAGGAAATCGTGCAAGTGGTCCCAGCAGAGTCTCATGCCTGTGTAGTTGAGTCAGGACCTTTTAAAATCTCTTTGTCCAGCACATCTGAACTTGTTGTGGAACGAACGCCTGATACAGTTGAAGAAAACTTGACAACAACTGCTGCAGACAATGAATTCAATGAAAACATCGAAAACGGCGAAAAAGCTAGTATTTCGCCTTCTACAACGAGTATAGAGCTACTGCAAGAGGTATTTTCAGCTTTTATACTTCAGGTAATGTGGTTAGTACGCTAATCTCAGCCCAAAGCACCTATGACTTACGCCTGTTGTCCTTGAAGTGATATCGTTACTCAGTCATGACTATTCAATGTTTGACCATATTGAACCATGCATCAACATGGTTCAACATTTTGCGCTGAATCAAGTGGGGTGTTTGGTTCTATAAAAAAAACTCATTGCAACACCAGTGATTCCAATTTTGCAACAAGTCGAGTCTATTGGTATCTTGACAAAACTCAGCAATTGGAACAGTGGATTCTTGTTGTTGAGGTCGATTTCTAGCTATTTGTTTTTCACTCCCTTGAAACGCAGCCATAATGTTGATTCATGGTTGTACTGTAGAGCTGGTAAGCACTAATCACATTACCTTTACCATTCAACTTCTCACTTGGCTATTCTTACTCTGCGGGTTTTCAACAATCACACAATTTCTGTACTTACAGGAAATTAGCGTTGAAATACCTTCTGACGAACAGGTTTCTGAAACAACGGCTGGGCCCAGTAGACCCTCTTCTCTCGATTTAAACATCAGAGAAGCTCCAGAGAGCGAAGAAAGCCCCACGCCTACAAACATGGAAGGTGAATGACAAAACACCCATCCCCTCCACCCACCCAATCTCCATTCTCCACTGGTTATCCATTAAAAGTATTTCTTTAGATGTATTTTTGTGTTTTATTCTAGATAAAGTTGAAAATATTTATATGATTGTCTATTAATGATTGTTAGCGCCTAATCGCAATGAACATTGTTCGGTGACGTAGTGATAAGTTAATGATTGTGAAACCATCTGAAACCTGACGCGAACCAGTCTCCTCATCACCTCGTCTGCCGCTCCGACCACATTGTGACGAAACACCAAATTTGGGTCCTCAGAATCCCAATTCTTCATCTGAAAACCACCATCCATCGCTTTTCCCGAGTCTGATCTCCCTGTAAGCACCTACCACCTGAGCTGAAGCGGCAAATCCGCAACTTTCACCCAAATAACCAATTTTGGTCGTTCCCAGGTACAACAGGCGACACCGCTTCTCCAACGCTTTTCCTCCAGCGCCTTTCCAACGCATTTCCAGCGCTTTTCCATCGATCTTCTTCGTCGTCTCTCTCTCGTCTGCATTCATCAGTGACGATCCTTCCTGGTGGCACGACTCCACGAAAAGAATCCGCGATAGTGCTGCGCGCGTAAGCCTCACAGAACGGTCAGACTTTTCCATAATTATTCTAGATAAAGTTGAAAATATTTATATGATTGTCTATTAATGATTGTTAGCGCCTAATCGCAATGAACATTGTTCGGTGACGTAGTGATAAGTTAATGATTGATTATAATTAATTGATTTTAATTAATTATTAATTGATTATAATTAATTATTAATTGATTATAATTAATCCCGATTGTGACTTTTATGATAGTATTAGCTAAAAGGAGCTCCTCATTATTTTTTTTAGTATTATTTCATTTATTTCGACAAACATTACCAAAACCACAAATAAAAGCTTTGTTTCCTGGGGCATAAAGTATCTCGCTGTTTTTCTTTAATCAAATAACCTTGCCTCTGCGAATACAAAATATTGTTAGCAGAGCGTGGTTTTGGAATTTACAGATTTTACTTTTGTAATTTCTTCATAGTTTTCTCTCGAAAAGTCGAAATTACATAATATTAAAATAAATCCATACACCATAATACATCTCATATTGACTATAAATATAAGTATAGTCATCAAAGCATCTCAAATTATGTGAACAATCTTGGTGTCAAGTGGTGGTACATTAGGACATTATTCACGCCAAAATAGTTCGATTTTAATTAATCGAATTACATACGTTAAATTACGAAGTATAATAACATTATCATTTCATCGAATAAGTATCCTCACTCTACGATAACGTTATTAATTCGTATTACTCAGCTAATATAAGATTCGAGTTCGTGTCATCTCTGTACTGGTTATCTTGCATTTCTTGTTATCGTAATCGCTAATTAACGACCTTGACATTGGTGATACCCGTCCTTGTCTCGTCCTTGCCCACATTCCTATCCAAATTGTAAACAATGGAGAGTATTCCCAGAACCATTGCTAAATTGAAACGTAAACTCAATACTGCAGTTAACGAGATTAGCTGCATTCGTACAATTGGAAAATCAGCCTTGGAGGACAGGGAAAAGTACTTGAATTCATTTAAATCATTGTACTCTTCGCTTGAAAAATATTATTCGATGTACGAGGAATGTTTTGACGATTTAGCCGTATTGTCTGAAGAATCAGCTTCTGATGAAACTATTCCGACATTCACCTTTCCATCAAAAGCTGATAACGAGACTCAAACTAAAACTCGCCAATCTTATTATGAAGTTAAGTCTATGTATTTGACCTTCACCACTTCTTCAACGCCGTCATCGCACTCTACGAGCCATTTACTAGATACCACTACTGTAGTTCACGAGACATCAGTTCGGCTACCAGAAATAAAATTGACTCCCTTCAATGGGGAACTTTTAAATTGGCCGAAATTCCGCGATACGTATGTATCAATTGTGCACGATGACAAAACGCTAACTCCGACCCAAAAATTTCACTATCTTATAACATCTCTAAGTGGCCCAGCACGAAGCATCGCTACCAAATTTCAAATTTCTGATGAAAATTATTCTTTATGTTGGCAAGCAATTCGCGATGCATATGACAACAAAAGACTCCTCGCCTCCGCTTACCTCAATCGAGTGTTGAACTTTCAGCCTCTCAAAGATAAACCAACAGTTGATTCGTTAAAAACCTTTCAAACGTCCGTTTGTGACAGTGTATCTTCGTTCGAACTCCTAAAAATTGAACACGAGTCCAAGTTCATACTGTTCCATTTAGCTTACAGACTTCTCGATAGATCTACTAGAGAACAGTTTCAAAATGCCCATAAAGACTTCGAATTTCCTACTTTTGAACAGTTGTTCAAATTTATTAAAGACAGATGTTTCTCGTTGCAGTTATCTTCTGACATCGACTTTGATTCCTCTCCGTCAATCGGCCAATCGAATATTGGGAAGATAAACAACCGAAGGAAAAATGAGCAGTCAAAATTTAAATCCAGCTTGATTACCCAGGAATCGAAGCCGAAATCGACTCATACCCATCAATCGAGTACGTTTTCGCCTCGTACAATCTGTCGTAAAGAATGTCATGGTTTGTTATCATGTAGGAAATTTTGTGGAGCTGACGTCAACCAACGTAAGATCTGGTTAGCCAATTGGAAGGGTTGTTTCAACTGCTTGTCAATTACTCATAAAACTGAAAATTGCAAATCTAGATGGTTCTACCCTAATCACAATTGTCGAGCAGCCTTCTGTAAACTCTTCGTTTGTCATAGCATTTATGTCAAGATTCTCATCGTTCTACCGAATGCTACGAGTACTTGCCAGAATTCTACGACTCTTAAGTAATTATGGCAAACATCTAAGCCCTCCAGATCGTTTGGTTGGCATAATCAATCCTGAAGAGATTGACAACGCAAAAGCTGTGTGCATCAGATCAGTTGCATTATTTCTTCAAGGATGACTTCTCATCAAAACAACAAGCGGAAGTGGAAAAGAAATACGTCAAATTAAACCCTTTTCTCGACTCAATGGGTATCCTCAGGGCGGGCGGCAGATTGTATAACAGCACTCTGCCTTACAATCACAAACACCCTGTGTGTATCTACATCCAGGACCCTCCTTACTACAAGCTCTTGTGCAGCGCGAATTCTGGATTCCTGCAGCCCGACGTTTGATTCGACAGCGCACATTCAATTGTCAGCAATGCTATCGTCTCAAAGCAAGACCGCTCGTTCCTAAAATGGCTGACTTGCCATCGTACCGCGTTCGAGCTGATCGTGTCTTTAAGAATACCGGCCTTGATTTTGCAGGCCCGTTTTTCACGAGATAATCTACCCGTCGGAAGGCACCTACTTCCAAGGTTTACTTGTGCATTTTCGTCTGCATGACCACAAAGGCCATCCATTTGGAGGTGGTGTCCAACTTGACGGCTGATGCCTTCCTTGCAGCATTAGAGCGCTTCATCTCAATTAGGGGTTTACCGTCAGATATATATTCCGACTGTGGCTCAAACTTTGTGTCAGCTGCCGGAAAGATAGCAGAATGGTACAAATGGTATAATAAACAAAATAGTCAGGAAGAAATAGCTGAAAGGGTTACATCTTTACGCATAAAATGGCATTTCAACCCACCTCGAGCTCCCCATTTTGGCGGCATCTGGGAAGCGGGCGTAAAATCTGTTAAAAACCTCATGCATCGCACAATAGGAGATTCTGTTCTCACTTATGAAGAATTGAGTACACTCTTCGCTAAAATAGGAGCGGTCCTTAATTCCCGTCCTATCTGCCCTCTACCAAGCGACGCCTCTGAGTGTGATTATCTCTCACCAGGACATTTTCTCATCAGAGAAGCTCCGCTCGCCATCCCGGAACCCAACCTCCTAGATGTCCAGTTAAATCGACTTGATCGCTGGCAGCTTATCTCCCGCATGTCGCAATTCTTCTGGGATCGCTGGCATAAGGAATACTTGTCTTCACTTCAATCTAGAGTGAAGTGGACGGATCAAATGCCAAACCTACAAGTCGGAGATTTAGTTTTCCTGAAGGATGACAACATACCAATCCTGCAATGGCCTCGAGGTCGAGTCATTGAGGTACATCCTGGAAGGGACAGTGTGGTACGAGTTGCCACTGTAAAAACTCAATCATCCACTTTCAGCCGGCCAGTCGTCAAACTCGTCCCTTTGTTTGCTGAAAAGTTTTCCAACATTTCACCATCAAATCCTTGCAAGGAAAAGCTTAAAGATTCTCAATAATAAGATGACCCTACTGAATCCCATACCTCAGAACCTATCTTTCCCTATACAACCCCAGCTCCTTTTTCTTAACACCATGTCAAAAATTTTACAATTTTGGCGGGCGGATATGTTAGCGCCTAATCGCAATGAACATTGTTCGGTGACGTAGTGATAAGTTAATGATTGTGAAACCATCTGAAACCTGACGCGAACCAGTCTCCTCATCACCTCGTCTGCCGCTCCGACCACATTGTGACGAAACACCAAATTTGGGTCCTCAGAATCCCAATTCTTCATCTGAAAACCACCATCCATCGCTTTTCCCGAGTCTGATCTCCCTGTAAGTACCTACCACCTGAGCTGAAGCGGCAAATCCGCAACTTTCACCCAAATAACCAATTTTGGTCGTTCCCAGGTACAACAGGCGACACCGCTTCTCCAACGCTTTTCCTCCAGCGCCTTTCCAACGCTTTTCCAGCGCTTTTCCATCGATCTTCTTCGTCGTCTCTCTCTCGTCTGCATTCATCAGTGACGATCCTTCCTGGTGGCACGACTCCACGAAAAGAATCCGCGATAGTGCTGCGCGCGTAAGCCTCACAGAACGGTCAGACTTTTCCATTGTAAAACTATTGTAAAAACTCACAACAATTGATAATCAATAATCGTCCGTTCTATTTTTCAAACACAACAACAACATTTTCCAAAAGGTCAACACTCGTAGCCAACAAAACATGTGTTTGTGTGGGTTTACCACACTATCATTGACTTTTTTTCGATCTTTTGTTCTCCTGTTGAAATTTGCTCACATGTCCACTATGTGTGCACAAATGGGCGACATTTATAGTCTGTTTCATTTGCTTTAGTATTGAGGGTTTTGCCATATTGTTGCGGTTGATCAACAGACACCAAAGCAGACACCAAATATAAGAAGGAAGGACAAACTTTCACCTGTTTATTCTCCAAGTCTTGGTATTCTAGTCATCAGTGGTTGTGCGCTCAAGTCCTGGGTACTGGTTTTCTTTTCGTCAGTTTCAGAATATCAGTTTTAGGAAAGCGTTGAGGAAACTTGCCAAGAGCTGCTGGAATTAAATTCTTTCCCTCTGCCGAACTAAAAGAGGACTTAGGCTGACACTATACCTATACTATAAACAAATGGGTTACCTATTTTTATATTAGACAATCCAGGGATATGTACTTTCAACTCATCGCCTACCCATCCCATCCTGGCCAGAGCCGCCACTGCTCTCTGGTACCCGAGGGCAAGCGCCTCACAATACTAAAGCCGTTTGAAACAGAGTATAATTGCTGTCAACTGAAGCACTGTTGAGGAACTGGTTATGATGTAGTTGTATGCAAATACAGCCAATACATTTGAACTTTAATGTTATTGCGCTCGATTCTATACTCCTGGACTTACTGGAGTTGAATTTTTAGGGGATATTCTTTATGAGTATGAACACACTGAAGAATTTTTGGCTTCACAAAAGCTACAGTTAGGACGTTTAATAATAATTATTATTAGAATCGTTCTTTGTAAATGTTGGAATGCTGAATCTATTTGAATTCAATGGCTCTGTTGATCAGTACTGGTATAATCACTGCGCCATTAAAAACGTGCATACGTGTTTGTCGCAATATCTTCGGTTTTTGAGCTGTGACTTCATATAAGATGTTGTGAGGCTTACTATAAGTGAAGCACCTTGAACTATTTAGATCTATTGTGCCCTCCCTGTAATTAGAGCTCCTTTGTGAGCCCCAGTTGTTTTACCAACTTTCAGAGGCTATCAAGATTTCTCAAGTAGTTTTTGGTCATGTTTTTCATTACCCAGACACAGAAACCGGGACGTGCATACGTGTTTGTCGCAATATCTTTGGTTTTTGAGCTGTGACTTCAATTAAGTTGTGAGGTATAAGATGAGGTTAAGTTGTGATGTTGTGAGGTATAAGATGAGTTAGGTCGTTAGTTAGGAATTATTATTAGAATCGTTCTTTGTAAATGTTGGGATGCTTGGATCTATTTGAATTCAATGGCTCGTGGCGATCATTACTGGTATAATCACTGGCGCCATTAAAAACGTGAGCTCCAGTTGTTTTACCATCTTCCAGAGGCCATCAAGATTTCTCAAGTAGCTTTTGGTCAGGTTTTTCATTACTCAGGCACAGAAACCTGGGCCTGGTCATTCCCTCGCAGTGACATAGGTCGTGCTGCCGTCTCCTTTTCTTTGAGGCAGAGCCGACACTCACTTTCCTCAGCGACTTCGATCCTGCAGAGAAGGTTTGGAGTCTGCAGTGTCCACTCAGTAGGCCAACCGGTTATCCTCAGTCTGGTTTGGCTAAGGCTCGTGTCAATTAGTACTGGTATAATCACTGGTGCCATTAAAAACGTGCATACGTGTTTATCTCAATATCTTCGATTTTTGAGCTGTGACTTCAATTAAGTATAAGATGTTGTTAGGATTACTATAAGTGAAGCACCTTGACCTATTTAGATCTATTGTGCCCTCCCTGTAATTAGAGCTCCTCTGTGAGCTCCAGTTGTTTTACCAACTTCCAGAGGCCATAAAGATTTCTCAAGTAATTTTTGGTCAGGTTTTTCATTACCCAGGCACAGAAACCGGGACCTGGTCATTCCCTCGCAGTGACATAGGTCTTGTTCAGTAGGTCAACCGGTTATCCTCAGTCTGGTGCAGCTGAGGTTGAGAAGGTCTGTGGTGGCTGCATGCTAGGATTCTTTTATGCATTTTTTTCGCATGCCTCTGGCCTGGGGATCTATTTGATGAGGCTTGAGTTTCTGATAGCAGCCACTCTTTTATGGTGCTTTTCCTGAGGCTATTGGATACCCCACAGCAGTCCATCACAATCCGTGATGTTATTACCAAAGAGGCTGTAGTGGACTATACAGAACGTAGTCAACAACAACAGTACTCTTGACAACGCGTCTACTTAGTTACACAAATTTGTGAAATAAAGATCACTTTCGAATTGCTACTAAAACATGGTGGCAGCGGTGCAGCACTAATAGTTTTGTCTGGACAACGTGTTTGTGAAAGTGGAACTTGTGTTGCTGTCTGGATTGTTTCCCCAAACTTGGTTGTTTCCGTTGGTGCAGTTGTGGGACGTTGACGTGTTTGCCTTTCCGGTGGTAAGTTATAAAAAACTCCACAGTATCTAGAATTCCGAGATGTCTGCGTCAAAACCAGTTGAGTCACTGAACTGGGAAGGCGATATGTCAAAAAATTGGCCTCGCTTCTAGAGGGCGTTTGTAAATTTTCTAGCGGCCTATTACGATGGGGCTTCTGAGCCCAAGCGGATTGCCATGTTACTCCATGAAGGCTGGTCTGCCCTTCACGATATTTTTGATGCAATGACGTTGACTGAACAAGAGAAGAAAAAATTTGACTCAATTGTACAAAAATTTGATGACCATTTTGTCCCTACGGTCAATGTATTTATGAACGATTTGTGTTCTTCACCCGTTGACAGAAATTGGATGAGTCTTTCCAGGCGTTTGCTACGGTCCTTAAGAATTTGAGTAAGACTTGTGACATTGGGGACTTGCAGGATTCGTTGATCAGGGACATGTTTGTGTGTGGAATAAATGACAAATCCATCCAAAAAGATTTATTATGCGTGAAAGACTTGACAATGAGCAAGGCCCAGGAAATGTGCCATGCTCGAAAAGTCGTTGCCCAACAAGTACAGGGGATGTCACACAAAGTCAAGCAAGAACCAAAAGAAGAGCTCACTATTGATGCATTGACACGAAATGATCGTCAGGTTGGAAGAGCAGGGACCTCGGATAAATTGGAAGATAAATACAGAGTACCACCAGTCAAGAACCCTCATGGTGGAATTTCTGGTGGTGGAGTACCACAGTTCCAAAATTCTTGGGTTGGCCTTGGCATAAAGATTTGGGTTAATCACACGAGTTGAGGAAGTGTCCTCTCCTTCAGGTGCACGTATTTCAAAGGTCGTTCCTACGAGATATCATGGCTTGTTTGATGGGGGAGTTGATTGTTTGCAGGAGCCCGTCGCTATATCAATTGATCCTACAGTAAAGCCAGTGGTATTACTGGGTCGCCGACTCTCTCATGCATTAATGCCCAAAGTGAAGCTGGAACTGGACCAGATGGTCTCAAAAGGCATTATTAAACCCATGACAGAACCTACTGATTGGGTGAGCCAAATGGTGGTCGTCGCGAAGAAGAATGGATCGTTGCGAATATGTCTAGATTCAGGTCCACTGAACAAAGCAATCAAAAGGGCGCATTTCCAATTTTCACTTGTGGATGACATAGCGGCGAGGTTGAAGGGAGCAAAGTACTTCTGCAAACTAGATGCCCAATCGGGATTTTGGATGTTACCCCTAGACAAAGAAAGCTCGGAGCTGTGCACCTTCCAGGCTCCTTGGGGAAGATATTCTTTCCTAAGGGTTCCATTTGGAATTCGGTCGTCCCCGTAAATATTTCACAGAATTATAGCTGAGACATTTGCAGAAATTGAGAATGTTGAGTCGTTTCAGGATGACATCCTTCTCTGGGCCAACACACAAGAGGACCTTCAGGCAACTCTCATTAAAGTGTTAGAGACGGCTGCACAGAAGGTTATAAAGTTCAACCCTGATAAATGTATATTCAACGCTCAGCAAGTTGAATTTCTTGTACACTTTTGGGTCGGCTGGCATGAAATGTGACCCAGAGAAAATCAAAGCAATACATGCTCTTCGTCCCCCTACAAATAAGGAAGAACTTCAGAGGATTTTAGGGGTTTTCAACTATGTCTCAAAGCTTATAAAAAATTTTGCTGAGGCTGCAGTGCCACTAAGGGAGTTGTTGAAAAAGGACGTCGAGTTTACTTGGAATTCTGCTCATGATGCTGCGTTCAATGCCCTGAAGCAAGCTCTGGCCAGCTCTCCTGTCGTGCGCTACTATGATCCAAAAGCTGATCTGACCCTGAGTGTTGATGCCAGTTGCAGCTCTCATACAGCACAGAAAGCCAGTTGCCTATGCCTCACGAACTCTAACCTCTACCCAACGGGGCTATAGATTGAGAAGGAATGCCTTGCAGTGTGCTTTGGGGCGGAAAAGTTTCGAAATTTCATCTTGGGAAGGGATTCAGTCAAGGTGCAAACGGACCACAAGCCGTTGCTGGTGGTTTTCAACAAACCTTTGCACAAAGTTCCTGCAAGATTACAACGAATGTTATTGTCGCTACATTCCTACACATTCAACCTTGTGCATGTGCCTGGGAAGGATTTGTACCTAGCGGACCTTATGAGCCGACATGTGAGCCCCTCAGGTTGTGACACACATACCGATTTTGATACTGAGCTGGAATTGCAAGTTGCATTGTTCATGGAGAGCCTGCCCGTGACTAACCAGTGTTTAGCCCTCATCAAGAATTCAATGGAAGCTGATGGCGTGATTTCGGCATTGAGAGTGCACATCAAGAATGGCTGGAAAAGTGACTACAGGCTACTCGAAGAAGATGTAAAACCATATTACGATATCAGACATTCACTGGCTGAGACTGATGGCGTCATTTTTTATGGAGACTGGATTCTAATCCCTTCTAAGTTGAAGTCTGAAATGCTTCACAAATTGCACACTGGGCATCCTGGCAACAACAGAATGATGAGCCGGGCTGAGATGTCTTTGTTCTGGCCTGGGATTAATCAGGACATCAAACGGTAGTTATGTGTCATCGTGTGACATTTGCCAGAAATACCAGCCTTCTAATGTGAGACTTCCACTCACATATAAGCCAGTACCTGCTCTCCCGTGGCAGGAGGTTGCAGATGTCGGCGAGATCAAAGGTCACCATTATCTGGTCCTAGTTGATTCATTGAGCAATTATATTGAGTTGCTCATCTGAGGAGCCTACAGAGTGCCGAAGTGATTAGGGACATCAAAGCAATTTTTGCGCGCCATGGCGTCCCCTTTACATTCTGCTCCGATGGTGCCCTCTATTTTAATTCAGAGCTCTTTAGACGGTTTGCATCTGAGTGGGGCTTTACGCACGTGATGTCTAGTCCTCACTACTCAAGGTCGAACAGGCAGGCGGAGTCAGGTTATAACAGTAAAGAGGATTTTTATCAAGGCGCTCGACGCCCATGAAGACCCATACTTAGCTCTCCTTAACTACAGGAGCACTCCAAGAGGGGATGTTCATTCGCCTGCGTCAATCCTCATGGGCCGGACACTGCGCACAAACATACCATGTCATGTGGATCGCCTCAAGCCGACATTGACTTACAAACAGGATCAAAAAGTACTGCAGCGACAAAAAGAACAAACCAAAGAATACCATGATCATACAGCTAAGACTCGTCCTCCGTACGTAGTTGGCCAGCCTGTTTGGTTCAGGAAAGCTCTGGAAGCCACATGGTCAACGGGCGTAATCACTCGTGATTTAGGATTTGTATCGTACAAGGTGAGGGGGGATGGAGGAGAATACAGGCGGAACGAGAGTCACCTCAGACCATGAGCAGTCAGGTCAACGAATTCAACTAATTAAGTGCCAGTACATGAGGACTCCTCTTAATCTGTCATTGAGCCTACCATTGCTGCGTCACCAGAAGCCTGGAGGTCAGCGGTGCCTGCACCAGAAGAAGCCCAAGATGATCACACGCCTACCCCAAAAATACCTAGACCAAAGACACCAGAACAACGGACCAAATCAACCTGAGTTCGCAGGATGCCAGAAAATTTCAAGGACTAATACTGTTCATCCTGAATGGGAGTCCCGACAACATTTTTAAACTGACTTTTGTTGTTAGGCTCTTCTGGTCATATTTGCTCAATTTAATTTTCATGATCGGTGTTTTTGATCAAGACCTTTTGCGTGGGGCTTACCCAACCAATCCAAAACTCATTCATGAATCACTTACTTAGGGGGTCTTCAAATATTCTCGTCAAACGTAAGTGTAGTGAATAACTTATTCAGGAAAAACTAGATGAAGAACTGAAGAATTCAAGCACAGAAAAATCTCGTATTTTCCTATAAGAGTGGAAGAGGAAGAATGAATATTTTTCAGAAAAATTAACAGACATCTCAGAAAAAGAACAGGTGATCATTGGTCGTGGAGGTGTCAAGTATCTTCGGTGTGTATCACTTTGATTGAAGTCGGAAAGGTCCATCTTAACACTTTTCCAGCACAACCACAGCCACAGCACAACACCCCCTAATACTCGGCCATTTGCTGTAGTCACGGTACGCTGTTCTGTGAACGATTCAAATTATGTAAACAGTTCCCTTCTCGAAGTGATGTGATTGGTCGTTCCAGTATCCACCTACCAACCCTGGATGTCTTCCTCGACTGTGAGAATTTCACTGTTTTCTGCTGTAAGAGTACACGAATCTGTCTCTTCACTCTTATTTTTCTTTGGTCTACCATCGGATATCCACTTCGGACATCTGCTGATGAAGTGCCCTTTCTGGTCGCAGTAATGACATTTCAGATTTAGTACTTTTCTGCTCGTTTTCTTTTGTTCCTTTTTACCTTCTTTTGTTGTTGTTAGTATCTCTTCTGACCCTTGTAGACTATTCTTGTTCACCAGAGCTCTCTCGAAAGCGCACAACTGATTCGTAAGGTTCTCTATGTTCCTCTCAGCTTTAGCCACTAACATCCAGCTCCTTTTGAACGACAAATACCTAGTCCTCCGGAAGAGTACCTAGGATTTTACAAATAAGGAACAAGTTTGTAGTTTCGGGAAGTTTGTAATCTGAGCCCCATCACGTCAGAAAAACGAGATTTCAAGGTCATTTAGAGGTTACGAGGGACGTAAGTAAGAATACAAAACGTTTTGCGCAGCAGGAACATTTTGACATTTTATGTCTTTACTTTGCTACATAAACTCGAAAATGTAACGCGGGAATGCAACGCGGGACATGCAACGGAGAAATGTAACGCGGGTTTCTGATGATTTTCGCTTACAACCGATTCGTTGCTACGGAACTTTATCTTCGCCAGTTATCATCGTACAAAAATCGTTCACCACTCGTTGGATAGCTCTCGATTTACCTAACCATATTACGTTAACCACTGCGGAGTGCGTGGCCGACAAGCTGCGGTATGAGCGTGATTGTTTAAATAATTGTTTACACACAGGTGATCATTCTCAATAATTTATGTTGTCAACACGAATGCAAGCTTCATATAAGTTTCTGATGGGAGGGGGCGCAAAGACATAAAATGTCCCTCGTGGTTGCGTACTTGTACGAAAGCTGTACCCACCGTTTGTGTTTGGATTAGATTTCTTCTTCAAAAGCCAGTTAGTTTCCCTCTCAACATCGGATTCGTCTGTGTAATAGACCTGTTGCTGTTCAGATTGTTGAGAATTCACTGAATTTGTTTCCAAATGTGGAACCCCCTGCGTTATGGGCGGGATCATCCTGAACAAAAAAAGAGGTCCGGCGTTTAAATGCGACCGTTAGTTTGAATTTGAGAGCATTTTGAAATGTGCGCTTCCATGAACGCTCCGGCCAACTCCGACCCGCGTTCAAATAGTCCGGACCTTTTTTTTGTAAACCAGTGTAATTAATGTAGAATCGCAATAATTGAATCATTCCAGTGTTTTTTATTGGTTGGCCTTCCCACTTAATTGTTGATTACATATAAAATTCGCTCATACGGTCATCTACTGTCTGTAACATAGTTTAAAGCGTTATATTTAAATGCGGTTTCTTGAAAAAGGGTATTTTCTACCATTTTCGTACATCTTTGATTTTGTATTTAAAGCACATTTGGTTCTCCAATGTCCTAATCTCTTATTTAAACCCTCAACTGTGAAGTCACGCCTATTAAAACCCTATAAACAGTTATGTACATAATATCTACATATAATATATATTATATATATATATCATCCGTGATGTACATAATATGTACATATAAAATATATTTCAATATATGCATATTATGCATATATATTATATCATCCGTGATGTACATAGTATGTACATATAATATATATTATATCATCCGTCTCTATGTAATTGGATCACACGCTGAAACATTCTTTCAGGATCATCCGCTCAAATGAATATTGAAATTAGGCTCGGAAAAACGCCTCCTTTCTGGGTCCCAGATACAGACAGCGATTTGTGCATGCAATGCCAGCTGAAATTCACTATGATCAGAAGGAGACATCACTGCCGTGCCTGCGGTCTTGTAAGTATCTTGAAGATTTCAGGAAAGTTATTACCAGGAAAATCTGTTAACCTTGATATTAGACAGTTGTTCGTTATATTTCGCGAGGAAATAAAAATACTGTTGAAAATCACTTTTTAAGGTTTTGTGCTCGAAATGTTGCTGTCTTAAAGCCCCCCTTGAGTACATGGAGTTTCAGGAAGCCAGAGTTTGCCAGCCTTGCTTCACCATCATATTTCGAGGTAAGAATCTCCTTGTTTATAGCCTGTTTCGATAACTACTGTTGGCATTTACATAATTCAATCCTTCAAAGAGCGATATACTGTTAATCATCAATAAGCAGGGAAAGTTGGCCTAGAGCAAACCCCATTCCTTTCTTCTTCTTCTTCAAGTGGCTTCTTCATCATTGGAGGTCTTGGGCGAGGTGGAACAAATCTGCCTATTCCTTTATCGGAGTTTACGAGTTGCGCCCCAAACCCAAGAAACGACTTAATCCTATGTACAAGTTGCTCCCCGTTTCGTCTGGGAGGATGTTTTGCTGTTTCGATCCGGCGAACCAGTTACAGTGACTAGTACAAGTAGGTATATTTGCAGTAGGAACCAATCGGCGTCTAATGACCACAATGTCATTCCACAAATACCAAAAATAACTATACAAGTTGAAAAATTGTTGTACAACAACAATCGCTCCGAATAATACATATTATCATTTATAATACATGATTATCATTATAGTTGTTTGGGGGATGTTTTTATTCCGCAACCCCGTCCACTTGATCTATATGTCCAATAAAAAACGGAGGTATAGAGTGAGAGAGTCTATTTCCACGAAAAATAATGAGTACAATTTTTAAATCGATTTCGACGATTAGGTCATCATCAGTAACAAACACGAACTGAAGGTACATCATGAAATACAGCTTATATAGTAGCAGAAGTGAAAGGTATAATCCAATCGGATTGAAGCAGGTTACAGTGAAGGGAGAACATAAATCCTATTGGCTCAGAGAAGTAAAAGGGATTGGGCGGATCAACAAATGCCAATTAAGGCAGACAAAGTGAAAGGGAGCTCAAACAATGGTGAGGGTAACATTGTAAAGGGGGGGGGCAAGCTATTGCCGGAATGAACCTATTAACGGTGAAATATGTTGAGGGATCACCTCATTTAGACATTTACCAGACCTATCACTCTTAAGAATTTCGAATTTTTTAAGTACATCCAACATACCCCCCTTTGGGCAAAAATGAGGGAATTCTACAAACTGTCTATTTGTTAGATCAAATATAAAATCATGATTGGATTCGCTTAGGTGACTCGCAAAAGCAGAATCACCCTTGCTATCCCTGAAATCTTTTTCATGTTCTTTTATTCTTTCCCTAAATTTCCTACCAGTTTGACCACAGTACTCAAACCCACAAGAACATTTCAGCTTATAAGCCTCTCCACCTTCGCCGATTGACTTGAAATTTTGCACGGAGCTTCGTTTCAAGTGTAGCAAGTGCCTTTTGAAAGATTCAAGTCGATATCTTTAAAGGGAGCCGAGTTATATAACTTCAAAAACCCGGTTTTTCACCCTTACCTGTCCTTCTTCTCCTTAATCAGTTAGGCCTTTCCACCTTCACGGATTGACTTGAAATTTTGCACAGAGCTTCGTTTCAACATCAGCCAGTGCCTTTTTAAAGTTTAACCCATTATCTCAACCCAAAAAACTTTTAGAAACAAAAAACCTGAAATTTAGGCTAATTTTGGCAACTTTGACGAGTCTACAGCCTGGGTAAAAGGACCAATCGACTTGAAATTTCGCATAGACCTTCTTTATAAAATGACCCACTTCAACAACAAAAAGATGTGATATCCCCCCAAAAAACACTCTGTGTAAAAATCACCCCGCCTCGCAAATATCATTCTTCAGAGGCCGGAAAAAGTTATGATATCCACTTTCCCCGCCCGCCCTTTTCCTCATTAAGGAGCTAAGTACAATGAAAAGCTTAACCACTTCACAAGCACCGTACCCCTTTCGAAATCTCCCCTTGGCGCTATTGCGAGACGTTTTTATTACTTCCACAAGCAACTAATACTTGTATAAAACGTTAACCACCATCAAGTATTAGTTGCTTGTGGAAGTAATAAAAACGTCTCGCAATAGCGCCAAGGGGAGATTTCGAAAGGGGTACGGTGCTTGTGAAGTGGTTAAGCTTTTCATTGTACTTAGCTCCTTAATGAGGAAAAGGGCGGGCGGGGAAAGTGGATATCATAACTTTTTCCGGCCTCTGAAGAATGATATTTGCGAGGCGGGGTGATTTTTACACGGAGTGTTTTTTGGGGGGTAAGTATTACTGGTGGTCACGAGTAATCAGCGGTGGTACAACTGTAATGAAGTAATGCTTCAATTCAGGCTTGTTCATCTGGCAAAAAGCTCCCGCCAACAGCATTGAAAGAAGCGTAAAGCTCCCTGCTGGTGTAACAGAGGAAACATATTAGGTGAAACCGAGGGTGACTAAGGGTGAGGGGGGGTTGTGGGAAGGAGACAGGGAACAGGAAAACATTGACGGTGGAGGTTAGGGGTAGGAGGATCAGGTTTCTATATGCACACTCAACAGCGAGGTGCGAAGCACTGAGCATCCTATATATGTGGCTGGCGGGCAAAATGGATATCATTCCTTTTTGCGGGTGAGGTTTTTTGGCGGGCCAGTTTTTACAACGGAGTTGTTTTTGGGGGGATAACATTTATCTATCTATCTATCTAATCTATATGGTACTAATCAGTTGATTGGGGGATGTTTTTATTCCGCAACCCTGCCCACTTGATCTATATGTCCAACTAATCATATTATGGTGCTGATCAGTTGTTTGGGGAAAGTTTTTATTCCGCAACCCCGGCCTCTTGATCTATAATCTATAGATACATAATATTATTATGTATGTGTCATTCCAGACGATAACTCTCGATAGAATTGAGATAAAAAGTTCAAATTTGCACAAAAAATTGGTCTTGGCAATCGACAGGCTAAGTTCGTACCTGGGCAGAATCGGGCCACTCTAAGGGGGGAGTTTTAAGGGGGGGAAATTCCTCATAAATTCCCAAAATGAAACATTCTGACATCTCATTTGAAAGGTTTTTTTTTTATGCTGAACACGATGGTGACTTTAGAATTGCGATATCTCATTCCTTTCTCAAACTGGAGAACTTTGAAGATGAAGAAACGTGGTTGTTACTTGATATGATCTTCATGGTTAGTCTGCTCTAATCTGATGACGGAATGCGATATCGAAATTCTGACTTCTCCGTCGTGTTCATCGTTAAAATGTCCAAAAGGGTTTTGTAGATGTGAGGGGGGGGGGGGGGTTTCACCCATTTTAAAGGTTTTTACACGCTGAATAAGATGGGGAAGTCAGAATTGCTATATCATATTCCGCTTTCAAACTGGAGCACTTTGAATATGAAGAAACGTGGTGGTTACTTGAAATGTTCTTCATAGACATAATGTTCTTTAATGGGGACGTTTTACATAAAACCAGGGGATTTTTTCATCTTGTTCCATAGACCTATGGATTGAATTTTGACAGACAAAGTTAATTCTTTCTATTGTATATAGGGCGTATAGGAAATCAATGACAATAACTTAACTCTTCATTGTTCATTACTTTTTATTTTATTTATTTTTATTTTTTATTTTCATTGAAAAATACCTCGAAATTTGGGAGTTTTTCACTATTTGAGAAATCTAGATATCCTACTCCCAGAAAACTATGATAATAATACCGATATTTGGCTTTCGATGGGGGGGGGGGGGGACTTGGACACCCCCACCCCTGTATCTGCCCCTGGGCATTACTTGAATCTATCGAAATTCCGAGGTAAATCTTGACTCAATTGTGTTGTGTTGAACACTGCTATTCCGTTCACTGCTTTTCCGTCAAAAGAAACTTGTTTGATACGTTTTCTTTTCCTCTATGATTCCGTTGTAAGTTGAGTCACTGAAACTTATTGGATAAACATCCCTGATTCGAGAGATAGCAGAGATTCGGTTCAAAGCGATAAGTATATTCGCACTGGTATTCAACTTTTCTGGTGGATTCGTTAATAATTATCGAGTACGTTTGATGAGTGAAACTTTCTGATACTGCATTTAGTTGATAATTTTGGTGTGATTTGGCTTAATCAGCGACTCTACTTGTTCTTCATGACTACAAAAAGCACTTACGATAGTGCAGACGAGTATATATGCAAGATGCTCGATCTCATCAGCAGGAATGAGTATTCTTTTATCGAATTTTGTTTGGACCCAGTCAATAAAGTTGGAGGAGACGAAATGCTTAAACTTTCATCTTATGTTCATGCTATGGCACTGGCTGTGAACGATTTGGCACTGAAGTATTCGAAACTGAACGTCTTGTATAAGGAATTACAAGAAGAGAAAAATTGTTTAACAACGCGCTTGGAGGAGGCCACGATTTTCATATTGAAGTCCTTCGCGCCCCAAAAGCAAGAACAAGCTGGTAAGATAATAATTTGAAAAATGCAAATTCTACTATTCGATTCTTCGGTAGGTATAGTCATGTGCTCTTCTAAATCTGTGAGAGCAATTAGGCGATTTTTCTTAATCGCCAATTCTAATCTTCGAAATGCTGTTCTCTACATTCAAACGGTATAAACTGCTATTGTTCATTTTTCTTTAAATTTCAAGTACCTGTTCAGCAACTTGATAACTACAACTTGTTGGTTTAATAGTGTAGTTAATTGTAGATTCAAAGTCATTAGTTTCGAAATGGTTTAAGATTATAGGAAAATTTAACATTATGTTCGCTACAAAATCTTCAGATACAACGTCTTCTACGAGTTAATAAAATGATCACCAATGTTGTAGAATTTATTATATTTTATTTTGAATTATTTTTTGGAAGTAGAAACCTCCTTCGCGGATAGTTTGAGGTCCCAGGATGTTCGTTGAAGTCAATTCATTTTTCTAAAATTGCTATTGACTTAGGTATATCTTATACCAATATCTTGTTGACGTAGTTATTGATTCCCCCACCCTCGCCACTTTGCCCCGTTATAATTTTCCTATCATTTTGGATTCCAATGATTCATTATCGACATAATAAAGTAAAAACTCTGCAAATTCTTCCACATAGTCTTATTTTCTTCTGTACAGATCGCTCTTCTGTCTAGATTTCTGTTCTGTTTACAATAACCTCGTGAGTCCAATAACTATAAGTAACAACTGGACTAATGCACTAAACTATTATTCAAATAGGTGGCTTGATGGCCATTTCCGAAGAGATAGGCCTGAGATAGGCCGAAGAACTAGCTCAGTGATGGATTATATTTGAATCTTAGGTTGTAGGTACTTCTTGTTGTAAATTATTGCTAACGTAGTAGGTATAAGTAAAAACCCTAGAATAATTCTAATTATAATCCGTAATAATATAATTATTATATTATTACGAAATTCGACATACTTTATAATCAGTTTACATGTTCGTTTATCATTTATATAGATAAATTATACACCATCAATGAGCTAGTACCCCCCCCCCCCCCCTTCCTGTCGGCAACCACTTTGGTCAGATTCTGGTCATAACGACTTTCTGGTTCCAGTTGGTGAAAACCAGGGGTTTCAAGGGCGGCAGCCAAATCCAAACAACCCGATGGAGTACTGTTCGACAATCCCTCCCCTCCAAAGGGCAGCTCCTTCGCTCAACCAACCCCCTCCATCTGTACTTGTGCCTTCGTTGAAAAAAGAAGGTTTGTAAATCCCCAAATCCCCCAAAGCTTAAAAGATATTGGAATTACTTGTTAACGAATTGTCTATTATCTGTTGCAGGTCGAGCAAAATCTGACGTTCCAAAACAAGTGATGTTTAGTGACGGGATAAGGCCCGGCGGGGATCTGACAGAATTAGACGCTCCATCCGTACTTCCTAAAAAAATTGCACGAAGATTGACCTCCCCCGGTGGTACATCACATTTATCTATTTAATCGTAATTCTGTCTGTCTCTAACAGCCAGAATTACTTCATTGCCTGTATATATACAGGGTGTTTCTTAAGTAGTGGACCACCCTTTCTAACTCCGTTATTTTCAGGAAAATGAAAAAAAGCTTCTAAAGTAACCCCCCTTCATTTTTTACAATGAATTCGAATATCTCATTCCCTCACTTTGCGCATGCGCAGAAACATGCGCAATTGACACCAACTTCTGGTTTTCAAATGGGTACCCTAATTTTTTATTGCAGATTCAGATTCTACGTAAAATTTCATGAACGTTTGACCCCTCAATCGATGAATTTGAGTGCGCAGAACCTGTTCTGCGAGCGTGCAAAGTTGCTCAGATGCCAAATGTCGCAAAACATAACGTCTAGTAATCCCCAAGTGTGGCACATGATTTTTCATTGTTTTTCAACGCTGATTCACATGGTGCTATCCGTTTTTTGATTTGACTCGATTTGAACGAAATAATGGCCGAAAGTCGGTTATTTTGTATAAAAAAAAACGTGTTTTGAGGCGTGTGTTTGCACATGAATTACATAATTTGCCGATTATTTTCATGTTGCTCCTCTTAGTGCAGCCCCATAACTGGCAGCCGTAGGCCCAAATTGGCTTGATCACTTTCTCGTACAGTAGCATTTTGTTATGTATAGGCAGTCGGGATTTTCTCCCAATGAGCCAGTACATCTTCTTGAATTTTAGGTTGATTTCTTCCTTCTTCTTCTTTACGTGCTCCTTCCAGCGGAGCTTGGCGTCCAGGGTCATTCCAAGGTACTTAGCAGTATCAACATATGGGACGATTCGGGAGTTTAGTTCTATAGGTATTGGTCTCACTTTCCTGTATGCAAAGTTAATGTGTGTTGACTTTGTGATAGATTTATTCGAGGCCGCAGGTCGGAATGATTGAAAACAAATTGTAAAACATTGAACGTATATTGAATCAGAACAAACAGTAAGCGAGAATAAGACAAGAATGGCCGAAAAGGCTCGGGCACAAGTGTTGTTGTTGTACAACCAATTGTTCGACTTGAGTGGATCTAAAAGGCATTGGAGAAGTTGTAACTCCCATATTTAACACTTTGCTTCGTTGAGTTTTATTCTCCATCTTTTGGTCCATTGATGGATACTGTTTACAGATTCCTGTAGTTTACTCGAGGCTTCTTCAACTGTGGGACCAACAGCCCGGATTGCTGTGTCATCTGCAAACGTCGCTGTCACAGCTTCTGTTGGTTTTGGGAGATCCCTCGTGTATAGTAGATAGAGTAATGGCCACGGTTACTAGAAGAGACGGTAGGGGATACGAAAAAGGGGCTCGGCGGTCGTGACGTCAGTCCGACACCACTCTCTTGGCCAACGCTTCATATCCCAATGCATATTACCTTTCCTCTGAGTAGTTTTCGTTTCCAGGGAATTTCGGAGTTCAATTTTAGACACACAATACAATTATTTGTTTGACAGCTAAACACGTTTATTATTGTACAACAAGAAAAGTTTAGTAGGTATCTATTATCAACAGTATTTTAGTGCAAGAGTATGTATGTATATATTTGACATGAAGTATATTTGACTCGTATATTTGACATGAAGTATATTTGACTCGCATATTTGACATGAAGTATATTTGACTCGTATATTTGACATGAAGTATATTTGACTCGTATATTTGACATGAAGGAGCGTAATAATTATTATATAAGTACAAAAAATAGAGTGTAATTAAAACCGAACCTATCACACTATTTTTTTCATCTTTTTTGTCGTTTTTCCCTCGTTGGCCCCACCCACGCATTTTTCTGCTCTTCTTTTCATAAATTGTCCTTCCTGTCTTCGAACATTAAGGCATTTTATACGTACAAATGTCCGTGTTCGAACGAAACAGGTCACTAGAAAGTCGTCGATTTCGGGGTATGCCTTTTTAATTATGTCGTTCAGTGTTTCCAATACCTTTGGACACTTGTTGACGAATTGTCGGTGGAATTTGCGGTGGAGATCTCCATCTTCAAAACGCTGCTGAAACACTCATTAGATGGCTTTGTTAAGTATCCTCTTGAGATACTCTGCAACCAATTTTTCCCTGATTGAGCAATGTTTTGGTTTATTATCTTCGATAATGAACCATTGGAATCGCCCAAAGAAAAAATTTTTTTAACCCCCCCTCAAAATTTTTTGGTTTACGTTTCAAGATACGTAGATTCAGAAAATCGAATAAAAAAACTCTGCAAATTCTTGACACAACGGTTCATTATCTTCTTTGTACAGATCACCCTTCTGTCTAGATCACTAGGTCTAAATGTCTAGATCCTAAATGTTAGATTAATAATTAATCTAACATTTAGGATCTAGACATCATTATAATTATTGATAATAATTATTATTATTATCAATTATCACTAATTATTAACAATTTTATCAATTACCTAGTGAAAATTATTATAATTTATTGTTAGGTATTAATAATTCGTATTTATTATTAATAATAATTATTATTAATTATGATTAATTAATACGATATAATTCTGGGGTTTTTAATACTACGTCGGTAATAATAATTATTAATTATTATTAGAAAAATTATTTTTCTATAAAAGAAGTACCTACCAACAAACATTCGAAATTACCTTCATTTCCGTAGCACGAAACGCACCTCAGAACAACAAACTCGACATCACTTAAGCCATATGATGTTCCAAAGAGCTTCTTAGTATGAAAATGGACCTGTATTTCAATAGTTTGATACACGATCGTGTTTTGAGGCACAATCTTTGAGCCGTCATTGTGAACGAACGGCTGGTCGTACAGAGCTGCGGATGGTCTTAAAAAATTCTACGGAACAAACTCTATCTAAATATGAAATAAAAAACATACCGTTTGATGGGAATTTTTCGAGATATGGAATTTTCAAAATTTCAAAATTCGTTTTGAACCCCTTCCCCTTGACCTAGGGTTATGAAAAGTTTCGAGGACCATTGTGGGGCTGGTCCAAACCCAGAAACCAAATTTCGTAATTTTAACTCAACGCTAACTGGGCAAAGTGGCGCGGACGGCGGACGGCGTACGGCGTACGGCGGACGGACGGATTTTTTTTTATTCGATTTTCTGAATCTACGTATCTTGAAACGTAAACCAACAAATTTTGAGGGGGGGTTAAAATTTTTTTTTCTTTGGGCGATTCCAATGGTTCATTATCGAAGATAATAAACCAAAATGGACCTGTATTTCAACAGTTTGATTCACGATTGTGTTGTGAGGCACAATCTTTGAGCCGTCATTGTGAACGAACGGCTGGTCGTACAAAGCTGCGGATGGTCTTAAAAAATTCTACGGAACAAACTCTATCGAAATATGAAATAAAAAACATACCGTTCTATATGAATTTTTCGAGATATGGAATTTTCAAAATTTCAAAATTCGTTTTGAACCCCTTCCCCTTGACCTAGGGTTATGAAAAGTTTCGAGGACCATTGTGGGGTTGGTCGAAACCCATAAAAAAAATTTCGTAATTTTAACTCAACGCTAACTGGGCAAAGTGGCGCGGACGGCGGACGGCGTACGGCGTACGGCGTACGGCGTACGGCGTACGGCGTACGGCGGACGGACGGATTTTTTTTTATTCGATTTTCTGAATCTACGTATCTTGAAACGTAAACCAACAAATTTTGAGGGGGGGTTAAAAAAATTTTTTCTTTGGGCGATTCCAATGGTTCATTATCGAAGATAATAAACCAAAAAATCCGTCCGTACGCCGTACGCCGTCCGCCGTCCGCGCCACTTTGCCCAGTTAGCGTTGAGTTAAAATTACGAAATTTTTTTTATGTGTTTCGACCAACCCCACAATGGTCCTCGAAACTTTTCATAACCCTAGGTCAAGGGGAAGGGGTTCAAAACGAATTTTGAAATTTTGAAAATTTCATATCTCGAAAAATTCCCATCAAACGGTATGTTTTTTATTTCATATTTAGATGGAGTTTGTCCCGTAGAATTTTTTAAGACCATCCGCAGCTTTGTACGACCAGCCGTTCGTTCACAATGACGGCTCAAAGATTGTGCCTCACAACACGATCGTGACTCAAACTGTTGAAATACAGGTCCATTTTCATACTAACAAGCTCTTTGGAACATCATATGGCTTATGTGATGTCGAGTTTGTTGTTCTGAGGTGCGTTTCGTGCTACGGAAATGAAGGTAATTTCGAATGTTTGTTGGTAGGTACTTCTTTTATAGAAAAATTATTACCGACGTAGTATTAAAAACCAAAGAATTATATCGTATTAATTAATCATAATTAATAATAATTATTATTAATAGGTAATAAATATGAATTATTAATACCTAACAATAAATTATAATATTTTTCACTAGGTACTTGATACAATTGTTAATAATTAGTGATAATTTATAATAATAACAAATTATTATTAATGATTAATAATTAATTATTAATCTAACATTTAGGATCTAGACATTTAGACCTAGTGATCTAGACAGAAGGGTGATCTGTACAAAGAAGATAATGAACCGTTGTGTCAAGAATTTGCAGAGTTTTTGCTAATAAAATGCTCTCTTACAGCGATATGCTTACTGCGAGAGCTGACCACGTAGTTCTTGCTCAAATTTTCAGCAGACTCACTGTCATTGTAAATTATTATCGGGCTGGTCATTGGATGGCTGGATTCCTTTGCAGCATCAGTCAGAGCCATGTATTCTGCATGGGTGGTGGCAAGGGCGGCAGTACGTTGTTTTCTTGATTCCCAGCTTATAACTGAATTGGCATACTTGAATCAGTACCCAGTATAGGATCTGCGATCTATTAAACACGATGCCCAATCTGCATCCGTGTAGCCATGCAAAGGTTGACCATGTTGCAAATATTTAAGGCCAACGTGTTTTGTACCTATAAGCTATCTCAGAACACGCTTTGCTGCGATCCAGTGTTCCTGCCCATAGCAAGAATTAAATTGACTTAGGAAACTAACAGCGTGAGAAATGTCAGGTGGGGTGGCTACAGCCAAGTACATTAAAGACCCGATGAGACTTTGGTAAGGGATATTTTTCCCATCATCTCCATTGGTACATCTCTCAAGTTTCAAGCCAGTAACCATTGGCGTGGTAACAGGGTTGCAATCCTGCATTTTAAATTTCTGGATCATGTCTTCAATATATTTGAGAGGCATAGATGGTATTTCCATCCCTTTTGACCTCAATCCCAAGACAGTATGAGAGTTCGCCCAAGTCCCGCATGCTGAAGGCCTTCATAAGATTCTTCTTGATAGTCATCAATTTGGCTTGATTGGTTGACAGGCAGATTAAATCATCAACGTATACTGAAATTAGAATTTTGTCTCCCCCTGATTCAGCTACACACAGGCAGGGATCAGTATAAGAAGATTTAAAGCCCAATTCTGTCAGCTTCTGATTAAGTTTTATAAACCAACATCTTCCAGCCTGCTTCAGTCCATATAAGCTTTTCTGAAGTAGACAGACCTTTCTAGTTCCACTCTTCTTCAGCTCTTCCAGCATCTTTTTAGCTTTATTGAAGATGGTTTGATTTTGGTTTTCACTTTCGTCTATCATAATGTCACTGAGGTATTTCTCTAGTGATTCTGGTGGTTCCATGTAAATGGTTTTGTCGATTTCCCCATTGAGGTAGGCGGTAGAAACATCTAAATGATATAATTTTAAATTTTGCTCAGCAGCTAAGGCTAACATATATCGAATGGTACTCAATTTTGCTACTGGAGAAAAAGTTTCCATGTTGTCAATACCTGGAGATTGTGCAAATCCGCGCGCGACTAGTCTGGCCTTTCGGCGCTCAAGTTGACCGTCTGGTTTGTATTTCTTCTTCAGAACGAGTCTTGAACCAATTACATGTTCAGCGTTTTTTCTGTCAGTCAAAACCCAACTATCGTTTTGCAGGTGAGCCTTGATTTCATCCTTTATCGCTTCAGACCAATTATCCAAAGGTTCATCTGAATTCCTCAAGTCACTATTCAGGTGAACGAGGAATGACATGTGGGATGAGTCAGAAGTGTCTGAGTCCAAGTCCATAACGTAGTCTTCAGTCCATTTAGGAGGTTGTTTTTGACGTATTGGCCTAATGGAATTTGTAATTTCTTGATTGAAATCAGGGGTCTCATCAAAATCAGTGGATGAGTGATTTTCTGAATTTGATGTGATTTCTTCATCAGAGGTACTTGACGAACTTTCACTGCTATCATCATGTTGAGAAACGTCATTTATGACACAGTTTTCAGCAGGGATGCATAGTTAAGCTACAGTAGTGTCTCTTTGAAGCTCAAGGTTCGAGTTGTCTTCAAAATATTTGTGATTGATAACTTTGACATCGCGGGAAACAATGATTTTATTTTGATCAGGGTCCCAAATTCGAAAACCTTTAGAAATCTCTGAGTAGCCCATAAAAATGCCAAGTTTGGCTTTGGCATCAAATTTGTTTCTGTGTCGACTGGTAGACAGGAAATAAGTTTTTGATCCAAATTCATGAAAATGTCGAGCTGATGGTGAGTGACCGACCCATCGCTTAAAAGGGGTTTCAAAACCGATGGAGCTAGACGGAGTCCTATTTGCCAAGTAATTAGCCGTATTTATGGCTTCTGCCCAGAAGGAAGTGGGCAGAAGTGGGGGAATTTAGCTCCTATGAGTAGGCAACGCGCACGCTCAACTAGTGTCCGATTTTTGCGCTCACTAAGCCCATTCTGTTGGGGCGTGTAGACACAGCTCAATCTACGCTGAATTCCATTGGATCTAAGGAATTCGTCCATTTGGTGATTGCAGTACTCTGACTTCTCATTGTCGGTCTAGAAAAATTTTATATTCTTTCCAGTAAAAGTTTCAACTTCAGTCTTGAAATTTTTAAAGTGTTGGAGGACCTCGTTTCTGTTTTTCATCAAATAAACTTTGGTAAAACGGGTAAATTCGTCCGTAAATGTAACAAAGTATTTCGCTCCGGCGTGAGATTCGACTGAGAAAGGGCCAGCGACATCGGAATGTATGATTTGGAGAAGTTCTGTCAATTTCGAGCTTTTGACAGGAAAAGGTTTCCTGGTCAACTTAGCCTGAATACAAATTTCGCACTCACCGAGGGAATCTTTGGAATTGAAATCCAATCCACGTACAGTTTCGTGTTGAAGAGCCCTCTTCATGTCAGCTTCATTGATGTGTCCAAGCTTCCGGTGCCAAATTTTCATCTTGCTGTCTTCAGTCACCTTGTGACATTGTTCAGCTCCACTTGAAATCGCTGTGTCGACAACATAAAGTCCATTCGACTTTTTGGCTTGGAGAACGACATTTCCCTTAGGATCGAGAATTTCAGCGGAATTTTCCTGAAAAAGAGCTTTATATCCTTTATCAGTCACTTTCGAAATAGAGAGTAAATTAGTCGTGAGGTCTGGCACGTAGAGTGCGTCTTTCAAATTAACTATAGAGTTAGAACCAACATTCAATTTTACAACACCCGATCCCAAAATGGGCGTGGTATGTGACTTAGAGGCCAGTTTCAACAAATTTGGCTCATCAGTGCGGTTGAAATCTTGGAAAATCTGCTTATTTGAAGTCATGTGGGAGGTACACCCACTATCTAGGTACCAATGGGAAGGGTTTGAACGTTGTGAGTAAGTAGCAGACGAGAGGTAGTTTTGTTCTGCCAAGAATGTGGCTTCACTATTTTGTGACGGAATTTTAACTCTGCAGTCTGACATTTTGTGGCCAAAACGATTGCACCGCTCACATTTGGGTTTATTTGAATTACTATAGTTCGAATTTCGACTGGAATTTTGGTTCAACTTTTGACCAGAATTTTGACTTTTAGACGATTTATTTTTATTATTTCGCCAATTTATTTTTATTATTTTTTTTGATTATCTTTGCCGAAAAAAGCACCTTCTGAAGTAGGACCAAGATTTTGATTTTGAGATCGTCAGGAGAAGGTAAGGTGTCCCTGGACTCGATGGCGATGCGCAAAATTTTCATATGAAAATGGCACTGAATAAAGCATGATAATGCTAAGAAGATCTTTATGAATATCAATTTTCATATCTTTGAGTTTGTCAACAGTGTCAGCGAAATTTGTCAAATGATCACGAACGTCATCTGAATCGCTCATGCGGTAAAGTATCAACTGTTTCAATAGGGTAGCTTTGCGAGCTGGTCCTTGGCTTTGATAGTTATTTTTCAACTTATCCCAAACCTCTTTAGAAGTTGTCATACCCTTTATTTGTTTTAGTTCGGGTTGTGAAATGATGAGAGTTAAGTCGCATTTAGCATCAGAGTCCGATTTTATCCTGGCTTTCACACCATCAACGTCAGTTTCATCCGGTTTAGCGATTTCCCCAGATACATAACCCCAATGACCGATGCGCATCAAGACAGCCTCAGCTTGCATGCACCATGCATCGTAATTATCTTTCCTGAGAGGATCAATCCGGTAATTATTTTGAGCCATCGTTGAATATACTTTTGATCAACAGACGAGAAGGATTGCAATCGAGGACGAATAAAATGTGAGATGCAAAGAGGTTACCTGGGTGCCGGTGCGGACGGACGAAAAAACGGAACTTACGCGAACTTACACTTTCACATAAGAACTTCACATTCCAACAAACGTTTCTGGGCTCATGACCTGATAGATTTATTCGTGGCCGCAGGTCGGAATGATTGAAAACAAATTGTAAAACATTGAACGTATATTGAATCAGAACAAACAGTAAGCGAGAATAAGACAAGAATGGCCGAAAAGGCTCGGGCACAAGTGTTGTTGTTGTACAACCAATTGTTCGACTTGAGTGGATCTAAAAGGCATTGGAGAAGTTGTAACTCCCATATTTAACACTTTGCTTCGTTGAGTTTTATTCTCCATCTTTTGGTCCATTGATGGATACTGTTTACAGATTCCTGTAGTTTACTCGAGGCTTCTTCAACTGTGGGACCAACAGCCCGGATTGCTGTGTCATCTGCAAACGTCGCTGTCACAGCTTCTGTTGGTTTTGGGAGATCCCTCGCGTATAGTAGATAGAGTAATGGCCACGGTTACTAGAAGAGACGGTAGGGGATACGAAAAAGGGGCTCGGCGGTCGTGACGTCAGTCCGACACCACTCTCTTGGCCAACGCTTCATATCCCAATGCATATTACCTTTCCTCTGAGTAGTTTTCGTTTCCAGGGAATTTCGGAGTTCAATTTTAGACACACAATACAATTATTTGTTTGACAGCTAAACACGTTTATTATTGTACAACAAGAAAAGTTTAGTAGGTATCTATTATTAACAGTATTTTAGTGCAAGAGTATGTATGTATATATTTGACATGAAGTATATTTGACTCGTATATTTGACATGAAGTATATTTGACTCGCATATTTGACATGAAGTATATTTGACTCGTATATTTGACATGAAGTATATTTGACTCGTATATTTGACATGAAGGAGCGTAATAATTATTATATAAGTACAAAAAATAGAGTGTAATTAAAACCGAACCTATCACACTATTTTTTTCATCTTTTTTGTCGTTTTTCCCTCGTTGGCCCCACCCACGCATTTTTCTGCTCTTCTTTTCATAAATTGTCCTTCCTGTCTTCGAACATTAAGGCATTTTATACGTACAAATGTCCGTGTTCGAACGAAACAGGTCACTAGAAAGTCGTCGATTTCGGGGTATGCCTTTTTAATTATGTCGTTCAGTGTTTCCAATACCTTTGGACACTTGTTGACGAATTGTCGGTGGAATTTGCGGTGGAGATCTCCATCTTCAAAACGCTGCTGAACACTCATTAGATGGCTTTGTTAAGTATCCTCTTGAGATACTCTGCAACCAATTTTTCCCTGATTGAGCAATGTTTTTTGTCAAGTCTCCGTAAATATGAGCTTTTTCTGGGTACTTTTTCCTCATCCTGTAAGCTAGGTACCCAGCAATCATTTCCACTACCTCGAGGTTTTCTTCAACATTTTCAAGAGTCGTAAGGGTCTTATTTTCTTCGTCCAATCGTGAAAGAAGACTGTCAATGTCAAATCCCAAGTCTTCAGGGTTTTTTTTTTCGTTTTCAGTGACTACAGTAACGTTTAGGGACGCATCAAAATCATTTGCAGAGAGGAGCTGTGAACTGAGAGAAGGTGAATCTTTATCAAGTTGACAGTTATCACTATTGATCACAGTATCAGCATTTCGACTCAGCAATAATGACCTGGTGGAGGCACTGCCTTGTGGCGTTGGTGGGCCTGTCATTCGTGCCCTGATGTATGCAGATGACGTCGTGATTTTGTCTGAGTCACCTGCCGCCCTGAGGCGCAACATTATGGGACTGGAAACATACTGTGCCAGGTGGGAGATGACTGTGAATCTGGCAAAATCTGGGGTAATGATCTTCCGTCGAGGTGGGAGGCTTGGAACTGAGGAATCGTTCTATTTCAATGGCAGGCCAATAAATTGCGTGACGAGCTACAAGTACCTTGGAATAACCTTGACCCCCAAGCTCTCGTTTGGCCGGCACTTTGCGGAGAGGGCAGCTGCCGCCAAACTTGGCATCAATAATGTCTACAGGTCATTGTTTTGCCGTTCGGCCATCCCAGTGCACTCGAAGTTCACAATATTTAATGCAGTTGCTCGGGCAGTGTTGTGCTATGGTGCTCAGGTTACAGGATTCGTCCGTTCAAATTCTCTGGAGCAAGTGTTGAGACACTTTATAAAGATGATCTTCGGTATCCCGAGAAACACCCCTAACTACTTTATCTACCTGGAGACCGGGGCCGACCCAATTTACGTATACACCTTACAGCTAGCATGCGGATATGTTGTGAAAACCCTCAGGATGCCGGAACACCACTTCCCGTGTATTGTGGCCCGTGAGGCTGTCAGAAGAAATGTTTCCTGGTTTGCATCCATAAAGGAACTGGCCGGGCGATATGGCTGCACCTTCGAAGGGGACTTAATGGATTTGGATTCATGGCGGCATCAGCTGGAGACGTTGGTGGAGGCCGTTAAGAGGTCATGGATGGATGATATGCTGGAGGCCGCCACCCAATCGAGAAACCATATATACACTCAGCTTGATTGTAACGTGAGACCGGCAGACCTGCAAGAGGAGGCTTCAAACCACCCCCTGTGGGTACGGCGCTGGGTGTTGAGGTTTAGAGGGGCTCTCCTCGCTCTCAATGATGGGACCTATGTCGGTCCCACAGGGATCGGACAGCACACGGCGGATCTGCTCTCTCTGCAATATGGGGGTCGGTGAAGATGTGTTTCACTTCCTGGGTGTGTGCCCTGTGCTGGCGGAATATCGGACGCGTTTCCTGGGGGCTAGGGAACTGACCATGGGTGACATTGTGGCGGTCCTGAACGACACTAATTGCTGGCTCAGAGTCGCGCAGTATGGCCACCATTCCTGGAGGTATAGTTCCGCGCTGGTGGCGGAGTTCAATTGGGACTAGGGATACATATGTTATAAAATAAATATGTAAGTGAATAAAATTATTAAACCGATACCTATCTGTTAATCCGGAGGCTCATTCCACTCGGCAGACGGACGACACGTCCATGCCTAACATGTTTTTGTTTTTCTATTCCTATACTTACAAATATATGTACTAAATTTAAGATCGCTTCGTATAAAACTGTAAATAATTATGTACTTATATTATTAACGTTAATAAACATGGTTTCTTCTTCTTCTGATATTGTTCAGTTGAGTTCCTGAGTCGGATGACAAACTCCATAACATACGTTGAGATGTAACATACGTAACGGTGTCATCCTAGGTCCATATAAAAGAACTGAGCAATACGTTTTCTGATCCCTGAGTTTCCTTTACCACGCTTTTTCCTATGGACCACAATTAGTAACAACGTTTAGGTTGTTGGATATCTGACGTGAGTCATCATGATTGGGGGGGATCAGATCCGGTAAAGATAGCCCAACTAACTGGTTCCGCTCTGACGTCAAAAGATGTCGATCGCCTCTTACGAACTTCATTTCTTGAAAATGATGTTTTGTTGAAACTGCTGCTTTGTGCTACAATCATTAATGCGTAAATAAAGGCTTGTAAACCAAAAACAACCTCAGATTGAGTTTGGTGACAATTTCCTCTATGAAGTACCACTAGTACCTCAGAAAATATTTTACGGGTCTATTGCAATCAATTTATTACTCATTACTTTCAGGGGCCAGTAAGAATTCTCCTTTTGTGATCAAGAGGGCCTTGGACCCCGTGACACAAAGCTTCATCCCATCCACCTCAACAGACCTACCGCCGTTAGTGACACAGGACGACATTCAACTACAATTCCTCGAAGACGTTCCCTCTATCAGCGAAACTCAGGTCAAATTTGCTATAAACAACAACCTGTTTGTCCACGTTAAACGAGTGAAACGTAAGTAGAAATACCTTTGTTGAATTTCCTTACGATCTGCTGTCTGTTTACAGATAACTGGAGTAATTTGTTAGTAGCGAATAGCATTATAAATTTTATTGGTGCCCCACCAAAGTTGGAGGTCCGTGATTATGGTAGCTATGGGGTGGGGGGTTAGTTATGGAAGCCAAGGTCTAACCATGCCAAACATATTTAAATTGTTAACAGTTTAACATGGAACATGTTTTTAGCCTTCACACATTGGCGTCACCCTCTCACCTGACGCCAATTCCCGTGGTGGTAGACACTTGAAATGTACCGTGTAGCCTCCTAAGGACTTGAACTTTAAGCCCAGGATCAGCTGAGTGGCTCTTACAGCTAATTGGGACGCCATTTACTCTATGAAGCTGTAATTTGGTATGTAGCCTCCTTAGGACTTAAACTTGACGCTGCTCAGGCCCAGGATCAACTGAGTGGCTCCTAAAGCTAATTTTTATGCTAAACGAGGCTAAAACATGTTCCTTGCTAATAGTAATTTAGCCGTAAGGCTCAAAACGAAGGAAGAAGGGGGGCGAAGATAATTTATGAGTGGTGCCCTACACATTGAATATTGATTTACGAGCCGTCATTTTAGTCTGGTTGATTGAACCCGCCCTTGGAATTTGTTATCGAGACACCGTGATAGGTATCATTATTTGTTGAGTTGTGATTCGTCTTAATTTTCTAGTCGAATGCTGTGTGAACCGGGAATGTTGGAGCATTTGCTCGGAAGGTCTGGCAATTGTTGGACAAGACGAAGTGGTTTTGGTGCTCGAGTGCTTAGAAGACGAACAGCTTCCGCCTCAAGACGTTTTTCATTTCATCAACACGTTATACCTTGAAGGAATCAAAGGTACGATCGAACTCTACCAGATTTGTATAGAACAGGGAATTCTACGGAATTCGCTTGTAATAGTTGATGTTTGTTGGTAAGTGAATACAATATCACGTAGAGCATCTGAACGGATAATAAAATTGTCAATTGATAATCAATTGTTAAAACTCCTTCATAACTACACAAACCTGGCTGTGTGTTCGGCTGTTGGCTTGGTGAGGTCTGGCTGGAAGGAGATGACGCGTTTTGAGCCTTGTTGGAAGAGAGGCTATTTCTTCATATCATTTCTCCTTACTAACTTCACACCATAATTTATAATAACAATTGAAATCCTTCAGGATCCACTGTCAGTGAAATGAGCTACACGCCATCATTTTCGAGCAACATGCTTGGATCCAAAGATCACGGTGGCTTCTTATACATACGGCCTACTTTCCAGTGCACCACAAACCTACTGCTGCCCCAGCAACCCTACATCATAGCCATACTAGTCAACAGGTAATGTTACGTTTCACAATAATACCATTTTTGGTATTTTTGACTAACTTCGCACTTCGTGGACGACTCGAATAATTAACTTTTTCAAGAAAGATGGAGCATTTTCGTTTCACAGGTGGGAGGCTCCCTGGGCGAGATTGTTTCCTCTACGCTTGATCTTGAGACTTGGTGCTGAATTTCGATATTATCCCTGCCCACTGATATCGATACGAAATCGACCCCCTCTGTACACCGACATAGGCCACACTGTCATGAAAATACTAGTAGTAAGTCATTTATAGTTTGATAATGCGATGTGCTCTAACTCATTCTGTTCCGTATTTGGTTAACATCGGCAACTCTTTATTACAGGACTTCAAAAAATATAGTTACTCACTCGCTACAGTTAGAGGATTACTTATCCATATGGAAGACCGCCAAACTACTATTCTATTTCCCAGGAATAGATATGATCAGGTATTTTAATTTTGTCGATTTCTACAAAACTTTCGTTTTACTTGGTGGTATATTCCCTGTTCGTTTATGGTAGAAGATATCCATTATTCATCGCTTTTCTTGTTGACAGGTTGTTCGAGCGTTGAATAATTCCAATGAAAGCGTACTCGCTTTTGGAGCCAACCTGAGTCTATCAGCGGATTCTCACCTCGTTTGCATCCAAGGGACTAAGGACGAAAACAGCTATCACACTCAAGCCATTAACATACATAACAAACCCCGAAAAGGTCAGTAAATTTCTCTCCATTAAACTGTATCCATACTTTGATTTTGGGGGCGCCATGCGGTTCATAAGCTAACCTAAGTTTTTTAGCCATTTGATTCTTGCGTTTAGGGAGAAAGTAAGAAATTTCTGAAATTTTTGACAAACAGGGTACTAAATAGAAACACCCCCCCCCCCCCCCCCCGCCTATTCCACTGTTGTACATGGCTGTAGGGATCGGAATTCTTGTTGGAAGAGGATCCTACAATTTTTACTTTCTCGGGACACCGAAATCGCAATATCATTCGCTGAGGTTTGAAGGTTTAAGGAAGAATCTCAAGACACCAGTATCGCAATACCATCCGCTGAGAGTTGAAGGGAAGGAAAACCTTTTTTACTCCGAGCACACCGATATCGTAATATCATTCGCTGAGGGTTGAAGGTTTAAGGAATGGAAGTCTCAGGACACCGATATCGTAATATCATTCGCTGAGGGTTGAAGGGGATAAAGAAAAACTACTTGTGAGTTTGACAGTGCCTTGACCAGAACTACCGCGTTACTTGCTTTACCCCTGGCTGTCGAAGGGTTTATATAGGGTGTCCCTTTCCCCCAATGACGTACCCCTTTGAGGGGGTTGTTTTGTTGTGTGGGATTTCCCCAAGCCCTAACGTCCCTGGCCGGGAGTAAAAGCAAGACCAGAGTTACAGACTAAAACCGTTACCCCCGGCCAGTCACCTTAGGGCTTGGGGAAATCCCACACAACAAAACAACCCCCTCAAAGGTACATTTGTATATTATACAAATGTGTGACATCATTATACATAAGATTTGTTACTGAGGTAATTGGGTCAGTACAATGGCTAAATAAATTTTTTTGAGCGTTTTGGCATTTTGGTGATAAAACGCTTGTCGCCAATGATGTCCATGTTTTAAATCAGCCTTAGTATGGACGAATTGAATAACCCCTCGAAATTTGGGATCTCTTGGAAATTGAGATATCCTGAAGAAAGGTTGACTGCCATTGGACCCAGACAACTGCTAAACTAATGCCGATTTTTGGATCTCGTGACGGGAGGGGGGGAGGCATGGACACCCCCCCCCCTTCTTGAATCCGCCACTGACTGTATCATTGATTGTATCTTATCAAAATTATTTATTTGGTACCTACTGTGTTTTGTAGTGACTGGAGCCAGTTTCGTTGTGTTCAATGGTGCTCTCAAAACTGCTGGTCTCTCTGGGAAAACAAGCATTGTGGAAGATGGACTCATGGTTCAGTTACCTAGTGATAGTATGATTTCTCTGCGGACGGCTCTGAGGGATATGAAAGACTTCACGATCTCCTGCGGACCAAACGACGAGGAAACTGTCAACTTACGGTGGAGTGCCGATGACACGAATTTCAATGTGGGGTGAGTATAGTAATGAAAGTGTTGAACGTGCATTGTATCCATCCGCAGACACAAGTGTGAGTTCCCTGTATTAATAACATGATCTTAATAATTTATTGTGATTTGGTAGAATTTCGAATAATATAATATATTATATTATATTATTCGAATAATATAATATATCTAATATTATTAGATATCTTCTTCATACTTTAGATATAACGTGACATAGCAAACTCTTTTGCAACGGTTTATTATTTACTGTATAGATTATGACTCCTGCTTCAATCACTGTTCTTTATACAATAGCATAACTGTACAAAATTGTAAGAGTATTGAGAAAAAACATTAAGTGTTCAATTGCATTACTAGCTGAATCAGGAGAATATCCTCTAAAACTCCGCTTCCAGGATACCACATGAAGATAGAGCAATAATAGTAAACAGGTCTGCTAGTAAACAGGTTCACGCAAGAAGACCTAAATTTGGCCTTCGCTTTATTGCGTCAATAAACCAAGCCCGTTCTCGTTGACTAATGAAGAGTTTAATAAGTCATAAGTCAACGAGAACATAATATGTGCCCGTCAAATTTAAGCTCTTACGTATAAACACTGAGAACAGCTGAACATTAACGAGAAGTTCTGCAATTTTGTCAACTCTGGGCGGCTGGATGCCCCGCTCATATTCACTGACGGGTCGAGGTGCGGCGATTCTGTGGGCTGTGCGTTTTATGAAGTTTTGACGGAATACAAAGAGAAATATAAGCTACCGCACACTGCATTATCCTTTAATGCCGAAGTGTTTGCAATTTTAAAAGCATTTGAATATCAACATTTGGAACCTAAGAACATCCTGTTACCGACTGAACCTCACTCAGAGAGTGTGGTAAATTCCATTGTGATTAGGATTAAAGTCATCCAGGTAAACTCAGATAACCTCACCAAATTGTATCCTATTTGGATTAAAAGAACCAGAGTTACGCGTGTGCTCGTTATCCGGTAGTGTTTATACAGGTTCGGCCCATTGCCATTGTCGCATTGGTATAGATTGCCCTTATCTAGTACCCCCCACCGATTTCTGAGAGATTCCATGCTAGCGGCCATTACTCTCGCCACCTGCGAACCCGACAGTCCAGCCTCCGTGAAAACCATCCCTTCGACCCCCGAGTATTCAAAATTGTGAGAAAAAGGATTTGCCATCTCTACCCCGTGGCCACGGGAAATGATCATCCGCGGCCTACAAAGGTGAGTGGCAATCTAGGAACGCGGTAGCGTTCCGCCCCGCCAAGCAAAGAAGTTGAGAAAACGAACGGTGCCCAGTGTATGTTTACCGGACGTCACGAAACGCGTTTTCGAGGTATCCATATCTCGGCTCCTATTTGACCGATCAACTTGAAAATTAGTGTGGGTCTTCTTTGAGTGGATATTAGAAAGCCCTGAAAGTTTCAAATCGATAGGTCTAAAGGGAGCCGAGCTGCATAACTTCAAAAACCCGGTTTTTCGGCCTTAGATTGTTCTTCTTCTCCTTCTCCTTCTCCTTGTTCAGACAGGCAAGGCCGGAGCCTCTCCACGTTCACCGATTGACTTGAAATTTTGCACAGAGCTTCATTTAACCTTGAGACAGAGCCTTATATAAAATTTTACCCATTATCTCAACCCAAAAAAGTTTTAGAAACAAAAAACAGAAACCTTAGGAAAATTCTGTCCACTTTGACGAGTCTACAGCCTGGGTAAAAGGACCAATCGACTTGAATTTTTTTACATACCTTCTTTATAGCATGGCTCAGTGCCATTTGAACGAAATAAGCCATTAGGAGCCTATCTCGACCCAAAAAAAATTAGGGGAAAAAAAACTGAAATTTAGGGTAATTTAGGCTAATTATGGCCATATCTCGGCTCCTAGTAGACCGATCAACTTGAAATTTGGTATTGATCTTTTTGGTGTAGATAATAGAAAGCCCTGAAAGTTTCAAGTCGCTAGGTCTAAAGGGAGCCGAGTTATATAACTTCAAAAACCAAATACCATGTTTTTCTACTTTTTTCAGTCGGTCAAGGCTACAGCCTCTCCACCTTCGCCGATTGACTTGAAATTTTGCACGGAGCTTCGTTTCAAGTGTAGCAAGTGCCTTTTGAAAGATTCAAGTCGATATCTTTCAAGGGAGCCGAGTTATATAACTTCAAAAACCCGGTTTTTCACCCTTACCTGTTCTTCTTCTCCTTAATCAGTTAGGCATTTCCACCTTCACGGATTGACTTGAAATTTTGCACAGAGCTTCGTTTCAACATCAGACAGTGCCTTTTGAAAGGTTTAACCCATTATCTCAACCCAAAAACTTTTAGAAACAAAAAACTGAAATTTAGGCTAATTTTGACGAGTCTACAGCCTGGGTAACCGGACCAATCGACTTGAAATTTTGCATAGACCTTCTTTATAAAATGACCCACTTCAACAACAAAAAGATGTGATATCCCCCCAAAAAACACTCTGTGTAAAAATCACCCCGCCTCGCAAATATCATTCTTCAGAGGCCCGAAAAAGTTATGATATCCACTTTCCCCGCCCGCCCTTTTCCTCATTAAGGAGCTAAGTATAATGAAAAGCTTAACCTCTTCATAAGCACCGTACCCCTTTCGAAATCTCCCCTTGGCGCTATTGCGAGACGTTTTTATTACTTCCACAAGCAACTAATACTTGTATAAAAAGTTTGTAGTATTGTTATTACTTTCACTACCTACAAACCTGATCCTCCTTCCCCTAACCACCACCATCAAGTATTAGTTGCTTGTGGAAGTAATAAAAACGTCTCGCAATAGCGCCAAGGGGAGATTTCGAAAGGGGTACGGTGCTTGTGAAGTGGTTAAGCTTTTCATTATACTTAGCTCCTTAATGAGGAAAAGGGCGGGCGGGGAAAGTGGATATCATAACTTTTTCCGGCCTCTGAAGAATGATATTTGCGAGGCGTTTTCCAATTGTATCTTTTTATTTCGAGCCCCAACCCGGCGGCAGTCTTATAGTCCGCTGCCCATATATCGAAGGTAGAGCAGACGGTTAAATTGTCTGATTTTTCAACAATTCCTAGACGCTCGACATTGGTCCTTCGAGCCGGATTGAAATTTCGAGTCAAATTTTCATTCAAACGGTTGATTTGGGTTGGAATCATAGTAAAAATCAATCGATCGAATTCGTTTTGCACAAAAGGGGCAAGGACCATAGGTGACAATCAATTACCAAGCTTGTGAGGTGCCTCGACTTATGTTTACCACCACATATGACCATTGTATTTACCTGAATCTATATCCTGTATTTACGATACACTTGCGATCGATAAAACACTTGTCTGACGTCTGTGATAATGTTCTTTTTCATCAAGAAAAGATATATTAACACTTGGTTTTATACAAGTCAAAGAGAAACAAGGGCGTACGCGGAGACGAGTGAAAGTCACGAGGCGAGCACAAGTTCAAGTGAGACAAGAGTGGGGATCGGAGCATATCGTCGCCTTATAATGAAAACCTCCCAAGTCCATAAGTGGCAGAAAATGAAAACCTCCTAAGTCCACTTTTCTCAGAAAATGAGATTTTTGGTTTATTGGCTTCAGTTACCTATTATGCACCATCTAGCACAAGAAAAACTGATCTCCAGTGTCCCAATGAGGCCCCGTCAACGAGTATGAAAACCTCCTAAAAAATACCATAGTGACAGCTGAGAATGAAAACCTCCCAAGTCCATTTTTCTCGTGACCGTGATAGTTTCCTCCCCGATTTTTTACGTTTTTTCCTTCTTATAGACTGGATTTTTAGGTCGCAGATACTTACATAGGTAAGTGTTCCTTTATTACCATTAATAACATGCAATTAACTCATCAAATTAATGTATTTGTTTTATGGAAACAGGATGACAAGTCGTGGTAGGCGATTAGTGTTGATGGCCCTAGAGAAAAACTCGAAGGTGGAAGCTGACGACGGAGCAAAGAATGAACGAAGTCGTCTTGAGGCGTCTGGAACAGGTTTGAATGTTAAATTGATACAGAATCCCGTACCCCTTTGGAATGTTGCTGGACCTACTCGCCAAGACTTCCCGAGTGACCGTGAGAGAAATGTGTCACGTATTCCTCCACAAGGAGGATTTTCGTTGTTTCTTGCTGAAGAACCAGAAGCTCCTACCATGCACGATCCACCATCTTTCGGCCCACCTGAAGAAGAATCAGCGGCATTGAATGAAGAAGCTCCAGAAGACTTCAGCAGGGATGTTCAGATTTCTTCCGACAGACCATTCACTCCAGAAGCTGTCAGCGGCGAAATTCAAGATCTTCCGTTCATGCTCCATTCCCCATCTGATCCTCCTCAACAAGATGTACAAGTATCAGAGTTCTCGGGCGAATCAGAAGTTCTCAGTGGGGAAGATGATTATTTTAATCCGCCTCCATTTGTGCCGAGTAGTTTGAACCTTCTATCGTCAATGCAGACGGACGAAGATAGCGACGTGGAGGTCCCAAACTTAGAGGCTGGGCCTTCACAACTTTCTCAGCTGAACGACAACACCCGGTCACCTTGTACGGATCCGCATGCCGATGGTGAGGATGATTCGGAGTCTACAAAAAAAAGACGATCGAGAAAGAAAGGCTTGAGCATACCTGGCTGCAAAAGTCAAATCAGTTGAAGAGAATGAGTGGCCTAGGGTATAATGGCAGATCCAAAGGGTCCACTCAATTCAAAGAGAAACGATCAGCAAGGCAGCTCAAACCACCATGCTCATGTCAAGAAAAGGCCAAACGACTGAAAGCTTGCACTTCAATAGGAGATGACGACAGACGTAAAATTTTCGACCACTTCTGGGCTCTCAGCACTTGGGGAGAAAGAAAAACGTTCGTACAAGCGATGGTCGAGAGGACGCCGACTGCTCGTCAACGAAACAGAAAAGGAGGGCTGTTGATCACTGATTCCGAATGGCAGTTACCAATAGTTAATCACTTTTTTCGTATAAGTATTAAATTTTTTCTACACTTCTACCAGTTTTCTCTATCACCAATAAACAACTATTTTATTATTATTTTTTGAATTTTACCTCTCCCCTCCTCTGCAGCCCTTCTCTTTCAGTTGAACGCGGATTGCTCATGAAAATTATTTCCCCTACAAATAACACGTAGATTCCGACAATGAAAACCTCTCAAGTCCAATTTTAGCATGGAACATGCTTTAGCCTTGGACTAACTAGCCGAAAAATGTCACGCGGAATGTGTCACGAAAAATTGGTCACAAAAAATGGGTGACGAAATTTTTTAATGATTTTCACGTACAACCGAGTCGTTTCTAGGGAAATGAAACTTCTTTAGTTTTCATCGGACAAAAATCGTTCTCCATTCGTTGGAAAGCTCTCGATTTATCACGCATTTATGTCGCAGTTTTATATTTATCTACGAGATATTAATCCAACAATGCGATGTTATAAATGGTTAGTAAACAATCTTATGTGCGAGGGTCGAAGCTTCATTACCAGGGAAACAAACGTTCCCAACCCCCAGACGCCCAGAATAAAACTACCTTTTTTCATCTTCCCGGTAAACTACAGTCTAGAAATTTTAACCGTGAGTCGGGGATAGACCACATTGCAATATTTACTCGGTTTCTCATGTGTAAAATTGTTTAAATAATACCTTTTTGTAATAATACAAATTAAATTTTGATGATGAGCTATTGACTTGAAATTTTAAAAATAGGTCAGAACTGGATCACAATGCAATATTCACTCGGTTTCTTGTCTGTAAAATTGTTTAAATAATACCTATTTGTTTAAACATATTAAATTTTGATGATGAGCTAGATACTTGAAATTTTAAATATAGGTCAGAAATGGATGACATTTCAATATTCACTCGGTTTGTATGACATGGTATGGTATATTATTGTATGTATGATTTGGTATAATACAGTATGGTATGATAGGAAAGAAATTCGTATGGTATGGTATGAGTACGGTGAGAATATGGTATGGTGCCGATTTGCAATACAGTCTGGTATAGACAGAAGGGTGATCTGCACAAGGAAGATAATAAACCGTTGTGTCAAGAATTTGCAGAGTTTTTATTTCATCTTTAGATAGAGTTTGTTCCATAGAATTTTTTAAGACCATCCGCAGCTGTGTACGACCAGCCGTTCGTTCACAATTACGGCTCAAAGATTGTGCCTCACAACACGATCGTGAATCAAACTGTTGAAATAATGGTCCATTTTCATACTAACAAGCTCTTTGGAACATCATATGGCTTAAGTGATGTCGAGTTTGTTGTTCTGAGGTGCGTTTCGTGCTACGGAAATGAAGGTAATTTCGAATGTTTGTTGGTAGGTACTTCTTTTATAGAAAAATTATTACCGACGTAGTATTAAAAACCCCAGAATTATATCGTATTAATTAATCATAATTAATAATAATTATTATTAATAATAAATACGAATTATTAATACCTAACAATGAATTATAATAATTTTCACTAGGTACTTGATAAAATTGTTAATAATTAGTGATAATTGATAATAATAATTAATCTAACATTTAGGATCTAGACATTTAGACTTAGTGATCTAGACAGAAGGGTGATCTGTACAAAGAAGATTATGAACCGTTGTGTCAAGAATTTGCAGAGTTTTTTATTTCATTTTTAGATAGAGTTTATTCCTAAGAATTTTTTAAGACCATCCGCAGCTTTGTACGACCAGCCGTTCGTTCACAATGACGGCTCAAAGGTTGAGCCTGGCTCAAAGGTTGGTCAATTTTCCTAATAATGTAGCCAGGGGAGGAACATCATCTGGTTTTAGTGATGTCGAGTTTTGGTTTATTATCTTCGATAATGAACCATTGGAATCGCCCAAAGAAAAAAAAATTTTAACCCCCCCTCAAAATTTGTTGGTTTACGTTTCAAGATACGTAGATTCAGAAAATCGAATAAAAAAAAAATCCGTCCGTACGCCGTCCGCCGTCCGCGCCACTTTGCCCAGTTAGCGTTGACTTAAAATTACGAAATTTGGTTTCTGGGTTTGGACCAGCCCCACAATGATCCTCGAAACTTTTCATAACCCTAAGTCAAGGGGAAGGGGTTCAAAACGAATTTTGAAAATTTGAAAATCTCATATCTCGAAAAATTCATATAGAACGGTATGTTTTTTATTTCATATTTAGATAGAGTTTGTTCCGTAGAATTTTTTAAGACCATCCGCAGCTTTGTACGACCAGTCGTTCGTTCACAATGACGGCTCAAAGATTGTGCCTCACAACACGATCGTGAATCAAACTATTGAAATACAGGTCCATTTTCATACTAACAAGCTCTTTGGAACATCATATGGCTTAAGTGAATGGGTCATTTCGAAAAGGGATCATCTACATTTTTTTCTGAAATGCACTTTTTTCGTTATTATGGTTTTTCTTATGTCTTTCCATCGATTCCGCGTGAGAAGGGATCATCTCCTCTAGTCTACCACGGCATTCTAACGTCACCTATCAGGTAGTCACTTCGAAAAGGGATCAAGTCACCGAGTTGTTCCCTTTTCGGACGGACAGGCTGTTCCAAAGGCACATAAAGAGCATTTTGCAATCAACAAATTTTATGAATTTGAGTGTAACAGCGACAGGCCCGGAATCGTCATCTGCCGGAAATTTTTGGACACCACTTTCGGGGAGCGAGAGTTCAACTTACTCAAACCAAAGCCCCACGAACGACTGCAAATGCCCGATGCAAGAGCACTACCTGCATACACCAGCAAGATACCCATCAACTACAAGAAAATGGAAGACGTGAAAAAACTGTATCAGTACATTCCTGATATCCATCGACATTTTTATGATGATTTATTCAAATGGCCGACAACCACAGCTGAAGTGGTGGGCGAAGAAGTCTCACATTGAAATTTTTCGAGTTTTCTTTTTTTTCCACTTCCAAATGTTGATACGGAATTGAATACATTAATATTTGGTATATACAGTTCTTCCTCAATAAAGATTTTCCGCAAAATGTGCTTTATTTATGGAATTTCCTTCGTTCATTTCGAAAAGGGATCATCTCAGGAAATTTATTAGTAATTTTCGGAATGAGTAAATAATGAAGAGGTCATGAAAACTGGTGAGTGAGCTTGAATGGGCTCGAAGATAATTCAGTAGCAATTTCAGACTCATATCTTTATCCTGGTCATGGTAAATCAGTTTTTTTTCTCTCCTGTAAAATTTGGTCAGCTGGACATGATCCCTTTTCGAAATGACCCATTCAAGTGATGTCGAGTTTATTGTTCTGAGGTGCGTTTCGTGCTACGGAAATGAAGGTAATTTCGAATGTTTGTTGGTAGGTACTTCTTTTATAAAAAAATTATTACCGACGTAGTATTAAAAACCCCAGAACTATATCGTATCAATTAATCATAATTAATAATAATTATTATTAATAATAAATACGAATTATTAATACCTAACAATAAATTATAATAATTTTCACTAGGTACTTGATAAAATTGATAATAATAATTAATCTAACATTTAGGATCTAGACATTTAGACCTAGTGATCTAGACAGAAGGGTGATCTGTACAAAGATTTAGTTCACTTTTGAATGACCTGAAAAATTACGAATCTTTTAAGACCAATTGGATTTTTGTGCGACCAGCCGTTCGTTCACAGTGAGCGCGCAAAGGTTTAGGAAAAACACTAAACTTCGCGTCGAAAACGGCCGTTAGGTGGGTCCCGGGAAGCCGCCCAGAATAAAACTGCCTTTTTTCATCTTCCAGGTAAACTACAGTCTAGAAATTTTAACCGTCAGTCGGGGATAGACCACATTGCAATATTCACTCGGTTTCTCATCTGTAAAATTGTTTAAATAATACCTTTTTGTAATAATACAAATTAAAATATGATGCTGAGCTATTGACTTGGAATTTTAAAAATAGGTCAGAACTGGATCACAATGCAATATTCACTCGGTTTCTTGTCTGTAAAATTGTTTAAATAATACCTATTTGTTTAAACAAATTAAATTTTGATGATGAGCTAGATACTTGAAATCTTAAATATAGGTCAGAAATGGATGTGAACATTTCAATATTCACCCGGTTTTTTTCTCATTGCAAACCTGTTCATTGTGTACCCAAGATCCTTCCCTAAAAGACCTGGCAGCGGGAAATATTATTCAACATGGTTTGAAAAGGGAAAAACAAGTTTTGTAAAAAATCCCAATGCTCTAGGTAGTAGTCGATACCAGTGACCAACATTTTCTTCAGTAGTCGACATGGTTTTGCACTAGTAGTCGACCTACATGTGTTAGAAGTCGACAGTATCACTTGAGTCAGTAGTCGACAGGTTTCGTCATTCCATCGTTTTCGAATTTTACGACATCTAAATAAAATACATTCAACTGTGAATCGGAACTTGAAAATAGATTAATCAGATGTAATAAAGTAGTTATCAGACTTTTTATTTGCAAACAGCTCATTATCAGTCTCAAATTGCAATAAGTACTTAAGTAAAAAGGTATGAAAACTATAGTCGAAAACTCATTGTCAGAAAATTGACATTACAGTTGGGCTTAGGTACCTATTTACATATTTTTTTGACATCTTCATGTCTTTGCTTTGGCACATAAACTGAAACGGGAAAAATTTGTTCCCTTGATTCACCCTTTCCCTCAGATCACGTCAGAACACAAGCGACCGGCGGGCCATTACGTCAGAGCCTATGACGCACGAGCGTATGACGTAAGACGGCTGGCAGGAGGCCAACTAGTACGTCAGAGCCTATGACGCACGAGCGTATGACGTAAGACGGCTGGCAGGAGGCCAACAAAGTACGTCAGAGCCTATGACGTAAGACGGCTGACAGGAGGCCAACAAGTACGTCAGAGCCTATGACGCACGAGCGTATGACGTAAGACGGCTGGCAGGAGGCCAACAAGTACGTCAAAGCCTATGACGCACGAGCGTATGACGTAAAACGGCTGGCAGGAGGCCAACTAGTGCGTCAGAGCCTATGACGCACGAGCGTATGACGTAAGACCAACCCCACAATGGTCCTCGAAACTTTTCATAACCCAAGGGGAAGGGGTTCAAAACGAATTTTGAAAATTTGAAAATCTCATATCTCGAAAAATTCATATAGAACGGTATGTTTTTTTTTTCATATTTAGATAGAGTTTGTTCCGTAGAAATTTTTAAGACCATCCGCAGCTTTGTACGACCAGCCGTTCGTTCACAATGACGGCTCAAAGATTGTGCCTCACAACACGATCGTGAATCAAACTGTTGAAATACAGGTCCATTTTCATACTAACAAGCTCTTTGGAACATCATAAGGCTTAAGAGATGTCGAGTTTGTTGTTCTGAGGTACGTTTCGTGCTACGGAAATGAAGGTAATTTCGAATGTTTGTTGGTAGGTACTTCTTTTATAGAAAATTATTACCGACGTAGTATTAAAAACCCCAGAATTATATCGTATTAATTAATCATAATTAATAATAATTATTAATAATAGTAAATACGAATTATTAATACCTAACAATAAATTATAATAATTTTCACTAGGTACTTGATAAAATTGTTAATAATTAGTGATAATTGATAATAATAATTAATCTAACATTTAGGATCTAGACATTTAGACCTAGTGATCTAGACAGAAGGGTGATCTGTACAAAGAAGATAATGAACCGTTGTGTCAAGAATTTGCAGAGTTTTTGTTCTGAAATACCGTTCGTGCTACGGAAATGAAGGTAATTTCGAATGTTTGTTGGTAGGTACTTCTTTTATAGAAAAATTATTACCGACGTAGTATTAAAAACCCCAGAATTATATCGTATTAATTAATCATAATTAATAATAATTATTATTAATAATAAATACAAATTATTAATACCTAACAATAAATCATAATAATTTTCACTAGGTACTTGATAAAATTATTAATAATTAGTGATAATTCATAATAATAATTAATCTAACATTTAGGATCTAGACATTTAGACCTAGTGATCTAGACAGAAGGGTGATCTGTACAAAGAAGATGATGAACCGTTGTGTCAAGAATTTGCAGAGTTTTTGTTCTGAAATACCCTTGGTGCTACGGAAATGAAGGTAATTTCGAATGTTTGTTGGTAGGTACTTCTTTTATAGAAAAATTATTACCGACGTAGTATTAAAAACCTCAGAATTATATGGTATTAATTAATCATAATTAATAATAATTATTATTAATAATAAATACAAATTATTAATACCTAACAATAAATCATAATAATTTTCACTAGGTACTTGATAAAATTATTAATAATTAGTGATAATTCATAATAATAATTAATCTAACATTTAGGATCTAGACATTTAGACCTAATGATCTAAACAGAAGGGTGATCTGTACAAAGAAGATAATGAACCGTTGTGTCAAGAATTTGCAGAGTTTTTTGATACTATTGTAGGGATTTTGAGATATTTCATCTGGCAACACTGAGTTCAACACATGTTCAGTAGTTATTCTTCACTCCCGTTACTTTTCATTTTCAATTCTATGCTTACCAATGTCGCAGTTTTTAGTTGAATATAGCCTTATTTTCTAAAAGGTTCAAGTAATTTTATAACAATTTATTCAACTAACAGCAAAAATGGAAAATATACTGAAGGCGAATCGTTTTGAAGCGGACCCCGAATCTCGTACTGCTGCTAAGGAGTGGACCCACTGGCTTCGTACCATTGAAGACTTCATTGAAGAATCCAGTATTACAGAAGACGGAAAAAAATTGAAGGTATTGGTTCATTCCGTATATGAGTACATTTCTGACTGCACTACGTAGGTACGTTACAGCGGTCGATGCTCTGAAAAACGTTTATGATAAACCTAAGGGCGAAATATTCTCTCGATTCCTCTTAGCAACCCGAAAACAGCAGTCTGGGGAATCAATAGACCAATTTTACCAAGCTTTGAAGGTACTCGGAAAAGATTGCAATTTTAAGGCAGTTTCTGCTATTACTAATAGAGACGACTGCATTAGGGATGCCTTCATTAGCGGCTTAGCTTCTCCTGAAATGCGAAGGCGCCTCTTGGAAAATCAAACATTAATATTAGTTGATGCCCTAACCGCTTCCAAAGCTATGGAATCTGGAATCAGGCACGCTCAATTCTGTATGGCGGGTAACAGCCTCGTACAGAAAGCCGCTTCCATTTCCTGCAGCCCGGAATCTGACAATCGCGATATGACGTCAGCGGCCACCAGTAATGCTCCTAATTTCAGGTGTTATTTCTGCGGCTCCTCTTCTAAACATTACCGTAGCAATTGCCCTGCTAGGGATGCCGTCTGTACTTCCTGTAATAAAAAGGGACACTTCTCTCAAGTTTGCAAATCCCGAAAACACAACTACAAAACAACCTCTGCAATTACTTTTGAGGGTTCTGATGACGACGCGACTGCTGCAACTATGTCGCGTTCTGCCATTGAATGTTTCTCTTGCTTGAAAAAGGACATTGCCAATGCGTCCCTTGCAACTGTCAAAGAGGGAATCCCTTTAGTTGTAGAGACTGGTGCTTCTGACTTGGCTCTGGCAGCTACACTGTCTCAGGAGCATCGTCCCGTTGCTTTCTTTTCAAGACCTCTCACAGCTAGCGAAAAAAAATCACTCCTCAATTGAAAAAGAGGCCAGCGCCATTGTCGAATGTCCAAGAAAGTGGAAGCATTTCTTGATTGGGAGACATTTCACAATAATCACCGACCAGGAAGCACTCTCTTATATTTTCGACACAAAACACGCCAGCAAAATAAAAAACGATAAAATCTTACGCTGGAGATTGGAATTATCTAGTTACAGCTTCAACATTACCTATCGTTCGGGCAAGGAAAATGTTGTTGCCGATACACTCTCTAGAGTATGTGGAGCTATGAGTAACGATAAGCTGTATTAACTTCACCAATCCCTATGTCATCCCGGTGTAACTAGATTCTTCCATTGGATCCGTAGCCAGAATTTACCTTACAGCGTCGACGAAGTTCGGAAAACGATATCTACGTGCCCACTATGCTCCAAGGTCTTAACCTCGGTTTTTCAAGAAGACGTCAGGTACACTGATTAAGGCTACACAACCTTTCGAACGCCTTAGCGTAGATTTTAAAGGACCACTGCCTACAAATAAAGGAAGACCGTACCTTCTGACCATAATAGACGAATTTTCTCGATTCCCTTTCGCATTTCCATGCAAAGATATGAGCTCGCCAACGGTCATTGAGTGTTTCACTGAACTTTTTACAACTTTCGGAATGCCGGCTTATATCCACTCTGATAGGGGAATGTCCTTCATTTCCCGAGATGTGGTAAATTTTCTCCACTCTCGAGGGACAGCAACAAGCCACTCCTCTCCTCATCACCCAGCTGGAAATGGGCAAATAGAAAAATTTAATGACACCATCTGGAAGGCATGGACTCTAGCTCTCGAAAGCAGAAACCTGAAAACAAATCAATGGGAGGTGGTCCTGCCCGATGCACTACATTCTGTGCCTTCTCTCCTGTGCACTAGCACAAATTGTACACCTCATGAAAGGATGTTTAGGCACAATCGAAGGTCATCAAATGGTTGTGCACTCCCTTCGTGGCTGAACACTCCTGGGCCCATCTTACTGAAAAGGTTCGATCGTTCCAGTAAATACGAACCGCTCGTTGAAGAAGTTGAGTTGCTTGAATCCAATCCAGAATATGCCGTGATTCGTTACAACAATGGAAGAGAGTCAACAGTAGCTCTTCAGAACTTGGCCCCGTAAGGGAATGTCAGCTCATCTGATCTCGAGACCGAGCTCCCTCAAGACCGATCTTCCTTGCCAAATAGCGTTCAAGAAGAGACGACTCCTGACAAAACGCTGACTACTGCAGACTCTCCTTCAAGACCTGTGAATTCGGATCCCATCAGCTCGCCTAGACCTCAAAGAGAACGGCGCCTACCATCCCGCCTTGCAGATTATGTCCTGTACTAAAAGAAGGGGTGAATGAGATGACTCCACTATTATTTCAACACAGTTCAACTCCACTATTCTTTCAACACAGTTCAACACATGTTCAGTAGTTATTCTTCACTCCCGTTACTTTTCATTTTCAATTCTATGCTTTCCGATGTCGCAGTTTTTAGTTGAATATAGCCTTATTTTCTAAAAGGTTCAAGTAATTTTATAACAGGACCAGTGAAAATTTACCTGTCGCTCTGAGACCTAGATGCACTTGCATCGTCTGCCTTCAGAGTGAATCACTATTTTGAGAGTTGTGATGAACGATTGAGTTGCCTTTGCTGTTGAAAATTGGTGGCTTTCTACGTGTAGGTATTGGAGATTGTTATAGAAGCGAGCAGAATCAATTTAGTAATATTGTTGTCAATTAATACGTCATTCGTATTGTTTACAATTATTTATATTTATATCCATTTGTACAATTGTTTATTTGACATTTCTTACTTGTCTGTAATCATGCCTGTGATCGATGAGCATAGGTTTCTCACAAAATCGCTTCTGGAACGTATTGTTCGAATCAAAAAGATCGCTGGGGAGGTTGAGTCAGCACCTACGTCGAGAAATAGGACCTTGTTGAGGGTTAAGGCGGAAAAAGTAGATTATCATTCTCAATTTCTTAGCACCATTCAGAAAATAGTTGTCTACAATCATAAAAACTCTGCAAATTCTTGACACAACGGTTCATTATCTTCTTTGTACAGATCACTTTTCTGTCTAGATCACTAGGTCTAAATGTCTAGATCCTAAATGTTAGATTAATTATTATTATCAATTTTATCAAGTACCTAGTGAAAATTATTATAATTTATTGTTAGGTATTAATAATTCGTATTTATTATTAATAATAATTATTATTAATTATGATAAAAAAATACGATATAATTCTGGGGTTTTTAATACTACGTCGGTAATAATTTTTTTATAAAAGAAGTACCTACCAACAAACATTCGAAATTACCTTCATTTCCGTAGCACGAAACGCACCTCAGAACAATAAACTCGACATCACTTAAGCCATATGATGTTCCAAAGAGCTAGTTAGTATGAAAATGGACCTGTATTTCAACAGTTTGATTCACGATCGGGTTGTGAGGCACAATCTTTGAGCCGTCATTGTGAACGAACGGCTGGTCGTACAAAGCTGCGGATGGTCTTAAAAAATTCTACGGAACAAACTCTATCTAAATATGAAATAAAAAACATACCGTTCTATATGAATTTTTCGAGATATGGAATTTTCAAATTTTCAAAATTCGTTTTGAACCCCTTCCCCTTGACCTAGGGTTATGAAAAGTTTCGAGGATCATTGTGGGGCTAGTCCAAACCCAGAAACCAAATTTCGTAATTTTAGCTCAACGTTAACTGGGCAAAGTGGCGCGGACGGCGGACGGCGTACGGCGGACGGACGGATTTTTGGTTTATTATCTTCGATAATGAACCATTGGAATCGCCCAAAGAAAAAAAAATTTTAACCCCCCCTCAAAATTTGTTGGTTTACGTTTCAAGATACGTAGATTCAGAAAATCGAATAAAAAAAAATCCGTCCGTCCGCCGTACGCCGTCCGCCGTCCGCTGTAAAGAGTTCTCCTCATCGTTGGAACACGTTTGTTGCCAATTGGGTCAGTGCCTGCCAGAGAAGAGTGCCAACAGATTGCTATCATCATGTGCCCACCACTTGTAACCCAGCTGATTGTGCTAGCTGTGGACTATACCCTTGATCTTTGGTTGGCAATAAGCTGTGGATGTATGGACCTCCCTGGCTGAGTCTGTCTACAGAAAACTGGCCTTATTTACCGATTCCTGAGCGCCTAGAATCTGAGGAGCCTGAGTCTAGACTGGTATGTCATCTGCATGTGGGATCCTGATGTGTTGAGCAGTAGAATTTTTGAACATTTCTCGTCTTTGATGGGTCTTTTACGAGCTGTTGCATGGTACAGGTGGTTTTGGAACAACCGTGTCCTGCATCGAGTAAAGAATGTTCCACTCAGAAAGGGTTTTATAACAGTGCCTGAACTTCGAGAAGCTAGAGCGGCCTGCTGTCGTTGGGTCCAACGCCAGGTTTTGGTAAGGACGTCACTGCTTTGAATGAGCGGCACAACGCTACAAGACCTCTCCGGAAGCTCAACCCCTTTTTGGATGCTCATGGGATTCTGCGAGTTGGTGGTCGCCTGAGGAATACTGACTTGCCCTATGACCAGAAGTTCCCTGGTTCACAAATTTACTACCTTGATCATCGACCACTATCATCAGTTGTATCTGCATCCAGGTCTGTGACGGATCCGCTATTTTTACGTCGCGTAAAAGCGCAAAATATCTAATTGTCCAATACGCTACAGTCACCTCCAAAAGTGAACTCGGCGTTGATGCTACCCCCCCCCCCTCACCACTAGCCGGTAGCCAATCAGGAGGCTTTACGCTTTTACGTTTTACGCCATTACGCAACCATGTGAACCCTGCTTCAGTCATTCACAGTGATTGTGGCACAAACTTCATTGGGGCTAAGAACAGGATGGAGGGGTGGAAAGAAGTTGTTCAGTCGGACCAGTCGTCTTCTCGCTCGTCATCTTGCCAGTCGGGGCATTGAATGGAAGTTGAACCCTCCAGCGAGCCCACACTTTGGTGGACTGTGGGATGGTTAGGGTTTCATACTAACGAGCTGTTTGGAACATCATATGGTTTTAGTGATGTCAAGTTTTTCGTTCTGAGGTTTCGTACGTTTCGTGCTACGGAAATGAAGGTAATTTCGATTGTTTGTTGGTAGGTACTTCTTTCATAGACAAATTATTACCGACGTAGTATTAAAAACCCCAGAATTATATCGTATAAATTAATCATAATTAATAATAATAATTATTAATAATAAATACAAATGATTAATACCTAACAATAAATCATAATAATTTTCACTAGGTACTTGATAAAATTATTAATAATTAGTGATAATTCATAATAATAATTAATCCAACATTTAGGTTCTAGACATTTCGACCTAGTGATCTAGACAGAAGGGTGATCTGTACAAAGAAGATAATGAACCGTTGTGTCAAGAATTTGCAGATTTTTTTTGTTCGGTTTTCTGAATCTACCATCCCTAACCATCTTGAAACGTAAACCAACAAATGTTGAGGGGGGGTTAAAAAAATTTTTCTTTGGGCGATTCCAATGGTTCATTATCGAAGATAATAAACCCAAAATTGTGCGATGAGAATTAAAATAACTGATGAGCATTAATATGCTAAAACCTTAATTTTGTGGTAAAGTATGTTATGGCTAGGTGATGACTGTTATGTTTCAGAGTGAAAAGCGTCATTGATGGCAGGGAGCTGGATGGTGTACCGTCAATTAGAGTGCATAGTGGTACGGATTACGGTTGCAATCGGATCATCAGATGGACTGAAGTTTTCATTGTCAAAGTAAGTATAATGGTCGTCAATTACCGATTTGTGACTGTAGCTATTTCATACCAAAAACTATTCTTTCCTGTATTCCTTTATTTACATAATAGTATTCGGTTTCGCTTACTCCACAATTTCGGTTTAGAGTGAAGACGAGCGGAAGGCTAGAGATCCTCTGGACATCAGCAAGGTTTCCGAGTCCATCGCCAGAGCTACGTGCCTTGCTCTTGTACAAGATTTGGAAAATTTAGTCAGATCGGGCACTAGGTGTCTAGGAATACGGGCAAATATTCATCCTGATAATGTAAGTTGAGTGTCACCAGATTCATCCTTTCTGTGGTACATGGGGTCCAGTGGTAGATACCGCGGATTCCTGATGTAATACCCTGTGGCATCCTTTCTTCCGAAACCTGGTTGATGTTCGGGTTATTAACTATAACACAGTGGTTTAGTTTTATGAACTTTATATAAGCGCGGTAGCCAACATGTAATACAGAACGTACGTAAGGTTATAGACTCTTATCTCTCCATTGGCCAGTGAACAACCAATCAGTCTTTGAAGTGGATATTGGAGGGACTTTTAAAATGTGAAATTACGAGTACAATCTCAACAGTTGATTCCTCTAAGCGCTCGTGAGAGTAGAATCAACTCTGGGGTCATTATAGCTGGCTATGTTTAATTCAGTGACTCAACCTTTAGCATGAATGAATGAATAATTGATTTATTCCGATAGACATAATTATATATACATCAATGGTAGTATAATTACATGATTGAAAGTACCTATAATAATATTTACAATAATAAAGATCATAAATGGAATGTACCCCTAGCCATAGGGAAAACCCTGTGCGGTAAGGGGGAGTTGACGTCGAAAGATGATTACAAATTTATGTGGTTGGAGTAAAAAGAGAAAGAGACAAAAAAAAAAAAACTTCATCTACGTATATATGCTACTAAGAAATTGTTGGCAATTATCCAGGCCTTCGGAAATTAGCCATGAGAAAATTTTCTTCTTGTATGCTGATCGTGCAAAGTCTGAAGGTGTCCTCAATGCTATGGGCAGGTGGCGAATTAAAAATGGAAGGGAATAAAAGATATGTTTTGAAGTACTCCAGAGTCGCGTTTTTGGTGCAGGTACTACAGCTTGAGAGGTAAGGCGGAAATTATAAGAATTTGGTTTAGAAAAATCAAAGAAATTCGGATGTTTGTGAAAAAAGGTTAGAGATAATTTCAGGTATAGCTGATGAACGGAAAATACTTTTACGTGGTTGTAAAGATCAACTGTTGGGAATCTTCGTGGTTTCCTTGATATTGTAAGAACACTCAACAATAACAATCAACAACAGACTGATATATTTCCCCACTTGAATTCCAAACTCAACAACAACATTTTCCAAAACGTCAACACTCATATCCAACAAAACATGTGTTTTTGTGTGGGTTTACCACACTATCCCCTCTCCAATTTGAAGGGTCCGCCCTCGGGCAGTACCTCTGCTCTGGCCAACCTGTTGGCATGCAGAAGTCTCATTTTCCGACCCATCTTCACCTGGAACAGGACGTCGCTCTTCTTGGCCGTAACGACCCACGGTCCTGTCCATTGTGGCTGAAGTTTTGGGCAGAGGCCTCTGACCCGTTTTGGGTCGTGCACCCAAACCCAGTCCCCCTGTTCAAAGGTTGGCCGTTTAGCTTTGCGGTCATAAAACTCTTTCTGGGCCCTCATATGCACCCCCATCTTCTGGCGAGCAAACTCTCGCACTGTTTCCAAACTGGCCCGCAGTTGGAGTGCGTAGGGTGTCGTGAGCTGAGGTCCACTTCCAGCTGGTGGTCGAACTAAAGTATCTGGAAGATGCAGATCTCGTCCAAAGAGTAGCTGTGCTGGAGAGAACCCTGTTGTGCCATGGGGAGAGGATCGGTATGCTAGTAGGAAGAGAGGCAGCTTCTCATCCCAGTTAGCTTGTTGCTCTCCTACAAATATGGCTAAATACTTCGTCAGAGTCTGGTTTAGACGCTCCACCAATCCTCCAGACTGTGGGTGAAGCGGGGTGGTTCGGGTTTTCTGAGCTCCCATCAATTTGGCAACTTCTCCCATCAGCCTTGCTTCAAATTTGCGGCCCTGGTCAATGTGCAGTTCCCAGGGTACTCCATTTCGGCTGAAAACCTGTTCTACAAGAGCTTTTGCCACCGTTTGGGCTTCTTGGTTGGGGATAGCAATTGCTTCGGGCCATTTTGTAAAATAATCGGCAGCAACTAGTACGTAACGGTTCCCTCTCTTCGTCTGGGGAAAGGGGCCGAGAATGTCCACTCCCATTCGTTCAAATGGTCCTCCGACCATCATCTGCTGCAATGGGGCTGGGTGGCGTTTTCCAGGACCGTTGACCTTCCTACATTCTTGGCATGTCTTGCACCACGCCTTTATGTCCCGGGTCATCCCAGGCCAGAAGTATGCCTGGCGTACCTTTCCCAGTGTTTTCATAAATCCAAAATGGCCTCCAGTAGGGCTGCTGTGACATTGGATTAGGACATTTTTATCATAGAGGTTGGTACAACCAATTGCTTAAAACATCTACCTCTTGAAAGTTCCCATTTATGATGAAGCTGGTCACCTATTATTTCCAATGATTCCCATCGTCCAATCAGTTGTCTTGTGGCTGGATCAAGGGTTGTGATTTCTGCTGGTTCAGGTTTCCGCTTTTCTTTTAATCTCTGCATGTCCCATTGAATGTTAGCGTCCCCTGCCTGGAGGGTACTACCTTCGGGTATCTGGAACTCAATCACATTCAGTCGGTCGTAAGGATCTCTCCGGGCTTCACGCTTTTGGCAGTAGTTGCATATACCATTACAGGGTCGGCGAGATAAGCCATCTGCGTTGCCATGCTGTCTTCCTGCTCGATGTACAACTTCGAAGTTGTATGTCTGAAGAGTTTCCAACCATCTGGCAAGCTGTCCTTCTGGATGGCGGATGGATGTGAGCCAGGTCAACGCAGCATGGTCAGTTCTAACTAGGAATCTCGAGCCGTACAAGTATTGGTGGAACTGTTGAACACTTTTCACAACCGCTAGTAATTCCCTCCTGGTTGTGCAGTAATTGGTTTCTGCTTTGTTCAGCGTTTTGCTAAAATAAGCCACAACCCGTTCTTCTCCTTTGACTTCTTGGGCCAGGATGGCCCCAATAGCATGTGCACTGGCGTCACAATCTAAGATAAATGGTTTTCCCAGATCTGGATAAGTCAGGATGGGAGTTGTAATCATTGCCTTCTTGAGAGTTTCAAAGCTCGATTGTGCGGTATCATTCCATAGAAAAGGGGTCTTAGCTTCTGTTAGCTTGTTGAGAGGCCGAGCTATTTCTGAGAATCTCTTAACAAACCTCCTGTAATATGAACATAGGCCCAAAAAGGAACGAACTTGTTGCTTGGTTTGTGGTGTTGGCCAATTCTTCACCGCCTCTGTCTTTTTTGGATCAGTCCGAGTTCCCTCTCCTGATATTACATGGCCCAAGTATTTTGTTTCTTGGGTGAAAAAGGAGCACTTGTCTGGGCGCACCTGAAGGCCTGCATCTGCTAGCCGCTGTAGGACACTATCTAGTTTAGTGACAACTGTTGTGAAATCGGGGCCGTAAACAATAATGTCGTCGAGGTAAACAAGTGCCAAATCAGATGGCAGAACTGCCTCCATCAGCCTTTGGAAAGTGGCCGGGGCATTACAGAGACCAAAAGGCAAAACCTTGAATTGCCAAAGTCCTTTCTGGTACAGTGTAAAAGCTGTTTTCTCTCTGTCTTCTTTCTTTAACGCAACTTGCCAGTAGCCACTACGTAAGTCTAGAGTGCAGAACCAGCTGGCACCGCTGAGGGTATCAAGAAGGCTTTGGATGCATGGTAGGGGATAAGAATCTTTCTTTGTCATGGCATTCAGTCGTCTGTAATCCACGCAGAACCTTTTAGAACCATCCTTTTTGGGAACAATGACAATGGGAGACGCCCATGGGCTCTTTGATGGCTCTATCACATCTTGATCTATCATGTCTTGCAACATTTGGTCGACTTCGCTGAGTTGAGTGAATGGGATGCGCCTAGGAGCCTGCTTGATGGGGTGGGCTTCTCCGATATTGATCGAATGCTCCACAACATGGGTTCTCCCGAGGCGTTGACGGCCCTCAGCAAATCTCATAATTTTCTGTACCTGCTTGAAGTGCTGATGACTTCAGGGCCCCCTCAATCCAGTCCACATCTTTGGCATTGATAGCAGCTTGGAGTACCCACTGTACACACTGCCACCTTCTTTTCAGGGGTACGCACTCGTTTCCTTTTATTATGCATCGATTCCTAGGGATATTTAGTTGTACCTGCAACTTTTGGAGGAAGTCCAAGCCCAGGATTCCCTTATCCCTAATATTCCCTACTAGGAAGGTGTGAGTGAAAGCTCTTCTCCCTACTTGTCCTGAGACTTCACATTCTCCATTGACTTTGAGTGTCCCTTCGCCCGCAGTCTGAAGGTCAGTGTGATCAGAAGGCCTCAGTTGTAGATGACATTTGGCGACTACGTCAGGTCGTAGAATGGACACGGTTGCCCCAGTGTCCACAAGCATGGCACACAAATGCCCATTTACGCTAATCTCAATAAATAGAGCATCACTGCCAGTTCTTACTGCACTTATGAAGGATGGGCCTCGATTCGTATGGTCAGCTGCGGCACAGCCCTCTGCCGTAGCTGTCTCTAGTTTTCCGAAGCCTCCATTGTGCGCACCGTCTGCCTACTTTCCTTTGGGCAGCGCGCCCTTATATGCCCAGTACCATTGCAACCCCAGCACTTTGTAGGGGGCTTTGTATCTGGCCTACTGTGGGAAACAGGGTTTGATGGCAGCAATCCCTCAACAAGTTGTGCTTTAGCTAAGGCCTCCTGAATCGTCATAGGCGTAGCTAGTGTAAGTGTGCGCACCAACTCCTGATTTTTGAGTGCCCTTATGAAGGCTCGTACTCCAACCCTGTCTTTATAGGTCTTGGATTCCTCTGGGAACGCCCCTCTTACCAGCCTCTCAATGTCTGATGCCAGGTCCGCCAGCTCTTCGGCATCTCTTTGTTGTCTGTCTCACCCTCTGTACCTTGCGATGAGGGCTGTGGTGTGTTTAAACGCGACAATTGTTGGTGGATCCAGGCCAATAGCGATTCCAGATTTGTCACTCGCATTGTCAACGTTGGGCCCATCGCTGCCAGTCGTGTGGGTCGCTCTGCAGTTGGCGGAGGTGAGGGCGCCGGGCGAGAGGTTGATGGATCAGCACGCCGACGCGTCGACCTGGTGTTCATAGCGGGAGGAGCATTCTGGCGACAAGGAGGTACCATGTTCACTGTCCTGATTCACGTTCTCGGTCGGACGGGCCCCCAAATGTAAGAACAATCAACAACAGACTGATATATTTCCCCACTTGAATTCCAAACTCAACAACAACATTTTCCAAAACGTCAACACTCATATCCAACAAAACATGTGTTTTTGTGTGGGTTTACCACAATATTATTTTAAGAATGGATTTTTGCAATATATTTAGAGGTCTTAATACAGAGATATCGGCACCTCCCCACGCAATGATACCAAAACCAATTAAGCTCTGGACAAGTGCTTTATATACAATCACTAGACTTTGTAAGTTCATACATCCACGGAGATTGTAAAAGAGATGGGTGAACCGGCGGAGCCTGTGAACCAGCGCTAGGATATGACGATCCCATTTAAGGTCCTCATCAATCACTACTCCGAGATACTTTGTGGAGCTTACACGCTCCAGAGCAGGACAGGAGCAGACGCACGGGTCATCGTTATAGGTTCCCTCAGCACCACTAACATGGAGTATTATTGAATTCACAATAGATTTTTTCGTTTGGGATTTAGGCTAAAAACTAGGTACTTGGTTTTTTGTACATTTAGGCTCAAAGTGTTATTGCACAGCCACTTGAAAGTACGATTAATATCATTGTTAGCAATAGCAAATACTTCTTCCCACGTATCCCCTTCACATAAAATGGCGGTGTCATCAGCGAATAGATACGAGGTGCCGTGGAGATCTAGGCTCCCAAGCTGGTTAATAAAAATCAAGAAGAAAATTGACGCTAAAGTACCACCCTGAATTACTCCAAATTCTATTGGTCTTTCAGAACTGTCAGTGCCATCTATTGTTACTATTTGCTTGCGTTCTTTAAAATAGCTTATAATCCACTCCAACTCCAACCCCTCGACACCATAGGAAGGAAGCAATTTCACTAATATTTCTCTGTCAATTGAATCAAAGGCTTTGGCCATATCTAAAGTTAACAAAATACCTTTTCTTCCTCGATCCAATAACGAGTTAATATCCCTGGTTAGCATGTATATAGCTTCCTCCACTCCTACGCCCTTCCTAAAGCCAAATTGTCTGTCAGACAGAAGGTGTTGCTCCTCAAGATGCGAATATAGAAGGTGTTTTATCCAACGCTCTATGAGCTTGGATATCGTACTCAACAGTGAAATAGGACGATAATTGGTGAGGTCAGACGAATTCCCACCCTTGAATAATGGTATGACTCGGGCAATTTTAAGGCAATCTGGGAAAATTCCAGTTTTTAAACTAGTGTTAATAATATGAACGAGGGGAGTTTTCAGTACGTCAAAGTATTTTTTAATTATTTTTAATGAGATACCATCGATTCCCGGGGCAGATTTACCATTCATGCTCGAAATGATTTTTTCCAGCTCGCATGTTGTAATTAATTTAAATTTGAATTTTGTTTGAGAACTGTGCGAGAAGGTAGAAAATGGGACAATACGTCGGTGGGTTTGTTTGCATGGTATTTGTTTCACTAAGTTTTTTCCTACGTTGCTAAAGAACGCGTTAAAGTTTTCAGCCACTTTCTTTTTAGCAAGGGAATGATCAATATTCAACAGTTCAGCAGTCTCGATTATTAGTTTATTAATTGAACTATTATTACGAAATTTACCCAGAAATTCTTCGTTGATAATTTTCCAAATGTCCTTTGGTCCGTTAGCTTCCTTGAATTTGTGTTTAAAATAATCATCTTTTGCTATATTTCTCAATTTGTTGATTGTATCGCGATAATACTTTATCCGGGCTTGAATGGCAGAATTGAATGGCTGTTTCTTTAGTTGTTTACACAGTTTATCTCTATTTCGAATCGCGCAAAGGATACCATTAGTCATCCATGGAGTCAGTTTTTGTTTTGAATGAGGAATAACGACTCCCCGGTCCGAAGCACACCTAAGACATTCATTCAAGCAGGTGATGACATGAGTGACAGCCTCATTCACGTCCGATAACTTTGTTATTTCATCCCAATAATTATAATTATTATAAGTATTAATTTTTTGGTCTAATCTTTTATAGGTAATCAATTCTAGTACGATACTGATACGATACCCATTGCTGTAGGGAGTGGTTAAACTACCATAATATTCCTCGCTGTTTCGAGCCAGTACTTACACCTAATTGAAATTCCCAACTAGATGTAAATGACTCGCTCTTATCCAGTCGGGTAAACTCAATATACAACCTACCACCTACAGCTAAAAGGGAAAATAATCACGATGGTTTAGTTATGATAACAATAGTCTCTGGATAGTCTCTTGAGCAGTGTTGTTTCCCGTCAACTCAACCCTCATCATTTGAGGTTCCACAATCCCTTAAATAAAAGCACCCTCTGATTTCCAGGTGGGGTATGAAGCCGGTTCCAATGAGGGTCCTCTCCCTCAAAACAACATGAAAAGCCTTGACGAGGAGCTGATTCCTGTCCTTCACCAAGCTGCCACCACTGCCCAGGACACTGTTATTCTAGAGTTAGTATTTAGAATTATCGATCATACTTAGGCCCTTGGCCTCGCTTATTCCTCTTTAAATCATTTCAGTGAAAATCATCGAGATCCTTCGTAGATGCCACTTGTCGCCAATAGACCCTTCGTAATCTCTTTGTAAATCATCCCAATAGTCTATAATATAGACTAATTTTAGACTTTTAAGAATATATTATATTCTTAAAATCGAATCATTGTAGTTTTAATGGCATTCCCATGAATTACCTTTTCATTCAAAGAAGAACTCAAACTGAAATTCTTCAAGTTTTCCTTTTTGAATTAGCCAGACATCATATAGGATTTCAATTACCCTCATCAGTTGTAGTATATTTCCTTGATCTTCAGGGTTAAATAGTTGTAGGTTTGATGAAATTATAGAGGTAATAGACTATTTTTGTTCTTTCCCTCTGAACGCTACAAAAACTGAAAGTGAGTTCCAGCTGTGATTGTGTGCATTGCGCCTATAACTAAGTTGGTGTCCCCCTTGGACGTCTCTGGAAGAAACAATGGGAAGACCTTAGGATATCCCTTCGTTATTCGTGACTCCTTGATACCAAATATTTTCGGTATCAAAGAGTACCATTGTCGAGGAATGAATACAATTAAAAAGTACTCATTTGAGTTCTTAGTCGGATGGTCTGTTTTAGAACAAAAAAAATAACTCAAATTGTATAATTACATACGTAATACCAACAGAAAAAAAATTTTAATACTCATATTATTCAATATTTACCGGTATTGAGTATTTGTTTTCGATATGAGTGCTATCGTGTTTGCTGTATTGATTTGTTGTATTTGATGCTCTACCTGCTGTGTTATGTGTGTAAGGGGAAAAACATGTCGATAGCATCACATGAAAAGCTTGTGTCTCAAACTACCAAATTTTACAGGAGACAAAAAAACTGAGATTGTCATTGGTTGGACATGGGGTTATCAGTGTTGTTACTGCCTACTTTATAATATAATATTATTAAACGAGGTTTTCTTTCAAAAAGTGGCCAAAACTAAGATAAAAGGTTACCACGTGATCCCATTGATGTGTAAAGAACAAAAGTAATCTAATACCTCAAAATCTTCTATTGAGCTTCTTGTTTTTGATAGGACGACTATTTTGTTGCATGTGTCGTTGAATAGCGACATCTGCAAAATTCAACTTCAAAAACCTGTTTGGTTCCATTATTTTTTTGGGAGGTTATAATAATTTAATTTGACAGAAATTGCCTCCATGTTGTTAATCCGTCGGTGGCTGACAATTGAAAGCAGAAGTTCTTCATGTAAACTGCTCCGTGCGGATAGGTACTTGAAATATTCCTTATTACGATTGTGTTCCAAGGATTTCAAGTGACATCCCGCCTATAGGTAATACGAGATAACGTTCTACCTGAACAAGAGTAGAACATTGGAACCATTGTAATAAGTTACCGGAAGGTATTGAACAATCAAGGTTTGTATAATAGTAACAGGTTAAGTAATAATCGTTGTTTACATATCGATTATGCAAAGTCACCCTCACTTCATAACGCCCTACGTCACTGAGGTCTCAATATAAAAACCTTCCATTTGTTTTACATGCGATCTGATTTCGAATTCCAATATCTAGAAAAGTATTGATCGTACATAAAAATCTAAAGATACCGTGAAATCAAGATTTTTCATGTACAATTCAAATATCATCATTTTGTGCTTGTAAAAATTATAATATCACGACAAAGCACTTCGTGAATGTAATGAGCGTGGTCTTGTTCCAAGAAACGATTATCAACAATGATAGGAGTTTCAAATGAAAATTGAATGGTTTATGTGCAGTTTCGGCCAGCTTGACTGGGCCGGAGCGTCACTCATTAAGAAGAACAATTCTTGTACTAATACATACTCTTGGAGAGTCTAGAGACACCTAATCCGTATTATGAATCACAATGAAGCTCTCAAATTCAGGGTTCAATAAACTAACGGATGAGAAACATCAACAACACACATAATATGTGTGTTGTTGGTCATATGATGACCTTCAATCCGGCAACCACCGGTATAGTTTTTGCCAACGTTCAATTAACAAAAACAAATTATAACTTTACTTTTCACTCAAATGAAAATGACAATACATGAATCGTGAAAGGTATAACCTCAAGACCACAACATGAACCTCAACGAAAGAATGGGATGCGCGGTAGGCCAGTGCGCTCAGACCTCATCACGTCAGACCTCATGACGTCATTTGTTTATTGAAATTCACTCAACCTGTTACTAGCATACATACCTTGTTGAACAGCTACCGTTTTTTCTTGGAACCCTCTCCCCACTGTGGATCTGTCGTTTGAGCTGTAAATCACTGGGCTGAAACAGTCCATTTCCAATAGGGAATGACAGTGATTTAAAAATAAAAAAAATTTCTGAGAAGAACTCACCTTCAGACTGATTAAGACAGCGGTAAAAAAAGATTTTAAGGAAGTACTCATTTTTCTGGAGAGGTTTGAAGTCATACTGTGCGGGGAGAGGGCAGCAATGTCCGTCTTCTACCTCCCAGGCCAATCAGAGAGCAGCACGTAGACCAGCTCTGTAAACCGCTCTCTGATTGGCTCCCAAAAGCGGTGCAAAAGCCACCCCTGCGCGCCCCATCAGCCGCTGTATCAACTACAACCCTGTCCGACCACGTTGAGGGAAAAGTTTAAATTCGCCATTCTTCAGTTCGATCTTAGGTATAGTTAAACAAAAATTTTCTCGTTTAAAATTACTCGTTTTACATGTATTGCGACTCACCAATTTTCGATTTTTGACCGTCAAAGAATTATTTTCTGACACACTGGCGTTCCCTATTGTTTCAAGCCAGCATGACATAACATTGTGAAAACCGCTTTATTGACTCCTCCAAGGCATTCATTATTACTGCGACTAGTTTAAAAAAGTCTTGTGGATTCAGTCGTATTCGGAAACACCTTCAATGGAACCTAAACTTTCTGTTTGACTTAATCTTTATTGACAATTTAGCTTGATAGCTGAGACACGCTTCAATAAATTTCTCAACCAATGCACGCAAATGGTATTTCTACTTGGCGATACACTCCCAGCTAGTAAATCTAATTAGGTCCATCCACATTACATTGTCTTGAAGATCATTTCGAAGTTTAATGTTAAACTCGTTGTTAGTCATGTGTATTACAGCTGAGCGAAAAACTATCCATACTCATTCACTCTACAAGTATAATCCCTATAGTGTCATGAAAGCAACGCTACTAATGAACAATTTACACTTCTCAATGTTTTATTTGAATTTTAATCTACTGTAATACCACGAACTGAAATGGTGGTATATAATATTTTTTTTATTGAAATTGAGTATATTTTGTATGAGTTTTATGAAAGTGTGGCTACTAGATGGAGGATACGTTGTACGATTTTGATTTTTAAACTCTTTGAGAATGAAGAAAAGTTTATGTACCTACACTTATTTTTCTATATTATTACTTCATTGATTGTATCTCGCGTACGACCTTTTGAAATTTGTGGAGCATAATGATTTTCATACACCTCTAAATCTCAGTCAGGGTGCAATATTACTGGATTTTAAATCTGTACCTTATATTTTAGTGCAATATTCGCAACAAATATGTTGTAAAATGAAGTTTTGGCAGTGAATTTTGCTTGTTTAAAACGTTACATGGTTAAACCTGAGACCGTATTTATTGAAATATTGTCTTTTAATAGTTCGACCAAGGTCATAATATCTTATATTATAACATTGCTTGCTTGCAGTGAGTTTATTGTGAGTTATGTTCCAGTTGTCCATGTGTGTGAACAAACTGAATAAACTACATCATTCACTTGTAGAAAGCTTTTGTCCTTGTTGTCCTTTCTACAATTTCACACTCTGTTATTTAAGTGTCATGGATTATTAGATGCACATAACTTTGTGTTTGTAAGGAATGTCACGGTCATCTTGGTCTCAATGTTATGAAAATAAGGAAGACATTGAATGTTCCTTGATTGTGTTTCTCAAATTTCAAGGTATAAGTTATTCGCCAGTTATTACATTTGTAGCCCTTATCACGAATGCTTTTCCCAGACACCTGTTTGTTGATGGAATGAAAGTAGCTAATAGCAAATATTGAACTTTTTTGAATTTTTTTTTTGAATTTTGAAGTTTATGCTCATTTCACAAGTTCTTATTTGAACAAATTATATGGTACAAGTGGAGTCGTAGTGGACGAAAACAGTAAACTGTGTGCTAACAAACTCATTTGAATCGCCATCACACCATGTTGAGCTATGTAACCGTACTATGAGAATTTTATTTTAAAATGTGGTTTTACAATAAAAATTGGTATAATTTAGTTTTGATTATTCATTCTTTCCCTGTAACTACCAGAGTGTACGTGATTTTAAGGGCGCTAGTGGGCACAATCTGATAGTTCGACGTATTCTGTAAAATAGCAAGACTTTATTAACAATAAAAGATATTAATTTCAAACCTTATAAAGAATGATATTCTAGTAGTAGTGCACTTGGTTCTATCGTATCATATTATGATACTGTTGGGATCAGGTGTTTTGCCTGGTAACTGTGGACGCGAGCGTCATTAAAAATTGTGTTGTCGAGTTTTTGTGTATGAAAGTTCCAACAAAAGTGCTCTCGGGTTTTTCGAATGATTCTCGGTGTTCGTTCACGTCAATAAAAACCTTTGTTCATTCCGGTAGCCTCGTGTTTCATAACAATACGATAGAACCAAGTGCACCTCCCACTAGAGTTGTCTAAATCCGTGGTTCTTCTTAATTTCATTTACTGTTGGTCGCTGGGTCGCTCTCTGCAATTAGAAAATGTTTCAGGATCCTGTCTACTTTGGATTTCACTTCTCCCAGCTCTTTCATGTATTTATCCTGGAGTTTGACTAGCAATGCAGACACCTGATCTGTGAATAGCAAAGAATTATGAAATATCATACTAGTCCAGGCAAATTAGTGCCCGGGCCTCCAAAAATTGCTCGAGAGCTGGAAATCGTTTTAGTCCCTCTTGAGGGTCCTGAATTACGGGTATATGAGTTTGCGACGGTTTCTATAGTTCAGGAGCCATGTACATTCAAAATTTGACGGGTTGTTAGTTCAACTCTTTTTTTTTTTTTTTTTTTTTTTTTTTTTTTTTGTCCGCCTGTATCACATGGTTTAGAAGACATGAGCGAAAAAGCAATAACAGTCCGACAAAATCGCGTTTACTTGTCCCCCCGTGAAAAACTGTGTTGCAAAGCGGTGGTTCGTCGGAATGTTCACCGGATGTTAACTCTGATTCAATGTGTAGTTGGTATGTTAGTATATAATATCTGTGGTTTGAACAATAAATGTCTGTTAGACATTTTTTTCTGGATATTGTCAAGAGTTATGAATTGTTTTGTCTTTTAGAAACGCATCTAATGTCAGATTATTATGAAAGATTTGCCTAGCGTTTTGTTGACTATAATTTAAAGTGGGTCGAAGCCTCGAGGAGGTCAGATCGGGGGAGAGCTTCAGGGGGTATGTTATTGGGGATAAGAAAAAGAAGTGAAATATCGTGCGCCTTCCGTTTTGAGTTGGAGTTTGGGCGTGACCATGGTGAAAGGAACACAGGTGGAAGGTTCCTTTCACCATTGGCGTGACTACATTGTAGGCACATGTGGGGTTGTAAGGCTAAATGTTGTTCCAGTTATCCGCGCCGGTCGTGACTCGATCGAGAACAGACGTGTTTAGTTGTGCACTGTGCCTTTTTGCTGGAAATAGTGGTTTTTCCTGTGCCAATCACGGTAAATTTTTTTTGCACAGGTCGAACAAAGTTCCCGTAAACGGAATCTGTCTTTTTCTTGATAAGTTGTCAGTGTTAGTGTTGCTGGCTCGGTTTTTCCTTTTACCAGTGACTGTCCGCGTGTTTCGGAGGCTTTGGCCCCTTATCTTGTTTGTGTCCAGAGTGTCATCATCTCTCGCCGGTCTTGGATCGGTTTTGGGAGTAGCGAGCGATCCCCCCACCGCATCTCTGGTGAGTCTCCTACCCCCCATCCTATCATCGGACCGCTGCCCCTCTCTCGCGCGCGTGAATGAGAAGACGTTGGATTCCGGCCTGCTGTGCCACTCCGCTAGCGCTACCTCGCGGCCTGGAGGTCAACTTGTATCAACTCCTTCCTAAAATGCCCAATGATGATCACACTTCTTCGGTGTGACCGACGGTGCATTAAGCGGCCCACTCACGATCCTGCAGCAGGAAGTGGGGGGAACCGAAAATTTCCCCCTCTTCGGACACGGGCCTGTGTGTGGTGGCCTTCCTGCCGCAGGTGTCCTGCAGAGCTTGTCGGATGGGATTCCCATCCGACCAACCTGCGGTCTGGCTTCCCCCACCCTGTCAACCTGCAAGGTCCGACCGTGTGTGGGGCTGCAGGACGACATTAGAGTGTTGTTATCACCAGCCATGACAGAAATCGGTTATCATCCGCCATGATAGAAAAATTATCATTTGAATTTCGGCGGGAAAGTGCCGGTTCGAGCTGGGGGAGAGCGAAGAGGGGGACTTCGTAGCACTCCCCACTTCCTGCAGCAGGATCGTGTGTGAAGAGCGTAGGAGAGCGAAGAGGGGGACTTCGTTGCACTCCCCACTTCCTGCAGCAGGATCGTGAGTGGGCCGCTTTATACGCCCAGTGAACTCGATTATCGAGATAATCGAATGTTGCGATTATATATAGATTTCACTTGTTTCTCCCAGTTTCTCCCAAACTGACATAATATTATTTTCATTTTTACAATGCAATATACCTATGACTTTAGATTGATCTATATGTCCAACTAATCTATATGGTACTAATCAGTTGTTTGGGGGATGTTTTTATTCCGCAACCCCGTCCACTTCATCTATATGTCCAGGGGCGGCTCGTGGGCTCAGAAACTGGTGGGGCACCAGGGCAATATTTAGGTGCATACCTACCTATTAGGTACTCACTATAGGAACTAAACTCAAACTACCCTTACAGCTAAACTGCTTCATAATTAGTGGTATGCAGCTCTTAGGAAGTCAGGAAACATCGTTCTCCAAAGAGTTCTCTTGAGGAGAGGGAAGGTTACTGACCAGTATCCAGGATTACCGACGAGGAGGTGGCTGCAAGGCAATCCCACCTACCCACCCAAATAATTATCTTCAAAATGATAGGAAGAATAAAAGAGAAATTGTGACTGTACGAGTACTATTCAAAGAGTACATTATAAAGGTAGTCAAAAAATTATATTGGAGTTTCTATTACTGGGGTTTTTAAAAATTAGCAATCGCGACCATCTGCTTCCTAGCCGAGTGGTACCTTGAAAACCCCCTCTAAAAATGTCCTCTTATGCCCAGATTGCACATACGTTTTCTTATCCAATCGTATCAAAACATTTTGAACGATCACAGAACAGCAAGATTGATTTCGATAACTTCTTCTTCTTTTTGATAACTTCTTTAAGTTATCAAAAAGCAAGCATTAGCCCATCAACAGAGGCTTCGTGGCCACATCAATGACGAGGTTGTCCAGCTCCTTGATGTTGATGGCCTACTCAGAAGGCTTAAAAGAACAAAACCTCATGACCTGTGGGAGTGGAGTGTTTTGTGAAAAGTGTTGTGAAATCATGTTGTGAAATGAAGTGTGTTCAGTGGGATCAGTGAACCCATACCAGTGCATCAGCTGCACAAAACTTGAAGCCTTTTAGAAGCCATGTTACGTATCTTAGCTTCTTAACAATCAATTAACAATGCATATCAAATTTAAATTGCTAATAAGTTGTAAACTTGGTGCAATAAAAAAATTTTCACAGGAAAAAAAAAAAAAGATTGATTTCAACTAGCTTTTAGCGTTCATTGGTTAGCTCAAACAAAGCTCGAGTCAACGAAGTCACCATCAGTTTCAGGGATAACAAATAAATCAGTATTCTCAACGGTTGGCTGAGCTACATAATAATATTATGTATATTACTGTTATTAACTGTTATTAACTTACAGAATGTAGAAATCAACAAATGAGATTCCCTTGGGCGAACAGTGATCAACTTCAGTCTTGACGACTAGCAAAGCGTTCACGCGTTGCACGTGAGATATTAAATTTCAATGTTTAGTTGATTAATATTATGGAGACAATAATTCACTTTTACTATGATGAGTAAATACGAAGCTAAAAACCACCAGTCAATGCATTCAAAATATAACGTCAGGCAACGTTTTGATATCATTCTTATCGAACATGGAAGAAAGCAAGGAACCATGGAAGAATGAAACTCCCTTCTTCCTTGACAAGGAACGATTCAACGATCAATTGTTTTCGGCGTTCAAGTTGATTCGATATTTTGGCCACCGCCCGGAACGGCTCCTATTGCGGAACACTGGTTGCCTTCCCCCACCCCAGGAAGCGCCTATCCCTTCAACATTGGCACTAGGGCACTTCTGGTCGTTCCGATAATCGACTTTTTTAATTGATAAATCGAAACAAAATGCGTTGAGGACATGACTTTTATCACAGTCACTGTGACACAGTGTACTGCTATCGAAGTCAGACGAAATAGCCGCCCGCCTGCAAGGCAGGGACCTTGCGTTTTAAAATAGGTTAAGAGTTTTTTCCATGGAAGTGGGTAGTAGTAGGTAAGATTTTTTTCTCCTTTTAATATAAGATTTTTGGGTGGGGCGAGGGCCAAGGTGGCCTTATGGACGAGCCGCCACTGTATATGTCGAACTAATCTATATGCTACTAATCAGTTGTTTGGGGGATGTTTTTATTCTAGATTAGTTGGACACATAGATCAAGTGGACGGGGTTGCGGAATACAAACATCCCCCAAACAACTGATTAGTACCATATAGATAAAACAAATTTGTTGGACAAATAGATCAAGTGGACGGGGTTGCGGAATAAAAACATCCCCCAAACAACTGATTAGTACCATATAGATTAGTTGGACATATAGATCAAGTGGACGGGGTTGCGGAATAAAAACATCCCCCAAACAACTGATTAGTACACAACTGTTACCATCGAATGTTGACATCATCGATATATAATCGACTTCATCATCGATATATAATCGAGGTTGAATTGCACGGTTTGAAACGAACCGCGAAGAAAGGAGTTGGTACAAGTTGACCTCCAGGCCGCGAGGTAGCGCTAGTGGAGTGGCACAGCAGGCCGGAATCCAACGTCTTCTGTGTGCGCCGGCACATCTTCCACACACTTCTTCTGCTTCGGTACACCTGGTAGATGTATGCCCATACGCCTGGCACTTGAAGCATCGGTTGAGGTCAATAAAGTCCCTCACATTGGACCTTGCAAACCCAATGTTCAATGTGCGAGCTCCCAGCAGGATGTCTCGGAATTTGGGGGAGACTAACTACCCAAATTACATCATCCAGGTCCCTTCGACCTTTTCTGAAGGCAGGGACAAAACCCTCCTCCATTTCAGCTAGAGTCATGAGATCCTTCAGGAAATCATTCTGTCTCCATACTGCCCTTCTCAGCTGCTCCTGGGGGATGGATCTGTCCACCCGGTTTATGCTAACAAGTAGGGGTTTCCAAGGCTTCACAGGACCCCTAACCTTGAAACCCTTCTCCTGCAAAGCAGCAGAGAGGACCACACCCTCCTCTTGGTTCCTAGGCACCAGCAACAGCTTGCCCTTCCCTGGAAAGCATCCACTCCCACCCCAAGCAAGACCACATCAATCTCGCTTGTGACAGCCCTCTTGATGGACCCTGGAGATAGGGGAGCCCCTGACTCGTGGTCCCTTGTCACCACTATTGGTTCTGGCTTGTTGCTTGTCCTCATCTTCAGTTTGCTTGCCAGGGCATCAGCATACAGCTTCTTCTGCTTCTGTGCCCGAGGGACAGGCTGCGGTGTTGCTTCCACGTTTTGCCGTGGAAGTGGATGAAGTCTGGTTATCTCCTCCCCTGATGTGGCTGGCATGCTTGTTTGCCTAGGGACATCCTCACGGACCTTCCTGTTCCTCTTTCGCTTCCTTAGGACACTTGTGAAGGCACCCTCGTCCGTGTCAACTCCATCAGCAGTGTCCATGTTATCTGACAGTTGCACTTGAAGGGGAAGGTGAAGCTGCTAGATAGTATCAATCCTAAACGCATAATAATATTATTGTTGGTATGGTAGGTATCAATCCTAAAAACACAACCCACAATAATGGATAATAATATTATGATACCCGTCGTATTCCACCACACATGGCTTTCGTTATTACTGTTATTAATTAACTTACAGAATGTAGAAATCAACAAATGCGATTCCCTTGGGCGAATAGCGATCCATTTCAGTCCATGGTTTCCAGTTGAGACAGAATCTGTCTGTTATTCTGATTGTTATTCTTGACGACTAGCAAAGCGTTCACATTAAATTTCAATGTTTAGTTGATTAATATTATGGAGACAATAATTCACTTTTACTATGATGAGTAAATACGAAGCTAAAAACCACCAGTCAATGCATTCAAAATATAACGTCAGGCAACGTTTTGATATCATTCTTATCGAACATGGAAGAAAGCAAGGAACCATGGAAGAATGAAACTCCCTTCTTCCTTGACAAGGAACGATTCAACGATCAATTGTTTTCGGCGTTCAAGTTGATTCGATATTTTGGCCACCGCCCGGAACGGCTCCTATTGCGGAACACTGGTTGCCTTCCCCCACCCCAGGAAGCGCCTATCCCTTCAACATTGGCACTAGGGCACTTCTGGTCGTTCCGATAATCGACTTTTTTAATTGATAAATCGAAACAAAATGCGTTGAGGACACGACTTTTATCACAGTCACTGTGACACAGTGTAGGTACTGCTATCGAAGTCTGACGAAATAGCCGCCCGCCCGCAAGAGCTCAGTGGCAGGGACTTGCGTTTTAAAATAGGTTAAGAGTTTTTTCCATGGAAGTGGGTAGTAGTAGGTAAGATTTTTTTTTCCTTGTTCTATGTTTTTTCTGTTTTCCTTTGCAAATTTTTGGGTGGGGCGAGGGCCAAGGTGGCCTTATAGACGAGCCGCCACTGACGTAGATTCAGAAAATCGAATAAAAAAACTCTGCAAATTCTTGACACAACGGTTTATTATCTTCTCTGAGCAGATCACCCTAATAATCCGATTAACGAACTGTTAGATGAAACTCTAGCTCATCATCCAAATTAAATTTAAAATACCATACGAATTTATTTCATATCATATCATACTGTACTATACTAAATCATACATACAATAATATACTATATACAATAATAATATACGAGTGAATATTGCATATCCAGTTCTGACCCATTTTTAAAATTTCAAGTCAATAGCTTATTATAATAATAATAATAATAAAAACCTTTATTGTGTAAAGACAGTCTGTTGTCCATATTATACACACATAAACAACTAAAATATAAATCTCGGGTCATACAAAGGCCTTATAAGGTTAAAAGAAAGTAACATAAGAACAAAGAATTAAAAGGGGAGCTTACAAAATTATTACAAAAAGGTATTATTTAAACAATTTTATGGATGAGAAACCGAATGAATATTGCAATGTGGTCAATCCCCGACTCACGGTCAAAATTTCCAGTCTGTAGTTTACCGGGAAGATGAAAACAAAGTAGTTTCAATGTTGTACGGCTGGGGTGTTTACCGACCTAACGGCCGTTGTTGACGCGAAGTTTAGTGTTTCTCCTAAACCTTTGCGCGCTCACTGTGAACGAACGGCTGGTCGTACAAAAATCCAATTGGTCTTAAAAAATTCGTAATTTTCCAGGTCATTCAAAAGTGAACTAAAAATTACACCGTTCATGTAAATTTTCAGAGATATGACATTGTCGAAATTTCAAAGTTCGTTTTGAACCCCTTCCCCTTGACCTAGGGTTATGAAAAGTTTCGAGGATCATTGTGGGGCTGGTCCAAACCAAGAAACCAAATTTCTATTACTTTCACTACAAACCTGATCCTCCTTCCCCTAACCACCACCACCACCAAGTATTAGTTGATTGTGGAAGTAATAAAAACGTCTCGCAATATCGCCAAGGGGAGATTTCGAAAGGGGTACGGTGCTTGTGAAGTGGTTGAGCTTTTCATTATACTTAGCTCCTTAATGAGGAAAAGGGCGGGCGGGGAAAGTGGATATCATAACTTTTTCCGGTCTCTGAAGAATGATATTTGCGAGGCGAGGTGATTTTTACACGGAGTGTTTTTTGGGGGGATCAAACGCTATTCGACGCGGAATTAATGCTCTTTATAAGAGAAAGTGACATTTTCTACAGGGCACATCTTTACGAGTTATATGCGAAAAACTGAAAATAGTGCGAATATTTCGCGGTTTTTAGGCTCTCAAATCTGAAGCACTACCTACGTAAAAACCATCGCAAACTCATATACCTATAGTATACCCGTTATTCAGGACCCTCTAAGGTTTGAGACGATTTCCAGCTCTCGTGCAATTTTTGGAGGCTTGAAGAGTGATGATAATCATCTCTCTATTATTATTATCATGATAATCATTATGATAATCATCTCTCTTTCCCTCTAATAAGGAGGTTCGTTTCTGCTCAATACATTGGTGAGTAATCACGATTTCATTGCTATAATTATGTCCCACTGTGCTGGCAAAGTATATCGAGGGTCTCACGGCAACACCCCACATCGTCACTTTTGGCCAAAATGAGAACTCATAACTTTATGCATACCATTCGAAGCGTCTTACCCCGGCGGATCGATCTAACTAAGTATGAGTTAGGTAACACTAAATCTCACGATTTATTTGACTGAATTATTCAGTAAACATAGTCATTGGCAGAAGGTTTTTTGGCTCTGCTGAAAAGTCGCCCAAATGAAGATGTGGGAAGTTGCCGGGAGATCCTCGATATAGTAGGTAAGGTAATATCGACACCGTAAACAGAATCCGGATATTGGACAAAATAAATAAATAAATAAATTGTAAAATTTCCAACATAAATTTGCACAAACTCAACAGCAAAGTTGTGCACAATACCCTCTGAGCTCAATCTGACATGTGGCAAATTTAGAGCAGCATTCATTGAACCCACAGAAGCACTGGATTGGCCCCCGTTTGAACAACTTCACACTCAGTACCTTCTAAATATCTCTTACCTGCTCGACATAGATCGCTGAAAGCCGATGAAACCGTTGCAGTAGCAGTGGCAACCAACTGCTCGGATATTATGTGACAGCTGGTCTCCACAATTTCATCTGTCGTGTAGTTTGCTGACGTCTCAACAGCGTCTGTCATATAAGAACATAATGAGATCTAATGAGATATAATGAGATCGAGCTATTGCAAGCAATGGATGTTATTTAGTGGGTTCCAGATGAAGAGCTGAAGTTATCATTAAACACTTTCAGAAACTTCCACAAGTCCATATTATGTGCTGTATAGTTTTATTAGGCGAACTGAATACACAGGCGGATGTCGGTAAAATCGGTAGTTTTATTAGTTAAAGGTGGGAAAAAGGTATTATTTAAACAATTTTACAGATGAGAACCCGAGTGAATATTGCAATGTGGTCTATCCCCGACTCACGGTTAAAATTTCTAGACTGTAGTTTACCGGGAAGATGAAAAAACGTAGTTTTATTCTGGGCGTCTGTGGGTTGACCCACCTAACGGCCGTTTTCGACGCGAAGTTTAGTGTATTTCCTAAACCTTTGCGCGCTCACTGTGAACATACGGCTGGTCGCACAAGAATCCAATTGGTCTTAAAAGATTCGTAATTTTTCAGGTCATTCAAAGGTGAACTAAAAATTACAGGGTTGAGTTAAATATTTGGAGATATGACATTGACGAAATTTTAAATTTCGTTTTGAACCCATTCCCCTTGACCTAGGGTTATGAAACGTTTCGAGGACCATTGTGGGGTTGGTCGGAACCCATAAAAAAATAATTTCGTAATTTTAACTCAACGCTAACTGGGCAAAGTGGCGCGGACGGCGTACGGTGGACGGACGGATTTTGGTTTATTATCTTCGATAATGAACCATTGGAATCGCCCTAAGAAAAAAATTTTTTAACCCCCCCCCCCAAAATTTGTTGGTTTCAAGACACGTAGATTCAGAAAATCGAATAAAAAAAAATCCGTCCGTCCGCCGTACGCCGTAATTTACCGGGAAGATGAAAAAAGGTAGTTTTATTCTGGGCGTCTGGAGGTTGACCCACATAACGGCCGTTTTCGACGCGAAGTTTAGTGTTTCTCCTAAACCTTTGCGCGCTCACGGTGAACGAACGGCTGGTCGTACAAAAATCCAATTGGTCTTAAAAGATTCGTAATTTTTCAGGTCATTCAAAAGTGAACTAAAAATTACACCGTTTCATGTGAATTTTTAGAGATATGACATTATCGAAATTTCAAAGTTCGTTTTACCTAAACATATTACGTTAACCACTGCGGAGTGCGTGGCCGACAAGCTGCGGTATGAGCGTGATTGTTTAAATAACTGTTTACACACAGGTACGATTTCTACAACAATGAAGTACGTGGTGTGGGTGTGGAAGGGGGCGCAAAGTCATGAAATGTCCCTCGTGGTTTCGTACTCGTACGAAAGCTGTACCCACTTTATGGTTGCTTTGAATTACGAATCCAATGGCTATGACTGGCATGTCTGAAGCCAAATCATCTAAGGAGAAGAATTCAAATAATCACCTCGATTTGATATGAAGTCTATTTTGTCTCCTTAATTCACCTCATCCACGGGCCTCTCAGATAATATGACGTCGCAACACAAGCGACCAACTACGTCAAAAGATATGAAGTCAAACAGGTGCCGCCAAGAACACCTCACAGGATATGACGTACGTGGACCGGCAGGGGGTGGATTACGTCAGACAAGTGGCTGGTAAGAATACCTCACAGGATATGACGTACGTGGCCCGGCAGGGGGCGGATGACGTCAGACAAGTGGCCGGCAAGAACACCTCACAGGATATGACGTATGTGGACCGGCAGGGGGTGGATGACGTCAGACAAGTGGCCGGCAAGAACACCTCACAGGATATGACGTACGTGTACCGGCAGGGGGTGGATGACGTCAGGCAAGTGGCCGGTGAGAACACCTCACAGGATATGAGGTACGTGGACCGGTAGGAATGGATGACGAACGTGGACCGGCAGGAATGGATGACGTCGAGGTGTCAAGGGGAGCCAAATATTTTAAACCTCCATTTCTTCCTTACTAATATTAATAAGCATTATGTAAATACGGATCGTAATCTTGAATCTACTTGTACTCTCAACAGTTCCATTATATAAAATATCAAATTACCGTCGAGTTAAGCTTTTCATTATACTTAGCTCCTTAATGAGGAAAAGGGCGGGCGGGGAAAGTGGATATCATAACTTTTTCCGGCCTCTGAAGAATGATATTAGCGAGGCGGGGTGATTTTTACACGGAGTGTTTTTTGGGGGGATACTATAAACCTGATGTGTACATTTCAAACTTACCTTTTGTGTGATTCAGTAGAGATGACGTTCCAAGATCGGTGATGGATGTCTCGTTTTGAATGACCATCGATCGGATGGAAGCGATTGTCACTAAAACAACCACAAAAAAGTTGATCATTTTCTTTTCCAATGTAAATCCACGCTAACGGAGCAGAAGATTCCAGTATTAACGAGTATTTTACAGAAAGGTGACTACTGAAAATATTTAGGTGTCTTTCACTCCTATTCCAGCTTCCATAAATAGCCCTTTCAGAACTACCTCTTCTGGACCTAATGGGGAGGCAGGTGGTTTGGCTCAAAACCAAACTCTGGAGTCTCAGTTCGTTTGCTATCCAATAATAAACTTACGTTATCTACCTCATAGAGAAATCTTTAAATACGTTATGCAAATTTTGTTCGCACTAGGCCTAATTTGATTTATTTATTTATTTATTTATTGAGGACATTGTTACTAAGAACACACAACTCGCATGGATTGGTATAAATTCCTGAATTACACCTTTTTGGGACGGTAATGAATATTACCAAGTGTGATGGCACCATCGTTTTCAGCGTAAAAAATCTTTAAAAAGAGGTGTCACTAGTCAGACTGTTTGTTCCATCATGGGTAACTTTCCCCCCAAAACTCCCTAAAACCCCCCCTTAGAGTTGTCCGCATCTGCCCATCTACGAACTTAGCCTTTCGATTGCCAGGACGGATGTTTTGTGCAAATTTGAACTTTTTATCTCAATTCCATCGAGAGTTATCGTCTGGAATGACATATCGCTCATATACTTGGAAAACCACGTAAGTCCGAAAAACTCGTAAGTCTGTTATGGATATAAGCTAGTAGTCAATTTCAGGCTGCACCTCCATGCGAAGTTTCCTCCGTATCGGCCAATCAGTTTCCCTGCAATTGGCGGTTGACAGAACCCGTAAGTCTGGAACCATTCAGAAAAGATGGAAATCCTTGTAAGTCTGGGTCTGGTGTTTTGATGGGCTCCTCGTCTCTTTCCCGGAAAAGTAAGTTGTTTTCTCATTATTCATCTTTCAACTTTCACTTTTATCTTCGATAATGAACCATTGGAATCGCCCAAAGAAAAAATTTTTTTAATCCCCCCACAAAATTTGTTGGTTTACGTTTCAAGATACCTACGTAGATTCAGAAAATCGAATAAAAAACTCTGCAAATTCTTGACACAACGGTTCATTATCTTCTTTGTACAGATCTCCCTTCTGTCTAGATCACTAGGTCTATATGTCTAGATCCTAAATGTTACATTAATTATTATTATCAATTATCACTAATTATTAACAATTTTATCAAGTACGTAGTGAAAATTATTATAATTTATTGTTAGGTATTAATAATTCGTATTTATTATTAATAATAATTATTATTAATTATGATTAATTAATACGATATAATTCTGGGGTTTTTAATACCACGTCGGTAATAATTTTTCTATAAAAGAAGTACCTACCAACAAACATTCGAAATTACCTTCATTTCCGTAGCACGAAACGCACCTCAGAACAACAAACTCGACATCACTTAAGCCATATGATGTTCCAAAGAGCTTGTTAGTATGAAAATTGACCTGTATTTCAATCGTTTGATTCATGATCATGTTGTGAGGCTCAATCTTTGAGCCGTCATTGTGAACGAACGACTGGTCGTACAAAGCTGTAGATGGTCTTAAAAAATTCTAAGGAATAAACTCTATCGAAATATGAAATAAAAAACATACCGTTTGATGGACATTTTTTGAGATATGAAATTTTCAAAATTTCAAAATTCGTTTTGAACCCCTTCCCCTTGACCTAGGGTTATGAAAAGTTTCGAGGACCATTGTGGGGTTGGTCGAAACCCATAAAAAAAATTTCGTAATTTCGGTAGGCGACGTAGAAGCCTTTCAACAGAATCCACACTTGAATCGTTGGATTTCAGTGGCAAGGTTTGAGAGGAAGTGGATTGAATGGAATCATTAAATTGGACCCTCATTGGTTTGACAGGGTCCCCGTCAGGAGTGCAAGACTTTGATGCTAGACTAAACAGATTGACCTGAGTTGACTGATCTTGAATGGGGGGAACTATGGAATAAAGATTGCGCACTAGAGTGCGCCTAGTATTTTTCTTACGGTGAAGCTGGAGGAAATTACGACCTTCTTGGCAGTTCAACGGTACAACCTGTACAGGGGTCAGAGGAGTGCAAGAGTTCTGAATCACATGAGCCCAGGCCTCCACAATGGTTTTTATGGTCCAAGACCAATAAGCAGGATGACTAGGCATGACTGGAACAGAAGCTGATTCAGGAGTGGCACATGAGTTAGAATTCAGTTGGACTAGATGATTAAGATGGCAGGAATTATCAAATTCAAGAACTCGAACTACAGGGCTGAATCTGACTGATTTACTGGATTGAGTCTTGAGCTTCCCTAGAGATAGCCAACCTAGCTCCGAATTAAGGAGCCAGGGTGAATTACCAATGGGTTGAACACAATCTGTACGGACAAGTTGCATAAATAATTCTACACCTATAAGCATATCCACAGGAAGTCGTTTGTAGAAGAAAGGGTCAGCTAGTGAGTCCCTTTGGGCAAGAATATGCTCCCATTTAGAGGGATCTAGGTCTTTGTGAGGCAGGGGTCCTACAACCTGATCTAAAATTAAGGCAGTGAATGGAACAACTGAACCAGACTTAGTATGCAAGTGACCCTTAGCAGAACCAATTACATCTTGAACTTTCTCACCCACAACCCCCAATTTGGATGGAGCTAGATTCTTGGCCAAACTGGCCCTGCAAACAAGATTAGAAGATATTGCATTTACTTGAGCGCCGCTGTCAATGAGAATTCTGGCTTGTATGAGTGGAGATCCTGAACGAGCTGAGATCTGAACCATTGCTGTAGGGAGAAGGCCCACCAGAGATGGGAAATGGAATGAAGATGAGGATTGACTGGTAGGATTAGAGCTAGAATTAGGAGGAAGGATCTTGGAATCTTGACGCTTGATTTTGCCAACCTTTAAATCAGTCAGCAGTCCAGACCCCCCGGCAAAGGCATCAACCTTAGCCAAGTGAGCCAGTGCCAAGGGGAGGGGGGGGCTGGCCGCTAACTGTCACCCAGGACCACCCATGTCCTCCCCCTTAGAGGAGGGGCCTATGTCCATCCGAGCTAGCGAGCTATTGGGACAATCTACCCTACTTCCCCCACACTGAGACATGAGAGAGACTTCTGAACCCCAACTACGCAGAGCTGGATCAGACTTGAAGCTAGATTTATTGTAACTTGGCGCCTGTGCTTGATTAGAATGAGGGGGACGCGACCTAGGGGGATTTGCTGGAACGTCTGCTGATCTTGGATGAAGCCACAGGTGGTGACGCTGGTTACAGTTGATGCAAGATCGGGTGGATGGGCAGGAGTCAGTGGCATGGTTGTACGAGAAGCAATTTTCACAGAGTCCTTTTTCCTTGATGAATTCCCTTTTTTTGTGGAAGGGTAGCACCTTGAATTGAGGGCACTGATAGAGGAAGTGGTGGTTTGGGCAAAACAAGCACCTCACACCGCTTGATGAAGAAGCAGGTGTAGTGGTCTGAATTTCTGCAGCATGAATTTTGGGGGAGTTGAACAGGCGAGTTGGGGATTTGGGTTTCTTACCCAAGTTGGGGCTCGACGACCTAACAGAAGCTTGACTGGGGCCAGTAGAGTGAGGCACGATTTGGGCAAGCCTGAGCTCTTTGTCAAGGAACTTCAACAATTTGTCAGAAGTGGGGATTGAGTCATCGCCTTCCATCTCCTCTTCATCAAATTTGACCTGAAGTTCTCTATCCAGTTTGAGATATAAGGACTCAAACAGTAAAAATTGAGCCAGATCCTGACCTGTGGCTTGGCTGATGGCGCTAACCCATGATTTTGCAGCGTGAGTGAATTCACTGAGCTGGTGAATATGGCCCTTCTGGACTTTTGGTAGCAAGTTACGTTTTTTGAAAACAGCTCTAGCTAACAAGTAGCGCCCAGAGTTTTCGTTACATAGATTAGTGTATAGCTGTGCGTAATCCGTATCCCCCCAAAAACAACTCCGTTGTAAAAACTGGCCCGCCAAAATCCTCAGCCGCAAAAAGGAATGATATCCATTTTGCCCGCCAGCCACATATATAGGATGCTCGGTGCTTCGCACCTCGCTGTTGAGTGTGCATATAGAAACCTGATCCTCCTACCCCTAACCTCCACCGTCAATGTTTTCCTGTTCCCTGCCTCCTTCCCACAACCCCCTCTCACCCTTAGTCACCCTCGGTTTCACCTAATATGTTTCCTCTGTTACACCAGCAGGGAGCTTTACGCTTCTTTCAATGCTGTTGGCGGGAGCTTTTTGCCAGATGAACAAGCTAACATAAGTATTACTGGTGGTCACGAGTAATCAGCGGTGGTACAACTGTAATGAAGTAATGCTTCAATTCAGGCTTGTTCATCTGGCAAAAAGCTCCCGCCAACAGCATTGAAAGAAGCGTAAAGCTCCCTGCTGGTGTAACAGAGGAAACATATTAGGTGAAACCGAGGGTGACTAAGGGTGAGAGGGGGTTGTGGGAAGGAGACAGGGAACAGGAAAACATTGACGGTGGAGGTTAGGGGTAGGAGGATCAGGTTTCTATATGCACACTCAACAGCGAGGTGCGAAGCACCGAGCATCCTATATATGTGGCTGGCGGGCAAAATGGATATCATTCCTTTTTGCGGCTGAGGATTTTGGCGGGCCAGTTTTTACAACGGAGTTGTTTTTGGGGGGATATCACATCTTTTTGCATGGCTAGTTTTCGAGTGGTACTTATACAATCTGGTTCAATTTAACAAAAGTACCTACGAGGTAACTAGTAAATGTTTTCCTAAATGAAGTTTTATCCTAGTCAAAATTTAGTAAAAAATTAGTACGCCTACTAATTTGCCTTTTTGTTTCTTGTTTTTGTGACAAGAATAATTAATTTTTTGGAAATTATTGTTTGTTATCTGAAATGTGTTTGAAAAATAAGTAGTTTTAAAATTTTTGCAAATTGGTTAAATAGTAGTTTTTGATCAATTAAAACAATTAACAATTATTAAAATATAATACAATACTTGTAATATAATAAGAATAATTATTATTCTTATTATTAAATTTAAAAAAATAGAAAGAATAATTCTAAGGATAATTTCTAATTATTAGAAATTTGAATGATTTTGAATTAGAAATGTTTTGAAAATTGGTTGCATTTTTTCTTGGGGATTGTGCAAATTTTTGTTGTTGAGAATCATTACAATAATTGTAATTATTGGTGTCGAAGAGAAAGTGGAAAGAGAAAGTTTGCAAAAGGTAAAACGCACGTTTTTATACAAACAATCGCGAATAACTCGAGAACCTTTGGGAAAAGTGACAAAGTGCGCTACACTCATTCGAAAGCCCATAAAATTTCCTATCGATCCTTAAACAGGCGCCACTCTACGACAATTTTTCTGACCACCGTTCAACTTTGATGTTTTCGGAAATTAGCCAAATCAGTAGATGTGGAATTTATTCACGTATTTTTGGCTGTAGATTAGTTGAATCGATTGAGATTTAGTTCAAAATCATCGAGCATATACTAGATAACCTAGCGGACATTTTCAGACCAACTGCACCAATTTCCATCAATGTTGGCGGCAGTTATTGTTGAAAATAGACAAATCGCCATAACTCCTTTATTTTACCCCTTAGGAAGCTCATTTTGATCTCAAATTAAACAGTTTTAAAAGCTGAATACAACTAAAAAAGAAAATCTGAAAAAGCTTCAATTTTGAAGGAGTTATGACCATTTGAAATTCCTAAAAATTACTATTTCCCCCCTAATTGGGAGGGAAATGGGGGGAGGGAGAAAAAATGTTCAAAAGGCACTCCCTTGGAGCATAACAAACGTGTGTGCAAAATGTCAGCTCGATCCGATTTGTCTGCTGGGCTGTAGCCCCGTCAATGAACAAGAAGAAGAAGAAGAACACGAAAAACGTGAAAAATAGTGGTTTTAAAACTGTTATACCCCCGACACCTGATGTTCCCGAAAGCTGAAATTTGCCCCTGGAGAGTTGGTGTACAAAAAAAAATCAACTCTCGAGACACTCAGGGGACCGAGCTACGGTAGGGTGAAAACCCCAACTTGTTCCGTCGCGTAATCAGTGTCTCAGTCGCTTCGGTTTTCTGGGCTTCGGTTTTCTTGGCGGGCGGGACGCTCCCGCGTCCCTAGATCGAATCCAGCTATACTTAAAGAATCTGCAAGAAAAACTGGTTTGATCAGTACCAAATTCGTAATGATTGGTTTGATTTTACGACTCGCGAGAGAAAAACGCGATTTCCCATAATTTAGGTTTTGCTGTATTCGCCCTTCTGCCTAAATGGGGACGTTATATAATAAACCAAGTATAGCTACCAATGATTTGGGTAATAATCAAAACCAAACAAATAATATGAACTCAAAACCGTATTTATTTCATTTGAAATACCGATAGAAATACAATTCTATTTAAATTAGGTTCAATTCGCAAAGCAAAGGCCGGCTCAAAGGTTCGCGTCTATAAACCTCAAAGTCTTTACATATACCTGATTTATCCACCAATAACCCAATTACATTAGGTAAGGTGTAATACAGATATTACTTATGTATTTCATTTTACATAACGACAAACAATTATCACGTATGAACCATCCAGTCACTAAATGGCACTACAATATAGGAATTACACGGAGTTTATAATACACGAAGTGCAGAATGTAGAACGTAGGTACAAGAAAAACATAGATTATGGTGAAATTTTGTCGTATTAGTATTGACGACACCTCAAGTATTTTCAAAGATTACCAAATAATGTTGTTTTAGTGTACATAAATTTATTTAAGTAGACACAAGCTAGTCATTAATTCGAAGAGCCTCAGATTTATAGGGAAATCGTCAATTCCTACTCCTAAAAGTACAAAAATATATCTTTATTATATAATGTACAGGTAATAATATGATATTATTATGAGCAACGATAAAGACTAGACAGGGAGAACAATTTTTTACTGAACATCCAAGAACTGGGCATAAACATCTCTCCAGCACTCGCCTTTGTTGTTGAACATGAATTTGTAGTAACTTCCATCAGCACAGATGACTGTAAAATGAAGAAACACGATTGTTCAGTGCTATTACTTCTCACCAATACAACAATCTTATAAGAATAATTCTTATAATACAATTATTGTAAGTTAGTAGGTAATGGGGTCTGCGTATGACTTTTGTTTAGAAGCATCTAATCGGTCGGGGCGCAATTAAATCAATGCTACCACTGCACCGTCACAAAACATTGTAGCCACCCTTCCTGAAACTTGCGTGAAGGCCTAGGGGGGCCGACATTTAGACCTAGTGATCTAGACAGAAGGGTGATCTGTACAAAGAAGATAATAAACCGTTGTGTCTTGAAATAAATAAATCTTGAAACGTAAACCCTCAAGTTTTGAGGGGGGTTAACAAATTTTTTTCTTTGGTCGATTCCAATGGTTCATTATCGAGGATAATAAACCAAAAATTAATTATCTAAACGACAGAAAATGATATTATTAGAATTGTATTAGATGTGATGTACCTATATGGGAATCTCACCTATCACAGAGTTCGTGTCGGAACCAAATGCACAGATGCAATGGGGTCCGCCTTGGATGGGGAATTTGCAGAAACTCCACCTTGAGCTGAAATATTTAGGCAGGAACGTTGCAGAAGCTAAGCTGTAATTGAAATTAAGTTATTACGATATCATTGAAATGGTAGACAAATTAGGCATGCGAAAAAATTTATAAGAGGACCCTCGCATGCAGCCACCACAGACCTACTCAACCTCAGCCGCACTAGGCATAGGATAACGGTAGGCCTACTGACTGGACACTGCAGACTCCGAAAGCATCCCTGCAGGATTGGGGTGGCCGAGGACAGCGAGTGTCGGCTCTGCCTCGAAGAATGAATGAATGAATGTTTTATTTATTAACCAGGGAAGGTTAGGGCCTTGAGGCCCTCTTCCACCATCCCTGGATGAAAGATTACAAAATTCCTCTTACAGTCATAATTCTATGATATACCTACTTGATGCATAAATCTTAAAAAGAAAAAAAAAAAAAGAACTATGTACTTATATGTATAACAATTATATAAATTATTTAAGAACGTCGCGTGAACTGCTTTTTAAAAAAGGTTTATTTCAAAAGTCACAATTACACGGAGGTACAAGGAAAGAAAGGACTGATGTGGAACAAGTCGAGTACAGACGAAGACTGACTGTCTGGAGCGCGCAGGCTCCTTATATGACGTTCGTCGCTGCTGAGTCGACGTTATCGAATCACGCGTTACAATTCAGCAGTAGTACTTTAGGTAATTCGTCCCCCCTTAGACATTTTTTGATCTAAGTTTGGCCTGACACAGTTAGTCTTTGTTACACTAAAATACTTATATGTTAAGTACAATAATATGCTTATAATAAAAATGTACAATACAATAGTCCAAACACTAGGAAGAACATAGTTTACTAAATCGAAACTGGGGATTGGTTTAATATTTTGTAAATTAATAAATTCGAGGTTAAGATCTTTTAAGGTGATTTCCTCTTCGGGTTGTTGATAATGGGATAGTTTGGGAATGTTCCCAATTACAATAGGTTTTCCTGCAAATTCGCTGTGGGGTGAATACAGTGTTTGATTTCTATATTGAATGCCTTGTTTGTTTGGTGAGGCTAAGTAAATTCCAAAAAGGGTTTTGGTTTCAACAATCTCTTTGTGTATGATACTGATTGTATCACCCTTGGGGAAGAATAACAAATACCTATTAATTTCTGTCATTAATTTAACATAGTTCAAGTTCGTATTCAGTTGTACAAATTTGCATTTAGAAGTATTTCCAGTAAGTAAGAATTCAGTTTCACATTCTGCTCCCGATAGGGATATCAAATAGTTTGGGCACATTTGAAGGTGTCCGAATGGGCATTTTTGGGTGAGTGGTAGGACTTTGTTTCCAGACTTTAAATAGTATCTTAACGAGGGAATGACGCTTACAATTTTCCCTTCGTACATAGTGGGTAGTGAATCTAGATGGTACATTGTGTATTCTTCGGGGTTTACTATAGGGATTTCAAGGAAGTATACTATTTCTTCTGTTCCTACGTAACACCTGGTTTTTATGTACGATTGGATTTCTAGTAGGTTGTTATTTTCGAAATCAAGAAATCTGTTACCATAGTGTGTGGATAATTTGGACAGTTCTTGTAACAATAGGTGTGGATTGATGACACTAGGGTGTAATAAACCGGATTTACAGGCTACAATTGAGTTCTCTATGTCTTGAATGGTGTTTAACACTGAATCGAGAACAACTTGTGCATGCTCCAGTATGGAACGGGTTGTTTGAAGGTGTGAAAATTTGGGATTCTGACTTCTCCAAAAATTTAATTCTTTTCTTAACTCATTATTATTGTGGGTGATGGTTTCTATCGTTCTATTGAAATTTCGTTGGACAGCTTCGTTTATTGAATATTGGGCCTGAATTTGGGACCGTATATCTTGTTGGTTTTTCCGAAGATGAGATATTATGTCGTTGTATTTTTCTTCGTCTCTGGAGTCTAGGTTGCCGGTAATGAATTTAATTACTGACCCTAGACCGTTGAGTAACCCTCTTCGAACTCGTTTAGTAGGTGTAGGAATATGGACGTCATATAATTTCTCTTGTATAACAGAGAAGGTGTGATTTAAGGTTGCAAGTAGGAGTTGGGTATGGTCAAACGCATGTTGGTCAGTTGAAATGTTGCGTATGATTTCCAAATAAGTTTCTTTCAATGATTTTTTGTCATGAGTTCCGTCAAGTCGTAATAATGTGTCAGTGTGTGGTAGTCTTCCACTATCCTGGATGTTCCGAGTTGGCTCGCTATTAGTCCTGGATTGGTTGTGATATTCGTAATTTCGGATGCCGATGCATTATAAAGAGTGATGAGGAAGAAGGCAATCCTGTAACATTAAACCAGTTCGGCTTTAAGTATTTCGTAGCACATTTGTTTCCTAAGGGGTGGTATCTCCAAAGTTTTCGGGATTGGTCCACCAGTTGCTAGATGTTTGGCGAATTGGCACATAAACACGCCACAATCGTTGAAGTTGTTTTGTTGTGGTGTATTGGCTGGTGTGTCGCATTTCCAATTATGTGTGTCTAGTGGAGTTCCTTTCTTTGTTAGGTGTTCTTTTTCTAAGTAGAGGACTATGTCGTTGAGGATTTCGGTACCATCCTTATTCAAAGAATCGTAATAGTTTATTTGTTTTTCTTTATTGTTGATTTCCACTAGTCGCCAATGGGATGATTTAAATATTGGAACTAACACTATGTCTGCGCTAAAGATGTCTGATTTCTTGGTGTATTTTTCTACTCGTTCGTATCCGCCTGCTTTGAATGAAACGTATAGGAAACTATTAAAGGCGTAGGATTTGGGTAGGTTTGAGTTTTGCCTGCTGTTTTCATCAATTAATTCCATGTAGAAGTTTACTACTATATCGTTCAACCAATTTTCGTCTTTCAATGTTTGTAAGTCTTCTCTAGTTACTCTGAGGCCGAATTTAGTTGCAAGTATTTCTGTTTTGTCTAATTTGAGATCCCAAGCGTTAGCTACGGAATTGGTGAACTTCTTGGGGCGTCGGATGTTTACTAGATGGATTTTCTCTTTAGTGTTGTGATGCCTAGGAATAATTTGAGCTGTTTTTAGTTCTGGATTTACAGTTCTGATAATCTCTTTGTTAAATTTGGGTTTAGTTTTAGTTTGTTTTTGAATTGTTTTAACATAGATCTCGGTAGGAATTGGTGGAGTTTCTTCCCGTTTTTCGTTTAATTTTCCTATGGTTTTGGTTTTGTCTTCTAAGAATTTAGTTTGCATTTCGGAATACAGAATTTTCATCCGTTGTCTGTGTGTGTCTAGGTAATTGTTCGCTAGAATTTGGTCAGTGTTGAATTCTAGTAGGGTTGGTTGTCTAATGTGTCCGTATAGGAGTTCAAATGGTGTGAGTTTGGATGTTGAGTGAATCGAGTTGTTGTACGCGATAATCGCGTAATCCACTTTTATTCTGGTTGAACTTTTCTTGTACTCTGGCCTCAGTGATAGGATTCTGTAGTGTTCGATTAAGGTGGAGTGAAATCTTTCCACTATTGAATTAGATTCTGGGTGTTGAGAAGCCGTGTAGTGGATAACGATTCGGTGGAGTAGCATGAACTCACGGACCAGGGAATTCTGAAATTCAGGGCCGTTATCTGTAACTATGTTGGTGGGTGTGCCATGATGTTTGAAGTATTGGATGAGTGAGTCGACTACCTCGATGGCGTTGGCTGATTTAAGTGGGTATGCTTGTGCATAGAAGGAGTCTACAAGTGTTAAGAATTTCGAACCATCTAAAGTTACTGTGTCAATGTGTAAGGTTTCTAGTGGGCGAGAAGAAGTTGGGGTTACATTGTATTTGACTTTTAGCGGTGTACGGTCGTACTTGCACCTAACACAAAGTTCACAGTTGGTGATGTGTCTCTGAATTGATTCTCTCATGTTGGGCCAGTAAACCTCTCGCTTCAATCGGAGATGACATTCATCGATTCCCCGGTGATTTGTTACACCTTCATGATACTTCCTGATTACCTCGTTCCTCTCAGTTTCGTCTAAGATGTCCTTTAAGAGTATTGTATATTTCGTCATTGTTATTTCTGAAAAGGTGAAGGTTTTGGTCATGATTGACACGAACTCTGGGTATATGTCCTCGGTAAAGTAAATACCGTATTTGATCTTTGGCTGGACATACTCTTTGACGAAGTTGGTAATGTCTTCCTCTAGGTTTCCTCTATTGAGATGGACTGTTATACGGGTTTTGTCGTTGAACAGTTTCTGAGTGTTCACTGGTTGGTTGATGGGGCTTTTGGTAATTTTGACTATTATTTGGTGTTTGCAGACGTTCACTGGGTCCTCTTTGATGGGGATTGTTACAATGGCATGACCCATTGCGTCCGAATGGACTGTGCTAGTGAGGTTTGACTCGTCGTCGTCGGAATCTGGTTCGGCGACATTTGACTGAGTGTCTTGGTCAGGATGTACGGCAAGTGATGCTAAGTCGAGTTCGTCGATAAGTTTTCGACTACCGGGCGTGAGCTCGTTTATATACTCGTTTATAGCAGCGGACATCTCTTCAATTGTTGAGGAGTTCGACTCTCGACAGGGCATCAGCATTCGTGTTAAGCTGGCCTTTTTTATACTCGATGTCGAAGTCATAGGCTGACAGCTTTGTTCGCCATTTAAACAGCTTGGAGCTCGGCTCTTTGATCGAATACAACCACTGCAGAGGTTTGTGGTCAGACAGGATTTTGAACTTCCTCCCAAAGAGATAGGGCCGAAAGTATTGCACGCCCCATACTATCGCCAGGAGTTCCCTTTCGATTGTCGACAGACGCCTTTCGGTGTCGTTCAGGGTCTTTCAGGGTCCTGCTAGCGTATGCTACGGGGAGATCAGCTCCTTTTGTATCTTGGCTTAGTACACAACCAATTGCTATATTACTGGCGTCGGTAGTTAGTTTGAACGTCCTAGTGAAGTCAGGGTATTGAAGTATCGGTTCGTTAGACAGTATGTTCTTGCAAGTCTCAAAGCATTGTATGTAGTCAGAGTCCTCAGTATCAATTTTTACACCACGTTTCAGGCACCGTGTGAGGGGTTTTGTCAATTTTGCGAAGTCCTTTATAAACTTTCGGTAGTATCCGAGGAGTCCGAGAAAAGACTTTATTTCGGTAGTCGTTTTGGGTATAGGGTATTTTTGGATGGCTCTAATTTTGTCCGGGTTTGGCTTGACTCCTTCGGGTGTGATTAAGTGACCCAAGTAGGCGACTTCTGTGCGTAAGAACTCGGTTTTGTCTAACTGGATCTTGAGGTTGGCTTTTCTAAGCCGTTTGAAAACTTCCTCAAGTCTGGTCATATGTTCGGTCAGAGATGTGCTAAATATGATTATATCATCCAGGTAAACACAACAGAATTCATTAGATATCCCACGCAAGATGTTGTCCATTAGCCGCTGGAAGGTGGCAGGGGAGTTCTTTAAGCCAAATGGAAGACGGTTAAATTCAAGGTGGTAGTTGGGGGTGCTGAAGGCTGTTTTTGCCCTGCTGTCCGGGTCCACTTCAATTTGGTGGAAGCCCGACTTCAAGTCAATCACACTGAAGTATTGACAGCGGCCCAGCTTATCCAGTAACTCTGAGATCTGCGGTAGCGGATATCGATCATCTAGAGTCTTGTCGTTCAGTCGTCGGTAGTCAATGACTACTCTGAACTTGGGTTTACCACTGGCATCGGCTTTCTTGGGTACAATCCATATAGGAGCGTTCCAAGGGCTTTCTGAGTGTTTGACTATGCCTTCGGCCAGCATTTGTTCAATTTGCTTGTCCACCTCTTGGCGATAGATCTCAGGGAACCTGTAGTTCCGGGCATAAACTGGTATTTCATCACTAGTTCTGATATGATGTTTGACATGATGAGTGAATGAAAGGGGTTCGTCTTCTTGGTGAAATATGTCGGCGTATTTTGTTACAAGTTTTCTTCCTCACTCATGTGGTCTAATCGGAGTTTGGAAGTGTCGAATTTGAATTGGACGTTGTCCTCGTAAAAATTGTTCAGGGTTTCGAACTCATTGAGACTTGGGATTTCGCCTATTTCTTCTACGTTAATCGGGGTGATTTGTGTGAGGTTTTCTGTGTTTGTTGATGGATTCAAGACTCTAATATGGGTTTCAAAATTTTTGACTCTAACTAGACTTTCGGGGAGTTCTAATTTTCCAATTTTGCGATATGGTAATATTGCATCGCCATTTTCTAGGTTTTTTACTTTGATTTTGATTTGTTGGACTGATCTGCTCTCAATAAGGTGGGTTTCTGCTTCTTTAGTGCTTAGGAATTTTAAGGGGATTTCTATCCTCGGGGTTTTGAGAATATTTTTATCTAAATCAACAGATGCTTTTAAAATTTTGAGACTATCGAGGCCTAATAGTAGGTCAAATTTACTGTGAAATGGGAAAACGTTAAATTTTAATTTTAAATTTCTTTGTTTGAAAAACTCTCCACAAGGGATTAAGGTAGTGAATTCGCCTCGGGACGAACCGTGGGTGGTTCGTACTTCAAATTTTTCGTGGAGGAATTTGTCTCGAAAGAAGTTCTCTGCAATTATTGGGGTAACATAGGATTTTGTGCTGCCGGTATCGATTAAGATTTTTAATTTGGAGCTTGGTACGAAAATATAGGGTAATTCTGAAATCGTCTTACTTCCGAGGTTACCAAGGTGATATTGGGGGATGGTATTTTCGGTTATTGATTTGGTATTAAATTTTCGAGGCCCAGCTCCTCTAAAAAATGATCATTATTTTGGGATTCAGTTATTGAGGGTTCTTCGTCGATTTGGTCCGTTTGTGGGTCTTGGTCGAAATGCTCGTTTTCAGAACATTCGGCTGGGTCTGACGTGTCTTCTAAATTGTTGTAATTTGTGTTGGATGTCCGCCACGACATCGGTGTGGGTTTCATTGTGCTCGCAGCTCGAGGGGCAAAACTGTGATTTGTTGTGTTTTGTCCTTGGGCAGGTGGTTTAGCTTGATTTTGCTGAAATGACTTTTGTTGAAAGTTTGGTTTGTACGAGTAGTTCTGAGGCATTTTATTTTGCATGTTATTCGGACGGTAATTCGACGTGTAGGGCCTACTGTTCTGGAATTTGTTTGTAGTGTTCGGTGGTGGTTTTGTGTAGTTGATGGTTTTGGTGTTGGTGTTGTATGTTCTGCTGTTGACTACTAGATGTTGGTAGTCATTTGTTAGCCACGAGAGTGCAGTGCTTAAGTCGTCGGGTTGTCGCGTGCGCAACAGACTTCCTAAGGGCTCTTTAAGGTGTAAGAGAAAACACCTTAACGCTAGTTTTTTATAATGTTCAGCTAGAACACGGGAATGTGGAACATCATGATTCTCAAGATATGCTGTAATCAAGTTCAGGATCTTTAAAATTTTTTCGTGGAATTTGAAAGCGGATTCACCTTCAGCCTGTCGTGTGTTAACTAATTCGATCGTCAACGTCAAGTGATCTCTTTTGTCTGTATAAGCATTTAGAAGAGCGTCCTTAATTTCGTCGAACGAATTAGCTGTCGTGACAGGGTCTGCTGCAGGAGGGATAATTTTGCTTTTTATGCCTGAAATTAGGGTAAAATTCTCGAAAGAGTCGGGCGTTATGTCGTTATAAAATCTATCATACAGTCTTTGGGAAACTTCTAAGAAAAACTGCAGTCTTTGGGGTGACCCGTCAAACTGCGGTATGAGGTCAAAATGTTCTTTTCTCGGGCCTCTTTCGGAGGTTCGAGTAGGGTTCGGTACCTGTTGGGACAGCATAGTTTGCATCATATGTTGCAATTGTTGGATTTGTTGAGATTGCTGGTGAATCATCATCATAGGGTCAAAGGATTGTTCAATGTGGGTTTTGTTCAGGATGGGGCTTTCGGGTAAATCGTTAGAGGCCATTTCAGGAATGGGGAATAGTCTGGTTAAGGTTTTTGGAAGGAAAAAAGATGGTCGACGTTTAGATTCTCTGATTTTCGGAATTTTGCTGATTTAGCTTCACCCAAAAATACGATTGAATTTTAAGGTCAAACTTAGGAGAAAAATGTGAAATGTTGTAATGTGTTCGATATGTTGAATAAAGTGGAATGAAAAGTTACACGTTAATGGTAGTTAAAATAGACAACAATGATATAGAGACGGAAATATTCTTACGTCTAAAAGAAAACAAGTTTAAAAGGTTCAAGAGAAAGAAGTAATGATTAAAAATAAAAGATAGAGAGAGGGGTTTTAAGTCTTATCTGGTGACGAGGTCCGCCGGAGGTCCTGGGCTGTCGTTGCGCCGGATGAAGACGTTGCAAAGATAAGGTTACGATGAAATAGAAGGATGAATCCTCGCAGGTGAAGGTCGTAAGGGCAAACTTGCTTCACGTTGCGGGGGTAGGATATGTGATTATTTTTCGAATAATATTCGAATCTACGGTGGGGCTATTCGAGACGGAGTCCAACGGTAGATTCGCTGCCCAAATATATTGGTTCCTTAAGATTTCACCTTCGCAAGGTCGAGCTCGTGTGAAATGTTTAAGGATTGATAATGAAACGATTTTTCCAGGGTCAAAATTGTCTGCTTCCTCTTACAGGTTTTGAACGGGGCTGGAGAAAATCGGTTTGCAAGTTCTCAGAATGGGTGATGTTCTGAGGTACTGGCTGTTGTAAGGTCAATTTGGTACTCGACTCCCAAATTGACAATAAAGGTTTATTTTTCTGTAGGTACTCACAGGCGTGACATGAGGAATGTTGTCATCGGGGGTCCTGGAGGAGTTCTTCGCTGTTTGTTCCCTGTAGGTTCTCGAACGCCGGGGTCCAAAATCGTCGATATTCGTTCTAGGATTCTGGGTTGTCCTGCGTCCTCACTAGACTGCGCCAATTATTTAAGAACGTCGCGTGAACTGCTTTTTAAAAAAGGTTTATTTCAAAAGTCTCAATTACACGGAGGTACAAGGAAAGAACGGACTGATGTGGAACAAGTCGAGTACAGACGAAGACTGACTGTCTGGAGCGCGCAGGCTCCTTATATAACGTTCGTCGCTGCTGAGTCGACGTTATCGAATCACGCGTTACAATTCAGCAGTAGTACTTTAGGTAATTTATATATATAATCAAATAAATTTACAGTGGTTTTTCTTAATAAAGTTGCAGCTGCTTTTAAATCAAATGAACTTCAAACATAAAAAATATGGTAAATAAATAAATACATTCTTCTAATAAGTTTCTAATAATTGTTTTTTCAGTTTTTCTCTAAATATTTCAGTTCTTTCGTTAGGATTGAAATTGCCAACTAGTTCATTATATATTTTAGTTCCTTGAACGATAAAAGATCTATTAAAAAGGTTTGTCCTGTGCTTCGGGATTTGCAACAATTTCTCTCTATTCCGGGTGTCTTTTGAGTGCACCTGGGCCATAAATGAAAATTCTTCATAAAGGTACTGAGGTCTTTTAAATTTAAGGATCTTGAAAACCAGTACTGCAATATGTAGGCGTTTTCTTTCCTTAATCTTAAGCCAGCCTAGAGATTTGTAGTGTTGGGTAACGTGTTCGTCTAATTTAAGCCGTAACACGAATCTCACCAGTGCATCTTGCGCTTTTTGCAGTCTAGCAATATCCTCACTGTTGAAGTCACAGGTTGCTACAGGTGCATAGTCAAAAATAGGTAGGATAAGTGATTGTGCTAGCTGCTTTCGTACATGCATTGGGAAATCACTTGCCAATCTCCGAAGTTGGTATATGCTTTTAAAAACAGATTTACACATTGCCGTGACTTGACTATTCCACGAGAAGTTGCTCTGCATCATGATTCCTAGGTTCTTCACAATATCCACGTAGTCTAAAGGGGTTTTGCCACATATAACTTTAGGAATTGTCAAAAAATCGATTTGGCCAAGATCTTTGGGTACCCCGATACCATTACTTTAGTTTTATTTTCATTTATTTTCATACCATGTCTCGAGCACCACCTCCAAAGATTTCCAAGGTCCCCACTCAGGCGACTCACCGCTCCACAGATCGCCTCTACTGGGCAGGACCGGTAGAGCTGCAAGTCATCCGCATACATAATATGACGGGTACCCTGCGAGAAAATGCCCGACAAAGTTTTAATACAAATTATGAACATGAGTGCCGACAGCACGGAACCCTGAGGACACCCTACTTCCACTCTCCTCCATGTCGAGCAGTCACCCCCAGGACCCCCGACTCTTTGCTCCCGTCCAGACAAGTAGGACTCAAACCAATTAAGGGAACGACCTTCGATTCCAATTGATCGCAGGATGCACAATAATGTATCATGCATTATCAGATCAAAAGCGGATGAGGAATCAACCATAACCATAATTGTAACCTGCCTCTGGTCCATACTTCTGCGGAGGTCATCAAGTAACTTTATCAGGGCTGTTTCCGTACTGAAGCCAGTTCGATATGCCGATTGATAAGGATCTAATATATTGTTCTTTTCCACATACGAATTGAGTTCTAGATAAACTATTTTGTCAAGCATCTTACCCACAGTGCACAGCAAAGAGATTGCCCTAAAGTCATTCACATTCATAGGGGATTTTACTTTAGGGATAGGTTTGATTATTGCCTTTTTCCATAAATCCGGATAGATACCTTCACTTAGTGACGTGTTAAAAATGGATGTGAGCACAGGTGCGATGACTTCCCCTAGTATTCGCAAAATTTCAGCGGAAATACCATCTGCTCCCACAGAGGTTGACTTCACAGTTTTCAGACGTTCTTTGACAGTTTCCTGACTGATAGTTGGCATTTTGAAACATTCCCCTGAGAACTTTCTGCTGGCATAATACTCGATTACTTCTGGATTCGAACTTTGTTTAGTATGCCTTGTAAAATGTTGATTCAGTGAATCTAATGGTACGATCAATGGTTCATCCTGACTTTCTTTATTAGTGATCCCCAACCCACGTACGATTTTCCAAAATTCTGTTGAGTTCCTGTTAGAGCTGAAGATGTCACAGTAATACTTAGTTTTAGCATTTCGTATCATTTGTTTAACTTTATTTCTGACTTTCTTATATTTATTGTAAGAATTGTTTATGTTTGTAATGTTAGATGATTCATTAGATTTATTTAGTAAATACTGCTTAAATAATTTATCTCTGTTTTTCATTTCACTTCTTATGTCATCGTTGATCCAAGGTGCGGGTTGATGTTTTGACTTAATCTCAATCCAGGGACAATGTTTATCAAATAACGTTAAGATGATAGAGTTGAAAATCTCGAGCTTTCTATTTATGTCTGGTTCATTATACACTTGATCCCACTCGGCGAGAAGTGCCTCACAGATGAATTTCTGCCTGTTGAGACGTTTCATGTCACGTATTAAGATTCTCCTACGACTGGATTTTACTGATTTAAGGTTCAATGAACAATAAATAAGATCGTGCCTCGACAGTCCACTCGCTGGATATTGACCGAAGTTTGACACTCCCTCCATACTGCTCACTAATATCAAATCTAGCAAGGTACTTGAATTAGCAGAATGATGAGTTGGTCCAAATGGGAGATATGAAAAATTTAGAGAGTTTAAGATTGAGGTGAGCTGGCGACTATACGCATTATCCGATAACATGTCAGAGTTGAAGTCACCCAGAAGTACTATATGTTGGTATGTAGCGGATAATTTCGCTACTTCATCAAACACCTCTTTTATCTTGCCGACCTTTGGGGGGCGATAGACAACTCCTACCACCAGTTTACAAGTTTTGTACTCAAGCTCAATGAATATGTATTCAGGACTCTTCGAGTATGCAGATGGAGACTGGAAGAGTACTTTATACCTAAGTTTAGTGTGAACTAGTAATGCAACTCCTCCCCTTCCTAGTCCTAGTCGATCGTTTCGAATCCAATTATAATTTTGAATTTTGACAGCTTCAGAGGTAATACCGGGTTTCAGAAAAGTTTCACTAACGGCAATGACATCAAAGATATTATCCTTGAACATTTCTCTCATTTCATCTAAGTGCGACACTACAGACTCGGCATTAACATGGGCGAGGTTAACGTATTTCCTGCGCTTCCCGATTTGCGAACCAATATAGTTATTCAAAGAACACATGATAGGTTATTGTGAAAGTTTACATGATATGGACTAGAATTAGAGAAAATTAATATTAGAGCAGAAATAACTAGAAATACAAATATTAAGTTGTGAAGTTTTGCAGAAGTAATAAAGTGCAACTGTAAATAAATGTCCGGGTTGATGAGTTGATTTTCGCATGTTCCATTCCAGTTTTGCGTCCAGAAAGTGTTGTTTAAAATGTAGTTAATCAAGGCGAGGCGGATGAGTGGGGGCCTCGTTTTTTGACGCAAATTTTTCCAGATCCTTCGCAGATCCAATCAAGGCAGGGCGATCTCCTTCTCCAGACAAATTTAACATTATTATCTCTTTTAAAGGTCTTCGCTAAATTCAAAAGCTTCCTCCTGGCATACGTTAGGCTATGGTTGACGTAGATTTTATTTGAGTTTCCGGTTAGAAAACCGATATCGTGGGATGTAAGACCTCTCTTCTTACGCGCAGCGTTCATAAATGCGTCTTTATCGATCTTCCTGACAAATGACAGAAAGATGGCACCCCCATCGACGGACGCAGCGTGAGGCCGACGACGAAAACAGTTGTTGATCGTTTGTTCAGTTACATCAACATTAAGAGTAGCTCCCAGCTGTTTGACCAGTTCAAGGGCACTCCTATCTCCCGCTGCTGGGATCCCGTTTATCTCGATAGCATTGACAAGCTGGGCTTGCTCATTATCGTGAATCAAACTTTCTAGTTTATCGATACGGGCTTCTAAAGTCGAACATTTTGTTTTGACATCTTCGTGTAGGTTGGACAGACTCGAAAGTTCGCCCCTTAGTTTATCGATTTTTTCCGTGTTTTGATCAATAATGTCGGAGTATACATTTAGATGAGCTTTGACATCTTTCAACTCCTCATGAAAACTACTTATACGCTTATCAAAATTGGCATTGGCCGACTTGACTTCTGCTCTCAAACTATTAATTGCCTGAAGTATCTGAGATGTACTCACGTTCCTATCAGTGTTTTCACCGGAAACAGCAGCCAATCCAACGGACTCTTCTGAGACCTGCGAGGAGAGGGAACCACGATGATGCTTGATACACTCCGAACACGTGAACGGCTTGTTATTGTCTCTCAGGAAGACAAAATCCTCTTTCTTGATTTTCTGACAAACAAGATGGGATACTTTCGCGCACACAGTACACGTTACACGATAGGCGTTATTGGCAAAGCCCTTTGAACAATCGCCGCACTCACTCATATCGAAAAACGACGAATTGATTGAGAGAAAGGTTGAAATCGATGTTGACTCTATGAGAGCAAGAGGCAGACTGAAGAGGATGAGCACGTCCTATGTCACTGCGAGAGACTGGCCAGATCCTGGTTTCTGTGCCTGGGTAATGAAAAACTGGACCCAGAGAACTACATGGGGAATGTTAATAGCTTCTGGAAGTTGGTAAAACAACTTGAGGTCGAGAATTCTCTAATTAGAGCACAAAGGCAACAAGGGCGCAATTAGAGCACAAAGGCAACAAGGGCGCAATTAGAGCACAATAAATCTAAATAGGTCGATGTGCTTCACTTATAGTAAGCCTACCCATACCTTATCATCGCTCTTATTATCAACGCTTCGGCTAAAGTTGGAAATGTAGAACCTAAATATATAACAAACATACATAATTATAACGTTTAGTTGGAATCTGAGGAAAGATTCAGAAAGCTCTAAATAGGATTCAAATAGATAGTTTTTTTTTGTACTTAAGTATTATTCAGAGGGCACTAGTTTCCACCGTGCTGCGGCAGTGTAATTAGGATTGAGATCTGTAAACACCTTAGCAACACTATCCTTGATAGTTTTTTTTTTAAATATGCTTTATTTTTTTTCAAATTACACTTGTTTATAATTACAAAATTTCCAATAGAGATATTCTATGAATATATATGTATGAATCTAAATGCTCAAAATATTACTCCCCCACTATGAGCAAGCTCGTGTTGCGGGGTGAGGAGTTTCTCGAGCCTACTCTACTTTTATAGGTAAAATAAAAATACTGTCGTTACGATTTGCTTAAAACTAAATACAATTTGTTACAGGTGGAAAGTTGGGTTATTAACCGAAAACTTTTGGAAATAAAATTGACTTTTGAAAATAAACATATCTGATAAGTAAAGTAAGAAAATGAGAGAAATCAGAAAAGTAAGAAAAATCAGGGTAAAAAAAAGAAGCGATTTTAATCTATTTACACATTTTTCAAAAATGCTCCTCTAGGTTCTTACAGAATTCATCATCTTTTAGCATTTTGCTCACCCAATTTTTGAAATGCGTACCACTTGTTTTCGCCTCTTTAAAGGGTGAGATTGTAGAACGGAACTGCCAAGTTTTTTGTCCCATGGCAGTGCGCATTTTGGGTACTATAAAGTCTCCTTTGAGCTCAGCTCTTGTGAATTTGCCGTGATCAATCCTAATGAGTATATTTTCTTTGGCTTTCGCATAAATTAGGACAGAGCGCAGGAATAGTTTGCTGATTGGAAGGATGTTCAGTTTTGCAAATAGTATTCTAGTACTGGCATCGTAACAACTCCTAGTCATTAACCTTATGATGCTTTTTTGCGCCGACTGGATAGGTTTCAGGTTTTGTTTGGATGAGCCACCCCACGCCCCAATGGCATAAATCAGTTGCGACTGTACCAAGGCAAAGTACACATTCCGTAGTTGTTGGGAATTTAGAATATTTCTTAAAGACTTAAATACATGGCACAATTTTCTTAATTTTGTTAATACTGTTTCAGTTTGAGTTTTCCATTGCAAATTTTCATCTATATACACTCCTAGATACTTGATCGATTCGACTCTTTCTAGTTTGTTACAGGTATTAGTACTACATTTATTCAGGCAACTATTTTGGTGGATCTTAAGGCTTATATCTGGACTAGTTTTCCCTCCCGTAGGCACTCTTAAACTGAATTTGATGAATTTAGTTTTTTCGGCATTTATTGTTAGCGAGTTACTTCTGTACCATTGGACGACTTGGTTTAAAGCAATTTGGGTGTTTCGTTTCCAATTCCCCGTCGTCATTTCCCGAGCATATCAGAACCGAATCGTCTGCAAATGAAATTAGTCTGCCGCGTTCCAAGGGATGTTCGCATAGATCATTCGCAAACAATAGGTACAGGTACGGTCCTAAAACCGTTCCCTGCGGGATCGAGAATCCTGTATTTTTTGGGTCACTCAGAATTTCTCGGACTTTTACTCTCTGGTTTCTTTCATGTAAGTAAGAAGTGAACCAGTCTAGCTCCTTCCCTCGGACACCCAATTCCTCAAGCTTAGCCAGCAGGAGAGAATGCTTAACGCTATCAAAACACTTAGACACGTCTAAAAACACCGCCGCTACCCTCTTTCCCTGGTCCAACTGCCACAGAAGTTCGGATGTTACTTCCATTACCGGGTACTTTTCCCGCGTTGAAAGCCAAACTGGTTTGTGGAGACAATATTATTCCCTTCCACCCATTTAAATAATTTATTTTTGACTATTTTCTCTATTATTTTGCTTATGACTGATAATAACGATATTGGTCTGTAGTTACTTGGCTGGGTTTTGTCTCCTTGTTTAAAAATGGGGGTAATAGCATTTTTCAGGATTTCAGGAAATTTCCCTCCCTTCAGACTTAATGTCGCGATGTGGTGGAGTATTGGTAGCACTAAATCCGCTATCTTTCGGACCATTCCAACCGTTATCGAGTCGTGTCCTGGACCACTTCCTCCCATTTAAAGATTTAATGGCCTCTGAAACCTCCTTTACCTCTACCTCCCCAAAATCAAATTCCGGATGTCCAAACATTTTCTTTCTTGAGACTACATCATTCTCTTCTTGTTGTGTTAGCGTACATTTTGATTCTCCCACCTGTACAAAAAAATCATTTAACACATTTGCTACCTGTTTCCCAGACTTTTCACTTGATAAGATCTCGCCATGTTTGTCTGTTATCCTATCAATGTCGACGCTCTCCTTACCTCTTCCAATGACAGAATTTATAACACACCATATCTTCTTCAAATTACCCCTACACTCTTCAATCTTATCCCTTACGTAGCGATTTTTTGCTTCCCTCAGCAGGCCCGTTAATTTATTCCGAAGCAGTTTGTAATATTCTTTAAGTCTAGTATTAAACGGTTGCCTTTTTAGGGTATTAGCCAGTTTTTCTCTTTTCCTGATGGAGATGATTAATCCTGAAGTAATCCAGGGCGTTAGTTTTTCTATCTTTCTTTTATTTCGGTTTTTTGTCGCTGCCTTCGCCATTGCATCACTTACGACATTTATAAATTCTTCAGTAGCCTTATCTATATTATCTCCTATTATGTATTTTCAGGGATTAGAGACAGACAAATGCACGCTTGAACTAGACATAACTTTTTAATGAATTGATTAGCAGTATCACCTCCACACACTATCCATACCAAAGAGTAGCAATGGCGTTGGCGCTAGAAGAGCGCTCTGATGGGGTAATATACAACAGTCTCCCCCACTTATTTGACAACTATTTTGAAAAACCTCAATACAATACTTAAATGGAAATCAAGTAGACACATAAGCTTTAAGATACTGTGGTGGTTGTCGAGATCGGCCTGAACGACGAACAGGACCTCCTTGGTCCAGGGTTCCAGGAGCAGTTCCAGTAGAGGGGGTGGCTGGTCGACCAGATGCTCCAGACGGCTGTTCAGATACCATATCCCGCCTTGGCAGTGTCGGAACATTCAGTGTCACTGACCGTCCCGAATTCCCAGTGTGCGCAGGAGAGGCTGGCCGGGCCAATGGTACCCTTGTAACATTGAGCTGGTTGATGTGTCTTTTTAAGATTCTCCCAGAATCCAATTCAACCAGATAATGCCGTGTACCCAGTTGGCGTTTGACTGTTCCAAAATGCCAAAGTTCGGAGTTGTTCATGTACACTTTAGCCTGGATCCTCTCCCCCACTTGAAGTGAGCGTACTGGCACGTCTGTTGGATGAGGTGGTTCCTTCTGCTTTGGGAAAATAGCGTCCAGTTTGAGTCTCATCTTGCGATTCAGGTATGCTTCTGCTGGAGAAATACCATTACCAAGAGGGGTGGCACGATAATGAAATAAAATTCTCCGAACACGTTCAGCAAGAGTTCCTCCGTCGTGGGCAGATGCCTTCATTCGGTGTTTAAAGGTCTGAACATAGCGCTCAGCCTGACCATTTGTGGCGGGGTGTCCCGGCGCTATGAGTTTTTGGCTAATGCCACAGCTGGAACAAAACCTCTGAAACTCTCCCGATGTGAAGATTGTGGCATTATCCGATACTATGATTGACGGAAAACCATGGAAGGCAAAAATATCCTCAAGAAGTGAAATTGTAGTAGAGGAAGTTGGAGCTTCTCTAGCAACACGAATTTCAGGCCATTTGGTTCTGGCGTCTATGCAGATGAGGAAATAATGATTCTCAAAGGGACCTGCATAGTCAACGTGTACCCGTTCCCAGTTGGCCTTGGGTTCATCCCAAGGATGTACAACAACTTTTGGTGGGTTTTTCCTCTGTAAAGCGCATTCTTGGCATGACTTAACCAGATGTTCAATGTCCCTGTCAACTCCTTCCCAATAGATGTAGCGTCTGGCCAGTTGCTTCATCCGCATAATCCCAATGTGAGTGGCATGCAGCTGGCTCAGAATCGCAGGTCTGAGGCTTCCTGGGATGACTACCCGGTCTTGTCGAAACAATAAGCCATCTGAGAGAGTAAAGGGTGAGTTTTCACTACTAGACACGAATAATGACTTGTAGTTCAGGGTCATTTCCGGTTTCCTGAGCTATAACATCTGCTGTGAGATCTGCATTTGAAATCTGAAGGAGCGATTCGGAGTGGATCAAGTGAACTTCTTGATTGATCTTGATATCAAATGATTTATGACTGGTCAAAATTGGGGCTCGAGAGAGACAGTCAACGTTTTCGTTTTCTTTGCCTTTCTTGAATTTAACTGAATAGTCGAAGCTAGCGAGAAACGAAGCATATCTAAGTAGACGTGCTGATGTCATTTTTGGTAGTGCTCGGTTGTGGCCGAAAATCCTGGTGAGTGGTTCGTTGTCCGTGACGAGGACAAAACTTCTACCATATATGTAGTTATAAAATCGTGTTACAGCAAAAACAATAGCTAAGGCTTCCCGGTCAAGCTGGCTGTAATTCTGTTCTGAAGAGGACAGAGATCTAGAAACATAAGCTATAGGGCGTTCATTTCCCTCTATGATGTGGCTGAGGACGGCCGCTATCCCTGTTGGACTGGCATCTGAAGTCAAAATAATCGGCAGAGAAGGGTCGTAAGGCACCAGTATGCGATCGCTGCACATTTCTGACTTCAGTTTGAGAAATGCAGTCTCACACTGTGCAGTCCATTTAAAGCTTTGGCCTTTGCATAGAAGTCTACGAAGAGGGTGTGACAGCGTGGAGTAGTCAGGAATGAAGCGGGAATAATATGTAAGCATCCCCATGAAGCGTCGAACGTCATCAGTATTTCCTGGGCGCGGCATTTCTTTGACCGCCCGGATTTTTTCAGGTGATTTTTTTATCTTGTTGTGTTCTACAATATGCCCAAGATATTCAATACTGGTCTGAAAGAATGAACACTTCCTTTTGTTGACATGAAGGTCATATTGTGAGAGTCTTTGCAAACATAAACGGAGATTGTGAGCGCATTCCTCCATAGTTGTGCCGTGACAAATGAGGTCATCAAAATATTGCTCGCATTTTGGCACACCCTGAAGAATCTGGGACATTATCCTATTGAAGACACTTGGAGCTGTACGGATTCCAAAACTAAGTCTGTGCATTCTGTACATCCCTCGATGGGTGGAAATAGTTTGGATGTTGCTGCTATCCTCATCTACAGGCACATGTAAGTATGCCTTGTAAAGATCAATTTTACAAAAGAATTTAGAATTTCTTAAGCTACTGAGAACGTCATCAATCCGTCTTATTGGGAAATTATCAGAGACTAGCCTCTCGTTGACACCACTCTTATAGTCAACACAGAGACGGATACCTGAGTCAGCCTTTGGAATGACCACCAAGGGAGATCCCCAGTCACTGGTGGCTGTTGGGGTGATAATCCCCTCCTTTTCCAATGCATCCAGTTCCTTGTTGACTCGATCTCTGAGAGCGTACGGGACGTCCCGCTCACGTGTAAAGATAGGTTTGGCGTTGTCCCTGAGAGTCAATGATACTTTGAGGTTGGGGATGCAACCAACCCTTTCTTCAAAAATGGCTGGGAATTCTTGAAAAATGTCTTCTGTGCTCAGTGATAGGACGTATGTTTCAGTTTGATCTGCAAGGTGAAGCGACATATCCGCATCAATTTGTTTGAGTTCTAATTCTAGACTTCTTATCCAATCACGACCTATCAAAGCATCATGACCAGCTGGAACAATGTATAGTTCACCAAGAATAGACCTGTTTTTATAAGCAACGTTGACTTCTGCCTTGCCTTTACATGCAACGACATCATTTGAAAAAGCGCGAAAACTGATGTTGGAAGGCAGCAAGTTGATTCCAAGATTCAGAGTATTAAACCTGTCTACTGGCATAATTGAAAAACGGGCACCAGAGTCAACCTCCATTTTCAGAGTTTTTCCGTTAATCGTAATTGGAATCAGGTATTTTCCAGGAGAAGAATCCACTTCAAACAGGTCAACTATGTTTGTATTGGTAGAGAAATGAATAGGTTCAAGATATCTAACACTGTAACAATGCTCAGAGTCCGAGTCAGAACCCGAGAAGTCTTCAACTTGCTTACTGTCAGCTTTGTATTTTGATAGTGTTGTAATGCACACCTTTGCGACATGCCCTGTCTTCCCACAGGAGTCACAATGTAGAGAAGACCGATCTGTGCGACATTCGTGGGCCCTGTGAGATGACCGCCCGCAGCTGAAACAAAGATCGTGAATGCCTAGGGCACGGAAGTCAATTTTGGACTTGTAGCGGGACTGAGATCGATTAGTGTGCTGAGAAAGGCGTACTTTTGGTGAGGAACTGCTGTCCCTAGTGTGCTTACTGTGATCACGCCTATGACGTGAGTGGGCAATTTTATTTGTAGAAACTGACTGAGAGTTGAACCCCAAACTAGATTAGTTCATGAGTTCACGACTTTGAACACGAGACGCTTCAAGGGCAATTGACTGGGCAACAATATCCTCAAATTTTGTGTCATTTGATTGTAAAAGTTTTTCTCTAATCCAATTGTCCCTTAAACCCCTAATGAACTGTGCACGTAAAAAAATGTCTGAGGCAGAGACCTTTTGTCAGCATGAGCAAGTGACAAAAAATTCACAATCAGTGAGGGCACGCTGTAAAGTAGCTACAAATTCGGGAATCGTTTGTGAGTCCTCCTGATAAGAAGATAAGAAATAATGTTGAGACAACGACATTTTTTTGTGGCGAAAGCATCTGAGTGAGAGCGGTCCAGAGGTTGTCATTTGACAGATCTTTTAGTGGCTTCTGGGGCCCCAAAAAGGCGGACAAATTGTTATAATGGACAAGGCCTATAGAGGCACACAATAACTGAGCCTTTTTTGTATCGTCATTTACGTTCTTGATGGTCAAGTAATTGTCAAAACGTTCTAGGTAGCTGGTAAACCTTTCTTTTTTGTCATCGAAGTTCTCGAATGGCGCAACGTTTGTTGACAGGATAGATGTCTGTGCCAAGATTTCCTTCACAACAAGGGCTTGACTCGCTGTGAGAGCAGAAGCGACAGAACTGAGAAACTGGCTAAATTGATTCTCATCCATTATGAATTTGAAATGATAAATCAGTGAAAACAAGACCGAAACGACTGTATGATACGAGTTGAGGTTAGCTGGGAGTGATACAAAAAAGGAATCGAGTGAGAACACTGACGGCACTTACTTACGCGACTGACACTTGTAAAACGTTCCGTGGCACTTGTATATTGGACGAAATCGCACTAGAATTCACCGCGTCGCCAATTATTATGTATTTTCAGGGATTAGAGACAGACAAATGCACGCTTGAACTAGACATAACTTTTTAATGAATTGATTAGCCGTATCACCTCCACACACTATCCATACCAAAGAGTAGCAATGGCGTTGGCGCTAGAAGAGCGCTTTGATGGGGTAATATACAACATCTCCTTTCAGTAGATCATCCCATTTATGCCTTTGAACGATTTCTCTAAATGTGTCTAAATTTATGTATGTGTTTGTGTTACCCCTTGGTTCATTTGCTGTTTTCATCGGGTGGTCTTTGTTCATAATATGCAAGAATGTTGCGTAGTGATCTGTTATCGTGAGCTTGACAACTGCCGCTTGTAAATTGTTTAAATCCCGTTTATTAGTTAAAATGTGGTCAATGGAAGATGATTTAGTCCCCAAATCCATGGTGCATCTTGTTTCGGTTTTAATCAAGGATTGGAATCCGTATTCAGCTATTAGGTTTAAGTACTTTGAGGAATCACTAGTCTATCCCAAGATACATATATCAACATCCCCGACCATATATACATTTTCCCCAGAACATTCCGTTTTGAAAATATTATCTAGTTCCACATGAAATTTCTTGATTTCACTTTGCCCTCCACGAGGGGATCTGTAAATAGCGATTAAACTAATCAATTCACTTCTATACTCGAACTCTATGAGTAAGCTTGTTCCTACCTCAATTATAATTTCTTTATGGCGTCTTATATTTAGATAGTCTTTTACATAAACTATTGACCCTCAATTTTGGTTTACGAAGTTATTTGAATAGTAGCATTTATATCCAGGTATTTTATAAAGGTTAAACTCAGAATTACTATTCGTCCATGTTTCTGAAAGTACTATACAGTGTAACTCAAAGTCCAACTGGTTCAGGTATGTGAGTAAATTATCAAAATTTTTATGTAAGCTTCTGATATTAAGATGGAAAATTCTGAGACCGTCCCTTTTAAACAAGTTGTGTGAAGTGAAATTACTCTTACAGGGTTTATAGTCATCTATATATTCTAGATCAATCATTAGATGTTAACAAAATCTTCTAGTTCAAATTGCTTTAGGAACTTATCGAGAAAAAAAGATCACTAGGTCTAAATGTCTAGATCCTAAATGTTAGATTAATTATTATTATGAATTATCACTAATTATTAATAATTTTATCAAGTACCTAGTGAAAATGATTATAATTTATTGTTAGGTATTAATCATTTGTATTTATTGTTAATAATAATTATTATTAATTATGATTAATTAATACCATATAATTCTGAGGTTTTTAATACCACGTCGGTAATAATTTTTCTATAAAAGAAGTACCTACCAACAAACATTCGAAATTACCTTCATTTCCGTAGCATGAAACGTATTTCAGAACAACCAACTCGACATCACTTAAGCCATATGATGTTCCAAAGAGCTTGTTAGTATGAAAATGGACCTGTAGTTTGATTCACGATCGTGTTGTGAGGCACAATCTTTGAGCCGTCATTGTGAACGAACGGCTGGTCGTACAAAGCTGCGGTTGGTCTTAAAAAATTCTACGGAACAAACTCTATCTAAACATGAAATAAAAAACATACCGTTCTATATGAATTTTTCGAGTTTTGGAATTTTCAAAATTCGTTTTGAACCCCTTCCCCTTGACCTAGGGTTATGAAAAGTTTCGAGGATCATTGTGGGGCTGGTCCAAACCCAGAAACCAAATTTCGTAATTTTAACTCAACGCTAACTGGGCACAGTGGCGCGGACGGCGGACGGACGGATTTTGGTTTATTCGATTTTCTGAATCTACGTATCTTGAAACGTAAACCAACAAATTTTGAGGGGGGGTTAAAAAAATTTTTTCTTTGGGCGATTCCAATGGTTCATTATCGAAGATAATAAACCAAAAGAATCAGTCTTTAAGTACCAGTTTCTGGACATCAATCTCACGGAGTTGTTATTCACTTCTTATGCGGCTCGCACGGGTATTTGTATCTTCATCCTTTTTCATGAAAATGGAGCCCTCCCTAGTCCAGACAAACCGGAATTCGTATGCCTTTACCGTTTGCCTTGCCAACCGAAACAATCTCCCATTGTAAAAAGTAAGGCGTTCGTTCACGTACAGTTTACTATTCGGGAGCTCTATTTTAATATATTTTGCCGTGATATCTTTCATTTGCTTCTTCTTTTCCATCCATGCTTTCAAAAGAGAGGTGTTGTTACAGTTGACGATTATTGTTCCCGGTTGGTTTCGATCTGTAGCTGTTGATACTCGCGTAGTTATTCCTCTTTTGGCGATTTTTCTTTCGCGATAACAATCGTGATGTCCAGCTTATCAGCAACAGATAGCAGTATCTCCGCCACATCTTCATTCGGTGTCTTGGGGAATCCTCTCAGTTCAAACACCGTTGATAATGCTCTCTGTTCAAGGTCATAAGTTCGTATTCTCAAATCTGATATTTCTTTGTTCATTTGTAGATTTGCTTTCTTTAATGTGTGGTTCTCTTCCTTTACACTCATAATCTCCGCCCTCAAATTGTTCGTTGAAGAACCCCATTGAGTTTTTGACGGCCACGATTTCCTCGTTGAATCCATCAAATTTCTGCATCAACTTTTCCATGTTTTTACTCAAAGTTGTTAGAGTTGTTGGATCGTATCTTTCCTCGTTATCGGTTTCAGCTTCACTATCCTCACTTTCACTCTTATCAGGAGTGATTGACTTACTAGGAGAACGATGTTTGCATTTGTCACAAACCCAACTCTCCCTCAACTCCCTTCTCAGCTTCTTGTAGTTTTCTACAGTATTGAGGCGAGTGCATGCCGGATGATATTTCTTATCACACTTCGCGGTTTTTTTCGGCGATGGCAACTCCCTTGTACACTTTGCACAGTCCATAACGCCCGACAAACCGAGCAGTTGTTTCGGCCAAAGATATAATTACCGGAGATTATACGCACCTCGACCGATTGACGTTCACTCGACGAAGGCTCGAGGTCAACTCGAATGAATCGGAAGATGTCCGGTGATGCATACTTCTCTCCGCCAAACATTATTCAAATAGACAAAGGACATGTTCGGGTTTTCGCTATATAGAGAAAAGGATAACTCAAAAAACACGAGTGAAAGTAATTGAATTGAAGTGTATTGTATTGTGTATCCACGTAAAAGAATTAACAGAACTCGAATCCATATGTGATAACTCTTATCTGTAATCGTCGTCTTCTTCTTCTTCACCTGTTCTACTTTAACAGTATGGACGATGTAACACTCTTCCCCCCTTGAAAATATTCATAAATTAAGGCGTAGTGGTGGCTGACGTGCTCGCCTGGGTCGACCAAGAGGACTACTGTGTGCTTGAGGCGACGGGAGCGTTGTAGGGACGTCAAAGGCCGAAGTGCTGGCCTCAGGAGATGGGATAGTGCTTGCAAGCATAGTGTTGGGAGGCGAGGGAGCGAGCGTCTGGGGGGAGTCCCCTGCTGTGATGACTGTTTGCATTGGAGTGTCAGTCGAGTTTGTTGACAACTCAGAAGGCAGCGGGTGGGGGGAGGGGCAGGTGTGCGAGTTGTGTTGAATGGATGCGAAACAGCAGTGGCCGGGGAACCCATTGAGGGGGTGATGCCAGCAGTGGTGCTGTGTGGCCCAATCCGCATCTAATCTAGGTGGCGGCGTACCAGCACTCCATATACAGATACTGTGTAATGGAGGTCTCCATCCTGAGCTACTACAGTACCTATTTTCCATTTGCGGTTGGGGTGGTTGTAGATCCGCACAGCTACAGATTGGTCACTCTGTAAGGTAAGGGTTGGTATACCTGATCCCTTGTGGTGACGGGTATTTTTCTCCACAGTGTCCTCTAGGCTTTGCCGGAGAAGGTCGAGAGGTGAGCGAAGGTCTTGGCCAAGGAATAGTCGTGCCGGAGTTTCTTCTGTGGTAGCATGGGGGGCGCGACGGTAAGTGTTCAAGAATGGGCAATTCCAGTCAATTTTTTTTATTTTTTTTTTCCAAAGTACCTTGTCTAATGTTAGCGTATCCAACTTACATAGGATATAATGGCTCCACAGTGATTGATTTGGGCGGTGTATCGACTGAGCTGTTGAATTTAGTAAAGGATTTCAAGGTTGTGAGTGCTTCTTGGTCGGATCACATGCCAATTTCGGTTTGTCTGGAGTTGCGAGGCAAGCTCTCAGAAGATCATGGTGACGTTTTATTGCCACGTATTCCATGGACTGGTCAGGACGCAAGAGAATTTAAACATAAAGTTACTGAAAATATCCAGAAGACTGATCAAAGTCTTGTAACCCTGGAGAGTATTGTGAATTTGATTAGTCACTCAGCTGCTGCTTACAATAAAGAAAAAAAAGAGAAGGGGAAGAGTGAAGTATGGTTTGATAACGACTGTAGGAAGCTTAGGTGTCGAGTCCTCAAATTGTTGAACATTTACCGTAAATCAGATTCCAGTGTGATCAAGATGAGTTACTTGGAACTAAATAAGAAGTACAAAAACCTAATACTCAGCAAGAAGATGAACTATTATGAGAAATGTGTGCGTATGTTTGGTGAGGTTAGGGACTCCAAGCAATTTTGGGATCTCGTAAAAACGTTTCGGTCATACAGGCCTATGGTTTTGCCTACTTGCAGTTTGGATGCCCTAGTAGAGTACTTTAAGGAGCTGTATAATCCCCCCTGCGCTATTGAACTCATTCAACCATGGGTGGAAGAGGGAATTCTGGATTGCCCTATAACATTGGATGAGGTTAAAGCTTTCCTATGCGGGGCTAAGAACTCCAGGGCTCCGGGTTTAGACAGAGTACCCTATGAGTTTTATAAAGGTTCCCCGGAGTGTCTGCTGAATCAACTAGTGTACGCATTTAATAGCATTTTTTTGAGAAGAGAAGTACCAGAGTGTTTCAGAAAGTCCATAGTTTTTCCTTTACATAAGAAGGGTCCTTCGGACGAGGCCTCGAGTTTCCGAGGGATTAGTTTCATGAACACCAATGCCAAAATTTTTATGGGAGTTTTACTGAAGCGGCTAGAAAATTGGGTGAAGGCAAACAATATTATGAGTGAGACTCAGGCGGGATTTCGAAAAGGCTATTCAACCGTTGATCACATTTTCACTTTGGCAAGCCTCGCGAGTATCAAAGTGAGTAGAAAAAGGGGTAAATTGTATGCGTTTTACGTTGACTTTTGCTCAGCTTTCGATAGGGTAGAGAGGTCAACTCTGATATATAGGCTATTTGAGTTGGGAGTATCAACTAAATTTGTGACCATGCTGGAAGCAATTTATGCTAGAACGGAAACTGCTGTGTGGACAAATGACAAATTATCTTCTTTTTTCGACGGTAGCAAGGGTTTACGACAGGGGTGTTTACTTTCACCTCTGCTTTTCGCCCTATACTTGGATGACATAGATAGTAGTATGTGTGGTGGGGTATGTGTAGGACAGGTTGAGGTAAAGATACTTAAGTATGCAGATGATATTGTTCTGGTAGCTGACAGCTCGCGAGCATTGAAAAATATGATTATTAGATTGGAAGTATATTGTCGGCGGAAAAATCTGGAGGTTAACCTGAATAAATCTAAAATAATGGTCTTCAAAAAGGGTGGGGGTGTGCACGCAAAGCACGAAAATTTCTGGCTGAATGGTAAGCCTATCGAAATAGTCAAGAAATATAAGTATCTCGGGGTCACCTTCACTCCGTCTCTTGATTGGAAAACTCATTTGTCAAATAAAAAAGCAACTGCGCAGTTTGGTCTTAATAGTGTCTGGAGGAATTTTATGGCAAGGGATATTTCATTTGAAAACAAATGCAAAGTGTTTAACGCTACTTCACGGTGTGTGATCGGGTATGCTGCACAGGTATGGGGTTTTCGGAGGTACGAGGAAGTGGAGCGGCTTATTCGTTATTTTTTAAAAAGAGTTTGGAGCTTGCCAGAGTCCACTCCGACTTATATGATCCATCGTGAGTGTGCGATCAGTTCTCTATATATCAGTTTTCTTAATCTACACTTTGGCTACCTAAAACGAGTGAGTCGGATGGATTCTGGTAGGCTTCCGTTGCAGATGGCGAGGGAGTGTGTAAGGCTTGAGGCTTTTTGGTTCACGGGTTGGAAGCACTTGGCGGTGAAACATGGAATAATGTTGAATGGTTTCGAATTCTGCACCGCATCAGTTAATGAATTGGCAGATGTTTTGTTAAGAAAAGAAAAAGAGTCGGAACCCTATGAATGGGACAACGCGGCAACGAGTTCGAACAATCATTTGCTGTACAAATGCTTGGAAGCCCCATTTGTGATTACGCACAAGAAACTGAAACCGGCAGTAGCGAAATTAATCTTGAGAGTACGATGTGAGCAGCTGAATTTGAATTGTAAAATTTGGAATTGGGGTACCCAGGAAGCAATGTGCTCTATGTGCAACACGGGACAAAACGAGGATATATTCCACTTTCTTTGTAGATGCCCAATTTTGTGCGAATTTAGGCTAAAGTACTTTAATAAGTGTTTTTTTGATGGACCAGAAGTAGCGGAAATGATAAATGGATCCACTCAGGTGCTGTTGTTTTATAAATTTGTAAGGGACGCAAGAGCATATAGAAATTTTTTAGTGGGACAATTTAACTATTGATTAATACGTACCTAGTTATTTTTCGCACAACAACTTATATATATTTTGTAAATTGTTTTTGAAATGAAATGAAATGAAATGTTTTATTTGTATAAGCCTTCCGGCGTTACAAGGTAAATTGTTTTTGTAATGTGTATTTTCGTTGGATTTTGTAAATGTAAGATGTAGGTACCACTTTTCCTTTTTTCTTTTTCGTTCTTGCTGGCGAACTCGGATTCACGGCAAAATCTGCCAAATCCTTATTAGTTTAGAGGTGTCCTATTATTATGTTGTGAAGTCTCCATTTTCTTTCAATAAACACATTTTCTTCTTCTTCTTCTTAGCGAAAATCGGGTCCATTCGCCAAGAAAATGTTCACAAAAATTTAGGAAAATAAAATTGGTAGTTTGAAAAAACCGCCGGACGAGTGACCGGGTGTGACGTCAAGACGTCACCATTATGGATACTAGATTATGAAGCTATCCATGCATAAAGCACCCATGGATTCCTGTGGCGTGCGGAAGGTTCAATCCTTGTTACCAGAGCGCTTACCAGCAAAGGTTATCTACGCTTTATTTTTTTTTTCATTCAGCAGATTGTTTTTATCAAGTACAAAATCGAGTGATCCGTGATTTCTTCAACATTTTTCGTTCTCTACACGTTATAATGGTGAAGAAGGTGTGCATCTTCCCCAAGTGCAAAACAACAGAAGCGGACGGCAAAATAATGATTTCTGTTCCAAGGGATGTGGGGAGACAAACGCAATGGTTCGCCGTGGCTGGAATAAAACGATCATTGACATCTGCGCTTTACTGCTGTGAGGATCATTTTGAAGTAAGTTTTTTCAATACCTATTGAGGGTTGTTCATTTAAAACTCGTGGACTATACTGAAATCAACCTCGGGGATGTTCTCACTGGTTGCAGGTTCAAATCCGTCTTCGATAGTATTTTGCCTCGGCTTTTTCACACTAGAGCTGGATGCCATTTAATTTCTTAACACAGGTGTCCAATGACGTCAAGGTTTCAGCGCGCACATTAGGAACAAGTACGAGTTTTGATTGCATTTCCTACCAAACTTAACGAAAAAACTGATCAACTCATGCTATTTTCGTAATCTTCACACGTCCCTTGACCGAAAAATACTGTCCTATTGTAAATTTTCGGACCCAATGGAATTGCCCATTCCTGAATGTCTTCATACAGTGTACGAGGAGACGAGCCCATTGCCTTCAGCTTCCTCTTTATTGTGTCGACGTAACGTTCCACTTGCCCATTGGTTGCAGGATGAAAGGGGGCGTAGGTTACATGGCAGATGCCCTGGTTGTGCAAGAATTCTCTGGATACGGAGCTTGTGAATGCAGTGGAATTGTCAATCACCAAGGTACGAGGTAGTCCATACCGAGCAAACAGTTCCTGTAGGACACGTATTACTGTAGAGGACTTAGAGTCCCCCACGATGTAGACCTCTGGCCATTTAGAAAAGGCGTCAACCACCAGGAAAAGGTAGTGTCCATGTAACGGCCCAGCATGGTCCACATGGATGCTGTCAAAAGGCCTTGAGGGGTATTCCCAGTGATGAAATATTTTGGGTGGCTTTTCTGAGTGGTCCGGCAGGCACTGCAGTTTCGAGCTAGCGTTTCAATGTCCAAGTCAATACCTGGCCAGTAAACAAAAGACCTAGCAAGGCCCTTCATCTTCTGGACGCCTGTGTGGGCATGGTGGAGCTCGGCAAGTACTTGGTCTCGATATTTGGAAGGTATGTACACCCTCAGACCTTTCAGTATACAGCCTGACTGTATGGTGTACTGTCCCATGTCAGACTTGGAACAAGTTGCCCCAGTTCGTATTTGTTCATACAATTGGTGCAATTCTTGGTCGGCAGCAGTGGCTTCCCGGATGTCCTGGCATTGGATGGGTAGCTGGTTGATCTGGCGTAGCTGGAAAAGCTCAACATCGCCCATTTCAAAAATTTCAGCAGAGGTGAGGGGCAGACGAGAAAGTGCGTCAGCGTTGCCATGATCCTCCGACCTCCTGTATTGTATATCAAAATCAAAATTTTGTAGGAATAGCGCATAGTGCAATAGTCGGGTTGCAGATAGAACTGGGAGCTGCTTCTTCTTCCCAAAGATGTGGATGAGGGGTTGATGGTCAGTGTACAATATGAATCGGCGACCAAAGAGGTAGTGGTAGAATTTCTGGACAGCCCATTTGATGCCAAGGCTTTCACGGTCCAGGCAAGAATAATTCCGCTCCGATTTCGTTAGGGTTCGTGAGGCAAACTCAATTGGTTGCTCAGTCCCATCTGGCATACAATGAGCCAAAACTGCTCCCAGCCCTACTGGAGATGCATCTGCGCTTAAAATCACTGGCAATGAGGGGTCATAGTGTACGAGGATTTTCTCTGAGACAATCTCCCCTTTTATTAGGTTGAATGCCTTGGTACATGCGTCGGACCAGACAAATGGGACACCCTTGCGCGTCAGCTCATGTAGAGGTTCACTGATGGTGGACAGATGTGGAAAGAACCTGCCATAAAAGGACACTAGCCCAAGAAAGGACTTAGTCTGCTTCACATCCTTTGGTACTTCAAAGTTCAGGACTGCATTGATCTTAGACAGAGTTTTGTGAATCCCAAACTTGTCCAACTTGTTTCCAAGGTACTTTTACTAATTTGCATTTATCCGTATTCAGGTGGAGGTTGTTATCTTTCAGAATGCTAAACAACTGAGATAGCCGAGAAATGGGCTCTTGAAACGTAGGGGCAGTCAGAATGATATCATCGTGGACACCGACCAACCCTGGGACAGATGACAGTATAGTGTGTATGTACTTCTCCCAGGTTGCAGGGGCTCCAGAGACTCCAAACATCATTCTGTTACACTTGTAGAGGCCCCTATGAGTATTGATGGTGAGGACCTCTGCTGTACGGTCTGTAGTTGGGACATGCAAGAAAGCAGCGTGAATGTCGAGAGTAGAGAACAGTGTACCACCTCGCAGGGAGTAGAGAACCTCTTCAATTTTAGGGAGAGGAAATTGTGGATTGTCACAGAACTTGTTGACTGTAACACTGTAATCTGCGCAAATGCGTATTTCCTGGTTGGCCTTGATGACAGGTACAATGGGGGTGGCCCACTGGCTGAAGTCAGTCTTCTCGATGATACCTTCGCGCTCCAACCGATCAAGCTCATCTGCAACCTTGTTCTGGAAAGCAAAGGGCACTGTGCGAGCCTTTTTGAAGACCGGGCGGGTATTTTCCTGTAGTCTTACATCAAACGAGTAATTCTGTATGAGGCCAATCCGTTTCTCAAAGACCTCAGGGAACCTGGTCTTCCGGCAGTCCAGCGTCTCCTGCCAATTGGCGTCCAACTGCGTGGAGCGGTTGAATGTACTTGGTTTGTATATCAAGTGGTAGTTGTGACAGCCAATCTCGTCCAAACAAGGTGGCTAAATTGTTTTCAACTATGAAAATTTGTAAATTTGCTTGTTTGCCCCTGTAGTCTACGTGTATATCAAGTGGTAGTTGTGACAGCCAATCTCGTCCAAACAAGGTGGCTAAATTGTTTTCAACTATGAAAATTTGTAAATTTGCTTGTTTGCCCCTGTAGTCTACGTGTACTTTGCAACAGCCAATGGGCTTCAGAATCTCGTTGCTGTAACTTTTGAATTTGACGTCAGTAGATTCCAGTGGTTTGTCTGTGAGCTGTCTGAAACGGTGTACTCATTACTGTCACTGCGCTGCCTGTGTCCAATTCCATCTGCACAGGTTTCCCTTCAATGTGTACTTGAATGAGAAGTGGTTCACTGGTACCAGGTACACTGGTACTGTACATTGGGAGGCACTCTTCGATCTTATTTTTATCCTCACAGTTGATGTTGGCAGTTGTACTATGTATGGGCTGTTTCCCTTGATTTTGTACTTTTGGGAGTGATGTTTGGGCAAACTTCCTGGTCCCTGAGCTGGCATTTTGTCGTTTGGAGGCCAAACATACAGCTGAAACATGCCCAGCCTTCCAGCACGAGGTACAAAAAAGGTTGGTAGCCTTGCATTCGGGACCCGCCACATGCCCATACTCAGCGCACCTGTAACATCGTGGAGTACGTGGACCAGCCTGGCCTTGAGGAGGGTAACTTGGATGGTTTTGGACCTTGTAAATGACAGGCTCTAGCAGGGTGTTTGCCCCCTCAGACGCTTTTTCAATGGCCTGAGCGAGTGCAAGTGTCTTTTCGTAGGTGGGGTCATTTTCCTGGAAAATCATATCCAACATCACTTTGCTGCGTAGCCCGCTGACAAACACATCCCTCAGCATAATTTTCAGCATGTCGGCTGAGTACTGACATGGAATTGCCAGTGTCCTAAGCTCAAGAACAAAATCGTTCACAGTCTCCCCCTCTCTTTGCTTCCTGTTGAGGAATGCATGACGGCTAGGTATGATGAAGGGTTTTGGGCTCAAATGGTCTGGCAACAACTCTTTTGCATTGGTGTAAGTTTGCTCCTGAATGTTTGTAGGATAGGAGAGATTTTTTAGTAAGGCAAGTCGTGGCAGGTAAGCATGCAAGTAGGGAGTTCAACTTGTCGTTATCAGGAGTAGAATCATTGGGAAGGTCATACCTGTAGAAGGATTCAAACCTCACAAGGTAATCCTCGAAGATCTCCACTTCGTCGTATTTGTCGAATTTCTTCGCACTTCGTGCCTCTGTCGAGATTGTAGTGGTCATTTGTTTCTGCATCTGTGCGAGAATTGGAGCCATTGTTTGATTGAGCTGGGTGGTTGCGTCGGGTGTTGCTGTCCCCGCAGTGCCACCGGCAGCCTCATCCTTCGTCATTTCAGCATGTTGAAGATGATAGAAACGTCGGTTTGAACTACGACTGCGCCAATATTCGGGTTTTCGCTATAGCGAAAAGGATAACTCAAAAAACACACGAGTGAAAGTAATTGAATTGAAGTAAATTGTATTGTGTATCCACGTAAAATATTAACAGAACTCGAATCCATATGTGATAACTCTTATCTGTAATCGTCGTCTTCTTCTTCTTCACCTGTTCTACTTTAACAGTATGGACGACGTAACAGGACAGGTCTGTGATCGGAGCACGCAAGGATTTTGTCACTGCCGGTCTTCCTGTTTGCGGGTCAGTGTTTCGAGTGAATTATTCATCAGCGGTTGTTTCCCTGTTTCCGAATCAAGGTGAGTGATTTCATTCGGCTTTGGGATTTACCTTGTTTTGAGGAGGAAAGCGTCAATTTCCTCCTGGAAAAGTTTACTGTTAGTCTATTAAAGTCTGCCCAACACAACGATGTAGTTTTCTCGTTTCCCCGGAAAGGGGGACCCCCACAAAACTGGTGCCTCCGCACTATTCTGACCAAACAATGCTACCTTTTGGGAGGCGGTGAAGACAAACCAGTCGTCGTAATAGCTTTAATTGTTTACCGTTAGTTCATTTATGACTGCCCAACGCAACAATGTAGTTTTTTCGTTTCCTCGGAAAGGAGAACCCCCTCAAAACTAGTCGCCTCCGTATAATATCTTAGTAAGTACATACCCATTTGTTCCCTGAATTCATGTTTCGTATTAAACATTTTGAAGCCCAAAGCGTCTTAGCTCCAGGTGTGGCTTTGGTTGAGTTTTTGATCTTAAGGAGATTTTCGTGAGGGGCGTTCATACGCTGTGAAAAGCTCTTAGTATTTATAGAAACCTACTATGGGATGAATTCAACTACCTAACTGCCCCAAGAAAAGTTCATTTGATTAGTACCCAAATCCCGCTTACTATCAAACTATCACCCCCAACCTCCCAAGCTCCTTTTTGGAAGCGACCCTCGCTACTGGAGTTTCTCTTTAATAAAAATAGTCAATCCGACCGTTATAATAAGTTCCAAACACAAATGGCTATGAAGACGATCAAACGGTTGCAGCCTCTTACAGAATCTAACTTCAGTAATCATACACTTCTGAAATTTAAATTTGTCTTAACGTGAAGTAAATTGAGATATTTACATTACCTAGATTGTTTGTTGAGTTTTTGATCTTCAATTGAAAATACATGTACAGTTCCGTGGTCGCTCGCAACACATAACCAAGTTGATTCTTGGTTGAAATTCATGCTGAAATGAGAGTAGAGGGACATGTTGAAAAATTATACTAGGTACATCAAAAATTATTCTCTAGTTGAAATAAATATAAACACCACTTTACCAATAAATCGTAGCCATATTGGCACCTCTACGAAGTTCCACGAGTTTGTCACCAGTTGACGTGTCAAAAATACGAATCAAAGTACCCTTAAACAGAAATACAGACATTGGTAAATAAGAAATCGATTTGTTACCACTTTTAATAAAATTGTTAATTTAATGGGAATTAAAATTATTATACAGAATGGGCTGAGTTATTGTTCAATCCTTCAAATCGAAGGTATCTTAATAGAGCACATCACAGCGAACACTTGCGACCAGGTAACTTGCAACTCATTATTTACAAGAACCCCAGAATCATCCTGAATATTCCTTAACGTAGATGCTCACCATTATTTCTTTCTGTTTGAAGCTAGATTTACCGTATCCCATAAGACTTTGGGATCTCCTTTACTTTCATCCACCGTTTAGCAAAATACATACATTTAGGTCTTTTTATAACCGCATTTAAGATATTGCGATACTTTTTGTAATATTGATTCAACACAACATCAAAGGGTCGCTTCTTTATTTTTTTACTTAATTTATCTCTGTTTCTAATAGATACAAGTATTATACTTGTATCTATTAGAAACAGAGATTGGGAGGAAATTAAAAAAGCTGAAATTATGGAATACTAAGGGTATAATACCCTTAGTATTCCACAATTTCAGCTTTTTTAATTTCCTCCCAATACGAACAGTGTAATTACAAGAATCAATATAATTTTGGAGTGTTACACAAAAGTTAGCATAGTGTACCGTTTTTTGTTTTTTTACATTAACTTTTTTTGCAACATTTTTACATTTACTTAAAGTTGCATAAGTGCATAAGTGGCAGCGGCGGTTATGTATTTATTATATTCTACTTTTGTCCACTTTTTAATTAGTGACATATTGACAATAACAGCGGTTATTTATTTATTATATTCTACTTTTGTCCACTTTTAAATTAGTGACATATTACCTTCGAACGCATTAAATACTTTGCAGCCCTTTTTTTTTTTTTTTAATGAATCCGAAATATGAGATGCCAACACGATGGAATACCGGTGGCCGTCGGTACATTTGCGTGTCATGATTGCAACACTTGTGACCTATTTTCGGGACTCGACGGCGATTCACGTGGTGCTGGGGTCATTCCTATTGAGAGTACCCAACGAGACGAGTGCTTGGCAAGTTAGGTTCTCTACTTGATATTATATTCTTGTGAAATTCGAATAGTTTCATTTCTTACTACCGAGAGTACACCGATACGCGGTAGTGTAGTATTTATGTGTTTTCTCCCTTCCGGGAGAACGCGCATAAATGCTACACGGTAGTGAAGTAGGTACCACGTGGAAAAATGTAGTATTTGTGTGCTATCTCCTGCACATGAATACTATACAAGTTAGTACATAAGCACCATCCACTTCACTCTGACTGTATACATTGTTCCATGATTCATTTAGTAATAGCTCATCCAACAAATCATAATTAACTTTAGTTATAACCACATCATTACCAGTTAGATCGCACAACCAAGACAATCAGAATACCCTGATATATGCACATCCGCTAAACACATGTAATGATCTGAAATATCGCTAGTGTAGACAATTCCCAAGCCATATTTTGCGCAAGGACTTTTGAGAAAAATATGGTCAATACAGGATTTAGAATTATTGACTTCTCTTGTAATATCATTTATCATCGAAACGAACCCATATTCTGCCATTATGTTCAAATATTCGCTTGAAACCGGCGAGGACTTTTGGATATCAATATTCATATCACCTCCCAAAATATGATAGCAAGACGTCGAGTTTTTATTCAAATGAGATTCCAGACTACCCAAAAAACTCACAGCATCCCTATCATGTGAAAAATAAAATGCTGTCACACTTACAGATATTTTATCGTTACAATTTATACTGAGAAAAACAGAATTACAGCCGTCAACAGCATCTGTAAAGACGGAAGATACTATCAAATCATTCCTTACAAAAACTGAAACTCCCTCAGCCCTGTTTACATGAGACGAACTCGAAAAACTTCTATAACCTGGTAATGAGAAAATCAGCCCATCAATATTCCAAGTTTCAGACAATATAACTACATGTACCTGATATCTAATCACCTGAATGAATGCCAAAAAAAGTCGAAATTTTTCTTTAAGCTAAGGATATTTTGATTAATCACATTTAAAACCACCGACCTTATTTATGATTAACTCAACATTCTCTATATTAGAGCACCGAGCAGTATCAACATTTTTACACGAATCTAAGATTTCTTACAAAGATCTAAGATGAACAATAATGAATGAGAATAATTAGAACAAATCAACAATACGCGATACGTAAGTACCGTTTATCGAATTGGTTTGCCTCCATGAGAAGAACGAAGATCCGAGTTCCTCTGCATTTTGTTTTTAACGGGTGATCCAAGAGATAGACGACTGTGTGTATCCATAGTTTTAAGGTGATTCAGATCGGTGATACGAATAGGCCTTGATGAGGCTGAGTCATCTTTTTTCACTAAGATTCTTCCTCCCGATGACCACGCGTATTTAAATTGGTATTCGTTGGCGAATCTCCGTGCAAAGCAAAATAAGCGATTGTTAGTTGGTGTTAGACGCTCGTTGACGTAGATTTTAGTCTCAGGGAAATTTGCATGCAGATCTCTAGCGGTTATCTCCTTATGCGATCTCATCCGCCTCAAAAAACTATTCATAGTGAGAGAGTTCGAACATTTAATGATGATCTGACCCGAACTGTTTTCAGGGGAAGATGCTCTACCCCCTCCGGCGTACGGTTTCATACGATAAGCATTGTCGATATCACGAGCATCAAGCGGTACCTGTATTTTGTTGGCGAGAGAAGAGATGATTTCCAATACATTTTCATTTCCCGATACAGGAATGCCCTTCACAATAACCGAAGTTGACAAAATATATTGATCAAGATCATTCACTTTCGCATCTAGCAACTGGACAGTATTTTTTAATTCGAAATTCTCTTTTTGGAGCGAGTGATTTTCATTTTTAACCTCGTCCAATACATTATTCATACTTGTAAGGGACTTACTCATGTCCTCAAACTTCGCATTGAAAAAGTCCATTGATTTTTCAACGGAACTGACCTTTTCATCAAGTGAATTAAACTTGTCAAGGAGCAGATCCAGTTTCCTGTTTAAGGACGAAACGTCAGATTTCACATCCGAAGTATCTCCATCCAGATCCTCATCACTACTGCTTTCAGGCACATCATTACTTTTTTTAATGCAAATTAAATTTGGTTTTATTAAAAACCCGTTTTTAAAAAGATATTAAATTTTATTTACAACAAACGCACAAACAATCGGAATGCTACACAACTGAACTGTATGAGCAACGAGCGAAGACTGACAATGATAGTCTGGGCTCGAGGGTATTTATGGTTTCTTCATGACAAAGAGAGTCATTGATGAAAGGTGAGTGGGTGGCGAGCGACAGCGAGCCGCCGCTGAGCTCGGTCGAAAGGTGCTGATCTGGCGACTGGTGACTCATATCCAGTCGCTGGCGATGAATGGGTTGCGTTGTTCTCACTGCTATAACTCCTCCCGCCTTAGAGTGGAACATGGGGGTGACTCATACTGAACGATGAGTCATTTCCTGTTGCACTGGTGGTTGAAATAGAAACTGCAAAGGAGAACTCGTTGGTTGCGGGTTAGCAATTTTGCGTTTTTTCAAAACAATATAAAGTCCGATTATAATTACTATAAGGATTAGTACATATGTTGGAGTAACTAATAAGTGGAGGTAATCATAATCATAATCAACATTTGAGTCAGGCGTTAGGAATGGCCAATGTTCGTTAAATTTTGGGAATGATGAGTAATCCTTTAAATTTAGTTTTAAGGGGCGAATTTCGGTCTTAGTTATTTCATTAGAGGGTATGAGCGGTATTCGCAGTGTCCCTTGAATTGACATTGTACTTCTGATGGGTTCGTTATTGATGAAAATTTCGTCTGTGGAAGGTTGAATTATCCACGTACCTTTGATACGTGTCAAGGTATTTCCTTTGTCACCCTTGCTTTCAATTATGGTTTCGTTTTGAGAAGTTACGATGATGTGACCTGTTTCTGGTATGGGTAAGTAGAACGGGTCTCTGATCAAGATACTGGTGAATTGACATTCTGATAGGGAGTTGAATTTGATTACGTTTTGGGAACAATTGGATATTCCTGCAGTACATAATTGTTCATATTTACAATAATATTGATTATCATTCTTGTAACATTTATCGTTATTATCATATAGAATATTATAATTCTTATCTACTAGTACATATTTTGATGTGGGTATAATAGTTACATAGTCGGTACCTTGCGGAATGGGTACAGGTTGCAAAAGGTACAGTTGAAGGTTCAAGTCTTTATAGACTGGTAGGTTTACAATATATATTATTTCGTCTTCGTGCAGGGACATTATTGTCTTAGTAGGACATTATTGTAAATTTCTTCACGTAATTTAGGGATAAAATGTAGGGGTTTCCCTTGAGATAGTAAGTCTGCGTATTTGCATACAAATAATCCGCAGTCGGACATGTTAGTCTGTCTGGGGATAGAGGAAATTGTGTTTAGTGTCCATTCGTTACGTTCTAATAATTCTCCGTATTTGTCTTTCCAGTCTTCCCTGAGGTATTCGAATACTGTTTCTAAAATGGAATCGCCATTATATCCTAAGGAGTCGTAGTACTCTATAGTTCTTAATTTAGGTCTGACTGCCACTAGTCTCCAATGAGCGGTCTCGTGAACTGGGATTAGAATTAACTCTTTATCTCTGAGATTAGCCTTTTTTGAGTGATTTCTCACGCGGTTGTAACTTTTAAGGTACGATGTGTACAGGAAGGTATGGAACGCATAGGTACGAGGGAGTTTTTTGTTATCTTCATTTCTCAAGTTGATCAGTTCCATATAGGCGTTTATGACTTGGTCGTTTAACCAGTTTGTACCCTTGATAGAATTAATATCGTCTTCCGTCAGAGTTAACCGTAGTTTTCTTTCGGTTTTCTGTTCACTAGCTTTGTTTTCGATTAGTTGGTCATTTACCTCTTCGGGGTCATCTATTATTTCTGTGTCTGAATCTGTTTTTAGGGCTCTTGGTCTTTTCACATTTTTCAGGTGTATTTTAGAACGTGTGTTATGGTGTCGGGGTTGGATTTCTGCTGTCTTCCTATTGAGGTCTTGGGTTATCATAGTTTCCTTATTGTATCTTCGTTTGGTTTTGTCTTGTATCTGTTTTGTTTCTATGAATACTTCTCTTGGGATATCAGGCATTGTGGTTTCTCTTTTCTCGTTTAGTTTGTTAATGTTTTTCTCTTTCTCCATTGTTTGTTTGCCGTGTAAAATTTGGTATAGTTTGTCCATTTTCGTTTTATGTTCTGAGATGTACATGTTTGTTAATTTTGTTTCTATTTCGGGGGGAATAGGAGTTTTTGAACCAAATGTTCCATTGATTATTTCGTACGGCGTGATGCCTGTGCTAGAGTGAATACTATTGTTATAAGAGATTAACGCGTATTTGAATTTTTCTCTTATCGGAGTGGTTTTAAATTCATTGCTTTCTGACATTGTTCGGATAATTTCAATAATGGTGGAATGAAATCTTTCAATCGGGGAGTTAGAGTTAGGGTTCTGTGTACATGTGTAGTGGATGGCAATATTTTGAACCTTTAGGAACTCCTTTACGAGTGATGAGCTAAACTCGTTCCCATTGTCCATGATTATTTCTGAAGGGTTACCGTGATGTGATATGAAGGTTAAGAGTTTCTTTGTGATCTCTATGTTATTTAGTGATTTGAGGGGGTATGCCTGAGCATATTTTGAAAATTTATCTATAATTGTTAAGAATTTTTGTCTTTCGATAGTTAAGGTGTCTATGTGAACTGTCTCAAAGGGTTTTGTCGGAGTATGGGTAATGTTGAATGCTGGTTTTAGTGGTTTCCTTTCGTACTTGCACTTCAGACAAAGTTCGCATCTGTTTATGATATTGGTTATATTTTCCTTTAAGTTTGGCCAAAAGTAGTGTCTTTTTATTTGTTGGTACGTTTCATTTATTCCCCGGTGGAATTTTTCTGTTCTGTGATTGTACAAGATTATGTTCGTTTGATCTTCTAGATCTTCAACGTCCAATAGCTTTTCTGTATATTTGACGAATTTTATTTCTGAATTTTTGAATTTTTTCATGAGTATCGTTGAAATTAGAGCGTAAATGTCTGTTTCGAAGTATAGTCCGTAGGATACTTTGGGTGTTATGTGTTCGATTAAGAATTTTGTTATTTCATTTTCTAAGTTTCGTTGAGGGAATTTTACTGTAGTACGGGTTTTTTCGTTTTGGAATAATTTTTCGATTTTTATGTCAGTATTAAAATGTTCTCCTACTTGGATTATTATTTGATTTTTGCAATGGTTTATGGCTTCATTTTTTATTGGGATCAGAGCGGTATCTTTTCCTTCTTTGTCAGAATGTACAGTTCCTTTGTCTGTTTCGTCTTGGTCGAAGTTTACTATGAGAGAGGGTGTAATTTCTTTAGGTTTCGGTGTTACTTCTTTTACGTGTACTTCGATTCTAGAAAGTGCGTCCGCGTTTTGATTATGTTTTCCCTTTTTGTATTTAATTTCGAAATCAAACTCTTCCAGCCTGAGTTTCCAGCGGAAAAGTTTAGAATTTGGTTCCTTCAGGGAGTGAAGCCATTGGAGAGGCTGATGGTCAGTTTCTAACGTGAATTTTCGGCCATATAGGTAGGGTCGAAAGTACTGACAGGCCCAAACACATGCGAGGAGCTCTCGTTCAATCGTGGAAAGTTTCCTTTCTGTATCATTGAGAGTGCGGCTAGCATATGCGACTGGATGCGTCTCTCCGTCAAATTTTTGTGATAGGACGGCGCCAAGGGCGTCCTGAGGCGTCTGTGTTAAGTAGGAATGGTTTCTCGAAATCGGGGTATTTTAGGACTGGATCATTTGTTAGATGGGTTTTACATTGTTCAAAACATTTGATGTATTCTGGATCAGTGATGACTATCTTGTTTCCTTTCTTTAATCGTGTAGTTAGTGGTTTTGTGAATTCTGCCAGATTTTTGATAAACTTCCTGTAATACGACAATAGTCCTAGGAAACCTTTTAATTCTTTGTTGGTTTTTGGGATTGGAAATTTTTGTATTGCTTCTATTTTTTTTGGGTTCGGTTTTATTCCTTCTTCGGTAATTTGGTGCCCTAAAAATGCCACTTCTTTCCTTAAGAACTCGGTCTTATCTAATTGGACCTTAAGGTTCGCTTGGCGGAGTCTTTCAAAGATGGTTCTCAATCTTACCATATGTTCTTGTAGGCTGGATGAGAAGACTATGATGTCATCCATATACACCGCGCATATTTCGTTTTGGACTCCTCGAAGGCAATTGTCCATTAAACGTTGAAATGTGCTAGGGGCATTTTTTAGTCCAAATGGCATTTTCTTGAATTCCCATTTCCCGTGTTCAGAGCTGAATGCGGTTTTAGGGATACTTGCCTTGTCCATGTTGACTTGCCAGAATCCGGAAGTGAGATCTAATGTTGTAAAATATTTGCACTTCCCCAATTTTGATAAAATGTCTTCTATGTTAGGTAGGTTGTAGCGGTCGTCTAGCGTTTTATTGTTAAGGGCTCTGTAGTCTATGACAATTCGAAATTTTTTCTTCCCGGATGCGTCGTCTTTCTTAGGGACTATCCAAAGGGGAGAGTTATAGGGGGAGTTAGATGGTTGTATGATGTCATTGTCTAACATTTTTTGGATTTGGTTCTTTACTTCGGATTTATAGACTTCAGGGTATCTGTACGACTTGGAATAAACCGGAATCTCGTCTGTTGTACGTATTTCGTGTGTGGTCATGTTAGTCGTGCTTAACGGTTCATTTTCGTCGTAAAATACGTCAGGGTATTCTTTCAAGAGTTTGTGTAGTTCGGATCTTTCTTCGTGATTTAAGTGTTCTTGTCGAATGTTGGGAATGATTCGTTTCATTTTTCGTGTTAAGTTAATATTGTTAATTACCAATTTTTTTCTTGTTTTGTCTGTGTTATTTTCGGTTGCAAGCATTTCGTTGGATATTGGTTCGGCGGAGTTTAGAGATTTCACATTGAATGTAAGGGGGGTATCTGATGTGTTGATGGCGATGCATCTAGCGATATGGTTCTTTACCTTGACCAAACAATTAGGGATTTCAATTGGTCCTATTTTCTTGTGGTTGATTATAGCTGTTCCGTCTTCGATATTAGTAAGGTGGATTTCAATCTGTTTTCCTGATCTAGGGGGAATTTTGTATTTTTTAATCGGTATGTTGGTCTGTGTAATTGAATTGTGAGCTGTTTTGTTTTTCAGAGGTGTGTTCATTTTTCTTGTTGGTTTTTGAGGAACGCTATGGTGTTTGAGCGGAATGATTATGTCGCATATTGTAATGGTGTTTCTTTTTAGATTAAGAATTGCTCCAAGTTTCTCTAAATTGTCCCATCCTAAAAGAAAGTCAAAATTTGCATGGAAATTGAAGACGTAAAATTTGCAAGGAATAATATTCTTAGTGCTAGGGTTAATAAAGTCACTGTCTATTTTTATACTATGGGTGCCGTTAGTATAGCCATGTGATGAAGTCACTGAGAATCGGTCCTGTTTCATGAAGGTCTTGAAATGCTCGTGTGCGATGTTGTCGCGAACGAAGCTGCTGGATGATCCGGTATCTATTAGTACCTTGAAGTTTTTATGGGTGGTAAGGTACGGAAGTCGGATCGAAGTACCGAGGTGATTCAGGTTAAGTCTTGGTATTCGTCTTCCTTGTCTAAAAAATAGTCATTGGTTTCTTCCTCTTCTTCCTCCTCTTGTTCGACGTGGTCTTCTTGATCGTCTTGTTCTTTTGAATTGAGTTCGTGATTCAATGTCGTTTGGTATGACATTGTATCTTTGTTCCGGAGGTGGTAAGGAATAAATGGTGTGTTTGGTTTTTGGAATGTTTTTTGCTGTTGTGGTGGAGAAAACGGTTTTTTGTAGGGACCTTCTTGTTTGTTTGATGGTCCCGGGTTGTTGTTGGATGGCCCTGGCTTATTAAATGGTTTGTAAACCTTGCCTTGTTCATTTCGCACGAAGGGCCTAGGTGATGGGGTATAGGTTGTCGGATTGGGTTTAAAGCTTCTCTGTTTCTCCAGATGCTTTCTCCTAAGGTTAGGAAATTGATACTCGTTCGTGAGTATTCTGACAGCGTCATTTAGGTCAGTTGGACCTTTGGTGATCAATAGTCTGCCTATTTCCTCGTTTAATCCCATTAAGAATCCTCGTAGTGCGACTCTCTCCATTAGTTTAAGAGTTGTGGTCGTGTAGGGGTCTACGGAATTATTTAATTTCGCTACGAGTAGCGTGAACATCTTTTGAACCCTTGTATGAAATTCGAAAGGGTTTTCATTACTCCTTTGTTGGAGTTTTCCTAATTCTAGGATTAAGTGTTCTTCGTCTCTCTTGTCATCAAAATTGGCAATTAGGGCCGATTTGATTTCATCCCACGTGTTCAATGGGGAGTTGAAGATGCCAACAGCCGCCTTGCCCTTGATTTTAGCCCTTATGTTATTAAGAATGCTTTTATTCGTGTAGCAATTGGGATTTGCATGGTCGAAGAAATGGTTGATTAACTCCTGGCATCTTTCTAGGAATTGCGCAAGAATCTCAGGTTCGCCTGTGAAATCAGGGATGCCACTGTAATCTGTTTTATCGGGTTTCCCATTTTGATGAGACGCTGAGGGTCTTACAGCAGCAACCAATTGTTGGAACTGTTCTGGCGTAATGCCAAGAAATTGTTGTACAATAGGCTGTGTGTCGGGCATATTTGTGGACGAAGTGCTCGGGGTTTGAGCGGTTGGTCTTAAGAGTTCTCTGGGGGTCTGAGCGATCGGTCTCAAGAGTTCTCTAAGAATGTTCGATCTATTAGACGGCGGAGAATAGGGTCGACCGGTTACTCTATTCCTATTTTCAGAGGAGGATTTATCCTTTATCCTACCTTGAAGGGATTGTAGAGCGCTTTTTCTATGGTCTTTTCCCGCCGTTGTGAAAGGTATTAGTTATATAATACGAGTAAGTACGAAATTTTGTACTTACAGGATCAGTATGAGCATCTCTTGAAGTCTCTTCTGTCCTGATGCGATCTGGTTACGGTCTGGTCACGATCTCAGCCTCAGATCGGGTCGTCTCGTCCGATGGTGCGTGTTGGGTTCGTCTCTCGAAAGAACGCGTTCGTGTTTCGAAGACTTGCTTAGGTTACTCGATCCTTAAACTTTAAAAAGTTCTTAACCGCGAAAAGACACGTTAGTATTTCGGGGGTAATGGACCGGTCCTACCGACTGCGCCAATTAAATTTGGTTTTATTAAAAACCCGTTTTTAAAAAGATATTAAATTTTATTTACAACAAACGCACAAACAATCGGAATGCTACACAACTGAACTGTATGAGCAACGAGCGAAGACTGACAATGATAGTCTGGGCTCGAGGGTATTTATGGTTTCTTCATGACAAAGAGAGTCATTGATGAAAGGTGAGTGGGTGGCGAGCGATAGCGAGCCGCCGCTGAGCTCGGTCGAAAGGTGCTGATCTGGCGACTGGTGACTCATATCCAGTCGCTGGCGATGAATGGGTTGCGTTGTTCTCACTGCTATAACTTGCATGTATCGCACTTCCAATTTTCACGCAAATGAATCTTAGTTTCCTGAAGTTTTCTATTGTTTATTCTCGTACACGTTGGATGAAATGACAAATCACAGATCGAGCATTTAGCCGTTTTCTTGGGCGAGAATAAAACCCGTTGGCATCTACCGCAATCCATTTAGGCGATTTGATGCAACAAAAGACCGCAGGGCAGACGTTATCTCACACGCGTTATCGCACAAGCAACAGCCTACAACTTGCCACCGATGTGAACTGATCAAGGTCACGGACCGAACTGAAGGTCGAGAATTCTTCCAAAATCATTTCATAAACGCTACTAAGGATATAATATAACGATATAATATATGGAGTTCTTGATATCGACCGTAGATATTATATGTTGAAGCGAAATTTGCTGCTGTTGTTATCGAGGTTCGGTCAGGTTTAAATGAATTTCATTTTTTCAACGTTTCGACGATTTATTTCGTCCTTTTCAAGGAATCTACAACCAAAAAAAAAAAATTTTTTAATTGAAAATAATAGTAAACCGTAAATTGAAAACCCTCTATCTAACATGAACATTTTATGCAACTTACACATAATATATATACAAATCTTACATATAATATACATCTAGAAACTAGTACTTACAGTGAGTTGTAGAATGTAGAATCGAGTGATAATGTTAAAATAGGAAAAACTGTGCCATTTTCTACAACTCACTGTAAGTACTAGTTTCTAGATGTATATTATATGTAAGATTTGTATATAAGTTAGGGTAGGTTTTTTAGGAGTCGGCGAATTTAGGCGAAACGAACTTTATTCACGGAATTACACAGACTTTAAATTGTGACAATAAAGTTATTGGAACACTTAGAACAAATTACGCGGAACACACACAGGGTCGGTCGGTTACAGTAGCAGGCCGAGAACTGAAGGCTCGGGGCCTGCCCACGTTGGTTTTATAGTGTGCATGGCTGCGTCAGCAGTAATGGTAGGTCGGGTACTATAACTCTTCCCTCCCTGTAGATAAAATTGAAATTTAGTAGAAATTTCAATTTTTCAGTTTCGACGAGCAATCATGACACACTATACAACTTTACAATAATATAAAAGGATATGCACACAAATAGGTATAAATTACGTGGTTAGCAATAGTTGTGACATGATTAACAATAAACAGAGGTTGGCACGACAATAGTGAGACAATACTATGCTAGCTTTACAATTTACGTGAGATAACTCGTAGGAATTTTCAGTTTACATTTCGACATTAATTCCAAACATGATACTTGATAACAAATGAACAATTTACATGAACAATTTACAACATAATTTTCGAGCTAAGTTTCGAGCTGGTTTTAGACATTATCTCGGGAAATTTGAATGTTTCTTCTATGTTTATAAAAACGGTATCCAGTGTACGCGAAGAATGATATTAGAGCAACGTATAAAAGAATTGTCCAGGCGCTAGGGGAAAGGTGATTCAATACAAGTTCTCGTGTACTAGGTATGGGAATTGAAGGAGGTGATAGTTGTTTCAAGTTTCTGAGTTTCATCAACGCTGTAGGTTTCTTGTTGAAATCCCAAGACTGTTTTTGGAACATGACCATAGAGGGGGTATGGCTACTATAGGTGGATGGGGTGGTTAAGGTTTGGTTCCTATATTCTATCGTGCTGTTGCCTGGGGAAACGAGGAAGATGCCGAAAAGGGATTTAAACTGTATATTACCCTGGTCAATAATTTTTATCTGATCTTCGTAGGGGAATAAGAAGACGTAACGATTAGCCTCTTCTAGGAGTTCTATATGGTTGTTTTGTAGATTTAGTTGTATTAAATCACAACGACCGTTCAAACCCTTAGCGAGTATGTCTAACTCGCAGTCGTTTTCGCTGGTTAGCTGAAGACTATTCTGACACAAGTAGTAGTTACGTCCATATTCACACGGATTCTTAAGGAATCGTAGGTCGGTTGTGGATTTTAGAGCGTATTTGGTGGTGGGTAGGATAGTAGCATAGAAATTTGGAATGAAGGTTGGTAGTGGTTGAAGGAGAATCAAATCGAACTGAGTAGTATGGAGGATGGGGACATCTAAGAAATAGATGATTTCCTCAGAGCTTATGAAGCATTTCACTTTTATGTGATTTTGGATCTCCCAGAGTGATTCTTCTTCAAAGAGGGGCAAACTGTTACCATAGAATGGTATAAGACTCCTAAGGATTTGTCGTAGGGTTTCTGGTTTGATAATACTTGGGTGGAGTTTACCTAATTTGCAGAAAGTTATCGAATTTTCCATGTCTTGAGTTAGATCTGAGATTATTTGTAATAGCAATTGATTGTGTTCTAGCGCGTTTTCTACTTTTCCTACCTGGGTTGCAAAGGAGCTTGCTTCCCTCAATCGCTCTATTTCCGAAGCCAAAATGTCGTGGTTGAAATTAATATTCGAAATAGTTTCATTCAATTCAGTGACAAATTTTTCATTGATTGAGTAATGGTGACTAATTTGTTGGGACAGTATTTCTTGGTTTGTATGCAGGTGGTGAAGAATTTGATTAAATTTTTCCTCGTCATTGGCGTCTAAGTTTCCTGTAATGAATTTAACTACAGAGCCTAGGCCGTTTAACAATCCTCGCCTCTGACGGCGGGGTAAGGTTGATGCAAACAATCGTCCTTCAATAGTTTTTAGCATATGTTCGATCATTTGAATTCGGGATCGGACAACTTTTTGAAGTTCGCTATCTTCATCTATTACTTTGATGATATCATGGAAATGGGTCTTAATTTGGTTCACTTGGTCAAGTATTTCTCCTAATTGGTAGTAGTGCGTGATGGTATGATAATGGTTGATCATTCGGGCAGAACCTAATCGTATGGGTAATAAGCCTAAGTTGGATGTAATATTTTCGAATTCCAGTCCTTGGATCATGAGTAAGGTCGGAAGCGTTAGGAGGATAATGGCAGCAGGTTGGCGGTCCATGATTAGGTGGGTCGTGGTGAATTGGTGTCGTCCTGAAACGGGGATAAGGAACTAGAGTCGGAACTGGAGCTGGACGGTGGTGATCGGTATGGTTTTTGGGGGATGGGTATTCTAGATATAGATCTCGATTTCAGGTCTATTTCGGGGGGCATTGGCAGCGCTTTTCTCGGCTTCCTGATGGGATAAGCCGGTAGTTGAGGAGTAGTTATTGAAGGCCGTGGAGAATTGGTCGGGTGAGGGCTTCCTGGTCCTTGAGGGGAAACAGATTGGGAAGAGGATTCGAATGGCGGAGGAGAGGGTACTTGTTCTAGCAATTTTGAGAGGTCCTTACAATTCCGTTTAGGGACGGGGGTTGTGAAACTGGTTACTGAGGGGGTTTTTAAACTAGAATGCCTAGGTTGGGCTTCGTTTTGGGTTTTGGGGTCGTATTCTGGAACGGAGTATAAGGTGGCGGTTTGGGGAGAATTTTGAGGTGGGACTTGGATTCTGTCCTCAGAGGAAGATTCCGAAGGTGGAACCCTGGCACGGGGGTAGTCTGTCGTGGGGAAACTGACTTCCGATGGGGAATAGCTTGAAGAGCTTGAGTCTATGTTAGGGAGTTTTTGAAGTTTCCTAGGTCTTTTGATATTGGCCATGTGAATCTTCTGTTGGGTATTAGCATGACGGGGCTGTATTTGTGCGGTGTGCCTCAATTCATCAATGGATATTACGATTTCAGGGTTGTATCGGTGTTTTGTCTTGCTCTGAAGTTGTTTGGTCTGAACATAAACAGTGTCAGGAAGTTCAGGAGGATCTTCCTGGGAGGAATTTCTGCTTTCTATTATTCTCTCTTTTAGTTGATCGCCACGTTCCCTAAGATTTTGGTAGAGGGCTTTCATTTTTTCGCGGTGTTTTGCGAGATAGTCGTTAGCAAGGCGTTCTTCCAGGTTTACTTTGAGGAGGGAGTCGTCCGAAATGTGACCTTGAACTACTTCAAAGGGAGTTAGAGAGGTCGCCGAGTGAATCGAGTTATTATAGGCTATTAGGGCATAATGCACACGTGTCTCTACGTCGTCCTTTTTGAACACTTCTTGACAATTCAAAAGCCGAAGATGTTCTATAATTGTTGAGTGGAATCGTTCAATGGGACCATTCGAGTCGGGATGTTGACTGGATATAAAATGGATATCAATGTTGTGGTTGGTTAATAATTCTTTAACGAGAGACGAATTCAATTCGGCTCCGTTGTCGGAAATAAGTTTTTTGGGGACGCCATGATGTGAGAAGTATTTCAGGAGGACTTTAACCACATCGAGACTGGTATTGGTGGGTACCATGTACATTTGGGCGTATTTGGAGAAGGGGTCAAAAATTGTGAGGAATTTTGTCCTATCTATTGTTATCTTGTCGATATGTAAGGTTTCGAAGGGCCGGGACGGTGTTGGAGTTACGTTGTACTTTATTTTAAGGGGATTCCTCTCGTATTTGGTGCGTAGGCAGACATCGCATTGGTTAACGAAGTTCTGGATAGTTTTCTTCTGGTTGGGCCAGAAGTATCTTCGTTTAAGGTGTTCATAAGTTTCAGGACTACCTCGGTGATTGGTTTTGCCTACGTGATAAGCCTTAATAAGTTCCTGGACGTCGTCCTCAGACTCAATATCTTCTAGTAATGTGGAAAACTTGGCCATCAAGAGCTCGGATTCCTTGAAGGTTCGAGTCATAATGGCAGCAAATCTCTGGAAGAATTTGTTGTCTGGATCATTGTGGAAATAGATGCCATAATGGACCTTGGGTCTGACGTATTCCCTAATGAATTCGACAACGTCCTTCTCTAGGTGGTAATGAGATAATTCCACTGTGGTGCGGGTTTTGGTGGAATTAAAAAAGCGTTTGATAGAGGGTTTCCTAGGGAGCGCTGTTACCAACTTGAAAATTATTTGGTTTATTGCATGATTAACGGGACCTTCTCTGGTGGGGATCGTAAATGTTTGGATAGTGGGGGGAGCAGTTTCGGCTTGTACGTCAAGGGACAGGTGATCTTCAAGATCCCTTTCTCTCGATCGCGAGAATTCTCCCAATATTGCGGCAATTGCTCGATCTTCTTCCTCTGTAGTTAACTGAGGGGGAAGAAGTTCGTCCAGTTGTACGTTTTCGAGCAATTGGTCTGCATCGACCGGTGGCGTGGAGGGCTGAGCTGTTGGATCTGAGTCCAAGTTGTTTAGCTCGATTCGGGAAAGAGCGTCGGCTACATGGTTTGAATTCCCGGGCTTGTATCGTATCTCAAAGTTGAAGTCACTTATTTTTAACCTCCATCGGTATAATTTGGAGTTTGGATCTTTCATATTGAAAAGCCATTGAAGGGGCTTATGATCCGTAAATAAAATGAACTTCTGTCCGTACAAGTAAGGACGGAAGGCTTTGAGAGCGTTGAGTACGGCTAGGAGTTCCTTTTCATTTGTAGCGTATTTCCTCTCCGTTTCCGACAATGTTCTACTGGTATAGGCTATTGGGAGGTCCGAACCATTGATTTCTTGGCTCAGGACGGCGCCTGTGGCAAAATCACTAGCATCGCATGTCACTCGAAACTGTTTTTGGAAATCTGGATATTGTAGGATGGGGTCGTTACAAAGGAGGGTTGTGCAGTGTTTGAAGCTCTTTTCAAATTCGGGTGAACTAGGCGTAATTTTACTATTTTTCTTTAAAGCGGAGGTGAGGGGTTTAGTGAGGGTTGCGAAACCTTTGATAAATCGACGGTAATAACCCAGAAGTCCCAAAAATCGTTTAATTTCAGTTCTATTCCGGGGAATTGGGAAGCTTTCTATCGCACGTATCTTCTCCGGGTTTGGTTTGACACCATCGGCAGTGACTACGTGGCCTAGGTAAGCCAATTCTCTTTTAAGAAACTCGGTTTTGTCAGGCTGAATTTTAAGGTTGGCTTTCCGCAGACGATCGAAAGTCTGTCTCAAACGAACAATGTGCTCTTGAAGGCTAGTTGAGAATACAAGGATGTCGTCTAGATAAACCAGACATATCTCATTATTCAACCCTCTCAAACAATTATTCATCATTCGCTGAAAAGTAGCTGGGGCATTGCACAAGCCAAAAGGCATCCTTAAATATTCATAATGCTGAGTTTCAGTGGAAAAGGCTGTTTTGGGAATGGATTGCTCATCTAGTTCGATCTGATGGAATCCTTGAGCCAAATCTAGAGTTGAAAAATAACTGCAACGGCCAAGTTTGTCCAGAAGCTCCGAAATGTTGGGGAGCGGAAATCGATCAGAAATCGTGGACTCGTTGAGTTTTCGAAAGTCAATGACAAGGCGGAATTTCGTCTTTCCGGACGCATCCATTTTCTTTGGTACAATCCAAAGGGGAGCGTTATAAGGGGAGTTGGAAGGGCGGATGATTTTCTGAGCAAGTAGTTTATCAATTTGCTTTGCCACTTCTTCCCTATATACGTGAGGATACCTGTAAGGTTTGATGAAGATGGGAATTTCGTCCTTGGTACGAATGTGGTGTTTTACCTCATTCGTGAAGGTCAGGGGGCCTTCATCCTCTTGGAAAAGATCCGCATAGTCAAGAATTAGACTTTTAATGGCTTTTTCTTCTTCTAGATTCAAGTGGTCAAGTCGAAACTTTGAAAAGTCAATCCATCGCTTTTGACGTCTATAAATTTTTGGGGAGCTATCAAGATTATTTAGGGTTGGTTCCGAATCGTTAAACTGGCCTTCTGGAATTGGTTCAGCATTCAACGGATGGTTTAAATACAACCTTACTGGTTCTTCTTGTTGATTAGTCACATGAACGAAAGCCTGAGAGTTTTCTACATGGACGATGCAAGTTGGGATTTGCAATCCTGGGAAGGATATCGAGTCGATTAAGGCTTCACCGTTTTCTATATTATCAACTTCTACCTTGACTTGTTGGATAGACCTCGCGTCAATTAGGAATGATTCTACTCTTCCCTTTGGACAGAGGCATCCAGTTGAAAAGTAAAGGGGGATGTTGACCTGAGGTGTCCTAAGAAGGTTATTTTCCAAGTCGACGGACGCTTTAAGAGCTTTCAAATTGTCCAGTCCTAAGAGCAGCTGAAATTTGGTATGAAAGTCGAATAGTCTAAAAGGAAGATTCAGGTTTTTCTGATTGAAGAGTTCACCGCAGGGGAGCATGGCTAAGTGGGTGATTTTTGAATCTCCGTGAGCTGTGACTACTACGCCAGTGGCAGGTTTTAATTTTTTGTTGTAATATTTATTTGCGATTTCAGATAAAATGAAGGACCTAGTGGAACCTGTGTCTACAAGAAATTTCATTCCGGTTTTTGGACAAATTATAAAAGGTAGTTCATTTGAAATGTGATTAAATTCAATGACTTCAGATTTTTGCGTTTGGTTGGGAGCGAATTTAGTTTGGTTTGAAGCAAATTTAGGTTGATTGGAAGCAAATTTAGTTTGGATGGGAGCAAATTTAGTTAGGTTGGGGGTTAATTTAGTTATGACTGGGTTTGGGGTTGATCGTGGCCTATTTCTAAAAAAGAACTAGTTTGTTCTTGTTCAGATTCGATTCCTGATTCTCGCATGTTTAAATCCTCAAATTTCTGCATTAATTCGGTGTCGTAATATACCGGTGCCTGTAAAAATGGATCATACACATAATAACCTGTTACCTTTTCACGTACTTTTTCGTCCTGTTCACCTTCGCATTCTGTTTGGTCACACGCATCTAGGGTATACGTGTTTCCTTGTGGTCTAGACTGAAAATTTGTTTTGTACTGACCCTGATAGGGTTTTCTAGGGGAGTTTTGGCCGAAATTGTTGGTCGTTTGTTGTTGGAAGGGCGGTCTGGGGTATTGGAAGGGTGGTCTCGGGTATTGGAAGGGTGGTCTGGGGTGTTGAGGTTGGTAGGAGGGTCGCCAAGGTCCGCTGTTAGCTTGGGGATTACTAGGTTTGGATGGTGGACCTGGTTTTGGCTTGTTCCGGAATTGGAACTCGTTGGACAGGATTGCGATGCACTCCGCCAGGGAGTTCGGACTTCTCGCTCGGATCAACGATCCTACCGAGTCCTCCAGTCCTGTGATAAAGACACGCAAGGCCAGCCCTTGCACGAAAGATATAAGTTCGTGCGAGCTCTGTTCCTTCTGGAGCGCAGCAATAATGTTGTTTAGGACGGTTTCCAGCCGTGTATGGAAGTCAAAACAGGTTTCACCCTGTTTTTGGCTGAGGCGGGCAAGTTCAGTTGTTAACGTAAACTTGTCCCGACGGTCACCGTACGACTCCAACAATACCTTCCGGAGTTCTTCCCAATTTTTAGGATCTGCTGCGAAAACTCGTCTTGCAGCATCACCCTTAATTCTCGAAAGTACCCCTTCGAACAACAGGTCATTTTGGAAGGTATTCCGACCCGTTTTGTCGAAAAAGTGATCAAACAGTTTATCACTGACGGAGATGAATCTTGTTAATACAAGGGGGTCTCGAGCGTTAAATTCTGGGAGGAGAGCGAAATGAGATTCCTTTAGTGGGGGAATTTCAGGGAAAGGGGATGGAATTGTAGGTTTTCTCTGGATGGGAGTTTGGTCAGAGGTCCCTTGGGCAGAAATGTCAGCAAGACCTTCCATTGTTGGTGATTGTTCGGGCCTACGAATAGAGTTAAACCAATCTATGTATGGATCGGGCCTCGAACGGGGTAATTTAATTGATTTCGGAATTTTGGACAACCCTGTACAGTTAAAAGAAAATTTTTAAATTGAAGTAATTAGGTTAGGCAAAAATAGGTAATTAGGTTCCTGAAAAATATAAAGTGAATAAAGTTCCTTACGTACTAACAATTTAGACAGAATAATATGGCTTAAATTTAAATGAAGAAGGTTTAATTGAAGATGACGTCGAAGGTCGAGTTTAAAAGGCTGGGAGTCAGCTGAAGAGTGATAAGAGTGATGATGTAGATGAGTGGCGGAGATGGACTGCGTGGGAGGTTTTCTTTTTGCTAAGGTGAGCTTCGCTCGAGATATGATGAAATCCTTCGCACGTTGACGATTTCAATTCAAAAGTATTATTCTTGTTGCGATCCTTCGCACGTTGAAATAAAAGTTTATTTATTTTATTTATTTATTTATTTTTTTTTATATATATTTTTTTTTTTATTACTTGGAATTTATTTAGTTTCCTTTTCCTTGTTACTTTCCTTGTTACTTTTCCTTGTTACTCGTTACTTTTCTTTTTCTTGATACTTATTTCTACAAGCGGGGCGTGCTTGGCTTCAAGGGTCAGGGCAGACGGAAATGAAGACTTTGAAAACCGATCTGGGCGTGATCGGGCTAGGGAACCTATATAAGTCTACAGGTACCCTAGGAGTCTGGCTTACTACTGTTCGATAGTATACCTGGTGGTTCCGGTTGTTGTTCTTGCGTTCGTTCCTGTGTTCCGTGTTCGGTAGTCCTTCGTCCTGGTGGTCAGCGAAGTCGGGCGTGTTGATTTGCTGATTCCAACTACACTCAATCCTTTTCGAAAGCACTCCGGACACTTGAAGAGTTCGACGATTATCGCGAAAACACTACGCGGATAATTTGCGAGTCGAAACTGGGTCTTCAAATATGTCCTTCCAAGACTTGCGCCAGTTAGGGTAGGTTCTTTAGGAGTCGGCTTTTTAAAAAAGGTTGAAATGAATTTAGGCGAAACGAACTTTATTCACGGAATTACACAGACTTTAAATTGTGACAATAAAGTTATTGGAACACTTAGAACAAATTACGCGGAACACACACAGGGTCGGTCGGTTACAGTAGCAGGCCGAGAACTGAAGGCTCGGGGCCTGCCCACGTTGGTTTTATAGTGTGCATGGCTGCGTCAGCAGTAATGGTAGGTCGGGTACTATAACTTATATATTATGTGTAAGTTGCATAAAATGTTCATGTTAGATAGAGGGTTTTCAATTTACGGTTTACTATTATTTTCTAGTTTACTATTATTTTCAATTAAAAAATTTTTTTTTTTGGTTGTAGATTCCTTGAAAAGGACGAAATAAATCGTCGAAACGTTGAAAAAATGAAATTCATTTAAACCTGACCGAACCTCGATAACAACAGCAGCAAATTTCGCTTCAACATATGATAATATCATATATTATATTATATTATATTATAATTATTATATAATATAATAATAATAATATAATTATAATATAATATAATATAATATAATTATTATATAATATATAATATAATATAATTATTATATAATATATAATATAATATAATTATTATATTATAATTATTATATTATATTATATTATAATATATGTCTGTAAGTATGACAGACATATTATGTCATACTTATACATACGAGTATTATGCTATAGAAACATGATCATTATATCTTATCGCCAAAGACCACGAAGTAGTTAAAGACACTTTATCTTGGCTTCATCTACTCTAACTTGACCCGCGATTTAAAAACATCCACTGTGATGACCCAATCGCCCACAAAGTGACCCATAAATAAAAGAAAGACGCATCTAGCAATGATGAGTTGACGAGATATCTCGATGTCCCAGTCAAATTTGGACTGGAATGATCTGAAGGTTTTTTCTCCGCATATGAACAGCAGTGTTGAGAAAAGTCTCCAGATTCCAGCATCTTCAGTGGCGAGTGAGAGATAGTTCTTGAAAAGGAAACGACTCAAGCCGAAGTTGCTGTTATTTTTAAGCTCAATGCCAGGTGAAATCGTAAATTAAAGCTTATAATATAATTATAATATTATATTAAGCTTTAATAATTATAATTATATTATAAGCTTTAATTTACGATTTCACCTGGCATTGAGCTTAAAAATAACAGCAACTTCGGCTTGAGTCGTTTCCTTTTCAAGAACTATCTCTCACTAGCTACTGAAGATGCTGGAATCTGGAGACTTTTCTCAACACTGCTGTTCATATTATGTCTGTATGTATTTTTTCCAATACATCGGATATATCAATATATTTCTCGCCATACATCGGACATATCGATAAACCCTTGACGATATAGCCCTTTCGATTTGCCGTCCCATGCAGAGGGAGTGGTAACTTAATCGTCCACCTTGGATAGGATAACGGAACTGTCTCACGTCTGCCTAGAAAACTCAGGAACCGCCACGGGCAGTTGATCAAAATAAAATCACAGAAATTACAGTGAACAACATGAAATTGGACCGGTAACATAAGAGCACATACACCACTGGTAACATAATATGTAACATGGTAACATCATATTATGATATCTACTCGTATCCAAAGCAGATTCGCTCCAATTAGCAGGTTCCAATTAGCAATGCTAGAATTTATCTTCCATCTCATCTCTGAGCCGAGAGCGCAGGTTCCATTCAGTAATTAATCTAAGTTACATGTTCATTAAATGTCTATTATGCAAAATAATATTCCCACGCGCATAGTTAGCCTAATCAGCAGTTGCAAAACCTATAAAGGGAGCCTGCGAGCCCCAGCTCTTCAGTTCTCGTCCAGCCTTCATCTAACACAGTCTGTAAATATTCCCTGTTAATCCAAATAAACCTTTTTTAAAAAGTGGTTCTGTTAACTACGATACGAAACTTCTATGTAAGGTTTTTTGTCTGTCCTTCTCTAAAAATTCAAACAATTTCAGCAAACGTAAGTATGTCATTTTCATGTTTTGTGGATGTAAGGTACCTTCACAGAAGCAGTGGCTAGTCGCGTTCCTTGGAGGTTGAGAGCGATGCAGCCGAGCGGGGCTTCATGCGCTAAAACTTCCAAATGCCGCCTCTCGGTGTCAGCCAGGTCAACCAACTGGACTTCTCCAGGACGACGACCAGGATAAGCGAGAACGGAGTTGTCAGAGTTCGGACAGAGGACGCACAAACCTGAGATATCAAAAATAAAATGAACAACAAAGGATGAAAGTTGGATTCTTCCAAAGCTGCCTTGAATCAAACAAATGGATACTCACTTGAAAGACGCTGTCTTTACCTTTAGGATTAGGGCTGGTTTCGAAAACGTGTAGCTGCTGCGGAGTTTGGGTGAATGTGAAAACTTTGATGAGACCTTCTAGGATCACCACAATTCTGTCCCTTCTGAGACGAACGCCTCTGACAGGCGAAGAGAATTGCAGGCAAATTGCTTCCTGTTTCTTTTGGTCATCCCAGATCAAAACTATGAAAGATACAATCCGTTAGTAGCACTACAATACTGCTATAATCTTGTGAAACGGTGATAGAAATGATCTTGGAGGAAGTTCTGTACGGGAGTTGAGGCCACTGCAGAAAGAGCTAGAGAACATTAAATTATACTAAGTATCCCTTCATTCCTTGTGGCACCGTGCTCGAAGATTATTACTTATAAGCGTGTAGAAGGTGACAATATTAGTCAGTTTACACAGCTGCCGGATTGAAAAGGTACTCATCTTATAGAAGTGGTTTATCCAGGTGTAATAATATAGTATTTTCCAATCTAATTCAACCTTTTTCCAAATGAATTCAACTTTTTCAACATCTTTGTGCAGATCACCCTTCTGTCTAAATCACTGAATTATAGATTAATTATTATTATGATTTATCATTAGTTATTAATAATCATTATCAAGTAGTGTAAATTATATTAATTATTGTTGGTTATTAATAAAAAAAATTTAAATTATTATTATTATTATTAATTAACTCGACATTTGAAAACCAAGTGCTGAGAAGTCATGAACTCAACATGAGATTGAATCGTGAGGCAGCCTGTCGGGTGAATTTTCAAACTGGCTCAGCTGATTCAAACATCCATGGTTTTCAAATATCGAGTTAATAAATAATATTTAATCATTCATATTAATAATGATGCATACAAATTAGCCATATATAATTCTGAACAGCCTGTGAACGATGAATCCGAGCATTATCCAATATTAATACGACCTCCTCATTATAATGAAGCTGACTCTCGAGTTCAAAATGTGCCAAAAGGTTTAGTTAAATTAGAAAAAAGTTTAATTCATTTGGAAAAAACTCTGCAAATTCTTGACACAACGGTTTATTATCTTCCTTGTGCAGATCACCCTTCTGTCTATACCAGACTGTGTTGCAAATCGGCACCATACCATATTCTCACCGTACTCATACCATACCATACGAATTTCTTTTCTATCTTACCATACTGTACTAAATCATACATACAATAATATACCTTACCATACTCATACCATGTCATACAAACCGAGTGAATATTGAAATGTCATCCATTTCTGACCTATATTTAAAATTTCAAGTATCTAGCTCATCATCAAAATTTAATTTGTTTAAACAAATAGGTATTATTTAAACAATTTTACAGATGAGAAACCGGGTGAATATTGCAATGTGGTCTATCCCCGACTCACGGTTAAAATTTCTAGACTGTAGTTTACCGGGAAGATGAAAAAAGGTAGTTTTATTCTGGGCGTCTGGAGGTTGACCCACGTAGCGGCCGTTTTCGACGCGAAAGTTTAGTGTTTTTCCTAAACCTTTGCGCGCTCACTGTGAACGAACGGCTGGTCGCACAAAAATTCAATGGTCTTAAAAGATTCGTAATTTTTCAGGTCATTCAAAAGTGAACTACAAATTACACGGTTCAGTTGAATATTGTGAGATATGACATTGTCGAAATTTTGAATTTCATATTGAACCCCTTCCCCGTGACCTAGGGTTATGAAAAGTTTCGAGGACCATTGTGGGGCTGGTCCAAACCTAGAAACCGAATTTCGTAATTTTATCTCAACGCTAACTGGGCAAAGTGGCGCGGACGGCGTACGGCGGACGGACGGATTTTTTTTTTTTATTCGATTTTCTGAATCTACTTATCTTGAAACGTAAACCAACAAATTTTGAGGGGGGGTTAAAAAACTCTGCAAATTCTTGACACAACGGTTTATTATCTTCCTTGTGCAGATCACCCTTCTGTCTATACCAGACTGTGTTGCAAATCGGCACCATACCATATTCTCACCGTACTCATACCATTTCTTTCCTATCATACCGTACTGTACTATACTAAATCATACAATAATATACCATACCATACTCATACCATGTCGTACCAAAATTCGTTTTGAACCCCTTATCCTTGACCTAGGGTTATGAAAAGTTTCGAGGACCATTGTGGGGTTGGTCAAAACCCATTAAAAAAATTTCGTAATTTTAACTCAACGCTAACTGGGCAAAGTGCCGCGGACGGCGTACGGCGGACGGACGGATTTTTTGGTTTATTATCTTCGATAACGAACCATTGGAATCGCCCAAAGAAAAAAATTTTTTAACCCCCCCTCAAAATTTGTTGGTTTACGTTTCAAGACACGTAGATTCAGGAAATCGAATAAAAAAAAATCCGTCCGTCCGCCGTACGCCGTCCCCCGTACGCGCCACTTTGCCCAGTTAGCGTTGAGTTAAAATTACGAAATTTGGTTTCTGGGTTTGGACCCGCCCCACAATGATCCTCGAAACTTTTCATAACCCTAGGTCAAGGGAAAGGGGTTCAAAACGAAATTTAAAATTTCAACGATGTCTTATCTCCAAATATTTAACTGAACCGTGTAAATTTTAGTTCACCGTTGAATGACCTGAAAAATTACGAATCTTTTAAGACCAATTGGATTTTTGTGCGACCAGCCGTTCGTTCACAGTGACCGCGCAAAGTTTTAGGAAAAACACTAAACTTTCGCGTCGAAAACGGCCGTTATGTGACCCAACCCCCAGACGCCCAGAATAAAACTACCTTTTTACATCTTCCCGGTAAACTACAGTCTAGAAATTTTAACCGAGAGTCGGGGATAGACCACATTGCAATATTCACTCGGTCTCTCATCTGTAAAATTGTTTAAATAATACCTTTTTGTAATAATACAAATTAAATTTTGATGATGAGCTATGGACTTGAAATTTTACAAATAGGTCAGAACTGGATCACAATGCAATATTCACTCGGTTTCTTGTCTGTAAAATTGTTTAAATAATACCTATTTGTTTAAACAAATTAAATTTTGATGATGAGCTAGATACTTGAAATTTTAAATATAGGTCAGAAATGGATGACATTTCAATATTCACTCGGTTTGTATGACATGGTATGAGTATGGTATGGTATATTATTGTATGTATGATTTGGTATAATACAGTATGGTATGATAGGAAAGAAATTCGTATGGTATGGTATGAGTACGGTGAGAATATGGTATGGTGCCAATTTGCAATACAGTCTGGTATAGACAGAAGGGTGATCTGCACAAGGAAGATAATAAACCGTTGTGTCAAGAATTTGCAGAGTTTTTTTCATTCGATTTTCTGAATCTACGTATCTTGAGACGTAAACCAGCAAATTTTGAGGGGGGGTTAAAATTTTTTTTTCTTTGGGCGATTCCAATGGTTCATTATCGAAGATAATAAACCAAAATGAAGTACGAGGTACGCGGTGTGGGTGTGGGAGGGGGCGCAGAGACATAAAAGGTCTCGTCGTATGACGCACTAGTTGGCCTCCTGCCAGCCGTATTACGTCATACGCTCGTGCGTCATAGGCTCTGACGCACTAGTTGGTCCCCTGCCAGCCGTCTTACGTCATACGCTCGTGCGTCATAGGCTCTGACGCACTAGTTGGTCCCCTGCCAGCCGTCTTACGTCATACGCTCGTGCGTCATAGGCTCTGATGCACTAGTTAGCCTCCTGCCAGCCAACTTACGTCATACGCTCGTGCGTCATAGGCTCTGACGCACTAGTTGGCCTCCTGCCAGCCATCTTACGTCATACGCTCGTGCGTCATAGGCTCTGACGTACTTGTTGGCCTCCTGCCAGCCGTCTTATGTCATACGCTCGTGCGTCATAGGCTCTGACGTATTTGTTGGCCTCCTGACAGCCGTCTTAATCATACGCTCGTGCGTCATGGCTCTGACGTACTAGTTGGCCTCCTGCCAGCCGTGTTACGTCATACGCTCGTGCGTCATAGGCTCTGACGTAATGGCCCCGCCGGTCGCTTGTGTTCTGACGTGATCTGAGGGAAAGGGTGAATCAAGGGAACAAATTTTTCCCGTTTCAGTTTATGTGCCAAAGCAAAGACATGAAAATGTCAAAAAAATATGTAAATAGGTACCTAAGCCCAACTGTAATGTCAATTTTCTGACAATGAGTTTTCGACTATAGTTTTCATACCTTTTGGTTTATTATCTTCGATAATGAACCATTGGAATCGCCCAAAGAAAAAAAAATTTTAACCCCCCCTCAAAATTTGTTGGTTTACGTTTCAAGATACGTAGATTCAGAAAAAAAAATAAAAAAAAATCCGTCCGTCCGCCGTACGCCGTCCGCCGTACGCCGTCCGCGCCACTTTGCCCAGTTAGCGTTGAGTTAAAATTACGAAATTTTTTTTATGGGTTTCGACCAACCCCACAATGGTCCTCGAAACTTTTCATAACCCTAGGTCAAGGGGAAGGGGTTCAAAACGAATTTTGAAATTTTGAAAATTCCATATCTCGAAAAATTCCCATTAAACGGTATGTTTTTTATTTCATATTTAGATAGAGTTTGTTCCGTAGAATTTTTTAAGACCATCCGCAGCTTTGTACGACCAGCCGTTCGTTCACAATGACGGCTCAAAGATTGTGCCTCACAACACGATCTTGACTCAAACTGTTGAAATACAGGTCCATTTTCATACTAACAAGCTCTTTGGAACATCATATGGCTTAAGTGATGTCGCGTTTGTTGTTCTGAGGTGCGTTTCGTGCTACGGAAATGAAGGTAATTTCGAATGTTTGTTGGTTTATAGAAAAATTATTACCGACGTAGTATTAAAAACCCCAGAATTATATCGTATTAATTAATCATAATTAATAATAATTATTATTATTAATAAATACGAGTTATTAATACCTAACAATAAATTATAATTATTTTCAGTAGGTACTTGATAAAATTGTTAATAATTAGTGATAATTGATAATAATAATTAATCTAACATTTAGGATCTAGACATTTAGACCTAGTGATCTAGACAGAAGGGTGATCTGTACAAAGAAGATAATGAACCGTTGTGTCAAGAATTTGCAGAGTTTTACTTAAGTACTTATTGCAATTTGAGACTGATAATGAGCTGTTTGCAAATAAAAAGTCTGATAACTACTTTATTACATCTTATTAATCTATTTTCAAGTTCCGATTCACAGTTGAATGTATTTTATTTAGATGTCGTAAAATTCGAAAACGATGGAATGACGAAACCTGTCGACTACTGACTCAAGTGATACTGTCGACTTCTAACACATGTAGGTCGACTACTAGTGCAAAACCATGTCGACTACTGAAGAAAATGTTGGTCACTGGTATCGACTACTACCTAGAGCATTGGGATTTTTTACAAAACTTGTTTTTCCCTTTTCAAACCATGTTGAATAATATTTCCCGCTGCCAGGTCTTTTAGGGAAGGATCTTGGGTACACAATGAACAGGTTTGCAATGAGAAAAAAACCGAGTGAATATTGAAATGTCATCCATTTCTGACCTATATTTAAAATTTCAAGTATCTAGCTAATCATCAAAATTTAATTTGTTTAAACAAATAGGTATTATTTAAACAATTTTACAGACAAGAAACGTAGTGAATATTGCATTGTGATCCAGTTCTGACCTGTTTTTAAAATTTAAAGTCAATAGCTCAGCATCAAAATTTAATTTGTATTATTACAAAAAGGCATTATTTAAACAATTTTACAGATGAGAAACCGAGTATTGCAATGTGGTCTATCCCCGACTGACGGTTGAAATTTCTAGACTGTAGTTTACCTGGAAGATGAAAAAAGGCAGTTTTATTCTGGGCGGCTACCCGGGACCCACCTAACGGCCGTTTTCGACGCGAAGTTTAGTGTTTTTCCTAAGCCTTTGCGCGCTCAGTGTGAACGAACGGCTGGTCGCACAAAAATCCAATTGGTCTTAAAAGATTCGTAATGTTTCAGGTCATTCAAAAGTGAACTAAAAATTACACCGTTTCATGAGAATTTTTAGAGATATGACATTGTCGAAATTTCAAAGTTCGTTTTGAACCCCTTCCCCTTGACCTAGGGTTATGAAAAGTTTCGAGGATCATTGTGCGGCTGGTCCAAACCCAGAAACCAAATTTCGTAATTTTAGCTCAACGCTAACTGGGCAAAGTGCCACGGACGGCGTACGGCGTACGGGTGACGGACGGATTTTTGGTTTATTATCTTCGATAATGAACCATTGGAATCGCCCAAAGAAAAAATTTTTTTAACCCCCCCTCAAAATTTGTTGGTTTACGTTTCAAGATACGTAGATTCAGAAAATCGAATTAAAAAAAATCCGTCCGTCCGCCGTACGCCGTCCGCCGTACGCCGTCCGCGCCACTTTGCCCAGTTAGCGTTGAGTTAAAATTACGAAATTTTTTTTATGGGTTTCGACCAACCCCACAATGGTCCTCGAAACTTTTCATAACCCTAGGTCAAGGGGAAGGGGTTCAAAACGAATTTTGAAAATTTGAAAATCTCATATCTCGAAAAATTCATATAGAACGGTATGTTTTTTATTTCATATTTAGATAGAGTTTGTTCCGTAGAATTTTTTAAGACCATCCGCAGCTTTGTACGACCAGCCGTTCGTTCACAATGACGGCTCAAAGATTGTGCCTCACTACACGATCGTGAATGAAACTGTTGAAATACAGGTCCATTTTTTTTATTTGATTTTCTGAATCTACGTATCTTGAAACGTAAACCAACAAATTTTGAGGGGGGGTTAAAAAATTTTTTTCTTTGGGCGATTCCAATGGTTCATTATCGAAGATAATAAACCAAAAATTTTTTTGTTTGGGCGATTCCAATGGTTCATTATCGAAGATAATAAACCAAAAGGTGAATTAAATTGGAAAATACTATAAACAAATCCAGTGCGAGGTAAGGAAGATGATCGGGAAATTCTTCCTATATGGGCTGGTAGCTTTGACATTCTGAACTATGGTTGCTCTCACCTCTATCCGGGGGATACTTGGGACGAAGCCCACCGCCAACCAAAGCGAGGTAGTTGCACCTGAATAGCATTTCCACATGTGCGAGGCCACCATCCTGGAAGTTGCGTCTTTCTTTCTCTTTCAGTGGATCGCAGTTGTACACCCGGAAACCGTCTTCCATGCCACAAGCAAAACACCCTGGGGAGAGAAACATGACGTATTATGGTGATAGACAGTGATCCAAATCGCAGTAGCTGTAAGCCCCCTTGAATCTATAGTGAGTGACCAGTAGGAAAATGGATCATGGAAGGAGGACAAAGGAAGGTTCAGGTACGGAACTTTGTGTCATCCCATGGATTTAAGCGTACAAAGCCAGCAGGGTAACGTAACAACACTCAGGGAGTGCTCAATTCGTTTTCCCTCAAGTTGGTAGCCCTGATCGCACGTTCAGGGGACTTAAGCTTGATTCACATGGATGCGGAACCGCGGACTGTGGCATGCGTAAAAGGAAGGGAGGGGGTAAGGAGAGTCCGCCGTTCCGGAGGGAGCCGTTCACATGAATGCGTTAGTTCGCGCAGATCAGCTTTCTCGCTCTTTTTCAACAGTGATCTTCCCGCCGTATTATCGATTTCTGGGTGCTGCTTCACTGACTCAATAAGAACTTTGTTATTAATTTTGATTATTTTGATGATTAAATCATTCAAATTTTGAAGTACGGCAGTAGAACAGAGCTGAAGCGCAGATTATTGATAACGAATAATAACAAGAATCTGCGCAGTGGCCTACTGCGCACCTCCGGAGTGCGGAGCTGCGGAAGAATATTTCTCCAGAGAAATATTTCTGCGGAAACGTTCTCCCCCACCTGTCAGACGGCATATCGTATTCACGCCGCCTGACTTTCCTCGAACAAGAGATTCGTCCCGCCGCTCGGGAAACCCAACACCGAAAAAGGAAGACGCACATCGACAGTTCCCACCGAAGAAATTGCAGTAGGGTATGGTAGCGGAAAACCGCCAAGTGGCCAAAACACAGTCCGCGCGTGCAACCCCCACCGGAGCTGATGATGACGCCCCAAGATGATTCGGATTGGAGATTGACGATCCCCTCTCCAAGTAATAATCAGAGGAAATTGGCTGATTGGATCCCCGCAAAAGGCGGGGGAAAGAACAAAACCGTCTGGAAACCCGGGAATCAGGGTTGTGTTCCTGAGGCCACTGTGCGTACCATCTTGCACTTGATCTCCGCTGGACGAGCCCATCAGTCCCCCAAGAAATCAGCCGAGGACCAACCGCAGCGGAGGAAGAGGTCAGCACCCCGCTGGCTACTTGAGTTCCGAGGAGACTTGCTGCCCAGGCGCCCTAGGGAGGTAGCTGCTCCCTGCTTCGCACCTGAAACTTCCCAAGTCCGGGGTGGACCGCCCTCGTCAAGAGAGTATAAGGTTAGTCGGTACCCGTCAAATTCGTCACGCGGTAATATCGGGTCGGGAAAAGTGTTTTCAGGAGGCCTAGGTAGGACTAGAATACGGGAACAATCAACTAGAAACCCTAAGTTAGTAGATAAGCTAGAAACCTAAGTTCACTAAATTTCACTTGCTTATACCACTGTATTTCAACCCATTCGTCAAATAACCTTACATTTTACCTTCACTGTCCAACTGCACAAATTCAATAATAAAACACCAGTATTGCATAAATAGGAACCGTTCTTCTAGTCAATCCTGTCCCGTTATTGCCGCCCCCGTTTTGGAGGGTTTTCCAGACGCCGCCCTGGGACAACTCGATCTGGAGGCCGTGGCCCCCAGTGTCTAGTCCCCACTGCAGCAGCAGGGGGAAAACCTACGAGGCCCGCCAGGCTCCACAAGTGGTGGAGGCGACACGGGCCCCACACCACCCCACTGGCTTTCTCCACCAATCACCTGGCCGTACGCATGCCGCAGTCCGCGGTTCCGTATTCATGTGAATCCAGCTTTATCGCCTTTGAATGAGAAAGGGACGGGAAAATTGCCTCTCACATGCCCCACTGTCCCTGTAGGAGTTGTGAAAGGTTCTTTGTTCATATTGGTTCTTTGTCGTTCAATACTAAGAACGCCTTCTTACGGCCGGTCCAGTTTCCCTGTTGAACAGCTGGTACTGGAGGAACGTCAAGATGCCTTAGGTCCATTTCCTCTTCATCTGGGATTGAATCCGATGTTGTATACAACATTTATACATAAGACAGCACATGCTGTGATGATCCGTAAACTGTTTAGGAGTTTTTTTTGTGCGAATTGCTTTGCTCTCCCTTCAGGGAATATGATAGGGACCAACGCCTCCAAGACGGGTTCCTTCCGGAAAAGAAATCTCCGGCGGAATTAAACTGCATCAAAATGTTCAAATGGGTTTTGTTAATCCCGGATGTACGGCTTTGGTACTCTTCTTTGCCAGCATTCCTCAACTTATTAGTCGAATTCATCATCCCATTCGTCAATTTCCAATAATGAATCCACATTTAACAACGAATAATAACACTAAAACGAATAACAATATCACCAATAACAATAATAACACCAAACAACTCAAGTTGTCGTGCTGTTATCAGAATGCAATCGAGAAATTTCAATTATCAGATGAAGATGGAAGCACACGGTTTTCGGTTCCCACACTTCTAACTCGCGAGGACAAATGCTGTCAGATTCTGTCCAGCAACTTGGTCTCCGCGTCTTGCACCCATCTGAGCCAACCTTTTACTCGGAGCATGGGCACAGGCCTGACATCCTTGATTATTTTATCTATAAAAACATACATTTGTTATGCTCTGTCCCTATAGTCATACCTGAACTATCATCAGATCACCTTCCAGTTGTCTTAACGACTGGTGGGAATTTCGAAGTCTCACCAAACATTAAACGTAACGTCGATTGGACTATATTCAATAACCTGATGAACTCCACATGACATTGACGTCGCTGTCAGTACCCTGACAAACAACATAAATTTTGCCACAATGCTCGCTGAGAAGGTTGAAATCAAACCGAGATTCAAGAGACAGCTGGACGTAATCAACACACTCGTTCAAAGGAAACGTCGAGCGAAATCCCTATGGCAAACTACTGGACTACGTATACATAAAACAGCTTACAATAAAGCCACTGAAAACCTAAAACATGCTCTATTCAATTCAAAACAAGCAGAAAAACAGCGGGAACTAGATCCTTGAGTGTTCAGGACAGTACAATGTGGCATAAAACTAAGCGCTTAATGAAAGAAAACGTGTCGATTCCACCACTCAAACATGGTAACCAATGGATTTCCACTTCTGCAGGAAAGGCCAAAATATTCAGTGAGACATTGGAACAGCAATTTACACCTAATCCACCTGGTCCTGATGTACACGAAGCTGCCGTAAAGGAAACCCTGCTCGTGCCGTTGGAATTGTCATTCTTTCATCAATTCTTTTGTCCCAAAGAAGTCCTTAAAGTCATTAAGCGTTTGGCCAAGAAAAAGTCACCAGGGTTTGACGGCATTTGCAAGCGACATCTCGTACATCTTCCTCATAAGTCCTTAGTATTGCTGACGCAAATCTTCAACGCGATTTTGCGAACAACGTATTTTCCTCAGCAATGGAAAGTTGCCAAAATAATCATGGTCCACAAAAAAGGAAAACGAACTGATGATGTTGCCAGTTACCGCCCAATAAGCTTATTATCAACCTTCTCAAAGATCTTCGAGCGGCTAATCTTTCCTTGCATCCTGCGCCAGATTGAACATTGATCATTCAGTCCTTCCTTAAAAACAGAGCGTATCGTGTGAGTATCTGTCGTGGGATTCACTATTATAGTAAGCTCCTCCATTCTTCATAATGGGGTCGCTAGGAAACAGATGGCTGTACACAAGTTTCTTGAATAAAGTTCATTCCATGATTTGTTCTTGCAATTGAATATCTTTTTACTATAGTTTAGCGACCACAACATGGTGTCAGATGTGTTCTTTTGAATATATAGTTTAGGTACCTACTAACTATGCGACGTCATAAACAAGGTACTAAAAAATCGGCCTCTCGGTCAGAAGAAACCGACGAAGAGCTTTCAATGATGCCGCGTGTCACCAAAGGGTTTTCATTTTCGTCACTTCCGTTCGAAAATTTCCTGAGTACTAAAAATACCCTCGACTGGCCGTGCTGGAGAAGAAAGTTTGAGCGGTACCGCCTCACCTCCCGCCTGATCTATGAGCCAAACGAAGTCCAGGTGAGTGTACTACTTCTAAGTATGGGTGATGACGCTGAGGATATCTTCGAAACCTTTGACTTAGACTCTCCTGCTTATGACGTAGTAATTCAAAAATTTAATCATTTTTACGATAAAAAAGTGAATCTAATATACGAAAGAGCTAAATTTAACAAGCGTTCTCAAATGGAGCATGAATCCGCCGAAGATTTTATTCTTAATCTATACAAATTGATAAAAACCTGTGCTTATGGTCCTCTCAGAGACGAACTCCTTCGTGACCGGCTGGTAGTAGGAGTTAGGGACCGAATGCTTTCAGAAAATCTACAAATGGACCCATATCTTACTTTAGATTCGGCAATAGCAAAAATCAAAATGCACGAGTCTGTTAAGGGGCATCAAAACACTATTCGCGGTGAATCAAATTCTGACAACTTAGAAGCACTGGAGATGTCCACATCTGCTCCGAAAAGATTTTTTCATCCAAAAAACTTTCGACCCTTTAAATGTTATTATTGTGGGGAGACAAGGATTCATAAACGTGAGCAATGTAAAGCGCGTGACTTCAAATGTAATTTCTGCAACATCGTAGGTCACTTAGAGTCTTGTTGTAGAAAGAAAACAAGATCTTCAAAGGTAGGGGAAGTGCTGAAGAACCAAGATTCCTTAAGTGAAAATGCATACATTGATTCAGTCGAATCCCAAACTGTATCAATTAACGAAAATATCATTCCGGCAATTATGATCGATCTGTTGGTGGGGGGTAATCCAATAACATTCAAAGTCGACACGGGTGCTGACGTTACGTGTATTCCTCTTTCCTATTGGCAAAGCATGGATAATAGACCCCAATTGACCCCATACAATGGTGTTATCGAAAACGCTGGGAGGACTCCTTTAACATGTATGGGGAAATTTTCTCATACCTTGCGGTCCCCCAAGGAAACATGCACGGAAACTATCTTTGTCATTAAAGAATTAAAACAACCTCTTCTTGGGCGAACTGCGATTAAGATGCTCTCCCTATTGTCGATCAATGATCATATTTCACTACATTCTCTAACATCTTTAGAAAAAGTTGACAAACAATATCACGGATTATTTTCGCTTCACCCAGGTCTGTTAGTGGGAAAACCGTACCACATTAAATTGAAACAAGATGCTGTCCCTTATGCAATCGCCGCTCCTCGGCGTATTCCCCTCCCACTATTTGACAAAGTAAAGGCAGAAATTAAAAGGATGGAAGAATTGGACATAATTGAGAAAGTTGATGAAGCTACAGAATGGTGTTCTCCAATTGTGGTGGTCCCCAAACGCGACGGTTCAGTTCGTCTGTGTGTCGATTACACTAGACTGAACGAGTACGTGGTTAGGGAGCGCTACATTCTTCCAACTTCAGAGGAGACTCTTGCAGTAATCGGAAAAGCTAAATTTTTCTCAAAATTGGACGCCCGTATGGGATTTTGGCAAATTCCGTTGGATGACGAGTCAAAGAATTACACTTGCTTTATTACGCCATTCTCTAGATACCGTTTTAAACGTCTCCCTTTTGGAATATCTAGTGCGCCTGAACATTTTCAACGCAGATTGAGACAAATTCTAACAGGGGTTGAAGGATGCACCAATCTGATGGACGACATACTTGTATTTGGCAACTCTCAAGAAGAACATGATCGTCGCCTGCACGATGTTCTACGAAGACTTAAAGAACATAATGTAACCTTAAATCGTGACAAATGTGAAATTTTCAAAACCTCCGTGCTATTTCTTGGACATGAAGTTTCCGAGAAAGGGATTTTACCAGACAGAAATAAACTGAAAGCAATTCTTGATCTTCCTCGTCCTAAAAATGTTACTGAACTGAAAAGATTCATGGGCATGTTTAATTATTTATCTAAATTCATTCCTAATGCAGCGGAACTGTCTCATCCTTTGAACGAGCTCTTAAAGTCAAATGTTGAATTTGTGTGGGGTATTCCACAGCAAGATGCTTTCCAGAAACTAAAAAATTCTTTAGTTTCTCCTCCTGTACTCGTCCCTTACGACCCAAACGGAGAAACAAGATTATCAGCTGACTCATCCTCATTCGCTCTTGGTGCGGTTCTCGAACAAAAGTCGGCAGGATCGAATACTTTCAGACCAGTCCATTTCATTTCTAGGGCTCTTATACCAGCCGAAGTATCCTATGCACAAATTGAAAAGGAGGCTTTAGCTGTTTCGTGGGCCTGTGAACGTTTGTCGATGTACCTCAAAGGCTTGCAGTTTACTATCCTCACGGACCACAAGCCTTTGGTCTCTCTATTGGGTACAAAACCGATCCATGACCTAACGCCACGTATTCAACGCTTCCGCTTGAGACTTCTAGGCTTCCACTATAACATCTCACATGTTTCCGGGAAATCGTTCTTCATTCCAGACACGCTTTCTCGTGTTGAAAATTTGAATTACGAAATTGACGATGTGTCAAAACTCAATATTGTTGAAAGCTCTGTTCGATTTATTCATAATAACCTTGCTATATCTGATATATTACACAAAGAGATCGTCAACCAAACTGCTGAAGACCTTGCACTACAGTCTGTAATCCGATTTATAGCCAATAATTGGCAGAAATCTCCAGGGGAAAATCCCAAAGTGTCTCCCTATTTCAAATACCGATCATCATTAATATACATTGATGGGTTAATAATGATGGGCACCAGGATAATTATTCCTCGAAAACTCCAGCCTCTCATGCTTGAGAAACTTCACCCAGGTCATTTTGGAGTGAACAAATGTCGCCGTCTAGCTCAGGTGACTATTTGGTGGCCTGGAATCTCAAATGATATTGAGAGGAAAGTGGCAGAATGCTACGTTTGTACTATCAATCGTACCTCCAAAAAGGAGCCTCTTCTTCCAACCCCACTACCTGAGCTCCCGTGGTCTCAAATAGGATGTGACCTGATGCAACTAGATAGGTCTTCTTATTTGGTAATACAAGATTATTTTTCGAAATTTTTGTTCATAGAAAAACTAAATTCGACAACCTCATCAGCTGTGATAGCAATTTTTCAACGTCTGTTTAGCGAACACGGTGTCCCTCAAGTGGTTCGGGCTGACAACGGGCCACAATTCTGCTGCTCTGAATTTCGGGAATTTGGTAAATCATGGGGTTTCCAAATAATAACCAGCAGCCCTCATTACCCACAATCCAATGGACAAGCAGAGTCGGCTGTTCACACAGCGAAAAATATTTTGAAGAAATGCGACAACCTGAGGATTGGTATCTTATCCTACAACTCGACTCCGCTACATAATGGTTACGCTCCATCAGAACTACTCATGGGAAGACGCCTGAGAACCATGGTCCCTATATCTCGAGTGAATCTTCGACCTCAACTACCGGATATCAACAAGATACGATCGCTCGAGGAACAGGATCAGACCAAAAGGAAGAATTACTTCGACAAAAGACACGGTGTGAAGGAATCCCCTGAGTTAAATATTGGAGATCGGGTGTACATCCGTGACATGAAGCTTCGGGGAGTAGTCAAACAGAAGCACGAAAACCCAAGGTCGTATTTGATTAATACGAGCGAGGGAGGAGTGGTGCGGAGGAACAAGTTCCATCTTGTGAGAATTTCATAAACTGAAACAACAGCTCTCCGACACATCCATCGACAGCGGATCTGGACCACAGGCTTCAAGGAAGTCCAGCTTAACTTGTGAAGGGAGGATGTCGTGGGATTCACTATTATAGTAAGCTCCTCCATTCTTCATAATGGGGTCGCTAGGAAACAGATGGCTGTACACAAGTTTCTTGAATAAAGTTCATTCCATGATTTGTTCTTGCAATTGAATATCTTTTTACTATAATGCCTTGTCTGACGAAAAACGTATCCACGCCTCTGTACCTCAAGGTAGCGTGATCGGTCCGCTGCTATATATATTCTACGTAGATGACTTACCTTCAGCTGACGGTCAACTCGTGGCTCAATTTGCAGACGATGTCGCCATACTGTCCAAACACACCCAATACGAGCAAGCTCATCAGAGACTTCAAGACACAGCAAACTCGATAACTGAATGGGCAAGCAAATGGCGCATCAAGATAAGTGCTCCAAAATCTGCCATTGTCACGTTTACCTGACAACAATGAAATATCTAGGGCTCACCTTAGACCGCCGCTTGACGTGGAGTGACCACATAAAATCCCTAACTGGCAGGATAAGACAGCGAATCAGGCAGCTATACCCACTCTTAAAGAGCCGAAATTGGCTGTATGGGCAACCAATGCCAAATAAAAACTAATTAAAAAAAAAAAAAAAAAAAAGAGCCGCAACATATCCATCCACCTTAAATTGACTATGTACAAAGTACTCATCCGGCCTATCTGGCTATATGGCGGTGGACTATGGTGCTCGGCCTCCAACACGCAAATCAACCGCATCCAGGTGCTTCAAAATCGCATATTAAGAATAATTACCTACGCAGAATAGTATATTAAATATACTATTTTAATAAATAGTATATTAAATATACTATTAGTATAATAGTATATTTTAATTTAACGCAGAATAGTATATTAAATATACTATTTTAATAAATTTTGCAATGAAGAGCTACATAAAGATCTGGAAATACCCACAGTTAAAAACATGCTCATCTGGTGCTACCACTCCATGATTACCAAAGCGTTTTCCCATCCCAACCCACTCGTCAGCAACATACCGGAACACCGCCCTTTGCCTCGCCAGCTCCGCCGACTAAAGCGTAAGCACCACAGCGACCATGCTGACGGCTTCAACTGACTCATCCTATGGACACATAAGAACAGCAGCTTCATCCCTCACAATGCTCACAACCGAAAACCCATGTTAATACCACATACCTAGTAGTCATTCTTGTACAGAACCATCCGTTCTCGTCATCGGCCCTTAGATTTTGACAAATGTATCGAACCCTCTTGTTTATAATACGTTTTGTTTGTTACACATGAATCATGTTTTCCATGCTATATTACTAAATTAGTCATACAAAATAGTGCTAAGCACAAAGTTGTTAATAAAGTATTCTAAAAAAAAAAAAAAAAAGATGAAGATGGACATCCCGACATCCCTCAACATTTTTGGCACTATTTTGCACTCAACTCCATTTTTTTTTTTTTTTTTTTTTTAATAACCAAAATATGGCGTTGAGTTCAGGGTCACGCTTTCTGGAGGCCCACTCAAGTAATATGAATCCTGTTGAGTGGGCCCTTAGAAAGCGCACTCAGGGCGCCCACAAATCGCGACTGTGGATCGCCCTGAGTGCATGGTTACCCTTATAGGTTAGCTTAAGGGCGCTTCAAGTACTCGTATTTCAGACATGTGTTCCGCTGGGAGTGGTAATTGTTCTGCCTAAAAAACAGATGTTCCGCCAAGGCAAAAATTTTTGTTGGATTGATGCAAGACTGCAGAATTCAAGAATTCTTTTTTTTTTTAGCTTAATTCACGAGAAGGTTAGAAACTTTGCAGATACTATTAATATTAATAACTGTTTTTTTCTGTGCAGTTGCCTTACTAACAAAAAACGTATAAGTTAGCATCTACTTTCAGACTCTACGGTCAAAACACTTATCTTTCTGGTGAACATTGATAATGGATGTTTGTCTTCATTGTAAATTCAGTTGGAAGTCAAGAGTATTTTAGTCACTTATGAGAAATTATTGGAAATGGGTTACTTGTTTTGTGAAACGGATTCCAAAAGATTCCGTTAGGGAACTGAGTACTTGGGAACTTTATCTGGGAGACGGGTATTCCGCTAAGTGTCTGTTTTATGAATCTTTTGGAATCCGTGTTTCTTTTGGAATGAGCATGTTTCCAATTCTTGTTTAACAGAACGTACGTTCTGTTAAACAAGAATTGGAAACATGCTCATTCTGCACTGATAAGACTATCTTAATTACATCCGAAGGCACAAGGTAGGTCATTATTGCCCACCCATTCCCAAAATGACTGATTAAACGGCCCAGGTTCTTTCTCAAATTGAGCTACAATAAGGAAAGTTTGCAATCTATGTTAAAATGCGGGGGGTTCCCCCCGGGTTGTTCACTAGAAAGCACTTCAGAGCTCACCTCGATCTTGATTGAAAGCAGCAAAAAGGAGTCCGTTGCCATAACTATTGACTGTCTCGAGGTTCATATTAAATATTGTTCAAATTTTGTTTCGTCAAATCCACACAGCGTTTACAAGTTACTGGCAAGATGGTCGTGCATGTTCTTCAATCAGACGATAATGCATTACATATGGAACACTTCAAACACTGGTTTGAATTCACACGGGAAACCTGTTGAACTGTACCGACACGGTGAATTGGGACTATGAAATTACACTCCAAATAAACTATTTACGAAAAAATAAACGATTTACGCATTTCAAGTCAGGTCAGTTAATCGTAACGTCTGCAGATTTTCGAGGGACGGCTTGAGAACAGGTCTGATAAGTTAATGGTGGAATGTCAGCGTCAAAATCAAGGTAAATTGTTCGAGCACTTTGCAAAAATCAATGAAAATGATGTGTTCTTTGTTAATTAATACAAACAGTTAAAAATAAATTCAACAAAACTACTAACGTAGAACGTGATAAACAACCTAATTACTGATGTTAGGGATGTATAAAAAGTATCGATACTTTTATGAAAAAGTATCGATACTTTTTGATACTTTTTTGTGTGCAATGTATGGGGATAAGTACTTTCCCTTTTTTCGCGGTATCGACACCGATACTTTTTTCAAGGATCTTTTCTTACTTCCAAGTTTCACAGAAGACTACAAAGCCTGATCGCTACCATGCCTGAAGTAGGGATGTATAAAAAGTATCGATACTTCAAAATATCGATACTTTTATGAAAAAGTATCGATACTTTTTTTTGTGCAATTTATCGGGATACTTTTTCTTTTTTCGCGGTATCGACACCGATACTTTTTTTCAGGGATCTTTTCTTACTTCCAAGTTTCACAGAAGACTACAAAGCCTGATCGCTACCATGCCTGAAGTAGGGATGTATAAAACGTATCGATACTTCAAAATATCGATACTTTTATGAAAAAGTATCGATACTTTTTTGTGTGCAATTTATCGGGATACTTTTTCTTTTTTCGCGGTATCGACACCGATACTTTTTTTCAGGGATCTTTTCTTACTTCCAAGTTTCACAGAAGACTACAAAGCCTGATCGCTACCATGCCTGAAGTCCCACCATTTGTCAACAACCTTGACATAAAAATGGAGATGATCACTCAACTGATTAGGGATGGCAATCATACATCGATGTTTTTGAAACATCGATGTTTTCGCGGGACACATCGATGTTTCCCGCAAAAACATTGATGTATGATTGCCATCCCTTAAATGTATCGATACATATCGTATCGATATTTCTATTGTTGGTTTGATCCTCTTCATGGAGGAATTAACTTATTATGCTCTATGGGGGAAGTAAGGTTATTAGTAGTTGGTAGAACTGCTCCTTTCTCTGAGCCAATTTGAAGTGCAGGCTCAATTTTAGTATGAATAAATTGAGTATGAATAAATCAGACGAGTTTCACTTCTGAAGTGACACTTCATTTTAATTTTTCAGGCTTGTCAAGAATTGACACTGTTCCAGCTGGAACCGGTTCCAGGACGAATTTGTCACGGTGACAGTCTATTTTGTAAAATATTCGGTTCCACGTAACGGTGACAGCTGGAACTGCCCACCCCTACTGTGGAGCTGTCACGGCTTGTCCTCTATGGGAACCTGAACTTTTCAGTTTATTGTCACGGCCAGCTGTGACTTGAGCCGCGGCTTGTAGATTTATGTTAGACTGAGCGCTCAACTGTAAGTATTTTGTTCTTATTTTTTGTGTATTAAATACAAATTATGTATTAAATTAAATACAAATTTTGTATTATAATTTTTACGACTCGTTGAAAATCGGATAGAGAAGACTCCTAGGATAGTAATAGAATGCTCCTAGGAAGACTAGGGATAGAAGACTCCTAGGAAGAATAATAGGATAGTAAAATTTATTATCCTTTTTTTTTTCAACCTAGTCAGCCCACTGAGGAATGAATCCCATCCTTAATTAAATTTAGGATGGGATTCATTCCTCAATGGGCTGACTTAGTTGGAAAAAAAAAGCATCAAACATCAAGGTTTGAAACAATGTCACTATCTAAAAATGCATAGAACCAGAGATTACTCATATATTTCGTAGAACCTTATATCAATTTAATTCCCGGAGAATTGTAACTTCAGCCATAGCCCATCATTATCATAAATGGACCTACCCGCCCTGGGTATGTACCCATGTCATATAGGTACCTACCTATTTAAAATAATAAATTGCTTAAAAGTAAATTAATCATTGGAACTGCTGTCACTGGAACGGCTATTTGGAACAGCGACAGTGAAGTCACTGTCACAGCTGGAACGGTGACAGATTTTCGCTGGAACGGCCCACCCCTACTCCACAGCTCCAATGACGGTGACAGTTACTATCCTATTACTTGGAAGTTCTTCTTCTTCTGCTTTTATGTTAAATGTCTTGGCCACAGGCATACCAGACATGGTTGGTTTGATGAGAGGAAACTGGAGTGAACCTCAGAGAGCCAAGTTGACGCTCAATTTTAGTATGAATAACTCAGACGAGTTTCACTTCATTTTAATTTTTCAGGCTCATCAAGAATCGACCTGTTCCAGCCGGAACAGGCTCCGGGAGGAATCTGTCACGATGACAATCTCTTTTGTAAAGTATTCGGTTCCACGTAACAGTGACAGCTGGAACGGCCCACCCCTACTGGTACCTACTGTAGGTCACTTCTGTAACAGAAGTAGAATCTGAAATGAGCAACGCTAACACTACAGTCTGTGGGATTTTGAACTACTTCGTAGGATGGGGTTCGTAGTAGAGGTGTGCTTAACGAATACTTGTGAGTATCCGTTACTTCTGATACAGAGACTTTCAAATATCGGTTACAAATATCGGTTACAAAGTATTAGTTAAGGTATCTGTTAAGAGTCTCTCTGTGATACTGCTAACAGATACCTTAACTAATACTTTGTAACCGATATTTTTGGTTTTCAGTATCGATTACATATCTGGATGGCTAGTAACGGTTACAAAATATCGGTTACTGAAATATCGTCTCACCTCTAGTTCGTAGGTTCGGTTCTGTTCTTCCTTTTACCGTAGGAGTGCATCCCCCCCAGATGAGGTTGATTCTTGTTTGTGATGTGGATTTGCGATTGATCTCAAGTTAGGAACGTTAAAACTTCGGGTTATTCTTATTATTTACACTGATCATTCCGATCCCGAGTGGAAGTGAAGTTTCACGGATCTATTCTCGACGTGCTGCGTCCAAACGATCCGCGAATAATTGTCATGGGTGTCCGAGTAAATCCTTGGCAATAAGTAAATAAGAGTGTCCTGATTTCATCAAGTATTACTTCAGAACCATCGAATTTCCTGTCTTATATCGCATTGTATTAGTCTATTTCAATAAGAACTTCTCATCGTCCCGTAATGAGGTGAGTACGAGTACGATTTCAGGATAGATTTCAGTACATGGAAGTGTATTGAAGGGGCCGCGGCCTCATTGTATTTTAAGAAGTTTGTAGCTTCAGCTGTCAAGTCAACTTGGGCAATCAACTTCCACATTTCTGCTAGTAGGTTGGTTGTGAAGTCACAGGAATTCCGTTGACTAATGATGTTTACCTTGAAATTCCAGTGAGATTAGTATTAACACCTGAACGTCCTCAATTTCAGCTCCGATGAATATTATTGATGGGGCTCACAGGTTTAGTTTCTACGCGAGAAAATTCTTCAAAATTTTCAATTAAAAAAATGCCAATCAATAGGTGCACACGAAATATTGGCATTGCAGTTGCACAAGCATAATATTATTAGGACAGCCAACTAATTTCCATCTACCCATTTGTTTGTTGGATATCTTTCCTAACTGATGTTGAATATTTTTTGATTTGGTTCAGATAAGCGTGACTTGGTTGAAGAATGTATAAAAGGGTGTAGCTATTGGGAACCAAATTTTTATAACATCTATTTTGATTGAAATTTGGATCATGTTTTATGAAATTATCGTGTGATTTTGGCCCCAGACGATGTAAGTAATTTATTCGTGTTCAAATGCAAAGTTTAGTCCTATTACAGTGATTGCTTAGTATCTTTATATTTGTATATGAAGATGAGTTGTGATATACAGCCCATACCTATATGATGCGTTCTGTGAGTTGCTTCCCCTCAAATCGTGGATTCATAATGTTTTTCCTGATCCTTGAGAAGAAATGTTATGGAACATGTTTATGCCGTGACCCACCAGCCAATAACTCAGCTGATCCTGGGCCTGGGCAGCGTCAAGTTAAAGTCCTAAGAAGATCAGCTGAGTGAGCTCTGGAGCTAATTGTTAGTCGTATTCACTTAAAAAGCTGAAATTTGAAGGAGAATCTCTGGGGACTGATGAAAATGAATGGATGGCTACTGATCAGCTGAGTGAGGTCTGGAGCTAAGTTGTAGTCGTATTCGCCTAAAAAGCTGAAATTTGAAGGAGAACCTCTGGGGACTGAAGAAAACTCAATGCCTGGCTCCTGACCAGCTGAGAGCTCTGGAGCTAATTTTTAGTCGTATGCACCTAAAAAAAAAACTGACATTTGAAGGAGAGTCTCTGGGGACTGATGAAAACTCAATGCCTGGCTCCTGATCAGCTGAGAACTCTGGAGCTAATTTGTAGTCGTATGCATCTAAAAAACTGACATTTGAAGGAGAGCCTCTGGGGGACTGATGAAAACGAATGGCTGGCTCCTGATCAGCTGAGTGAGCTCTGAGGCTAATTTGTAGTCGTATGCATCTAAAAACCTGACATTTGAAGGAGAGCCTCTGGGGGACTGATGAAAACGAATGGCTGGCTCCTGATCAGCTGAGTGAGCTCTGGGGCTAATTTTTAGTCGTACGTACCTAAAAAACTGACATTTGAAGAAGAGCCTCTGGGGGACTGATGAAAACTCAATGCCTGGCTCCTGATCAGCTTAGAGCTCTGGAGCTAATTTTTAGTCGTCTCCACCTAAAAAGCTGAAATTTGACGGAGAACTTCTGGGGGACTGATGAAAACGAATGGCTGGCTCCTTATCACCTGCGTGAGCTCTTCAGCTAATTTTTATTCTTATTCCACCACAAAACCTGAAATTTAAGGAGAACCTCTGGGGGACTTGAAAGCACTAGAATGGCTGCTGATGAGAGCAGTTATCTGTATCGTCACTAAGGAAAGCCTCGTTCGCGATGTAGGAAGCTGGGGGACTTGAAAGCACTAGAATGGCTGCTGATGAGAGCAGTTATCTGTATTGTTACTAAGGAAAGCCTCGTTCACGATGTAGGAAGCTGGTAACTGAAATCTAATATCGACAGAAACCATCCCTGCAACATGCTGATCACAATGGAGCAATCCCTATCGAAATCTTTTCAGCGGTTTGGCCGTCCACAGAGCAAAAACAAACAGACAGAGTTTCGTGATATGGAACTCACAGCTGCGGTTTTAGGGTTTGAACAGTTCCAAAATGACTCACGTATCTAATGTCCTCACGACTTGTTGATTCGCTAATACTGATTCAATACTTTTAATTTTCTCGTTCACCACTATTAAAATTCTACTGATAAACCTTTTTTGGAAAATTTACTGGTGATATCTCTGTGACATGAGAATAATCCCCTCAAGTAAATTTACTTTATGCAGTTATTATTACTTCGTTATATTCTTACAAATTTAGAATAAAATTGTGACTTGCAGTGACAAGGAGGACCTAAGTGATGCTTTAGCAGGTAGTGACGATTTGGACTCTAAAGCTGGAAAGAAGATGAAGAAGAAGAAACATAAACACCATAAACACAAGAAGCATTCGAGTGATAAACATGAGAAGTAAGCTTGTAAACGAACTAAATCACTCGTGACTAAATCGTGGAAAACAAGAGTATTGGAAATAACTGTCTATTTCTAGTGAAATATGATTACACTGTTGGACGATTTTTTCCAATACTCTTGTTTTCCTTAAGCTTGTAAACGTTCTAACCGCACAACATGACGTATTAAGCGAACTACCCTCACCCTTCTATAATCCATAGATATTTTACCCTATTTATGAAACATTATCCAATGTTAAACAATTTTTTCTAAAAACAAATCTAATCATTGTATATAAATATTTTATTTATTAACTTCCTTCTCTATTTTTCGTTGATTTTACACGATTTATTATATTTTGTGTTAGGGGAATTGATATACTCATTTGTGTAAGATATGTTTATGCATTCCCTTTTGACCCCATTATTAAAGTCTCTGGGGATGTTTGGACACTAACAACTACTTTGTCAGCTGTTTTTATCGAATTTTTAGTTACTATTTTTAAAACGTTTAGGTATAAGAGTTTAATTCATTTTTTTAGTTACAGGAAGCATAAGAAGAGTAAACTCAAGAAAAAATCTTCAGAAAATGGTAGCGCGAAAATCAAGGATAAATCGAGCAAGTCGAAGAAATCGAAAACCAACTTGGTGCTGAATGGTAACAAAGAAACTGTTAAAGATGACTCGGAGTCGTCAGAAGCGGGTCCTGTGGTTATAGATGACGACTCTGATAGTATAGAAATTACTGCAATTGAAGAGGAAATGAATTTGGAAGATCTAATGAGACAGAAGGTAATCATTAGATTAGCCTGGCTATCACAATAATACTCATTACTTGTACAGACTTTATTCAACTACACGTGTACGAAGAAAAGTAAACATTTCAAAGTGAAGTACAGGTTATACACATGTAATTCCTATGGAGGCTTCATAGCTCATACTTATAGGATATATCCTGCAAGATCAAGTACACAAACTCTGCAAATTCTTGACAAAACGGTTTATTATCTTCCTTGTGCAGATCACCCTTCTGTCTATACCAGACTGTGTTGCAAATCGGCACCATACCATATTCTCACCGTACTCATACCATACCATACGAATTTCTTTCCTATCATACCATACTGTACTATACCAAATCATACATACAATAATATACCATACCATACTCATACCATGTCATAAAAACCGAGTGAATATTGAAATGTCATCCATTTCTGACCTATATTTAAAATTTCAAGTATCTAGCTCATCATCAAAATTTAATTTGTTTAAACAAATAGGTATTATTTAAACAATTTTACAGACACGAAACCGAGTGAATATTGCATTGTGATCCGGTTCTGAACTATTTTTAAAATTTCCAGTCAATAGCTCATCATCAAAATTTAATTTGTATTATTACAAAAAGGTATTATTTAAACAATTTTACAGATGAGAAACCGAGTAAATATTGCAATGTGGTCTATCCCCGACTCACGGTTAAAATTTCTAGACTGTAGTTTACCGGGAAGATGAAAAAAGGTAGTTTTATTCTGGGCGTCTGTGGGTTGACCCACGTAACGGCCGTTTTCGACGCGAAGTTTAGTGTTTTTCCTAAACCTTTGCGCGCTCACTGTGAACGAACGGCTGATCGCACAAAAATCCAATTGGTCTTAAAAGATTCGTAATTTTTCAGGTCATTCAAAAGTGAACTAAAACTTACACGGTTCAGTTAAATATTTTGAGATAAGACATCGTTGAAATTTTAAATTTCGTTTTGAACCCCTTCCCCTTGACCTAGGGTTATGAAAAGTTTCGAGGATCATTGTGGGGCTGGTCCAAACCCAGAAACCAAATTTCGTAATTTTAGCTCAACGTTAACTGGGCAAAGTGGCGCGTACGGCGGACGGACGGATTTGGACATGCTTTGCATGACTAAGACCGGAGGGGGCAGAAAAAAAGGGGGACCTGCTGTGCTTGGCATAGAAAATGCCATAAGCCTGCCCTGGAGATAATGAGCCTGAAAAACATTGTTATGGGCCACTGGCCTAGGTACAATTTTCAAAAGATCAGTGCACAGCAGGACGGACGGATTTTTTTTTAATTCGATTTTCTGAATCTACGTATCTTGAAACGTAAACCAACAAATTTTGAGGGGGGGTTAAAAACTTTTTTTCTTTGGGCGATTCCAATGGTTCATTATCGAAGATAATAAACCAAAAACTGCACATTGTCTATTTTACGAGATTATTTGTTCATTTGTTGATTAGGGGCAAATGGTACTAGACAGTATGAAAAGTACATGATAATAATTGATTTTTATTATAAATTTATGTTTTCCAGGCTTTGCTTCAAGCCAGACTCGGAGCTTACATGTCTGATTCGGAAGGCAGTGCCAAAGACGAACCCAAAATCATTGACTTGGTCGATGATGAGGACGACAAAAAAACGTCTGTGAAACCCAAGAAGAAGAGCAGGTATTTGAAGAGCTTCATTACAAAAAGTACTACGAGTGTACCCAAATACGGGAGGTCGTCGAAAATTGATAAATCCTGTCAAATCATGTGATTTATTAATTATGAATACGTCTTCAAAATCAAATTGAATCATGGAACTGTACACTGATAGCTGTGTATCATTGTACATCACCTAGTTGAAATGCTAGCTTATTTTACTTTAACACTAACAAACAGGATTTACAGGATACCAGAATTGTATTAATATCAAATAAGGCTGCAAATACAATTAATTCGAACATACTCCGAAACCACGAACTGTTCTGACAGAACAACATTTACAATGCTTGGTTACGTTAGGTAACAACATGGGGTTACTACCTGTAATAAAACGAGTGCACCTCAACGTAGGTTTTATTCAGCGAAATTCTGCATAGGTAACACAATAGGAATGGATTTTTCAAGAACACTCTAAAACAGCATGGTAACCAATAAATACTTAATTGATGGGGAATAGGGATAATTCAGAACTGTAGTTTTATCACATTTTCCCCCTCTTCATTTTGGAACGTAGTCGGCAAGATAGCTCGGGGGTTTCTTCACCCTGCTGCTCCGTCGACTCAATTGATTTTCCGAATGCGATGTCTCTTCGACTTGAGGTACGACTTCAATTGGTTCATCTCCACGCGGTGACGTATGACTGGACTGGATGATTTCCGGCGTTTTCTCTTCTACCACCACGTCAGCATGATTGCCTATTCCTGTTGGAGCTAAATGCTGTGTTGATACGGTAATCTCCCGTCCATCTGCTATTCGGATGTGTGCGTAATGTGGGTTTGCCTCTAGTAACTCGACTTCGTCTACTAATGGTTCATTTTTGCTGTGGCGGACATATCTTTTGAGCAAGACCTGTCCAGGTTCTAGGAGCCAGGAAGGTAGAGCTTCACCACTCGGTGACTTCCTTGGGTGTGTGACCATGCGTTCATGCGGGGTTTGGTTTGTCGCGGTACAGAGAAGCTATCGAATCAAATGCAAAGCTTGTTGTAACACGTCTTCCCAATCTTCTGTGTTCAAATTGTACGTATGTAAAGCTAGCTGTATCGTTTTCCACAAGATACCGTTATACCTCTCGACTTGTCCATTGCTTTGTGGGTGATGAGGAGTGGTTCTACTAGATGCTATTCCACTAGAATGTAGGAAAGTTTTGAATTCGCTGGACATGAAAGATGCTCCTCTATCAGAATGGACGTACGATGGCATACCAAACACCGAGAATATTTGCTTCATACTTTGAATACGAGTATTAGCGCTCAAATCTTTACAAGGGATTGCAAAAGGAAAACGGGTATACTCATCTATCACTGTCAAAATGTATGGACGTCGATGTCGTGATGGCAAAGGACCCTTGAAATCAATGTTCAATCTTTCGAAGGGCCTTGTAGCTTTGATAAGATGGGCAGACGGATCGCCTTGAAAATACCTAGGCTTTAGTTGAGCACATGTGTTACATTCGGACGTAGTTTTCCTGATTTCCTCCAACGAAAATTGTAAATTTTTGGTTCAAACCCAATGGTACATCCTGGTAATTCCCGGGTGGCATAAGGATTCGTGCAGTTTTCGGAGATCCCAACCTGACATAGATCCACAAACCCTGGACAACGCATCTGCAACTGTATTATCTCTCCCGGGGCGGAAGATAATGTCGTAAGAGTATGCAGACAACTCCAGTTTCCATCTACAGATCTTCTCATTCTTCACTTTACCAGCATGTTTGGTTGAACATGAATGCGACGCTCTGTTGGTCAGTGATGAGATGGAAATGTCGTCCCATTAGGAAATGACGCCACTTCCGAATAGCTTCAATGATCGCGTACGCTTCCTTCTCGATTATGGAATGATGTTTCTCAGAGCAACTGAGAGTACGAGTGAAGAATGCTACAGGCTTTCCAAGCTGGCTGAGTGTGGCAGATATGGCAAAATCCGAAGCATCTGTCTCCACAGTCATTGGGATGTTGTAGTCGATAGCATTGACCACTGCCGTCGAAATATCTTGTTTGATCCCTTCAAATGCCTCACAGGCCTTAGCATTGAGAGGGAAAGATGATGTATGGACCAGTGGATAGATTTTATCTGAAAAATTTATTACCCATTTAGAATAACGAGAAACATCCCCAAAATTCTTTGCAATGAGGCTGGGTTAGTTGGAGGTTGGATTTCAAGAAATGGGCGTAGTCTCTCTGGGTCGGGTCTGATTTGCCCATTCGAAATTACGTAGCCTAGTAAGCTTATTGACTTCGACTTGAATGTGCATTTGTCTTCGTTGATCGTAAGGCCGTATTTCCTGGTCATTTCGAGAAAACTCTTCAGATTATTATCGTGTTCAATGTTATCATTACCGCATATGATCGTCCAAGTACACATAACAGCCTTTAATACGTTCATTCTTAATAATGCCAGTCAAGAATTTCTGAAATGCTGGAACACCATTGGTAACCCCAAAAGGTAAACGAGTAAAGTGGTACAGTTGTCCACAGGCTTCGAATGCTGTGTAAATGTATTCATCCTTCGCTATGGGGACTTGATGGTATGCGCTGGTAAGGTCGATCTGGCTGTATACTTTGTACTTTGCTACCTCTTCGACTATATCATCAATGGGCAATTCCAGTCAATTTTTTTTATTTTTTTTTTTCCAAAGTACCTTGTCTAATGTTAGCGAAAATCGGGTCCATTTGCCAAGAAATTGTTCACAAAAATTTAGGAAAATAAAAGAAAATTGGTAGTTTGAAAAACAGGCGGGCGAGTGACCGGAGTGTGACGTCAAAAACTTCACCATTATGGATACTAGATTATGAAGCACGGATTCCTGTGGCGTGCGTAAGGTTCAATCCTTGTTACCAGAGCGCCTACCAGCGAAGGTTGTCTACGCTTTATTTTTTTTTTCATTCGGCAGATTGTTTTTATCAAGTACAAAATCGAGTGATCCGTGATTTCTTGTTGGGTTTCTTCAACATTTTTCGTTCTCTACACGTTATAATGGTGAAGAAGGTGTGCATCTTCCCCAAGTGCGAAACAACAGAAGCGGACGGCAAAATAATGATTTCTGTTCCAAGGGATGTGGAGAGACGAACGCAATGGTTCGCCGTGGCTGGAATAAAACGATCATTGACATCTGCGCTTTACTGCTGTGAGGATCATTTTGAAGTAAGTTTTTGGTTGAGGTCTACTACCAAAAGTGCCCCGTACGGCGGACGGACGGATGAAATTTTATTCGATATTCTTGATCTACGTCCTCTGAAACGTAAAACATCAAATTTTGAAGGGGGGTTAAATTTTTTTTTTTTTCGTGCTCGATTCCATATTGAAAATTAAAATCACCATATGAAAATCAATTTGTTATGGCGAACGGCGATAATCAAGCGATAATGCAGAATAGAGAATGCTGGAGTGACGCAAAGATGGAGTGACGCGAATGGATCATTTTTCTTGAAACATCGTGGATACTAAAACTAACTATCCATCCTCGTTTGAGGTGTCAGATGACGTCAAGGTATGAGCGCGCGTAGTACGAACAAGTACTAGTTTTGATTGCATTTCCTACCAAACTTAACGAAAAAACTGATCAACTCATGCTGTTTTCGTAATCTTCACACGTCCCTTGACCGAAAAATACTGTCCTATTGTAAATTTTCGGACACAATGGAATTGCCCATTCTCGGAATGGGAAAAGCGTCATGTAACGTAAACTTGTTGATTGTCTGCGAGTAGTCTATGACCGTTCGTCTTTTACGTGTGCCTGACACAACAAAGGCTTGGGCTCTCCAAGGAGAATCACTTATCTCTATAATTTTGTTTTTTAAAAGGTTTTTTATTTCATTTTCCATAAATTCCAGATCAATTTTCGAGAGTCCCCTCGAACGAACAGCAATTGGCTTGCCATTTGGAATCAGATGTGAAAATATATGAATGGGTTGTACAAGGGCAGCCCTCACACTACCACAGACTTTCAACGAAGGTCTGCTCCCTCCAAACGATATCTCAACTGAAGAGTGATTTTGTAGTACATCATGTCCCAGAATGATATCCGAACACAAATCATCCATGACGTAAAGCTTAACAGATTCGTAAATACTGCCATTGATTTCAATAGGAACTTGACAATAGGATTTAATGTCCGTTGCTAGAGCTAAGGAAGCCATTGATATCCGACCTGAATAGGGGTGCGTTCGTAACGAGGTATTATGAGCTAATGTAGTACTCACAAAACTCAGTGAGCTTATCAGGGCCTCTGCAGGAAATCCGTTTATTTAGACAGGTATGGTCGACTTAGCTAGCGTAGGTGATGAAGTTGCTACTATGGTGGTTAGAGGACCAGCATCCAAAGAAGCGGTTGTACCCTTGGATGCACGTCCGCTAGATAGACAAACCTTTTTAAAATGGCCCTTCTTGAAACAAAGTTTGCATGTTGCATCTAATGCAGGGCAGACTTGTCGGGAATGTCGTGGTCCCCCACAAAAATAGCAGTGATTGTTACTTTTAGCAGCGGCTCCGACTGTATGTTTGTCGCTGGAGATTGTTTTGTCTTCCTTATTAATGACACACTACCTCATAGAACTGATAGGTACTGGATTTGCCGCTTGGTAAGACAATGAATGCTGATGAGCTAGGTCTAAGGTCCTGGCCTGTTTGAAGGCTTCATCCAATGAAAGTGTGGCGTTCTCCAATAGGCGCTGGCGGATAGTTGACGATTGTATGCCAGTGATAAATGCGTCTCTAATACAATCATCCCTATTCTGCACGGCTGTTACATTTTTGAAATCGCAGTCTTTGCTCAGTGATTTAAGAGCCTCAATGTATTGGTCGAGCGTTTCCCCAATATGTTGCCGTCGTGTGGCTAAGCAATGTCGAGCATAAAATAAATTGTGTGGTTTGACATACAGACTTTCTAAGACAGCAAGTGCCGCGTCAAAGCTAGCGCATTCCGAAATATTAATGTAGAGTTTAGGGGCTACAAAATTAACTAAGAGTTGAAGTTTTACCCCATCTGTTAGCTCTTCACCTGACGATGTCAAAAAATTCTGGAAAGTTTGTTTCCAATGAGTCCAGTTTGCAGGAGCGCTTGCATCTGACGGGTCCACTTCCAAACGGCTTGGTTTCAGGAATTTCTTCATACCTAACCCGTACTGTTTAGAATTTCGCTGAATAAATTGTAATAAAACGAATGCACCTCGACGTAGGTTTTATTCAGTGAAATGCTGCATAGGTAACACAATAGGAATGGATTTTTCAAGAACACTCTAAAACAGCATGGTAACCAATAAATACTTAATTGATGGGGAATAGGGATAATATCACACTACCCTCCACGACACTAGCAATTGAACTTTTCGTACATTTTCTTGCTTTTCACTATGACAACCATTAGCCAAATCCAGATTTTATACCCCAAAGATTTTCTAATTTCACGCGTAGTTTGCATAATTAACTGATTCTTATTATAATGGTGCAATAAGGGATTTATTCTGGTTTAAAGACCATTTCCAATGTGACTTTTTGGATCTTCAGGAGTAGAAGCCGAGACCGGAAACTTGAAGCCAGCCGAGAAAGAGAAAGGTTAAGCGCCAAACATAAGAAGAAAGAAGAGGATCGGAGGAAGGAACAGAAAAGGCGAGAAGAAGAAGAAAGAAAAAGGAAGATAGAGGATGAAAAGAGGAGGGAAGAAGCACGAAAGAGGGAAGAAGATAGGAGAAGAGAGGAGGACAGAAAACGTGAAGAAAGGTGTGGGGAACTAGTTTCATTATTGGTTTATAATTTTAGATCAGTAGGTACGTGGCGTTGCATGGACTATTTTACATAATTTGATATTTTTACTAACTCAGTAATATCGAATTTTTATCATCAACCGTCTTTCAGGAGGAGGGCCGAACAGCAAAGGCGCCAGGAGGAAGAGCGGATAAAAAGAGAAGACAGAATTCGGAGTGACTCACGGAGGAGGAGCTCGTCCAGGAGTCGTGACAGGAAAGACGAACGTTTCAGGAGCGATTCCCGGTCTAGAAGGCTGAGCAGAGACAGGACCAGGGACGACAAGTTGGATCACGATAGAAGAAGGCCCGAGCGTGACCATAGGAGCAGGTCTCCTCAAGGTTTGTGCATTCACGTGGATAAAATTTACGTGTCGCTAAAGTATTGACAAACATATCTGATGACATACGAGGTCTGATACCAAAATTAAGTTTCCCCGTCGTATATATCCGGTCAAAATCAAGCAGGAAGCTTGAAACTTGTAGGGCTTGAAAATTTCACAGTGTTGCCACGACACCTAAACGAAATTCCCTCCAAATTTTCGTTTAGGTGTCGTGGCAACACTGAAAGTTTCAAGGCGATACGATAACCTGCACGTTTGTAGTAAATTGGTAAACATGGAGCTTGGAAACTCGTGGAGTGATCCGTTTTTACCCACGGAAGAGATATCAAGTGTTCAAATTCTTCAAAGATTAGAAAGAGTATACGGCCGAAAGCTTGGAAATCATTCTCTCTCTTTTTACATCAAACCTACAACCCTCCAAATAAATAACGGTACTAGTGCATTATACGCCCGGTGAGATGATTATTATAGCCTCCGCTCATATGTTATTCTTGTTGTCGTCGCAACTACCATATCCGTCCCCCATAAATTCCCATTTCAATTTGTATGCAACGTTTTGCTGAATATAGCCTTTATGCTTTCTCGTAGAAAGGTCTTTCAACTACAACAATTTATTCAGCAAAACGTTTTTCTATAATCATCTACAATGGATATTCGTATCTTAAAACCCGAGAAGTTCATCGGATCACCTCATTCGCCGACTTCCGCTAAGGAGTGGAGGTACTTCCACAAAACCCTGACGAGTTTCATCACTGAATCAAAAGTGCCCGAAGACCAGCAGGTCAATGTACTGGTAAACTTTCTATCATTTGAGAACTATGATTTGATTAGCGAATGCAGTACTTACACGGAGGCCATTGACATTCTAAAAGGGCTATTTTCGCATATTTTCGCATACTGTACACATTGTAAGCAAGTAAGTACTAACGACCCTCTGGCTTTTCATATCCAGCCTCCAGCTACGAAATTCAAATTTGCCAATGTTGAACCACACAACGTCATGAAGATTATCTCGAGTCTGAAAAAATCAAATGGCTTCGATGCTTATGGGATATCGACCAGTATGCTGAAGCAGGGGGCACTGGCTTTGGTTTTCCCTCTCACCCATCTTATTAACGAATCGATCGACGTCGGGAAATTTCCGTCGGTACTTAAGGTTGCAGAGGTGGTTCCCTTATTCAAGGGTGGTGAACGTGATTTAGCCTCTAATCACAGGCCCATATCTAAACTCCCTGCTTTATCAAAAGTGTTTGAAAAATCCCTGAAGTTTGATATAAATGAATTTTTTGAGAAAAACAAGCTTTTTAGTGTTTCGCAGTTTGGTTTTCGCCTTGGTAGATCCACCTTCGACGCCATTCAAAAATTAACTGATTTTGTGGCAACTGCATTCGAGGCTGGTGAATACTCTTCTGCAACTTTTGTGGATGTCGCAAAGTGTTTCGATTGTATCTCCCATCCACTTCTTCTGGAAAAGCTCCGTAAATATAATTTTTCTGACATTGCGATTTCTATGGTTGATAGCTACCTCTCTGGTAGAACGCTGGCTGTACGACACAACAATGAGTTGTCACGCTCCTTGCATGTTGAGTTTGGCGTACCACAGGGATCCGTTTTGGGACCAATATTGTTCCTCATTTTCATAAATGATTTGCCACTGTGTCTAGAAATGCAGTCAATTCTATGCAGGCAAAATTATCGCACGCGTTCGCTTTCACGACCTCGCAGCAAAACACCAAATCAGCACAAGTCCAACAAAAATTTTCACAATCCCAATAATGCTGTATGTAGATACCACGCCCGCTTTGGAGCCCAGGCCCGTCGCTGCGATCCTCCCTGCTCGTTCACCCAGAGGAAGCCAGCGGAAAACCAGTAGGCCAGACGCTCTACGCGGCAGACGCTACTGGCCAAACTACCAGCCGCCTATTCATCCACGACAACACCACAAAATATCAATTCCTTGTCGACTCAGGTGCAGACGTAAGTGTTGTACCTCCTTTACAGGCAGACAGGAAGAATACGTCGTCGTACAAATTATTTGCAGCAAATGGGACGGTCATCAAAACCCACGGCTTATATCTATTTTAAGTCGATTTAGGACTTCACCGAACTTTTCATTGGCCATTTATCATTGCAGATGTTTCAAAGCCAATAATTGGTGCAGACTTCTTAGCTCACTATGGTCTACTAGTTGACTTGAAAGGTAGATGCCTCCGTGATTCTTTCACATCTCTCTCAACTACAGGTCAACTTCGCCATACCAGTTCACCAACAATCACAACCATTGGTTCCAATTCTCGTTATCACTCACTTCTGGCCGAATTTAAGGACATCACTCGCCCATCATTCACTGCTGTCACACCTAAACACAACGTTGTCCACCACATTCAAACTACTGGGCCTCCTATACACTCTAGATTTCGACGACTTGATGCCGCGAAATATGCCATCGCCAAAAAGGAATTCGATTAAATGGTGGCCCAAGGAATTTGTCGCCCGTCGAAAAGCCCGTGGGCCAGCCCATTACATATGGTTCCCAAGAAAACTGGCGATTGGAGGCCATGTGGTGACTATCGAGCCCTCAATAAAATTACTGTTCCAGATCGCTATCCATTACCTAACATTCTGGATATGACACACGACCTTCACGGCAAGACAATATTCTCCAAAATTGACCTCCTAAAAGCATACCACCAAATTCCCATGGCTCCGGAAGATATACAAAAAACAGCAATTATCACCCCTTTCGGACTTTTTGAATTCCCTCAGATGACTTTTGGACTATGTAATTCAACATATGTACATTTGGTTGTAGTGTCGCTACAGGGGTACATCACTCTTGGGATACGACAGATATCATAATCGACTTGAAAGAAAAAGGCTTCATTATTATTTCAGCGACGAATAAGTTAGCATGGAGGACAAAGGACCCCTTGGATAATCTGACTTGGATAAAAACTATGACATCAAACCCATACTTGGGTGTAAAGTTAACATAGCGCCACTGCAAGTTAGTCCCGCAGTGCGAAAATTGCCAAGAATTTGGACATACCAAAACATACTGTGCAAAACCATCAAAATGTGTAAAATGTGGCAAACCACACTCTACGAAAGATTGCACTAAACCATCCGAAATCCACCCCCGATATGCCAATTGTGATTCTAAAGAGCACACTGCCAACTACCGAGGTTGTCCGGTTGCGGTTGAAGCCCAAAAGGCAAGGGAGAGGGTGATAAATCAGAAATCGGGACAAAAGAAAAGAGTGACACTAACAAAACCCGGGAACCGAAGGCTAATCTATCAAGAAGGCAATCATTAAAAGTACCAAGTAATCTGGAATCATATGCCTCCATCACCAAAGGGCTGCAGTCTCGGTTGCAACCCACTACAGAACCAAATCAAGTAATTATGGAACAGCTTTTGAAACTAGAGAACCTCATCCTCAGTGTGAGCACTCGAGTGGGTGCCCTTGAAAAAAATAAACCCGTACGGGGCCGTCCTAAAATGCAATGAAAAGTTTGAAAATCATGTGTTGGAATGCCAATGGACTCCTTCAAAGAAGAAAGGAGCTCCAGACGGTTTTAGAATTTAATAACATAGATGTTTGTCTCATTTCAGAGACTCATTTCACTTGAGAATCCAATTGTAAACTGCAGGGATTTAAATGTTACCACACCTACCACCCAAGTAGTAATGCTAGGGGTGGTAGCGCTGTAATCATAAGGGAAAATTTAAGTCACTACGAAAACCTGAGTTTGGGAACAGAGAAACTCCAAATAACAGCAATTACTATAAAAACCCATTCTTTTCCTCTGGTAGTTGCGAGCACATACTGCCCGCCACGGTACCAGCTAGGAGAAGGGGAATACACAGAAATCTTCAATCAATTGGGAAATCGGTTTGTACTTGATGGAGACTTCAACGCGAAGCACTCCTTCTGGGGCTCAAGTTTGATAACCAAAAAGGGCAGGGAACTGTACCAAGCCATACAGACCAATCGATGTCAAGTACATTCGACAGGCAAGCCAACTTACTGGCCGACAGACATAAACAAGGTTCCAGATTTATTAGATTTCTTCATAGTCAAAAACGTCTCGGCAAACTATATACTGGTAGAAGAGAATGAAGATCTAAGCTCCGACCATTCCCTAGTAATACTGACACTAAGTGAGAGGGTAATACAAATTCCATACAATCCTGTGCTGGTCAAAATTCAGCTTGCCAAAAATATCAACCTGCATGCCCCATTGGAAGCAACAGAGGACATTGATCGTGAAGTGTTCAATCTGGTTATGATGATTCATGATGCAGCATGGAATAATACTCCAGTAATGCAAAGAAAAATCAGAGGGATCAACTTTCCCCGTGAGATAGTAGAAAATTTCTGCTAGATAGTAGAAAAGATAGTAGAAATGATTTAATCATTTCTGAAAAAAGGAGCGAGGAAGCGATGGCAGACAAGTCGGGCACCAGCCTACAAGAGAGAGTGGTATAGACTCGCCCAAGAACTACGAGATTTAACACAACTAATTGAAAATGAATCAACTGAGCAGTACCTTAGTGAACTCACCAGTGACCAACACACTGACTATTTGCTGTGGAAAGCAACAAAATATTTGAAAAGGCCGATCATCCAAGCATCTCCAATCAAGGACCAGAATGGATCATGGGTTAAAGACAACCAGAGCAAGGCTGATGTTTTTGCAACTTATCTATCAAACATTTTTATGCCTAACTCCCCTGTATCAGGTGAACAACTGGAGTACACAACTCCAGTAGAACCCTACATCACAATTCCACCAGTTACAATCAAGGAGGTGGAAAATACAATAAAGGTTGAAGTTAATACAAAGAAAGCACCAGGATATGACCTGATCACAGGACAAATCCTAAAGCAACTACCCCGAAAAGCCATAATCAAAATTACAAAAATAATCAATGCTACGCTTCGCCTGAAATACGTACCCCAGCTTTGGAAGATAGCCGAGGTTATTATGATTCCAAAACCAGGAAAACCGCCTGTGGAATGCACATATAACAGACCCCTGTTTCCAGTATTGTCCAAGTTATTTGAAAAACTGCTTCATAAAAGGCTCATGCCGCTCATTGAAGAACGTCAATTAATACCTAGCCACCAGTTTGGATTCAGACAAAAGCACTCAACAATAGACCAAGTTCACAGAATTACCAGCATAATAGAGCAAGCGCTTGAAGAGAAAAAGGTCTGCTCTGCCATCTTTCTCGACACGCCTATAGCTCAGCCAGTACCAGGTCAGTCACCCGAAACATATTGCACCTTTCTTTTAGATGAATTAACAAAATGCAGAAATACCATCGGCTATATATAGCCGATATAGCATATATATATAGCACATATATGTGTGACCGGTAAAAGGCCCTTTGAACATTTTTAATTTCGTTGACTGCTGAGAGCATATTATGCTCTCAGCAGTCAACGAAATTAAAAATGTTCAAAGCCTGAATAGCGAACTATTGACTAAAATCGAAGAGTTACACAATAGCAAGCCTGAGAAGGCGGTGGGAGAAAACCTGGCTGCTGAAACAAGTAATAATTATTATTTGGATGAAGGGGAGTTCACTTTAATTGAAAATGCACGGGGGGGGGGGGGGGAAGGAAAACTGCCAAAAATCCAACAGATAATCAAAACAAAACTGAAAAAAAAGTTCAAATTAAGGTGAAAACTCCAGTAGACTCTAAACCCCCACCAATTTATCTAAAAAATGTCAAAGAAACGTATAAAGTGATTGAGGCAGCAGTCCTGGAACAGGCTCCACTGTCTAAGGTCACCATCATGAGGGATGACCAAATTAAGGTTAACACAGCCAATTCTGAAGGGTTTAGGCATTTGAGCGAATTCTTAAGGAATGAGGGGTGTGAATTCTACACTTATCAGGATAAGCAAACAAGGCCCTACTCAGTGATGGTCAAGGGCATCCACAAATCAATATCTGAGTCCGAACTTCAAAGCAGATTTGAATCTGAATACCCAACACTTGGAAAAGTGCAGGTTACACGGAAACTACATCGGTTGAAGAAAGAACCATTGGATATGTGCATCGTAGCCTTCAAAAATGGAACCGATGTCAATGATATTCATAACATTAAATCTATTCAAGGGGTAAAAATCTCTATAGAAAGCATTAGGGCATCCAAATTTGTTGTTCAATGCCATACCATACTATCATACCATACTGTACTATACCAAATCATACATACAATGATATACCATACCATACTCATACCATGTCATACAAACCCAGTGAATATTGAAATGTCATCCATTTCTGACCTATATTTAAAATTTCAAGTATGTAGCATATCATCAAATTTTAATTTGTTTAAACAAATAGGTATCATTTAAACAATTTTACAGACAACAAACCGAGTGAATATTGCATTGTGACCTATTTTTAAAATTTCAAGTCAATAGCTCATCATCAAAATTTAATTTGTATTATTACAAAAAGGTATTATTTAAACAATTTTACAGATGAGAAACCGAGTAAATATTGCAATGTGGTCTATCCCGACTCACGGTTAAAATTTCTAGACTAGTTTACCGGGAAGATGAAAAAAGGTAGTTTTATTCTGGGCGTCTGGGGGTTGACCCACATAACGGCCGTTTTCGACGCGAAGTTTAGTGTTTCTCCTAAACCTTTGCGCGCTCACTGTGAACGAACGGCTGGTCGCACGAAAATCCAATTGGTCTTAAAAGATTCGTAATTTTTCAGGTCATTCAAACGTGAACTAAAAATTACACGGTTCAGTTAAATGTTTTGAGATATGACATTGTCGAAATTTTAAATTTCGTTTTGAACCCCTTCCCCTTGACCTAGGGTTATGAAAAGTTTCGAGGACCATTGTGGGGCTGGTCCAAACCCAGAAACCAAATTTCGTAATTTTAACTCAACGCTAACTGGGCAAAGTGCCGCGTACGGCGGACGGACGGATTTTTTTATTCGATTTTCTGAATCTACGTGTCTTGAAACGTAAACCAACAAATTTTGAGGGGGGGTTAAACAATTTTTTTCTTTGGGCGATTCCAATGGTTCATTATCGAAGATAATAAACCAAAAATCAGGGAACTTGGGTACCAGGCGCAGGCCAAGAAAATCTTCGTTCATATGCTCAAGTGTTGCAAGGCGCTCAAGTGGCTCAGCAGTATCCACCTCCGGAAAAATGCCAGGCTGATCCACTGAGCATTATTCTTGACCGGCTAAACCAAAGTGACCAGAGATTTGTAGAAATTAACAGAAGACTTGGAGTCCTTGAAAGCAAGAATCCCCAAGGCCAGTCCAAAAGAAAATCATGAAATTCCTGAACATTATGACCTGGAACGCCAATGGGCTTATGCTTAGGAAAAATGAGCTCATGGTCGTCTTGGAAATTAACAACATAGACATCTGCCTAGTGTCGGAAACTCACTTCACCAAAGAATCCTATTGCAAATTAAGAGGATACAAATGCTACCATGCTCTCCATCCAAGTAATTGTGCTCGGGGGGGGGGGGGGGGGAGTGCTGTACTAATAAAAGAAACGCTCTGTCATTACGAATATGCCGAAGTGGAAACAGAAACGTTCCAGATATGTGCTATCGAGGTGAAAATGGCCTCCTACTCAACTACAGTGGCAAGCATCTACATACCACACACATATCTACACATCATAAAAAAGGAAGCCTTTGCAGAGGTCTTTGGACAGCTGGGTAACCGGTTTATCATTGGAGGTGACTTCAATGCCTAGAATAAGCATTGGGGTTCTCGCATCACCACTGAACGAGGCCGAGAACTTTACCAATACATATTGAATCATAACTGCGAGCACACTCAGCCGGCAAGCCAACTTACTGGCCAACAGACACCATGAAAATACCAGACCTCATCGATTTCTTTATTACAAAAAATATATCAGCAAATTATCTGGTAGTTAAAGATTGCCATGATTTAAGCTCTGACCTTTCGCCAATTATCCTCTCCTTGAGCGACCTGGTCATCAAAAAACCACACAACCTTGTCTTAACCAATAAAAAAACTGATTGGGAAAAATTTAAAACAGAATTAAATCAGAAGGTGGACCTCAATGATGTATTTGACACCCAGGAGGATATAAACAACGAGCTAACAAAACTCGTCTGTAACATTCAATTCATAGCCGGCCAAAATAAGCCAATCATCAATAGACAGCTCAAGGGTATTAATTATCCACAAGAAATAATTGCCGCTATTAAGAAGAAACGCAAGCTAGACGAAAATGGCAGATAACAAGAGAACCAGCTTATAGAACGGCGTGGTACAAAACTGCCAATGAACTCCGATGGATGATACGAGAAATGAATGACACTACCAACGAGGAATTTATTAGGTCGCTAACAAGCCATAGGGACACGGACTAATCACTTTGGAAAGCAACGAAACACCTGAAAAGGCCAGTGGTTCAAGCTCCCCCAATTAAGAACGAGATAACTAGTTTATGGGTAAAAAGCAACCAGGAAAAAGCTGATGTGTTCGCTGAATACCTAGCAAGCATTTTCACAGCAAACCTGGGTGCTCCCGATGAACTACCATTAGAAGAATCCCAGCCACGTGAACCTGATGTAGAGATCCCTTGGATCACTGTTAAAGAAGTTCAGAAAACAATCCAAAATGAGATCAACCCAAAAAAAAGCGCCAGGCTACGACTGCATAACAGGACAAATCTTAAAACACCTTCCGCGCAAAACCATTGTCAAGATTACAAAGATCATGAATGCATGCATCAAACTACGCTATGTACCACAGCTGTGGAAAATAGGCGAAGTTATCATGATACAAAAACCTGGGAAACCAGCTGAAAAACTTAGATCCTATCGGCCCATCTCACTGCTGCCAGTCTTCTCCAAATTGTTCGAAAAACTAATAAATAAGAGACTCTTGAAGATCATAGAAGAACGCAAACTGATTCCGAAACATCATTATGGTTTCAGAAAACATCACTCAACTATTGATCAAGTTCACAGAATCACAAGCATAATCGAGAGAGCGCTGGAAGAAAGAAACGTCTGCTCCGCCGTTTTTCTGGATGTCACCCAGGCGTTCGACAAAGTGTGGCATGAAGGGCTAGTTTATAAGCTTCGTAAAATGCTACCTACAAGCTATGCAGCACTTCTTGGGTCATATCTTGCTGATCGATACTTTCGAGTTAAACACGATGACGCCTTTTCAGAACCCAAAAAGATCCAGGCAGGTGTGCCTCAAGGAAGCGTATTGGGACCCCTACTTTACCTGCAATATGCCAGCGACTTGCCAGAAATTGAAGAAAACACAACTGCCACTTTTGCGGATGATACTGCAGTCCTGGCAATCGGGGAAACCCATAACGATTCAGTAAATAAACTAAACCGTTCCATCTCTCGCATTCACACCTGGACAACCAAATGGAGAATCAGACTAAATGAGGCAAAATGAGTGCACGTTGACTTCACTAATAAGAAATGCAACTATGTGCCTGCTTACCTTAATGGACAGGAAATCCCACATGCTAACGAAGCAAAATATCTTGGAATGACACTTGATGCCAAACTGAGATGGAAAGAGCATGTAAAAAAGAAAAAATCCGAGCTCACAGTAAAATTCAGAAAAATGTACTGGCTCATGGGTAGGCGGTCAAAAATGTCTATTCATAACAAGCTCATTCTGTACAAACAAGTCCTGAGACCCGTATGGACTTATGGTGCACAATTGTGGAGATGCACTGCACCTAGCAATCGCAACATTATTCAGCGCTTCCAGAATAATGTTCTGCGTTCATGCACAGATGCATACAGATACTTTCGTAACGACCGATTACACTACGAGCTTCAAGTGGAATCGGTCAATGAGGTCATACGCAACCAAGCCATCAACCACTTAATGACGCTACCAGATCTCGTCAACGACGAAGTTGTCCGACTCCTAGACACAGATGATCTACACCGAAGACTGAAACGTACCAAACCGCATGAGCTTGCTCAACTAATGTGAACACGTCAGAACAATATAAGACTAAGTGATGTACTTTAGTTTTGAACATTTAATTTAAAATTCAACATACTTGGCGCCAGGGGCGGCTCGTGGGCTCAGAAACTGGTGGGGCACCAGGGCAATATTTAGGTGCATACCTACCTATTAGGTACTCACTATAGGAACTAAACTCAAACTACCCTTACAGCTAAACTGCTTCATAATTAGTGGTATGCAGCTCTTAGCAAGTCAGGAAACATCGTTCTCCAAAGAGTTCTCTTGAGGAGAGGGAAGGTTACTGACCAGTATCCAGGATTACCGACGAGGAGGTGGCTGCAAGGCAATCCCACCTACCCACCCAAATAATTATCTTCAAAATGATAGGAAGAATAAAAGAGAAATTGTGACTGTACGAGTACTATTCAAAGAGTACATTATAAAGGTAGTCAAAAAATTATATTATTGGAGTTTCTATTACTTACTGGGGTTTTTAAAAATTAGCAATCGCGACCATCTGCTTCCTAGCCGAGTGGTACCTTGAAAACCCCCTCTAAAAATGTCCTCTTATGCCCAGATTGCACATACGTTTTCTTATCCAATCGTATCAAAACATTTTGAACGATCACAGAACAGCAAGATTGATTTCAACTAGCTTTTAGAGTTCGTTGGTTAGCTCAAACAAAGCTCGAGTCAACGAAGTCACCATCAGTTTCAGGGATAACAAATAAAACAGTATTCTCAACGGTTGGCTGAGCTACATAATAATATTATGTATATTACTGTTATTAACGGTTATTAACTGTTATTAACTTACAGAATGTAGAAATCAACAAATGAGATTCCCTTGGGCGAATAGTGATCCACTTCTTGACGACTAGCAAAGCGTTCACGCGTTGCACGTGAGATATTAAATTTCAATGTTTAGTTGATTAATATTATGGAGACAATAATTCACTTTTACTATGATGAGTAAATACGAAGCTAAAAACCACCAGTCGATGCATTCAAAATAATATATTATAACGTCAGGCAACGTTTTGATATCATTCTTATCGAACATGGAAGAAAGCATGGAGGAATGAAACTCCTTCTTCCTTGACAAGGAACGATTCAACGATCGATTGTTTTCGGCGTTCAACTTGATTCGATATTTTGGCCACCGCCCGGAATGGCTCCTATCTCCGAACACAGGGTGCCTTCCCCCACCCCAGGAAGCGCCTATACCTTCAACATTGAGACTGGGGCACTTCTGGTCGATCCGATAATCGACTTTTTTAATCGATAAATCGAAACAAAATGCGTTGAGGACACGACTTCTATCGAAGTCAGACGAAATAGCCGCCCGCCTGCAAGAGCTCAGTGGAAGTGGGTAGTCATGGAAGAAGGGAGATCTCCCTTCTTCCATGGTGGGTAGTAGTAGGTAAGATTTTTTTCTCCTTGTTCTATGTTTTTTCTGTTTTCCTTTGCAAATTTTTGGGTGGGGCGAGGGCCAAGGTGGCCTTATGGACGAGCCGCCACTGCTTGGCGCAATAAAATATATTAAAGAAAAAAAAATCTTTCTCGACGTTACCCAAGCGTTTGACAAAGTGTGGCATGATGGCCTAAAGTATAAACTGAGAAAATCACTACCATCACAATATGCTGAGCTGTCTGGTCACAAAATGTCGTGGTTAATGGGCAGGCGATCAAAACTGTCTGTGCAAAATAAACTAACCCTGTACAACCAAGTCCTAAAGCCAGTATGGACTTATGGAGCGTCGCTGTGGGGCTGCACAGCTCAGAGCAATCGGAAAATTATTCAGCTCTTTCAAAACAGTGTACTCAGGAGCATAGTTAATGCACCCTGGTACATTCAGAATGATAGACTTCACCATGATCTAGAGGTGGAATCTATCTATGAAACTATGAAGAAAATTGCCATCACCCACCAAGAGCGACTAAGGGGTCATGTCAACATCGAAGCTGACCATTTCCTGGATGTAAGTGACCTACTGAGAAGATTGAAAAGAAGGAAGCCTCACGAACTAACACAGTGAATGTGAAGTAATGAATAGTTCAACAGTTATCTGACTCAACAATTAACAAACTTGTTAGGGATGGTTTGACTTGTTCTGTATCTTGTTTCGATTGCTACACGTAGTAAATAAGATCAAAACTAAATTGCTAATAAGTTGTAAATTTGGTGTAATAAAGAATGTTTTAAAGGAAAAAAAAACTTAGGTTTGGACGTTTGTATTTAACATACACCGTAACGTAAAGTACTTAACATTCTTGTTTCAGGTAGGGACCGTGATCGGAGGCGTGATCACGAACGGGATCGCAGGGACAGAAGGTCGCTCAGTCGTGACCGTGATAGAAATCATTCTTCCAGGTAAATTTTCTGTTTCTATTTTAAAATAATTACATTTTAGCATATATCAGCAAGCGTTTTCAATTCTAGCCCGGACTAAATATGCCACTCAAACGTGGGTATTCAGAAATGGTTAACTGAGACTGTTGGGAATTAGAAACGGTAGATCGTGAATAATTACAGAAGCTGAGACAGGGGTGATTGAGCGCTGTGCCTTCACTTTTACTCAAAGACTACCTCACACGTATTTAACCACATTCTATTCAATGCTTGCACCAGAGCGTGTGCACTTAACATTCATCATCTAATAGTTAACAAATGCTCAACTTATTTTCAGGCACAAAGGCAAGAGACCGGAAAAGGATAAATTCAAAGATAGTTTATCGGAAGGACTGAAAGATGAGAAATCATCTTCATCTGATGATGAGGAGTAAGTACCTACATCTTAATACACATCAATATGTTACCGCCTTGAACCGATGTTACTTTTCTTAAAATAATGTTTACTATGTCTTTAGATTAGCTAACATAAATATAAACGAAGACGAGGAAGACGAAGAAGAAATCATAGAAAAGAGGCGAAAGCAGCGAGAAGAATTGCTAAAAGTATGTTGACGTATATAACCAGTTGACACTTGATAATTTTTTATTTATGGTGACTAACTACTGAGAATCTTGAGAGAGATGTCAACTTCACATGCACCTTACCCTGACCTTCACATTATTCGGTCAAGGCATCGTATCCTGAGAAATCAGAACAAAATTCAGGTTTTCCTGAAAATCGACAATACCCCAGCAACAATGGGATAATGGGTACCTACCTTAAGATCACAGCAAACAGAATCGACAAAATCAGATAAAAATCGAAGGAGTGGTCATATAGTATTAAATAAATTGTAGACCATCGCTGAGCTAGTTACGCCCCCCCCCCCAATCATTCGGAGATGACCGTGTACTCACCTATTTGATCAATAATGTATCTCATTGCTCCATTTATTTCGTTTAGTTTGTTAGTTTAGTTTCGTTTAGTTATGGGACTTACAAGCATATATTTTTGTGCTCCGCTCATGCGCACAAATGCTGCCAACTTTGTTTTTTCAAATGGAAACCCACTTTTTTTTATTGCAGATTCTGATTCTACGTCAAATTTCATGAACTTTTTACTTTTACAACATTTTTTTTTTCTAGAAGCTCCTAAAGTTGGACTAACCGCGTTTGCTCGTAATTTCGATAAGACGGAAAACCCCCAGTGTGGCTCATGAAATTTCATTATTTTTGGGCACTGAATCACGTGGTGATATCAGTTTTTTTTATTGGACTTGATTAAACCAATATTACAGCCAGAAACATGGTTGTTTTTAAGAAAAATCATTTTAGTTTTTTTCCTCGAAGAGGGACGGGAGACCCCTTGTCTCTGAGATTAAGAGATCTATTGTGACTTAATCCCCAACTTAGTTTGGACCCTACTAATGGCCTCTTCTTTCACAAAGTGAAGGAGGATGCAACAGCGGGACACTTGCAAAGTATATGCTCCGCTGTTTCCACCTCCTCGCGGCAGAGGCGGCATTCAACTGTCCTGACTTTACCTATTTTGTGAAGGTGATACCTTAAAGGTTACCTGCGAGCTTGCGAAGGTCATTGGGCCTCAGGGACAGGAGTGCTTTAGCATGTTTCTTGGGAATGGTTATTAACCTCTTGGCTTTCCTCTGCTTCGGAGAGTTGGCCTCCCATTTCTTGATTTGTTGGGTTATATAACTCTTCCCTATATAAGTAATCCCCAGCTGGGGTTCATGACCGATTGGGTAGGACTCCGATCCCTTTTTGGCGGTAGGCTTCTTCATTGCCCTTAATTTTAGTTATTGTTAGATGAGTGTTTAGGCAGTTTTCTAAATTATCTTGTTAAGGCCATTGATTTATTTTATTTATTCATTTGGGCTTGGGACCGGCTAAAGCGGGCTTAAAAATAAATCCTACTCCTCGATGAGGTGTCGCTCGTCTAAAAAGGAAACAAAAGTTTTTATAAAACCAGTTAAATGGAGAAATTTGACATAAAACCAGTCATTCCTTCGAAAATTCGCTCTTACAGCCATGTTGCATGACTGTGGATTTTTATAAACTGCAAAACGTTTACGAATTATCAAGAGTTTCTGTAGCGTCCATTGTCGACTTTTTACTTAGCGTCTTGGGGCAGTAAGTGAAGATTCTAACTTAACGCCAATCCCCGTGCCGAGTCCGCCTCCACCTCAAGAACGAGATGACACATCTACGAGGAAACGAAAGTCACGTTTTGAGCCAGAACCAGAGTCGGAAGCGAATCCTCCGCCTTCCAAACTGCCTCCGATGAGATCCGACAGGTGGGACATGTTTGCCGAAGCTGACACTCCTGTTGCCCACAACGTAAGTGACTTTGCTACACTCGAAATTCAATCATTCTGAATATTTTCTGGTAGAGCTACACGCGAGACGCTCCTAAGTGCTGCTAAGGTCAGTGTACCATACAGGACGCCCAGCTATTGGGTTGGTCTACTTTAATGGGAGAAACGTGGGAAATTAACTCTCAAACAGTTACGTCAAACGAATAAACTTGTAGAATTTTACATGTAGCATTCAAACGGATAGTAACGATAAAATTTGTAGGCATGAGTAGCCAGAGAAGGTGAGGTAGAAACCAACATCTTAAAGCCGATTTCACCAACATTTTAAATCACGGTTAACGATCCGAATCGCGATTTACGTTCGTTAATCATGATCCGAAGTGCTAATGGATTTCACCTCATTCGGTAAAGCATTAACCGTGATTTAGAACTAACCAGCCAAATTCGGCTGATTAGCGTCCTTAATCATGATTAGATTGTCTTTGTTTACATCAAAGTTTCTACCTAAACAGTGCGTTTACCTACATCAGTGCTGTTCCTTACTTATTTTCGTACTTTCGTTCCGTACTTTTGTTTGTACTTTTGTTTGTACTTTTTGACGTGAAAATGTATTTTCTCTGGCCTCCCAGCGATGTTGTGTAACGATTAGTACGGATTGATTTTCACATCAACCATTCCGTAAGTAATGGTACAATTCCGTAAGTAATTGTAACTCCGTCTGTGTGCATCCCACGGTAGTCGTTCATCGCTCCTTTGAATCGTTAGATTTTGGTTTATTATCTTCGATAATGAACCATTGGAATCGCCCAAAGAAAAACAATTTTTAACCCCCCCTCAAAATTTTTTGGTTTACGTTTCAAGATACGTAGATTCAGAAAATCGAATAAAAAAACTCTGCAAATTCTTGACACAACGGTTCATTATCTTCTTTGTACAGATCACCCTTCTGTTTAGATCATTAGGTCTAAATGTCTAGATCCTAAATGTTTGATTAATTATTATTATGAATTATCACTAATTATTAATAATTTTATCAAGTACCTAGTGAAAATTATTACGATTTATTGTGAGGTATTAAACATTAAATGATGTATTAATCATACAAATTTTGTATTTATTATTAATAATTATTAATATTAATTATGATTAATTAATACCATATAATTCTGAGGATTTTAATACTACGTCGGTAATAATTTTTCTATAAAAGAAGTACCTACCAACAAACATTCGAAATTACCTTCATTTCCATAGCACGAAACGTATTTCAGAACAAAAAACTCGACATCACTAAAACCAGATGATGTTCCTCCCCTGGCTACATTATTAGGAAAATTGACCAACCTTTGAGCCGTCATTGTGAACGAACGGCTGGTCGTACAAAGCTGCGGATGGTCTTAAAAAATTCTTAGGAATACACTCTATCTAAAAATGAAATAAAAAACACACCGTTCTATATGAATTTTTCGAGTTTTGGAATTTTCAAAATTTCAAAATTCGTTTTGAACCCCTTCCCCTTGACCTAGGGTTATGAAAAGTTTCGAGGATCATTGTGGGGCTGGTCCAAACCCAGAAACCAAATTTCGTAATTTTAACTCGAGGCTAACTGGGCAAAGTGGCGCGGACGGCGGACGGACGGATTTTTTTTATTCGGTTTTCTGAATCTACGTATCTTGAAACGTAAACCAACAAATTTTGAGGGGGGGTTAAAAAATTTTTTTCTTTGGGCGATTCCAATGGTTCATTATCGAAGATAATAAACCAAAAACTCTGCAAATTCTTGACACAACGGTTCATTATCTTCTTTGTACAGATCACCCTTCTGTTTAGATCACTAGGTCTAAATGTCTAGATCCTAAATGTTAGATTAATTATTATTATGAATTATCACTAATTATTAATAATTTTATCAAATACCTAGTGAAAATTATTATAATTTATGGTTAGGTATTAATAATTTGTATATATTATTAATAATAATTATTATTATTATTATTTATGATTAATTAATACGATATAATTCTGGGGTTTTTAATACTACGTCGGTAATAATTTTTCTATAAAAGAAGTACCTACCAACAAACATTCGAAATTACCTTCATTTCCGTAGCACGAAACGCACCTCAGAACAACAAACTCGACATCATATTGTAAATTGTTCACGAGCAAAATCAACAAAATAACTTTTCGGGTATAATTTCGTAACAAGACTGACAACAAGATTTTCAATATCAACAACTTGGATCTAAAAACATGTGTGTTGCCACACTGCTCCCCTCTTTTTTTTTTAGGTTTTCAGGTCGCCGTTCTAGGGATGCCATCCACGGGGTTCTGAATCTTTTGGGGCTCCTGGGGCTGGACAACTTGAGCTGGAGCTAGGCGATTCGCATGAAGTAGTCTCTTCCGCCGTCCCATACTTACCTCAAACAGAACATCGTTTTTTTTCTTTGAGACAACCCACGGACCTGTCCACTGGGGTTGCAGCTTGGGACAAATCCCTCGCTTCCGCTTTGGATCGTGAACCCAAACCCAGTCCCCCACCTTGAATGGAGGTTCTTTGGCCCGCCTGTCAAAATGTTCTTTTTGTGTCCTCATCTTCGTCTTCATTGTTGCCCTTGCGAATTCTCGGACGCGTTCCAGGTCTTCTCTCAGTCTGAACGCGTAGGGAGTGGTGACATCTGTTCTTTGTGCTGGTTGGCGAACAAGAGAGTCGGGCAAATTTAAATCTCTCCCAAAAACGAGCTGAGCAGGGGATAGTCCGGTTGTCTCCTGGGGGGTAGACCGGTAAGCCAGGAGAAACAGTGGCAGCTTGCAATCCCAGTCATCTTGATTGTCAGACACAAACATGGCTAGGTATTTGGTGAGAGTCCGGTTAAGCCTCTCTACTAAACCGCCAGATTGTGGGTGGAGTGGGGTGGTTCTTGTTCTTTTTGCTCCCAGCAACCCATTGATCTCCTCCATCAGCTTCGCCTCAAAGTTTCTGCCTTGATCAGTGTGAATCTCATTAGGTACTCCATGTACACTAATGAACTTTTCTATCAAGGCTGATGCAATTGTTTGGGCTTCTTGATCAGGGAGTGCGATTGCGTCAGGCCACTTGGTAAAATAATCAACCAAAACCAAAACAACTCTGTTTCCTTGCTTGGTTTGGGGAAAGGGTCCTAAAATGTCCATTCCTATTCTTTGAAAAGGACCGCCTACAAGTGATTGCTGAAGAGGGGCTGGGCGCGATCTTCCAGGTCCTTTAACCTTGCTGCAGGTATGGCAGGTCTTGCACCAGACTTTCGCGTCTGAAGTCATCCCGGGCCAAAAATAGTGTTGCCTCACTTTTTCCAGGGTCTTCCAAAACCCAAAGTGACCTCCGGCAGGGCTACTATGATATTGGCCAAGGACTTCAGGAACGACTTTTTCTGGGACAACCCACTGCCAATGCGGTGTCTTCCCTCTGGCTTCCCACTTATGGAACAATTTGTCATTAATGATTGCAAGGGATTCCCACCTTAGCACAAGTTGCTGAATCTTAGTGCCTTGGGTTGCCGTTTCCGCTGGTTCAGGTTTGACCTTAGTCTGGACTTTTTTCATGAGCCATTGTAGGCCAGGGTCATCTCTTTGGTCCACCTCCTCGCCCCTCAGGTCCAGGCTATTGACAAATTGCTTGTCCTGTTCTTCTCGCCTGGAACAGTAGGAACAAAAATCTTCACAGGGTCGCCTTGAGAGCCCATCTGCGTTACCGTGAAGTTTCCCTGCCCTGTGTTCAATTCTAAAGTTGTAAGACTGAAGCGTTTCAAGCCATCGAGCTAATTGAGCTTGTGGCCGTTTGAATGTGCAGAGCCATTTCAGTGCCGCATGATCAGTCCGTAGTACAAAAGGCATACCATAAAGGTATTGGTGGAAGTGTTCAATACTTCGCACAACAGCCAGGAGTTCTCTGCGGGTGGCACAATAATTCATCTCTGTTTTACTCAATGCTCTGCTGAAGTAGGCCACTACTTGTTCTGTTTCACCCAGGTCCTGTGATAAGACAGCTCCAATAGAGTGGGCACTAGCGTCACAATCCAAAATAAATGGTTTTGACAAATCTGGATAACCCAGAATAGGTGCATTTGTCATGGCCTGTCTCAGTCTGTCAAAACTTCGCTGGCAGTCCTGGTCCCATACAAAAGGAGTATGCGCCTCTGTCAGTCTGTTGAGGGGGCGTGCAATCTCTGAAAACTTTCCCACAAACCTCCGGTAGTAGGAACACAACCCTAGGAACGACCGCAATTGTTTCTTTGTTTCTGGTACAGGCCACTGCTGTACAGCGCGAGTCTTCTCAGGGTCTGTGCGTATACCCTTCTCCGAGATTATATGGCCTAAGTACTTTGTTTCCCTGGAAAAGAAACTACATTTATCAGGGCGAACCTGAAGCCCAGCCTCTTTCAAGCACTGTAGCACTTTGTCCAGTTTGTGGAGTACAGTCTGAAAATCGGGGCCATAGACAATGATGTCATCCAGGTATACCAACGCCAGGTGGCTTGGTATTACAGCATCCATAAGACGTTGAAATGTAGCTGGGGCGTTACACAGCCCAAAGGGAAGGACGTTAAAATGCCAGAGACCTTTTTGGTACAGGGTGAAGGCAGTTTTTTCCTTATCAGACTCTTTAAGTGCAACCTGCCAATACCCACTCCTGAGATCGAGGGTGCAGAACCAGCTGGAGTTACTCAGGGTGTCCATCAAAGTCTGGATGCAAGGTAATGCATAGGAGTCCTTCTTAGTTACCGCATTCAATTTCCTATAATCGATGCAAAATCTGGTAGTTCCATCTTTTTTTGGTACCAAAACAATCGGGGAAGCCCATGGACTATGTGAAGGTTCAATCACACCTTGATCGTGCATGTCCTTCAACATCTTGTCTACTTCCGTCATCTGAGAATAAGGAATTTTCCGTGGGGCCTGTTTTATGGGATGGGCATCACCTGTGTCAATTGCATGTTGCACAATGTTGGTACGTCCCAATGTGTTACCTGTACTCGCAAAAATAGATTTGTACTTCACAAACAAGGATCTAGCCGCTTCGTAATCCTCTGTCCCCTCTTGTATAGCTGACGATCGCAAGGCATCTTCAATCCAGCTTGTCTCTAATGCCAGCTGTAAGACGCTTTTGGAGCATTGCCATCGTGTCTTCAACTGCATCCGTACTCCCTGTGCACGTACAACAGCATTAGGGAGATCTATGTGGGCTTTTAACTTTTTCAAGAGATCTAAACCAAGGATGCCTTTGTCCCTTATATGGGCTATCAAGAATTTATGCTTGATGGAATGATTACCTATTTTCACTCTTCCTTCAATACAACCTTTGACAGGAAGAGTACCGCCTCCAGCAGTGTAAAGGTGTGGGTAATCTGTTGGCAGATATGGTAAGCCCAATTTCTGCACAATGTCAGGGCGGATGACAGAGACAGTGGCTCCCGTGTCTACCAGCATTGCGCAACTATGACCATTTAACGTGATGTCGAGGAATAGAGCTTCTGATCCACTCCGGATACTTTTAACAAAAACCCTAGGACCTTGACTAGAGTCGACGGCTTGGGCGCGGTCCTCAGCCCTAGCCCACATTAGTTTTCCGGATGCTCTAGCGCTACAATCTTATTCCGAGTAGTTTTGGGGCATAGAGCTTTCGTATGACCACTCATATTACATCCCCAGCACCGTACGTCACTCGTAGCTTGTTGGTTAGGTCCCAATGCTTCAGCTAATTCAGCTTTAGTGAGGGCTTCTTGGACAGTGGTAGGGGCGGTAAGAGCTAATATCCTCCTGAGCTCTATGTCTTTTAAAGCATCCAAGAAGCATTGGACCCCTTTTGCCTCCCGATAGCTCTTGGGGTCATCAGGATAAGCTCCCCTTACCTGTTTTTCAATATCCGAGGCCAAGTCTGCCAACGTTTCCCCAGCTTTTTGTTTCCGGTTCCCTAATAGCATTCTCAATTTGGTTGCCTGACTCCGGAGACCAAAACGCTGTGAAAGTGACTGCACTATTGCCTGGTAATCTGTCCTACGTTCTCTAGGAAGTTCACTCAGAACCGTCAGGGCTGCTCCCCTTAAACTACTAGCCAAACGCCTACCTGAACGATTTTCATCCCAACCATTGGCTTCTGCCGTGACCTCCAGATGAACGAGGTATTCGTCCCATGGCATTTTCCCATCATATGGCAATAGGGAACCTTCGTACGCTAACAACCCTTGCGCAACACTGACTGTCCTTTCAGCTTGGAATGCTTGAGTTTCACATGAATCTGTGCGATTGTTGTTTTCTCGTACCTCATTGACTTGCTGGATAGAGGTCTCTGAATCGTTTACCATCTGGTTTTGGCTTGGAACATCGATCAATTGATCCATTTTTCGAGATAATCCGAGTAACAAACCTTCAAGAGCCGCAACTCTTTGTTCCAAGGTTGGCTCTCCTAGGATCGAGGGAGTTGGTTCCACCAAGAAGCCATCCTCTGGTACAGGCCGATTTCGGGTCGACATTGTTCTTTCCGGCTCCAACCGCAAACGTTTTGGTGGCATAACGCTTTTTTTTTTTTTTTTTTAGATCCCGGACGGGCCCCCAATTGTAAATTGTTCACGAGCAAAATCAACAAAATAACTTTTCGGGTATAATTTCGTAACAAGACTGACAACAAGATTTTCAATATCAACAACTTGGATCTAAAAACATGTGTGTTGCCACAATATTATGATGTTCCAAAGAGCTCGTTAGATGAAAATTGACCTGTATTTCAACCGTTTGATTTAAGATCGTGTTGTGAGGCACAATCTTTGAGCCGTCATTGTGAACGGCTGGTCGAACAAAGCTGCGGATGGTCTTAAAAAATTCAAAGGAATAAACTCTATCTAAATATGAAATAAAAAACATACCGTTTGATTTCAGTTGGCTCAGAGATCTTGAGTGATACACATCGTCTCCGCGTTCGTTATCTTATCGTTTCTCTGTCTCATTTAGATTGTTTTCCGTCTCTGTCGGCAACGTGCGAGGTGCTGGAGTGCGCTCGTATTCGTTGACGTGTTCGCCGCGGCTTTCGTTCGCGGCCTTCTCAAACTGTGCTTTACGCCTCTATCGGTGGCGCGGAGTGTCAAAGTACGCCCGAACGACAACCGACTTTTCGCGTTACACTACATCTAGTTGATCATTATTAGAGGTGAGCCGATAACTCATCACCATGGATTGCGGAAAATGCTGCCGCGTGTTATTTTCGCCCTCAAAAACAGCCACATGTGTAATGTGCAAAGCTGCTTTTCACCCAGCCTGCACCCGGATACGGAACCTGGAAAACTATAAAAAGATGTCCAAAGACACAAGAGAGCGTTGGAAATGTGACACATGTAAAAATGGCGGGGAGGAATCCTCGAGTGGGAACCTCGTAGAACCCGTTAAGGTTTGGATGAGTCAATTGACTCATCTAGTTCCGAACGCGCTTTTCTTGAGATAAATAAAAAACTCAACAAACTCCTATCTGTCGCCGAGGATATAAAGGAGCTGAAGAGTTCTGTCAACTTTATGAGTGACCAGTTCGATGTATTCACCGAGAGGATTCAGAAAATGGAGAACACCATTGAAGGAATATCGAAGGAAAATTCTGAACTGAAATCAGTTGTCTATGAGCTTCAGCTAACAGTTGATGTTCTTGAACAAAGTTCACGAAACAATAACGTCGAACTAAATTGCGTCCCAGAGACGAAGAACGAGGACTCTACTGAAATCGTTAAAACCGCCTCAAAAATACTTGATGTTGATTGTGGTGAAATAATCACGGCTTTTAGGGTTGGTCCTATCCGCAGTGACCGTCCTCGAAAAATACTCGCTGTGCTCAAATCAACTGAAGCGGCCCAAAACTTGATTAAAGCTGCGAAATTCGACAAAAGCCTTACCGCACAAAAACTTTTTAAAGACTGGCCAACCGATCGAGTCTACATCAACGAGAACCTAACCTCCTTCAGAGCTGGTCTACTGAGAAGAGCTAAGGGTAAAGCCAGAGAAAAGGGCTTTAAATATGTCTGGCTGAAGAACAAAATCAGATATGAAATTTTCAAAATTTCAAAATTCGTTTTGAACCCCTTCCCCTTGACATAGGGTTATGAAAAGTTAAGAGGACCATTGTGGGGTTGGTCGAAACCCATAAAAAAAATTTCGTAATTTTAACTCAACGCTAACTGGGCAAAGTGCCGCGTACGGCGGACGGACGGATTTTTTTTTATTCGATTTTCTGAATCTACGTATCTTGAAACGTAAACCAACAAATTTTGAGTGGGGGTTAAAAAAATTTTTTCTTTGGGCGATTCCAATGGTTCATTATCGAAGATAATAAACCAAAAACCCGTCCGTCCGCCGTCCGTGGCACTTTGCCCAGTTAGCGTTGAGCTAAAATTACGAAATTTGGTTTCTGGGTTTGGACCAGCCCCACAATGATCCTCGAAACTTTTGTATATGATTTGGTATAGTACAGTATGGTATGATAGGAAAGAAATTCGTATGGTATGGTATGAGTACGGTGAGAATATGGTATGGTGCCGATTTGCAACACAGTCTGGTATAGACAGAAGGGTGATCTGCACAAGGAAGATAATAAACCGTTGTGTCAAGAATTTGCAGAGTTTATAGAATAGTTTCATGTTAACCAGACGCACTTACCTTCGGTGGTAGATGAGTTGTACAGGATGAAAAAATGAGGGTAAACATTGAAGTCAGCAACACAACTACGAGCGGTACTTTTACAAGTTAGTTACAAAACTATAAAATGTTGTAACAAGAAGAAAAACTCTGCAAATTCTTGACAACGGTTTATTATCTTCCTTGTGCAGATCACCCTTCTGTCCATACCAGACTGTGTTGCAAATCGGCACCATACCATATTCTCACCGTACTCATACCATACCATACGAATTTCTTTCCTATCATACCTCACTGTACTATACCAAAATTTGTATTTGATTTAATCATACATACAATAATATACCATACCATACTCATACCATGTCATACAAACCGAGTGAATATTGAAATGTCATCCAGTTCTGACCTATATTTACAATTTGAAGTGTCTAGCTCATCATCAAAATTTAATTTGTTTAAACAAATAGGTATTATTTAAACAATTTTACAGACAAGAAACCGAGTGAATATTGCATTGTGATCCAGTTCTGACCTATTTTCAAAATTTCAAGTCAATAGCTCATCATCAAAATTTAATTTGTATTATTACAAGAAGGTATTATTCAAACAATTATACAGATGAGAAACCGAGTGAATATATATATATTTTTTAAATTCTTTATTTATAATAAATATACATAGGTACAAACATAAAAATACCTTCACAAGAAAATATTCCCCTATGTGGGCTACAAGCCCGAGTTAGGGAGAAGAGTCCGGTACCTAGCCATACACAGGTCTCTCATAAACTGAACAAAAAAAAGTAAATCAGAACTTCTCTGTTGTCCAAAAAACATTGTGTACAACTCTTACCAAATTAATTAACTAATTATAATTACTTACAAAGAAAAGAAAACATTGAATTATTTTTACAGAAATTATTAGATTATAATACTGTTAAAAATGCTGTCAGCGAAATGGGATTTCATCAACTTGTTGACACGTTGAGGATTCTCCAGGAGGCTGATTTTCAAGCTGATTGGTAACGCATTGTAACACTTCGCCCCGAAATACCTATAGCTATTAATCCCAGCAGTTGTGGCACAACGGGGGAGGATCGTGGATCCAAAGGCCTGATAACGGGTCGGAGGATCATGACGGGGTAGGGAAAAAGACCTTTCCTTCAAAACTTGTCTAATCGAGGAAAGCACCCTAAGGTGATTGAAGATGGAATTTTGTGCCCAGCATACTCCTGCGTGCCAAAGAAATAACAGTACCTTCGAGGACTGGCAATTTGTTGGCAAGATTGGGACCTACACTCGTATAATGTCTGTTAAAAAGATCTGCACATTCTGACGCATACTTCTCTGCATCGACGCTTTTGCCTTTTATGGTTATGTTCCGTATGCGGTTGCTTTTTCTAGGGTTATCAATGATTTCGTTTATTGCATCCCACGTTTTTTTAATATTTCCATTAGCTTCATCCATTTTATTTTTGCTATAATTGTCTTTGGCTTTGGCAACTAAAGACTTAAGTTTCTTCTTGTAAGCTTCAAAGAATATTTGGAAATCCCTATTAAAAGGTTGTTTTGCATGGACTCTATACAATTTATGATATTTACGAATGGATACTAATAGAGCACTAGTCATCCACGGCTTCAGGCATGTCGTTTTAGCATTTTTAGGTTTCCCTGCATTTGAAGCTTCACCTATCATAGTCAGTAACTTGTTTGAAAAAATTTCACTGCACTTATGCACATCAGTCGAGTCAAGCAAGTCAGTCCATGTTTCATTAGCGAGTAGTTCATTAAGTTTATTAATATCGGTTCTAATGAAATGGGCAGGTTTTTGTACCAGATTCTGGACATCCCCGGGATCAGACATCCACTTAATCATGGTACCTAAATGATCAGCAACTCCCGAGGCCACAACCGCGCCAGACAACTTTTCATAGTCCTTGATGAAAAATGTGGTCAAGACAACTCCCACCTCCAGCAGAGCGCTCGCTCGGTCTTGTAATAGTATTAATATAAGACAGGAATTGCAATTTGGCTAGTAAGTTAATGTATAATTCACTCGATTCATTCGAGTTTCCATCACCCCTAATATCAATATTAATGTCACCTATTATGGAACTATACTTGTCTGACATATTTTTTACGACTTTATCCAGGTTGCAATGTGGTCTATCCCCGACTCACGTTTAAAATTTCTAGACTTTAGTTTACCGGGAAGATGAAAAAAGGTAGTTTTATTCCGGGCGTCTGGAAGTTGACCCACCTAACGGCCGTTTTCGACGCGAAGTTTTGTGTTTTTCCTAAACCTTTGCGCGCTCACTGTGAACGAACGGCTGGTCGCACAAAAATCCAATTGGTCTTAAAAGATTCGTAATTTTTCAGTTCATTCAAAAGTGAACTAAACATTACACGGTTCAGTTAAATATTTTGAGATATGACATTGTCGAAATTCGAAATTTTAAATTTCGTTTTGAACCCCTTCCCAATTTTTTCTTTGGGCGATTCCAATGGTTCATTATCGAAGATAATAAACCAAAATCCGTCCGTACACCATACGCCGTCCGCGGCACTTTGCCCAGTTAGCGTTGAGCTAAAATTGCGAAATTTGGTTTCTGGGATTGGACCAGCCCCACAATGGTCCTCGAAACTTTTCATAACCCTAGGTCAAGGGGAAGGGGTTCAAAACGAAATTTAAAATTTCGACAATGTCATATCTCAAAACATTTAACTGAACCGTGTAATTTTTAGTTCACGTTTGAATGACCTGAAAAATTACGAATCTTTTAAGACCAATTGGATTTTTGTGCGACCAGCCGTTCGTTCACAGTGAGCGCGCAATGGTTTAGGAGAAACACTAAACTTCGCGTCTAAAACGGCCGTTAGGTGGATCAAACCCCCAGACGCCCATCATTGAAACTACTTTGTTTTCATCTTCCCGGAAATTTTACCCGTAAGTCGGGGATTGACCAAATTGCAATATTCATTCGGTTTCTCATCTGTAGGTATAATTGTTTGAATAATACCTTTTTGTAATAATACAAATTAAATTTTGATGATGAGCTATTGACTCGAAATTTTGAAAATAGGTCAGAACTGGATCACAATGCAATATTCACTCGGTTTCTTGTCTGTAAAATTGTTTAAATAATACCTATTTGTTTAAACAAATTAAAGTTTGATGATGAGCTAGACACTTGAAATTTTAAATATAGGTCAGAACTGGATGACATTTCAATATTCACTCGTTTTGTATGACACGGTATGAGTATGGTATGGTATATTATTGTTTGTATGATTTGGTATAGTACAGTATGGTATGATAGGAATGAAATTCGTATGGTATGGTATGAGTATGGTGGGAATATGGTATGGTGCCGATTTGCAACACCGTCTGGTATAGACAGAAGGGTGATCTGCACAAGGAAGATAATAAACCGTTGTGTCAAGAATTTGCAGAGTTTTATTTCATATTTAGATAGTTTATTCCTAAGAATTTTTTAAGACCATCCGCAGCTTTGTACGACCAGCCGTTCGTTCACAATGACGGCTCAAAGGTTGGGCCTGTCAACACGATCGTGAATCAAACGGTTGAAATACCCCAAGCAGCACAGCGACGTCGGTCTGATTTCCATCCTGCCCACCCGAAGATATCATGGATGACCTAAGGAATCAAGGATTCAACATATTGGAGGCTACTAACTTGCAAAAGAAGGAAAGGTTTTCTAATGATCAAGGAGTGCAAACTACCGCTATGAAGGGCTTGCCACTCTTCATACTGACTTTTCAAAAAGACGAAAACATCGAGAAAATATTCCAAATTGCTACGATAGCACACTTGAAAGTGAAAATTGAACAACTCAGAAAAACATCTAGCATGATCCCACAGTGTAAGAAGTGTCATGGTTTCAATCATACACAGCGGTACTGCCAAATGGAGCCCAGGTGTGTGAAATGTGCAGGCAAACATACCACAATTACCTGCACCAAGACTAAGGAAACGCCTCCAAAGTGCGTGAATTGCAAAGAAAATCATCCAGCAAACTATCGCGGATGTGAGGTTGCCCAGGAACTTCAGAAACTGCGAGATAATACGAAAAAAACTCCTCAACAGCCAAAGGTAGTGGAGAGAAGGGGAAGTACATCCCAAAGAAAGATAAGCCTAGTCATGAATGAAAAGGAAAGTAAAACTCTAACTTATGCTCAGGCACTTGGTCGGGGTGAAACCCGTAAAATGAAGGGGCAATCAACAGACGAACTTCTAGCAGCCATTCTTAGCAGAATGGACGAACAAAACAAAGATGTCAAAGCCCTAATTGAACGAGTAAATAGGCTTGAAAAAAAAGTTATTAGTAAAAAATGAGCGCACCTAACATTTTACGAGTCGTCACCTGGAATGCGAATGGCTTAGGGCAGCGGATTTCAGAACTGGAATTCTTTCTAAACAACGAACACATTGACATTTGTTTGATATCCGAAACTCATTTCACGCGATCATCATTCTTGAGTATTAAAGGGTTCAGCTTTTACCATTCAACTCATCCTGCCGACCGTGCGCGTGGGGGATAAGCTGTGCTTATCAAAGAAAACATCAAGCACTATGAACATCTCAAAATCGAGGAAGATGAAATGCAGGTAGTATCAATAAAACTGAGAATAAAAAATCATGAAATAAGTGTAGCTGCAATTTACTGTCCACCACGGTACTCACTGACAGAAGAAGATTACAAACATCTATTTAATGAGATAGGACGAAAATTTATTTTGGGGGGTGATTTCAACGCCAAACATGAATACTGGGGATCAAGATTACAAAACCCCAAAGGAAAGAAACTGTTAGCTGCGGGGCGAGAACTACATTGTGATTTTCACTCTGGAGGAGGACCCACCTACTGGCCAACAGATAACCGAAAAGTACCAGACTTGATAGACTTCTTTGTGGTGAGAGGGCTTTCCAGTAACTACATACATACTGAAGACAGTGATGGCCTGATGTCAGATCATTCGCCAGTAATAATGTCACTTAGTGAAACGGTGATACTGAAAGAAACGACACCGAAACTAAGCAGCAAACACACAAACTGGCCATTGTTTAGAGAAATACTTAATGAACAAACAAACCTAGATGTGTCACTAAGAACCCCTGAGCAAATCGAGGAGGAGATGGACACCTTTATAAACAGCGTCCAACAGGCAGCTTGGGCTTGTACGCCATTAAGTAAGAAAATAACCAGTAAGCACAGCAACTATCCCATTGAAGTGAGGGAACTCGTGAGGGCGAAAAGAAGAGCTAGGAGAATTTGGAAGAGGTATCGTACACCTGAAAATAAAAGAAACTTGAATCGGCTATGTAATGAACTGAAGACAATGACCAAGAAAATCAAAAATGAGACTCTGGCCAGGTATCTGCACAGCCTCACTCCCGAAAAAGATACTGAATACTCTTTATGGCGAGCTACAAAAGATCTGAAGCGGCCCAAGGTACCAGTGTCCCCTATTAGATGTGCAGATGGTACATGGGCAAGAAGTGCAAAGGAGAAAGCAGATCTCTTTTCAAAGTACCTGGAGGACACATTCAAACCCTTTGATAGGCAGACTGAAGAAGAACATACAACGGAAATTGAAAAGATTGATAAGTGCACAATACTACCTGTAACGCTAGCTGAAATAAAGAATGAAATAAGGACCAACATAAATTCCAAGAAAGCCCCAGGATACGATTTAATAACTGGGAAAATACTGAAAGAATTACCCGAAAAAGGTCTCCGAAAGTTACTTCACCTTGTCAACGCTTCATTCAGATTAAAGTACGTGCCGATGCAATGGAAAGTAGCTGAGATAATAATGATACCAAAACCAGGCAAGCCTAGTGATGACAAGAAATCATACCGACCGATTTCTCTCTTGCCAGTCATATCCAAGCTTTTTGAAAAGTTACTCCTCAAAAGACTGAAACCTATTATAGAAGAAAGAGACCTCATTCCATCACATCAATTTGGATTTAGAGAACAACTCCACAATAGACCAGGTACACAGGATCACGAACCTGATTGAACGCTCGTTAGAAGAAAAGAAAATATGTTCAGCTGTATTTCTAGATGTCTCGCAAGCGTTTGATAAAGTATGGCATCAAGGATTACTCGCCAAACTGCAAAGGGACCTTCCGACCCAATTCTTCCAAATTCTTAAGTCATACCTGGCAGGTAGATTATTCAGAGTAAAATACGATGACGAGTACTCCCAACTGAGGAAACTAAATGCAGGTGTTCCACAAGGCAGTGTCCTTGGCCCCATACTGTATCTACTATACACAAGAGACCTACCACAACCAGTGGATACACTTACTGCAACTTTTGCTGATGACACTGCTATTCTTGCAGTTGGAAACTCAGCTGTAGAAGCCACCAGTAAACTACAATCTGCTGTCAACAATGTCCTAAACTGGACTAAGCGATGGAGGATGAAGTTGAACGAAACGAAATCTATCCATATAAACTTCACGAATCTAAAGACGGACGTAATCCCATTAAAGATTTACTCGCAAACTGTGCCTTATGCGGACGAGGCAAAATACCTTGGCATGACTCTCGACTGTAAGCTGAGGTGGAAAGCCCACGTGAAGAAAAAAAAGGACGAGCTCAACTTAAGATTCAGAAAAATGTATTGGTTGATAGGGAAACACTCTGAACTATCAACACACAATAAGTTGCTTCTATACCAGCAAGTAATCAAACCAATATGGACTTACGGGTGCCAACTGTGGGGTTGCACGAAGCAAAGTAATATACAACTTATACAAACGTTTCAAAACAAAGTTCTGCGGTGTATTGTCGAGGCACCTTGGTACGTACGGACAGCTGACCTCCATCGCGACCTACAGATGGAGACTGTTGGCGAAACAATAAAAAAACTTGCGATGGAGCACGAGAGCCGGCTCCACAAACATCCAAACGTCGAAGTACTGAATCTACTGGACAACAGCCGAGACATACGGAGACTGAAGAGGACCAAACCATTGGACCTTGTCATGACTCACTAGTGTGGAGTGATGTGTAGTGGATGTGGATAGTGATCTATATACCACAGAAACGCTCTAATGTATTAGAAAAACGTTGCTAGATGTTGTAATACAGTTGTAACATAAATAAATAAATGATATAAAAAAAATAATACCTATTTGTTTAAACAAATTAAAGTTTGATGATGAGCTAGACACTTGAAATTTTAAATATAGGTCAGAACTGGATGACATTTCAATATTCACTCGTTTTGTATGACACGGTATGAGTATGGTATGATTTGGTATAGTACAGTATGGTATGATAGGAATGAAATTCGTATGGTATGGTATGAGTACGGTGGGAATATGGTATGGTGCCGATTTGCAACACCGTCTGGTATAGACAGAAGGGTGATCTGCACAAGGAAGATAATAAACCGTTGTGTCAAGAATTTGCAGAGTTTTATTTCATATTTAGATAGTTTATTCCTAAGAATTTTTTAAGACCATCCGCAGCTTTGTACGACCAGCCGTTCGTTCACAATGACGGCTCAAAGGTTGGGCCTGTCAACACGATCGTGAATCAAACGGTTGAAATACCCCAAGCAGCACAGCGACGTCGGTCTGACGTCGTAAGAGGTCGGGAAGGACAGGACCTTCGGGGAGGTCAGGACCTCAGGTCGGGCGACGACGTCGTACCGACCTCACCACGACCAAATGGCGACCAATGTGGGGAATGATTTCTTGGTTGTACCGACGTCGCCGCCCGACCTCAACTGACTCAATACAAAACCGACATCTTCCGACAAGGAAGGTTATCTCTCTCCACGGAAATCATTAAGATGGTGGATGGTGAAATACTTGGTGTGAATATTAAACGGTACCTACCAACTCCCGTATGTAATTTCTAGTCTCTTCAAATCATCCGCGGAGAAAAATTTAACGTGAAATCCTCGATTCTGTCTCTCAAAAACCAGTGCCCTCCGAATTTGAGACGTTGTAAATATTTTTTTCAATTTGGTAACTATTGTGAAAATGTTATGACGACTTATTATTTCGCTGGTTTCACTATTAAACTGTTGTATTTCCTTGGTAACTATCAGAGTTATTACTAAATTTGAATTTCAGAAATGAATATATTGGAAAATTATTTAAATTAATCTAACCTCAACCTAACTTGTAATGGAAGATGGAAAAAGATGGCGAACTAGGGATCGAACATATCTCTGTAGTGGCGCCGACCAGAAGTCTACCTCTCGTCGGCTGATGTACAAAACATGACATGTACAAAACAGTACATTGTACTGTTTGGAGGGTTGTAGGAGGCGGTAAGAAAAGAAGAAGTTTTTCCGAGCTTTCGGCTTTAATAAGCCATCTTCAGGGGTAGGTAGGTATTGTTTCCTCAACCCGGTCTCTTTCGTTCAGAACGAAAGAGACCGAGTTGAGGAAACAATACCTACCTACCCCTGAAGATGGCTTATTAAAGCCGAAAGCTCGGAAAAACTTCTTCTTTTCTTACCGCCTCCTACAACCCCCCAAACAGACAAAGGTTTTTCAACCAAAGGAGATAATGAACAATACAGAAAATCAAAACATGTACAGAAATCTATAGTAACGTAGTTCCCAAACGGTACAACAGAATGAGCGCCTGTAGCGTCCGACCTGCGTGTTATCGCCATCGCCATTTCACTATAGATATCCGACGTTGTGGCGACCTCGTCTATCTTTACTACAAATATCCGACGTCGCGGCGACCTCAGCGTTATGTAGTATAGATATACGACGTTGTGGCCACCTCGTCAACCTGTAATACAAATATCCGACGTCGTGGCGACCTCGTCTATCTGTACTATAGATTTCCGACGCCGTGGCAACCAATAGCAGTTGCGTACAGAAATCTCTACGTCGTACCGACGTCGTGATGACGTTAATATTTGACATACAGATTTCTGACGTCGGATATACTACAGATTAGGTAGCAAGTCGTGAAATCCGACCAATTGTGCTGCTTGGGACAGGTCAATTTTCATACTAACGAGCTGTTTGGAACATCATAATATGATGTTCATTAAAACATATTATGGTTTTAATGATGTCGAGTTTTTTGTTCTGAGGTACGTTTCGTGCTACGGAAATGAAGGTATTTTCGAAGGTTTGTTGGTAGGTACTTCTTTTATAGGAAAATTATTGCGGACGTAGTATTAAAAACCCCAGAATTATATCGGTACATTTTATTTGTAATTCATCATCTCTATCATTCAGGTTCTGCACAAAGCAACCCAGGCGATTCCAACAACCGGATATCATATTAATTAATCATAATTATTATTAATAATAAATACAAATTATCAATACCTAACAATAGATTAGAATAATTTTCACTAGGTACTTGATAAAGCAACCAAAAAGCTGTTTGATTATTTTCAACTGATTCCCATGTATTTTGGTGTGCTGAAAACGAAAAAAATACTGAAAAAAATCCTAGACGTCTGGTTTGACCACAAATCGTGAAATCCTTCCTACATTATCGCGATTTTTCGCGATTTCGCGTATTTTCCTAAATCTGTTAACTTCGACTGTATTTAATCGCAGAATATTATTTATGACCAAATAATAACCATAAACACGACTATAAACGAATTCACAGCACATCTGAAGTCTGCAGTAAAATAAAAAACTCCCAAATTATGTCGAATCCTAAGTAGTACCAAAATGGAGTTTCGAAGGTCCAATTTGTAGGTACAGCAGTTTTTTTTCAACTTTCATCTTGAACAAAATCAATCGATGAAGAAGGATGATGCTCAAGCAAGTTCTAGAAGGGGTTTCTAAATAGGTAAACAAGAAAAATCGCACCCAGCGCAAGCAGTTGACAACCAGATTCAACATGTTACAACCTGTTCGTGCAGGCTCCGGCATGCCTATGCCTGATCCAAATGTTGATCTCTCGTCTTCTTTTGTCTTCATTTCTCTTCATTTCGTGTTTGACCGTCAACTGTGCTTGTCCAAATCAGTGAAATGGCTCCACGAAAGTGTAATAACTCGCCTGACTGTTTTTGTTTCATCTGTGGTGAATATACAGTGTTAAAGCAGCAGCTTAATATCACGGATTTTGTGAAAAAAGTGTACTTCGCCTATTTCGGATTAAAGCTTGGGGATCAAGATAAGGTTTGGGCGCCTCATAAAGTGTGCAAGCGGTGCGTCGAAGATCTTCGAAATTGGTTCAAGGGTAAGAAAAAAGCTTTTCGTTTTGGGATTCCGATGGTATGGCGTGAGCAAAAGAACCATAGTGACGACTGTTACTTTTGCTCCTGTGATGTTAAAGGGTATAATTCCAAGTGGAAGCATTCTATTTCTTACCCCAATCTTCCCTCTGCCATTCGCCCCATCCCACATGGTTCTGATATCCCGGTACCCAACCCTCCTGCCACCTTGGAAGAAATCCCTTGCTCCGATGAAGACGAAGTAGTGATACCTGAGCCAGTCGATGAATCAAGTTCGGACTTCGAAGATGATACTGAACCAAAACCTTTCTCTCAACAGGAGGTTAATGACTTAGTAAGGGACCTTAATCTTCCGAAAGATGCTGCTGAGTTACTCGGTTCAAGGCTCAAAAGCAAGAATTTATTATCGCGAGGGGTGTCTTTTTCGTGGTACAGACATCGAGAGAAGAATTTCGTGCCTTACTTTTCTCAGGAGGATGACCTGGTCTATTGCACTGATGTTGAAGGCTTAATGGGCCAGTTTAAGATTCTGTACGATGCCACTGAATGGCGTCTTTTTATTGACTCATCGAAAAGAAGTCTAAAGGCCGTTCTACTGCACAACCGTGGAGTTTATGCTTCTATCCCTGTGGGTCATTCTGTACATTTGAAGGAGACCTATACAAATTTGGAAATGGTTCTTCAAAAGTTGAAGTACGGCGACCATGGATGGCTGGTATGCGGAGATTTCAAGGTTTTGTGCATGCTCCTTGGTCAGCAAGCTGGATTCACCAAATACCCCTGTTTCCTATGCCTATGGGACAGCAGAGACCGTGTGGCTCACTGGACGAAAAAAAGTGGCCCACAAGGGAGCTCACAGTTGGTGAAAAAAATGTCCTCAGGGAAACCTTGGTACCCCCCCATAAAGTTTTATTGCCACCTCTCCATATAAAATTGGGATTGATGAAGCAGTTCGTGAAAGCCCTCCCGAAAGATGGGGAATGCTTCAAATACTTGGGTACTAAGTTTCCAGGTCTGTCCGAAGCGAAACTAAAGGAAGGAGTTTTTGTTGGACCAGTAAGAAGGCTTACCTATAGCAGACACGGACTTCATCGGCACAATGACTCCACCTCAGAAAGAAGGTTGGATTGCGTTTACTGAGGTCATCAATAAATTTTTGGGAAATAACAAGGACCCTAACTTTAGGGAGATTGTGGGGAGAATGCTGAAGGCATTTCAAGCTCTTGGCTGCCTGATGAGCTTGAAAGTGAATTTCCTCCATTCGCACCTCGACTATTTCCCCCAAAATTTGGGAGCTGTAAGTGAAGAGCAGGGTGAGCGATTCCACCAGGACATCAAGGAGATGGAGAAGAGATATCAAGGAAGATGGAGCGTTACGATGATGGCCGACTACTGCTGGATGCTGCAGAGGGACCTTCCAGATGCTGCCCACAAGCGGAAATGTACCAAGAGAAGCCTCGAGGGAAAGAGAAAGCGGCTTTAATATGTTAATGTGAAGTTTAAAGTTAAATTTTGAGTTTTTACACGTTTTTGCAATTAAAAAAATGCACCTACAAGCGTCAGTTTTCTTTTCAGTAGGAATATATACCCCTGATGATGGAACTGAAATTGTTCGAAACTGTGACGTCCTGGAAAAAAATGGAAGTCATTTTCGCATTCAGCGCACCAAAAAACATGGGTATCAGATTGATTAACCAAAACAGCTTTTCAAAAAATATTTTTTGCAGACCTGTGTAATTAGTGATAATTCATAATAATAATTAATCTAACATTTAGGATCTAGACATTTAGACCTAGTGATCTAGACAGAAGGGTGATCTATACAAAGAAGATAATGAACCGTTGTGTCAAGAATTTGCAGAGTTTTTCATCTTCCCGGCGAGCTAGAGCCTGGAAATTTTAACGGTGAGTCGGGGATTGACCATTGCAATATTCACTCGGTTTCTCATCTGTAAAATTGTTTAAATAATACCTTTTTGTAATAATAAAAATTAAATTTTGATGATGAGCTATTGACTTGAAATTTTAAAAATAGGTCAGAACTGAATCACAAGGAAGATAATAAACCGTTGTCAAGAATTTGCAGAGTTTTTTAAATGGATGGTAACGATAAAATTTGTAGGCACAATAGTTTCTTGAGGGATGGACAAATCTAAGTCCTCCCATATACTGGAACTCTATTAGAGAGTTCATTATGGAAAGGCCGTATCTAGTGGCCTTATCTAAGGCCAGCAACTTTTGGATGCTAACCAAACAAGCAGCGTTGACGGAAGTGGCCTAATCTAAAAGTAACGTCAACTCAACTTAGCACGGCGCTTTACACACATCAGAGAATCATTAAAGAAATTAAACACTTCGTGGAGAAAGGTTTGAGCTGGCGATGGCGACTACACGACTAAAAACGCGGCAAAAGGCGCTGCACTGTTATCCAGGAGTAAGGTAAAAGACGATTCGAAAGTTTGCGCCTGGGGAGATAAGGCGCCTTATGTATGAGGCCGGGTAAGTCGAACATGCGCAGTTGATTTAAGTTCGAACCTATCTTCTATGACTTATTACTTAGGAAATCTCTAGAGATACAGGTAGATGATCCTTGACGTTGAGAGATAGCTAATGAAATAGTTAGATAATAATCAATGTGAAAATTGAAGTGGGACTAGCGTAATAATTCCTCTCTGACAGACTGACTATGTCCTTCGTCGTCATTATGTTACTGCAGCATTTGGTTTTTGTAAAACCCCCTACAGTATACTTCAGTAACTTCATAATATGCTCCAATGTCTTTCTTCCAACTTTCAGAGCCCAGGTGTTGTCGAGAAAGGAGGCATCGGAGCTGAAAATCCGTCTCTCACTGACAACTGGGACGATGCAGAAGGCTACTATCGAGTTAGAATTGGTGAAACACTGGATTCTCGCTACGTCATTTACGGCTACACCGGGCAAGGAGTATTCTCAAACGTTGTCCGAGCCCGAGACAGCGTGGGAGGGAATCAGGATGTTGCTGTTAAAATCATTCGTAACAATGACGTCATGTAAGTTCATTGATTGTGATGTTTGTTGTTTACCCTTTCTATGTTCAACTACAATGGGCCTTCATCAGCCAAAATACCAAAATGTTGAATATTTAGGGTTGCTTTGTGTAAAGTCATACGGGAAGAGTTAAACAAGCGAGTTAGGTCGGGAAATCGGTAGTTTACTGGTATATGGACAAGGGACACTGGTAACATCGGGAGGCATTAGACTGAGAAGTGGGATCAATTGGGAAAACCAATAATGGAGAGCAACATGTCATGGATGTGCAGCTCCATGCACTTCCCCTGGGCCTTCAGCCCATCTAGGTTGGCAACTCTGGAGGCAGAAACTCCCACCTCCCCTCAGGGGAGACGTGCCTCGTCCCCCATCACTAGCTTCCCAGCAATCAAACGTTCAACAATTATTTTTCAAAACCCCAAAATCCTACTTGTTAGGTCACCACGTATGCTTTTCTTTTTCCAGTATCAATTTCTATCATTTTCATTTTTCTACAGCCGAATCAGTGCTTTTCTTTTTTTTTTTTTTTTGATTTCATCTTTCTTCATACAGGTTTGATTTATTTTTCACTTTCTATTTTTAAGGATTTTGTTTTATTTCCATTTTAGCAGAGAAGGAGGTTTTCTTTATTTTCCCTTATTTTGTATTTTCTCTATTCTTCAACCTTTTTCCAAGTTTATTTATTTTATTTTATTTTTTTATCATATCCTTGGTTCCCTGGTAGCAGACTCTGCTGACGATATATAATAGGGTTGACATTTTCCAATAAGTCCTATTATATCACAAACATGGCCGTCACATGAGGCCGCTCTAGTACAAGTTAGGGACTACTTTTATGGCCTGCCCTTTCTCTCATTATATTACCCCAACTGGCATTTATAAATTGGGATATAATATTTGGGAATTATTATGTCGGGTGAATTGTGTAGGTGTTTTTATTCGGTAAATATTTGCGAGTGATTAGAAGTGTTATAGAGTAGCATTAACGCATGGAGGAAGTTGGCAGGCGGAAAAGCGCTAGTAGTGGGGAGTAAGGGAAGCTGAGGAAGTGGGCCCACAGAGGGACTGAGGACCCAAGAAGCTCAAGAAGCTTTTGGGGGCCGAACATCCCCCCCCCCCTCCAAGGGAGCACCCCGGGGGCGGAAATGTCAAATTACTGATGAAGCACAGAAATTGCATCTTGGTAAGTTGAGCTTGTAGGGAACATTGGAAAACATGGGGAACAAATGTTAGAGATAAATGGCATTTGCGGATAATAATAGTATATTATACAGCTCCCAACTGCGCCAAAGGTTGCCCTACTAGAAGATGTACGAACTAGAGCGGCAGGAACAATGGCAACCCCTATTGGAACTGAGAGAATTGATCTTGGAATTTTTCAAATTTTGGAAATATTTTGGAATGTTTAGGATTCATTTGGAAATCCGGGAAACGTCTCTCAGCATGGGTTGGAAAAGGTCCGGATTATGCCGCAGTTGGTAGTGGGAATCGTTAATTAGGAATCCGCGTTGGCCAATAGGGCATATTGCACCTAATGATTGGCCATTTGGGCGTGAAGCATTGGTGAAATGTGCATTGGCGTAATGGAAGCTGTGGTGTTTTCTTATGTGTGTGGGTAAAGACAACAGGTAAAAATATGGTTGAATTTTGTTGAAATAACACGTGGAAATTTGGTAAAAATTAGGTTAAGAGAACAAAAAAGGTAAGAATTGGTACGCCATTTGGGTTAGGGTAATATGGGCTCAGATGATGGCTGACTGTAAGCAGAATGACTGCGCGCCTTTGTAATGGGCGGGAAAAGGGGAATTTACAGAAGCTGAATTTGAACCTCGCAAATTCAGTTCAGAAGAAAACCGCCCATCATCCGAACATTGAGAACAAACAGTTGGGCTTACGTGACCGCATGGGGTAGTTGCTTCATTTTGAGTCGGTGATGATGTGTTTCGTTCTTGAGTTCGTCGAGAGTACCGAGGAGGTTTCATCGGTGTAGACGGTTGGAAGTCGGTAAAGTTGAGACGAAGTTGTAGGAATTCCGGGCAAATGATAAATCACCAGATCAGTGATGTTGTCGGTCTTTTGCAGTGTGTTTACGTCGGGGAGATCGAGCGTAAGAACAGAATCGGTAAAAATATGGGAAAACTGGGCGAATTCGAGTACATTTCCATCATAGGGCGGAACTACAAAGCTCTCGTTCTCCCTTTATTGGAATACGCGTCGTCTATGTTCCCCTCCTTACGCCATTCATAAGTACCAATTGGAGAGAGTGCACAGGAAGTTTCTGCGCTACGTGGCGTACAAATCGGGAATCCTCCAGGAAGTCGTAAATTATACTGCCCTCCTTCACAGATGCCACCTCGATACCCTAGAAAGAAGAAGATGTTCTTCGGACCTCGTTCTGCTACTCAAACTTCTCAATAATCAAATTAATTTGCTCTTTGCTTTCTAAAATTACTTTCGTCGCTTCCCAAACCCCCACTCGTTCATCAGTTTTATTTAATATCCCCTTTTCCTCCACAAACTACATTTAGAAACCGTCCTCTTCGCCGAATCCTCCGAAGTGAGAATCTTCTCCTGGCCTCTTACCCACAGTTTGACTTTTTCAACTCTTCCCTTTCAAATCTCATATCTATGTTGTTATCTTCACCTCTTACTTTTCAATAATTTAATTACTTTCACATGATTATGTTTTCGCTTGCTGTAATCCTCCATTTATATAAATTATATCATGATATACCCCCATTGCTGATACAGCAGCTACCGACATAATATAAGGAAGGCCCTCAGCCTCCGCGAGCCAGTTCTCGTTGTGCCTTTGCTGTGTGCGTGTCGCCTGTTACTCCGCGTCCCTGTTTCGCTTTGTGTCAACACCAAGTTCCTATCAAATATACCGAACTACCATCTACACAATTGTGAACTATCCGTCAAGTCTTGTCTATTTCCGAATAAAAACGTTTTAAAAAGTCAATCGGCAAGACAGAAGACGTTTCTGGCGCAGTCGTTCCGGACAAGTGTTTGACACGAAACAAGTGATTCGGGCGTTCAAAGTGAAATCTCGTGCACAAGTTTTCACCGAAGGAAGTAGCAGTTCCAGTACGGAGGACACGCCCAGCTATAAGACACCGACACTCCGACGAATTTCCTGCAGATGACTCCGTGAGTTTCTCAGTACAGTCATTTTTTTAATTCGTCGTTTAACAAAAAAACTTCACACCCCGAAGTTAGAATTTCACACCCCGAAATTCGCCTCTGACTTAACCCCAGTCAGAGTTTAGTTTTATTCCGGACACACCCCGTCCGATAGTTTTAAGTAGGTAACTAATCAATCAAGAAGACGATTTGAATTTGAATTTTTATTCTGGACACACCCCGTCCGATATATACGAAACACGTACAACAAGAAGACGATAACTTGTCATTTTTTTATTCTCTCGCTCCTCAACGGAAGCCCTTATCTTCATACCTCCCTTCTGCAAGCGCATCTTCAGCCCAAGGACAGCCTTCCTGCTCGTCGAGACAACCTTGCTGACTCCCTCAAAACATTTCTTTTCTCTTCCTCTTGTACATTTTTTTTGTTACATTTAAATACCTAACTCTTAATAATATTAAGAGTTAGTTAAGTCAATTTTCTTCTACGATAATTTTTGTTTGTCTTTTAAGTAGCGACCATCTTTAAGTCAAAATTCCCAAATCAAAATTTGAACGGAAGCGTCCGAGCCTCCTAAAATACCTTTTTTACGACCCCAATACCTTACGTAGCTCAAATTCAGACATGTCGAACGAAAATGATAGGACCGCCCCTGGATTTAACCCTGAGACTACCCCTGACGATAGGACAGCCCCTGGATTTACCCCCCCAGCACACCCCTAATGACACGACAGCCCCCGCATTTACCCCACTAACTCCTCCGCGTTGATACAACATAACACCAGAACTTCGAAAAGACTACCTACAAATGATACCAAACTTTTCCGGAGAACCCCTTCTTTTGTCTAGATTCTTAGAGGTTTGTGATAGATTATACGATAGCTTTCACGATCCCCAAGATCCAGTTTTCAAAATTATTTTCTTTTCGATAGCATTTTAAACAAAATTTCTGGGAAAGCTACAGAAGTAGTTTTCTCTCAACATGTACAAACCTATCCCGAATTAAGAAGCATCCTAGTATCAAATTATTCGGACAGAAGAGACTTCTTAACTCTAACGTCCGAGATATCTGGAATGTCCCAAAAATCCCATGAAACATGTTTCGACTTCCATCAGAGAATAATGACCCATCTAAATTCTATGATTGCGTACCTTCAAATCAATAAACCTCAACCTGAGCAGGCCGTACTCAGCGATTTCTCCCGAGATTATGCCCTCCGAATTTTTGTGAACGGACTTCATGAATCCACAGCAGCTTTATTGAGAGCCAGGAAATGTACCACTCTAGATGAAGTAATCATTATTCTCCAAAACGAATTTAACTTTTCCAAAACCGCTCCGAAACCCAACAGTTTGCAACGTCCTAGCAATTTACCACCACGGACTAATAACCCACCCAACTTTAACCAACTACCGAGACCACCTTTCCAATCCTCCACCTTCTTTAAACCCCCTAATAATTTCGTTCAAAAACCGTCCCCTCACACTTCTCACCCCTCATATCGTCCTCCCTTCCAAAGAAACTTCTCCAACCCAGGACAGAACAGACCCACACAACAACCCTACCACAGACAATTCTCTAATGGACAATCCAAACCAAATGGTATGCCTCCCCAGAACCAATCGAGAAATTTTCATTTGATGGAAAATAACCCGGATCCGGAAGAAAACCCTCAAGAGGAAATTCCGAAAGAATCCAAATACATTCCAGGATTTTTCGATGGTAACCCATTTTTCCCTATAGAGAACAACTTAGAGAACCTAACCTTACAGGACCCCGACGAAGTGACCCAAGATTCTGACTCTTTTTTTAGAGGTTACTTCGGAGCAATAAGCTCCAACCCACTGCCCACTGTTGAATTGCACAAAATAGGATCCGATCTGTCTTCAAGTAAATCCAATTAGGTCAAATACAGAACGTTTATTAGTAAGATACTTGAAGTCATAATGCAAAGCAAAACTATTGATTGTTACAAAATTGGTCGAAGCTAGTGTGTTGCTTAGTAACGTAACAGCCAGTCTATGATAATAATAACTGTGGCACGATCTTCCCTTCATAATTTTTCCCAAATTCAATTTAAAAGTTGTAGTAGATACAGGATCATCCCGTTCGTACATCTGTTCAAAACCTGCTTATAAATATTTCCCCAAACATTTGAAACCACAAGAGGGTATTGTAAAAACACCCCACGGTTTTTCTCGCTTCACTTACCAGACCCTTGTACCATGTGGCGAACTTTTTCACCAAAACCACTTAAAATTGCCCTTTACATTATTTGATTTCCATGACCATTTCGACATGCTAATTGGTCTGGATAATCTCAGAGAACTGGGAGCCCTTGTTGATCTTAATAAAAACCTATTCAGAACCCCTTTTGTCAACCTACCCTTAGGTATGGAATTAAAACTCATAATCCATTGGAAACACAAATGCATTTAATTCAGGCCCGAACCTATAGATGACCTACAATTCACCGAACAGGACCCCCCAGAAATAGTTAGGAACAAATCAATCAAACGCTGGGTCGATTATTCGCGTTTCCGCCTTGACCACCTGAATACTGAAGAACGTAAAGCCATCCAAACCCTCATTAGATAATATTACGATCTTTTTCAAAATCCCGAACAACCCCTCTCAGCTACCACCAATGTGAAACACCATATCCGTACCAATAATGAAACTCCTATTTTTGTGAAACCCTACCGTTACCCTAGAATCTTCAATGACGAAGTCCAAAACCAACTAGACAAATTGGCAGCCCAAAAGATAATTCGTCCATCAAATTCACCTTACAATGCTCCGCTCTGGATTGTTCCGAAGAAGTTAGACGCAAGTGGTACTCGAAAATATCGTTTGGTCATTGACTTCAGACGCCTCAATGAAGCCACGATCCAAGACAAATTTCCCCTTCCGAACATAACTGATTTGCTCGATAAACTTGGCAGATGCGGATATTTTAGTACACATGATTTAGCTAGTGGCTTTCATCAAATCGAACTTGATGAAGAGTCGATCACCAAAACAGCTTTCTCTACCGAAAAGGAGCACTATGAATGGGTCCGAATGCCATTCGGTCTCAAAAATGCTCCAGCCACCTTCCAACGGCTGATGAACTCGGTTCTCTGAGGTCTCAATGGAGAACTAGCTCTTGTGTATCTTGATGATATTTTGTATTTTCTGCGTCACTACAAGAACATATCGACAGATTAAGGAAAGTCTTTGATCGTCTACGTGCTGCGAATCTTAAGATTCAAGTCGACAAAACTGAGTTTCTCAAACAGGATCTGCTATATTTCAAGTTCAAGTTCAAAATAACCTTTATTTGTCATTTTCTGACATAAGGGTGGGTTACAAACAGTAAATTACATGCTTTTTGCTCCTACAAAATAAGGTGAAAAATGCAAGTATCGTAACAAAGGAAAGTGCTAGTATAGAAAGTATAGTAAATGAAATCATTTCTGTGGACTAAAAATTAATTTTAAACAGTTTTAATCAACATCGATATATGTGGAGTGTGGTATAATACCTACTACGTTATTTATGCTTATACACATTTCACTTAAATTTTGCTGCACCGTTGATATATATATCATTCACATATTTACAGTGTTGGTCATTTAATGTTATTGTATATTGTTCATTCTGTTTTATTGTGTTTATTGTTGGCGCAATTACTTGGTGGATCAGTCGAGCAGACATAGATTGCGTGTTTTAATAATTGAGCCTATAAATTGATGGAGTCGTTCGAGATCTTTCAAACTGGGGGATCGGATGATGGGGATGGCAATTTCGGGGTAGAGAAGGTAAGGGCATATGGCGCTTCTTGAATATGCGTACAGCGGACACTCAAAAAGGACGTGGTAGAGCGTCTGGTTGGTCACAAGCATGCAGTCCTCACAGGTCTCTTTTGGGTTGATCTTGAGGCTCTTCTTTCCAAATTTACGGACCGCATTGTATGATCCCATCAGTCTTATTTGGGCTAGTAGCCGTTTGTAGGCAATTGGTGCGTCGAGGAGGAGATAATCCTGACATCCAGGGCGTGGGGAGAAAAGGTGAGTATAGGCGTCGCTAAAGTGAGTTGCTGCAAGGCTGGTTAGGTCACGATCCAAGAGGGCAGCTCTGGCTGTGTCCAGGATTACTGGCACAGAGATAGTTAAGGCTCTCAACTCGGACGGAATGTCCGTGTCCTTTCCTGTACAATCCCGGGCAAGAGTTTTCAATTGGGAGAACCAGTTGAACCTCAGATTGTTCGTTTTTTTCTTGTCGAGAGCAATGAGAGATGAGAGGCATATTCTGGGGAATCTTGACTCCTCCATTTTAAGGACTCTGATGAGGAACTGGAAGGCACGTTTGAGTACCTCATAGGACAGTGGGGGCACCCCCGCCTCCAACCGGACCATGTAGTTAGGTGTACAGCGTGGGAGACGAAGAATCCTCTTGAAATACTGGACCTGTACGCATTCAATATCCCTAGAGTACCTGAGGGCCCATATGGGAGAGGAGTACAACAGGGTTCCCAGAACAAATGCCCTAAAGATCTTGTTGATTGAGTCCCAGGAGGAGCATGAGCTGCGACCTAGGGCGTCCACAGCTACACCGGAAGTCACTCTAGCTTTTGATATTTGAGACTGGCAAGCTTTGCTGAAGGTTGAGGAGCCGCTTAGCTGAATTCCCAGGTAATTGGTTGAATTGGTGAGTCGGATGGTTTTCCCACTGTACGTGAAAGGAAGTTTCAAACTTGGGGTGTGCCCGGATCTGCTGAAATACATGACTGTTTTGTCGGTGTTCAGTGTGAGCTTGTTTTTCGAGAAGTATTCGTGAAGAGCTCTCAGCTTGTTCCGAACGTCGCTTGGTGAGTCCGCCAGGATTATTTGGTCGTCAGCATACTCAAGGGTCATGATTTCTGAGTTTGGGCCAGCGCGAATACCTGGAAGACCCTTTCCTGCGAGGAAGGCGCCCATATCTGCCACAAAAATGTTAAATAGAGTTGGAGAGAGAATTTCTCCCTGCAAGACTCCTTCCGTGACTCTGACACTCTTTGAGTAATTGAAGTTTGTTCTTACTGAAATTGATGAAGATTTGTAGATTACTCTAATCATCTGAATAAACTTGGAGCTCGCACCGAGGCTGATCAATTTGCTCCATAGCAGTGGGTGATGTATGCCGTCAAAAGCCCGTCTCAAGTCAACTGCCATGGCGTACATTTTGCGGTCCCTGCTAAAGCACAGCTGGGCTAAACTGGTCACCGTAAATAAGTTGTCGCTGCAGGAGCGACCCCTCCTAAATCCTGTTTGCGACTCAGGTAGTATCCCCTCGCGCTCGACCCACGCCTCCAGGCGAACCAGCATAATTGATGTGTACAGTTGAAGTGAAGTGTTTATGAGAGCAATAAGCCTGTAGTTGAGGGGGTTGTTACGATCTCCTTTCTTAAAAATCATGGTGGCGACAACGCTTGCCCAATTTTCAGGAATATCCGCCCTATCGAGAATTGCGTTATAGAGACCCACTAACAATTCGATCCAATCCGTTGGTAGTTCCCTGTAGAAGTCGTACTGAAGACCATCTCTTCCCGGCGATTTGCCCTTAGGGGCCAGCTTGACTGCTTTGAGTACATCATATTGTGTTATTGGTCCGTCAAGAAGAGGGTTAGTTTTGGGTGTTATTAATAATTCGCACGGGGAGGGGGCCGGGTAGACGGTGTTGAGGAAATCAAACCAGTTGGAAGAGGTTATTGGGCATTTATCTTGGGATTTTGGGAGTTTGTAGTGCTTGAAGGCTTTCCAAAATGCTGGGGCACTGTGAGAGTTCTCGAGGGCTACCCTGAATTCGTTGTTATATGCGCGTGCTTTAAGACGCTGGAGCGTGTGGTATTGGCTCTTCGACTCTAAAAACGTTTGGCAAAAAGGCTCGTCAAATTTTTCTTTTTTTGCAATCCTGTGGAGGCGTTTGTATTCAGCTTTAGCGGACTTACACTCTTGATCAAACCAAGGTTTATTTGTTGCCGGGTTTATTGGGAGATCAAACTTCTTGCAGGTTCTAGACATGCCTAAGTTTCTGGCCACCTTTTTAATAGTTTCTGTGATTGCAGAGTATTGATCGTTTGTGCTGAGTGAGTTCAAGTTGATGTTGGCTCCAAGAAGGGAATCCTTATATTGCTTTGATTTAGAGGGGTCAAAAACGAATATTTCTGCCACGCCTAGACAATGTCTGCCCACTGCAGTCTCGAGTGGGACAGAGGTGGTCAGTTTGAGAGGGAAGTGATCAGAGGGGACAGGATTTTCAAGGAGAACTGTAAGGTCTTCCAGTATACTGAGTGCGCTGATATTACACCATACAAGGTCTATAACACTTTTCCCTTGCTTGCTGATGAATGTGAAGTTCCCTGGAGAGTCTCCACGAGTCCTGCCGTTTAGAAGTACTAAGGCTCTACTCTCGAAACATTCCGCCAGCTTTGACCCATTTTTGTCCTGTTTTATATCGAGACTAGATCTACGAGTCAGGAGCCGGCAAGACCCCAGAACCTCGTCCAGGTCCTCATTAAGGTGCCCCATTCTGCAGTTCAAGTCACCTCCTATTATCAACGGGGTTCCCTGATATGAAAATAGAGTATCATCAAATAAATTGTTCAGAGACTGTAGGAAATCCTCAAAATCGCGGTCGCGGCGGTAGATAACACCGAGCACAGTCCTCACCCGACGCATGTTTACCATCAGAAAAATACACCATGAGTACTGGCATATGACCTTAATTACTTCGACTTCCTGCTGAACTAGGACGAGAATTCCCCCACTCGCTCGGCCCCTAGCATGTTCTCGTGTGGCTACCTGTGTTATGCATCTAAAGTTTTGGAACATGCGTGGAACACTTGCGTCGTCTTCCAGCCAGGTCTCTGTCAAGCAAATTATTTGGTAATGATGAAGGTTGATGTCTGACATCTTTAGAGAGTTGAGACCGTGGATATTCCAGAAGAGCACTGAGACAGTTGGGCTGGTGGAGTTCGTGTTTAGGTGCGGTGGTTGAGGTGGAGATACAGAGTGTGATATATTGTTAGAGTCAACTTGAGAGTTTGGGTATTGTGTGTGATCTGCTATATTTAGGTCATATAATAACCCCTGAAGGTGTACGTCCAAACCCAGACAAAATAGAAGCCGTTAGAAAGTTCCCTATTCCAAAGACTAACACAGAAATTAAAAGATTCTTAGGCCTTTTAGGTTACTATCGTCGCTTCATAAAATATTTTGCCACCCTTACCAAACCCATGACGATGGCCCTCAAGAATGACCCTAAAGTAAAAACAACCTCTCCAGAGGTCAAAGCCAGCTTTGAAACCTGTAGAGAACTTCTCTGCAACGATCCCATCCTGAAATACCCTGATTTTAAGAAACCCTTTTGTGTGACTACTGACTGCAGTAATGTAGCGGCAGGAGCAGTGTTATCCCAAAATTTTGAAGGAAACGACCTCCCGATTGCCTACGCAAGTAAGACACTAAGTGAAGCTGAAAGGAAATATTCTACTATAGAAAAGGAACTTTTTGCTATCATTTTTCTCTCAAAACATTTCGCCCCTACCTTTACGGACATAAATTCACACTATTCACTGATCATCGCCCTCTGCAATGGCTTTTCAATATAAAAGATCCCAATTCAAAATTATATAGATGGAGAACGAAAATTAGTGATTTCGATTACACTATAATCTATAAGCCCGGCAAATCCAACCATGTCGCGGATGCCCTTTCACGTATCGAACTCAATAATCTAGAAACCGATAACCAAACACCTAGTCCCATGAGTTTTGATTTCGCTACCCTGAGTCCTCAAACTCAAATAGACATCGACCAACAAATAGCAGACGCTTTACCATCATCCCCCATACCTGCTAGTGATCATGATTCAATGGTAAGAATCCTTCAAGAACCAACAGATTCCGCTGCTGAAAGAGCAATAATTGATAATATTGTCACTACTTATCGTCAGTCACTAGAAGACCCCATTACTTCACAATCTGTAGTAGCAAACGCTGGTAGCATTTCCGAACCTGAACGTCCTAATCAACTCTCAATCCTGACGAATGACGAAGCCGTCAACCACAGTCTAAATCAAATTGTCATTAAATTTGTTAAAAATATCTCTAGAAATCCCAAGGTTGAGAAATTATTTGGCACAAGAAATAGAATAAATTGGGAAATTTCAGAAATTAACCTTGAATCAGAAATAATAAGTTTTGTCAAGGAATACGTAAGACCCAAGATTACCTAAGTATGTATTCTGTTTTTATCCATAACGACCCTTCAGGTCAAATGTTTGAAAAATTCTCATCAATTATGGCCAATACCTTCAAGGAATCAGAAATCGAAATGGACCACTGTACCCAACTGTTAACTGACGTACAAACTGATGAAGAAATTCCGGAAACAATACAAAATTATCAACTAGGCAAAACGAATCATAGAGGTATAGAAGAGACCTACCAACAAATCAAGAGACGATACTTTTGGCCCAATCAAAAACTTACAATCCAAAAATACATTAATCAATGTGATGTCTGTCTCCAATCAAAGTACGACAGAAATCCCATTAAGCCAAAATTCCAAATTACACACACCCCATCTCGACCCTTCCATACACTCCACGTAGACAAAATCTCCTTAGAAAATTCTAAATTCCTTTCAATATTTGACCTTTTTTCAAAATATGCACAACTCTATCCAGTCAAAACTAATAATAGTCTAGAGGTCGTGAATGTTTTCATTCGACACTTCTCAGCCCATGGAGTTCCGGAGAAAATTATTTCAGATAATGGCGCCGAGTTTCACTCTGCCCTTGTGAAAGAACTTTTGAACCTTCATAAGATACAGATACATTTCATTTCGAGCCAGCACCCCGAAAGCAACGGAGCCATAGAGCGTTTTCACTCCACACTCATTGAACATATCCGCATTCTTAATCTACGCGAAGAATTTCGGAAAGAACCAACAGAAACAAAGGTCAACTACGCCCTTTTGGCTTATAATAACAGCATACATTCAGTTACCGGCTTGACACCCCTCGAAGTAATTCACGGACATACCTCTAACGACACCCTCCTCAGTATGAACTTAGAACAAAGGATTGCGAACGACTATATCTCCAATCACCGAGATAAAATGACTCACTTATACAGAAACCTTCATGAGATTAATTCCCAAACGAAGGAGAAAAATATTTCCACCCGCAACAAAACTAGAGAAGAACCCCCTGAAATACCAGACACTATCTTTGTCAAGAACCGTCAACTACAGAGCAAAACTAAAGTTAAATTTCACAAAGAAACAGTAGAAACTTCCAATCCTTCTAGAGGGACCATACAAATTGTCCCTCGACATCACAACACCCACACTAAAGTTCACATCTTCTTCTTTATGTGCCTTATCCGGCTAACCGGACGTTGGCAATCACTGTGGCGAGAGCGTCGCGGTCCTCTGCAGTTCTGAAAAGCTCCTCCGCACGCTGTATACCCGTCCACTTCCTCAAGTTATTCAGCCAGGAGAGCCGTCTTCTTCCAGCACCGCGCCGACCCTCGATCTTCCCTTTCATAATCAACTGAAGTAGCCGATACTTTCCTCCCCTCAATATGTGTCCCAAGTATGCAATTTTACGGCATTTCACTGTAACCAGGAGCTTCCTCTGAACTTGAGCCCGCTGGAGAACTTCCTCGTTTGAAATGTGGGCTGTCCAAGGGATCCTAAACATCCTACGCAAGAGCCACATCTCAAAGGCTCCTATTCTGCTCAGGGTGGCAGCCTTTAGGGTCCAAGCCTCCGCTCCGTACAACAAGACAGACCATACATAACATTTTACCATTCTCCATCGGAGAGAGAAGCTGAGGTTCTTATCACAGAAAAGATTTCTCATTTTCAAGAATACGGAACGAGCCTTCTCAATTCTACACTTGACCTCCATGTCCGGATCCATAGATTCATTGATGAGGCAGCCCAAGTACTTGAATCTCCTTACTCGTTCAACTCGGCGGCCATTGAGTGTCAACACAGCATCATCATGAGAGGAACGACTGAAAACCATCCATTTGGTCTTCATAATATTGATTGTAAGACCCGCCCGTGGCCAGCACTCGAGAGTCTAGTCAAGAGAAGCTGAAGATCCTCCAGGCTCTCAGCCAACAGCACGGTATCATCAGCATATTTGATGGAGGTGATTCGCTCCCCGTTCACTCTGACCCCAACATCAAGATCTTCAACCACTTCCTTAAATATACGATCTGCATAAAGGTTGAAAAGAAGAGGTGAAAGCAGGCATCCTTGCCTAACCCCTCTCTGGATGCTGAGCTCAGGCGTCACAATATAACCTGCCCGTACCTCGGCCACCTGCTTCCAGTACAGGTTGTGGATGATGCGAATATCCTTCCCATCTACTCCACACTCTTTCAGAACCTCAATAAGCTTTGAATGCAGGACACGGTCAAACGCCTTCTCATAGTCAATGAAGCAGGCAAAGACATCTCTACGCTGATCATGACACTTCTGCATTAGGACGCTGAAGGCAAACAGTGCTTCTCGCGTACCAAAGGCGTGCCGGAAACCGAACTGGGCATCATCAAGGTCAAATTCACACTTGGAGCGGATGCGAGCATGAAGAACTCGCAAAAACGTTTTCAGCATGAGGCTCATTAGGCTTATCAACCGGTAGTCATTGCAAGCTTTGCGGTGCTGTTTCTTGGGAATCACCACAAAGGTGGACTTTAACCACTCCTCAGGAAGCCTCCCAGTCTCATAAATCCGATTGAACAGCTTCACCACCAGATCCAAGTTGTCCTCCTCTATCAGCTTGATTGCCTCCATGGGAATCTCGTCCGGGCCTACTGCTTTCCTGATTTTACCAATGGAGATGGCATGGAGAACCTCCGATTTAAGGATGGATGGACCCTCAAGGTTCTGTTCATCAACCTCTACATCCCGCCGGATATCATTGAAAAGCTGGGAGATGTAGGCCTTCCAGGCATTGACCACATCCTCACGGTCCAATAACGGCCTGTTGTCGGCTCCCAATATCACCATTGGGGCTCTTTTTCTCATCAACCCTGTGATCCCTTTAACCTTCTCATGCAATTGCTGAAGATCATGCTGTGCCTCGAGTTCCTCCATCTCCTCACATTCCTTCAACATCCATTCCTCCTTGGCAGTTTTGATCTCCCCTTTGACCAAGGTATGCAGTCTTTGGTACTCTGTTGCATGACCCTTGTTGGCTCTCCTCAACTCCATCAGATCAAGAATTTGGTCAGTCATCCAGCATCTCTTTTTCACCCGGCCATCAGTTCGTAAATGCTTATCAGTCGACTCCGATATTGCCACCTTCAAGGATGACCACATGGCGTCAACATCAAGGGCATCATACTCCTCCAACCTGCGGAGCTGAGAGTTGATGCCTTCTGACATTGCAGACTTCACAGTATCTGAGCATAGTCTAGACAGATCCTGTCTCTTGGCACGGGTTGACTCCCTGATACACTTAAGCTTCACAGAAATATCTGCAACCAGTGGATTGTGATCTGACGCAATATCTGCACCTGGATAGGCAACCACCCTTTTTACGCAGTTCTTAAAACGGCTATTCACGAGAACATAGTCGATTTGGTTTCTATCACCTGATGGAGATTTCCACGTATAAAGACGTCGCTTGTGGAGCTTGAACCAGGTGTTGGTCACCACCATACCTGAATCCATGCAGAAATGGAAAAGTCGATCACCCCGATCATTGGCAATTCCTAGACCATAGTCTCCTACAAGATCTCCTCGTCTTCCTTCACCAATCTTGGCATTAAAGTCGCCCATGATGAAGGTAATTTCGTTTGAGTGTACACCACTAAGAATGGACTCTAATGCATCATAAAATTGTTCAACCTCTTCGTCATACTTTCGATCGGCTGTGGGGGCATACACCTGGATAATGTTCAGGTTGAAAGGTTGAGCATGAAATTGCACCAGTATAATCCTATCCGAAATAGGTACAACATTTTTCACAAATTTCACATGGGACTCTCTGACGAGAATGCCTACTCCATTCCTGTGATGGGTGTCGCCTTCGCTACTGCCAGAGTAATAGAAGGTACCACCATCAACTGCACAAGTACCTGTACCAGGCCACCGGACCTCACTCATTCCCATTATGTCGACTTTCATTCTATCCATCTCCTTCATTGCATTATGCAGCTTACTGCTGGCATAGAGGCTTCGTACATTCCAGGAACACAATCTTAGCCTTGACTTCACTACTTTGAGCCGGGAGATTCTTAGCACCCCTGACCCATCTAAGGGTCGCCCGGGACTCGGGGCCGTGGTAATTTGATTTCTCGCCATAGTGATATCCTGGGGAAGATATACCGAAGTGTTTTCCCGTTGCCTTCTTCGGTGCTGGTTCAGCCGCCCCTAACATGGGGAACAGACGCTGTTTGCAGCCGCCCAATGTGGAACAGACGCTGCGATTTCGCCATATCTGGCTACCCTCACTTAGTTCGGCCTGCAGGTCAATGCAGTTACCAGGGTGTGGCGCTTGGAGCCATAAGTGAGAGCTGACTGCCCCGCGAGGACCAGACAGGAGTAGACGACACCTATAATGGTGTCTGACCGCCACTACTGAAAGGTACTACTTCTGCGACGCAGACCCTACACCCCAGTTCACATATCAAATGTAAAACGACCCCGGAAAACCCCCGAAGTTAAAACACTCACAGTTCCTTCCGAACCTCTACCTACACCCTCGTCTCAAATCCTCCCCAACCAACGCCCATTGAGATCAGTAACTGCCCCTTGGAGAGGAGGTAAACATCCCAGAAAAACACCTTCTGAGACATCCTCCGAATCTTCTGACACACCAATCAGAAAGAGACCCAAGCCCCAACCTTCTACATCTAGAGAATAATTTGCCTCCCTTACCCGAGTCAGACTACAACGACTCTGACCTCAGCCTGTAACCCCCTGATACTCCTCCAACGCAAGACCACTAACTAACTAACTCATAATTTCAGGATTAAATAAAATCCATCCGAGTATAATTCAACCCCAAACCTTGTTTCAAGCCCTCCAAAAACTTGAACCTTTCTACAAAAACCGCTTACCAGAATTTAGTGGCGAATCCCTGTGGGAAATTCAGAATCACATAAAAGTGAAATGTTATATTGGTACGGACGAGATAATACATTTTCTTGACATCCCCATCCTTGAACCCGAAGATTTTCAACGGTTTTTCCTACAACCTTTACCGACACAACTTGGTGACTCCTACGTTACCATCCTTCCAACTACGCGCTACGCCATTAAATCACGATCAAATTTAGACATAACATTTCTTCATACCGAGTGTGAGCCTGGACTGAATCACTTCTTATGTTCCAACAGCCTACAATTAACCGGAGAACACAACTGTGAAAATAAAATCCTTCTTGAAGGACTAAACAGTCCCTGCGACCTCATAAGTTTAACCCAGCGAGAAAATCACGTCGAATTCTTAAATGAAGCCCAACGTTATCTCCTCCTTTTTCCATTCGAAGATCAAATAACAATAATTTCTCAAGATAACATAGAACACCTTCGACTACAGGGTATTTTCCTTATATCCCCTGGAAACGATACAATTTTATATACAAATAAAACTCTGATCGTTCCCTCATCAAAATCGTTTCATAACCCCTCTTTGCTCCGCCATGAAAAGATGCCTTGGTATCTCAATAGAGAACCGTCAGTTAGCATACGAGTGAAAAGTCTAAAAACACTAACTGCCCCATCCTATCCCATTCATTCAACAAGACATACTGTAATGCGATTAATAACTCCTAGCTTTTGGACAATCTTACTATATTTCGTACTTGTGCTGTTAGTAGTGTACACGTTAACACGATATTACCGACACACTCGTTCCTTGGCTATGAATCCGTGACTTCTTGTGAATATCCAGGTTAACCCCTAACCAGAATGTGCTCCCTTAGGTTTCGCTTACTCATCATATGCCTTTGTAATTACTTTTTACTACTAACGCAACTTAATTTGTACTACTCAACTCGTTATTTCCTTATTATTGTGTTACTTACTATCTCTTCGGTACACCATTGTATTGTTGTATTGTATTATTGTATTGTATTGAATTATTATATTGTATTCTATCATTTACTTTTGACGGTGCTTTTATATTGTTGCAATGTTCGTAATTTACTACCCTCTACTATGCTCGTCCGAGCTATTGTAAGCGCACAGCAACTCAATCAAAGTCAACTCTATCTCAAATTGAATGTTTGTTTTGCCGAAAACATTTTCTTTCTAAGCAAATGTTTTCTTTCTTAAGGGGGGAGGAATTATATCATGATATACCCCCATTGCTGATACAGCAGCTACCGACATAATATAAGGAAGGCCCTCAGCCTCCGCGAGCCAGTTCTCGTTGTGCCTTTGCTGTGTGCGTGTCGCCTGTTACTCCGCGTCCCTGTTTCGTTTTGTGTCAACACCAAGTTCCTACCATCCTATTATCCGACGTTTGTGAACTATCAAATATACCGAACTAGGTACCATCTACACAATTGTGAACTATCCGTCAAGTCTGTCTATTTCCGAATAAAAACTTTTTAAAAAGTCAATCGGCAAGACAGAAGACGTTTCTTATATGAATGACTTATTATGTAATTGTTTATTGGGCTTGCCCGTGCTTCTAATAAATAAATAAATACTGTCGGGAGTAGCAAGGAGCACGTTTTGCAGGAATCACATCTCGATGACGCATCACCGATTTCGGGAGTTCGTATATAGGCTGACATCTTGTAGAAAAACTTAAGGTAGATCTTGCCTTTTCGAGTCGGGCGTTCACACATCTCCTTATGGCCCTGGAGAATATGTTGCGTCAAAAACGTTTGACGAATGCAAGGGAATGAAATTCATAGATTCGGGTGATTTGTCGGTAAGATGGCCGCCGTATGATGACGTCACACAAGGAGTCGAATTCTAGAGTTGAATAAGCTGATTTCGGGATATTGTCAGCTCCCAAATGACCAATCACCCATCTGGCATTATTGTCAAACGTGTCGGTGCTTACTTTTAGACAAAGTTTCTGGTAGATGATGTGGACGTCGGTAGAAGCATTGTTAACGCAGACTGCTAAGTCCCACTCGGGCAAGATCGCCAATCGACTCGGGTTTCATCGTCGTCAGGTCCCCCTCCCCATCTCTCTCCATCTCTCTCGCTAGTATCGCCGTCGTCTTTCGCGAGCGACTTGGCGATCAGTTCCCCTCTACCAACTGAGACGAAGCCGTACCGCTGTAAATTAACCGAAAACCACGTTTCTTACGCTCAATACGACGAAGTCATCGCAAGTTCAAGTCGTCTTTACTATCCCAAGATACACTTGCTCTCGCAAAACCACGTCATCTCTTTGGGACATCAAGCTATCCCGTGTGCCCCGCGAAGAAACAAGTGAAGTGCGGTAATTTCTACATTTATATCAACGATCCATAACCACTTGCAGAACAATTTAAATTCATTCAGTTATTCCTCCATATTTTCATTCTCAACATTCATCATATTTTCAACCTACCATTATATGTCTTTTGCACTAAATCTAAATACCTACAAGTTGGACAATATAAATACATACAATCAAATCATTGTATTTCACCGGATCCACTGAATAAATTGATTATAAATAAAATGTTGGCATTTCATTTATTGGACCACTCTATTATTAATAAGGGCAGCAAAATAAGGGAATATTATTATTGTATTCCAGTTTTGTATTACCGAGCCCTTTCATTTTGGTAGCAGAGCGTGGTTATATGGTCCAATAAAAATTGAATATGCCTAGCGACACTGAAACAGGTACACACCCTAAGGAGGGTAGCACCAAAGTTCCTCCAGACTTTCTTAAAAAAGTCCAACCATTCAAGCGTAGACTAGAAGCTTCGTATGCGGAAGTGAACAATATTTCCAATCAGGGCCTTTCATCCCTTCAAGACCCTACTCGTGTTGACCTTTTCAAGGGTATGTTTAGAGTCCTTGATAGGTACTTCTCTAAATTTGAAACTACATGGGATGAAATTGTTGACTTATATGACGAGGCCAGTATATCAATGTGGTTTCCTTCTCAAGCAGAGGCTGTCATGAAATCTAATGCCCAAAAGTATTACTATCAAGCAAATGCTACTTTTGAGAAGCTCAATGTTCCCTCCTTATCAACTACGTCCAGTTTTAGTAACTCGACGTTTCAAAAGAACTTGCCCTCCATAAAGGTCCCCGAATTCATGGGCGAAATCACTCAATGGCCAAAATTCAGGGACATTTGCCTTTCGTTGGTGCATAATGATGACTCTATTTCCAGCAGCCTCAAGTTTCAGTACCTGAAGTCAGCCCTCAAAGGCACCGCCGCTAGCGTTATCACCCGCTTTTCTATTGAAGATGACGCCAATTATGCACTATAGTCAGGCAGATATTTCTGTGTGCATGGGACTACCCTCTCCTCGACACCCTTCTAATGGGCTGGGTTGGGTCAGTGAACTCTGCTTAGTCCCTGCAGGTATGTATTAGAGGGGAGGGGGCGCTCACCGACCTCAGCCCACTTTCACCCGTGCACACAGAAATATCTGCCGGACTATAGCTTGGAAGGCTGTGATGGGCACTTACGATAACCAACGGATGCTAGCATCATCGTACCTGAATCAAGTTATTGACTACAAGCCTCCACCGGGTAAGACGACTCTAGACTCCCTTCAAGCCTTCCGTTCCAGTGTTTCTGACTCGATTGCGGCCTTCAACCTCCTGAAAGTTCCCGATTCCGCTGAGTTCATCCTCTTTCATTTGGCCTCAAGAGCATTGGATCCTACATTCAGCAAACACTTTGAAATTACTAATGGTAATGTTGAATTTCCTACCTTTCAAAGTTTGGATAAATTTGTTACAGACCGCTGCCTCGCTCTTCAACTAGCATCGGGTGCCACATCTATCGCAAAAATGCCATCTACTATTCCCACTTCACAGCAAAAGAAGCCCAGAAATGAGATCAACCCTAAGCAGTTCAAACGAACCGCTCTCCTTGCCAATGATTCAGCTGGTTCATTGAAAAATGGAAACCAAGGTTCACCAAAGCAGAAGGACCTACCATGCTTCGTTTGCAAAGATGGTTCCAAACATCATTTGCTCAGCTGTAGGAAGTATGATGAAGCACGACCATCAGATCGTATAGCTTGGTTGCAACATTGGTCAGGATGTTTAAACTGTCTCTCCCCTCATCATGCTGTCAAAGATTGTAAGTCATGATGGCACTGTCGGTTTTGTAAAGAAAGACATCACGCCAGTTTGCATCAACACTCCCTCCCATTTCATGCGTCAGAATCTAACAATGCCTTGCACGGAGACGCTGGTGGATCTGCACTTAGCTCCACTGCTGCTGAAGGAAATGTTCTGTTGGGCACTGTGGTTGCTGAGGTGAAGGATGTGAGAGGCTGCTACCAGTCGGTTCGAATTGTGGTTGATTCAGGAAGCATGTACTCCTTCATCACAAAGAAGTGTCTACAGCGACTTGGTTTGTCAGCCAGCAAGTTTCCAAAGAAGATATCAGGGATTGGCCAGACTATATTTGAGGGCGCCAGCGGCAAGACTACTGTCGAGTTGAGGCCATCCAACAGCAAAACGCCTGAGTTAATCACAGACGCTATAGTGGTGACAAACATTACGTCCTACCTACCGAGCATGACATTGCCTTTTGCTATTAGGGCTCGTTTCCACCAATATTCTTTGGCAGATCCGGACTTTTGGCAGCCACGTCCAGTTGACTTCCTCCTTGGCGCGGATTTGTTCCCAGATATCTGCACTGGTAGCTCAGTGTCCTTTGGATGTGGTGTTCCAAGGCTCCTTTCATCGGTCTTTGGTCATATTGTTATTGGAAAATATGAGGATGTCTCTACTACAAACATCTCAACTGTCCTGTTCTCCTTGACTGAACCACCTGATCTGAACAACGAGCTTAGACGATTTTGGGAGCTTGAAGAACCAGCTCCTGCGCCATTATCTATGAGCCATGAGGACATACGGTGTGAAGAACATTTCAATCAGACTCACTATCGCACACTGCAGGGCAGATATGTGGTACGCCTCCCATTCCGAGAGGACACACCAGTTGTAGGAGATTCATCAGGAGTAGCACTCAAGCGCTTCAGGAATCTAGAACGCAAGCTTGAACGCAGTCCTCTGGTACAGGCAAAGTATCGCGAATTCATGGATGAGTACCTAGTTTTGGACCATATGGCTGTTGCTCGGACTCCACCCAGGTTCATTATCCCTCACCATTGTGTCACACGAGAAGTTGGATCAGACGTCAAGCTCAGGGTTGTTTTTGATGGCAGCGTTAAGGTGTCACCATCATCCTTGAATGATCAGCTCCTCACTGGCCCCAAGTTTCAAAAGGACATTAGAGACATCCTGCTCAGTTTCCGCCAGCATCGCTACGTGTTCATGACAGACGCAGTCAAGATGTTCCGCATGATACTGGTTGACGAGGCCAACTGGCCATACCAGAGTATCTATTGGAGAGCATCACCAGCTGAGGCAATACAGGTTTACTCTCTAAAAACCGTTACGTATGGTCTCAGCAGTGCTCCTTTCCTTGCTTTTACGGGTCGAGTGTTCCATGTTGGCAATCGCAGAAACTTGCAAGGGGAAAGAATACACGGTTGCCGTACAATCGGGTTTCTGCACCATGTAAAGTCGTACTGGAAGAGTTAAATAAGCGAATTACGTCGGGAAATCGGTAGTTTAGACTGAGAAGTGGGATCAATGGGATAACCAATAATGGAGAGCAACATGGCCGTCATATGAGCCGCTCTGGTACAAGTTAGGCACTACTTTTATGGCCTACTTTTAGGCACTACTTTTATGGCATTTATAAATTGGGAAATCATATTTGGGAATTATTATGTGTCGGGTGAATTGTGTAGGTGTTTTTATTCGGTAAATATTTGCGAGTAATTAGAAGTGGTATAGAGAAGCGGTAACGCATGGTGGAAGTTGGCAGGTGGAAAAGCGCTAGTAGCGGGGAATAAGGAAAGCTGAGGAAGTGGGTCCACAGAGGGACTGAGGACCCAAGAAGCCCAAGGAGCTTTTGGGGGCCGAACACTTTGTCTTATTCAATTTAAATTGAACAAGCTGTAGCAACTCACACCTTCGGTCGAGGTTATCTAGAATGAATAAACATACTCTGAGTGGCATTAACTTGGTAATAATAATCTCACTTCTACATTTTCAGGCACAAAACTGGTCTGAGGGAATTGGACGTGTTGAAGAGGCTTAACGATGTAGATCCTGACGATCGGTTTCACTGCTTGCGCCTCTTCAGGCACTTTTTTCACAAGAATCATCTCTGCTTGGTTTTTGAACCTTTGAGCATGAACTTGCGAGAAGTAAGTCATTCTTATAACAGTTCTTGTCACTGGCCCCCATCAAAAAGTCGTCTGATCCTCAAGAGTCCTCCTATCCCCCCAAAAAACACTCCTCATAAAAATCACTCCTCGTAAATATCATTCTATAGCAGCCTGAAAAAGTTATGATATCCACTTTCTCCGCCCGCCTTTTTCCTTCCAACTAAAGAGATGTCCTAACCCCGGTTTTCGCCCTTACCATGTTCTTCTTCTCGTTAAGTTAGCAGTTAGCCAGTTGTTCAGTTAGATCTTCACTCTTACCATGTCCTCCTTATTCAGTTAGGCAAACCCTCTCCTTTATTCTTGATTAATTAATTTATAACTTTATAAATAAATAATTTATACAACTTATATTAGTTTTTAAAAAACACTTTATTCGCTAACACAGGTTTAATTGGTCGGAAAACGGGCAAAGTAACGTTCCGTGGACAATTACAAGACAAGACTGCCGTTTGGAGGCTTGAGCGCTCGTCAGTGTTGCCAGACCCGTGCTACCGAAAGTCGCCACCAAATTGCGAAAAAGTAGCGCGAAATCTTCAAAAAAGTAGCCCAAATTCGCGACTTTTCTGTTGTAAGAAAATGACCCTTGTCATGATTATGTACAGATAGGTATAGCAGAAATAAGGAAAGCAGTGCACATTTACGTCTTGATTTATTCAACTGGTTGAATAAAATTGAACAAGAGAACAAATAAAACAAATTCTTGGTAACACATAGAATCTTGCACAGAATAAAAATATTAAAGATCAAACAAACTCAGATCTTAATTTTACATAACTTAAAAATTGCCATTTTTATCACACATAGTTTTCAATAAAAAGGTACAGTTTAGGTCTATGAATTACATTACATTAAATATAGAAATTTTCCAACTTATAAACGAACGACAAGGAGGTTTTCATTAAATTGGACATCATCCAGCTCATTAACAATTTCGTAGTCAATATCTTCCAGTTCCTCTGCCTCAACTTCACGTTCGGGTTCAGGGATGATGTGGAAAATTACGGGAAAATTAAAGCCATCTTGGGCGTGAGAAACTTCAGGTTTGTTCTGATCATCGAAACTTAAATCAACTTTGTTAGCGAATTTCCGAAAAGAAGGAAGCTATTGTTCTTGGTCCAAAATGTTTAATACTCGAATTTCTGGAAGAAATGTATAAATGAAACATAAAATATAACATTATGTAACAATATAAATAAAATGAAACAGTCTGACAAGTGACACCTCATTTGAAAGGTTTTCTAGCGCTGAACACGATGGTGAAGACAGGATTGCGATTGCGTTCTCGAACTGGAGCCCATATTTGAACCATTGGAATCGACCAAAGAACAATTTTTTTTAACACCACCTCAAAATTTGTTGGTTTACGTTTCAAGATAGGTACGTAGATTCAGAAAATCGAATAAAAAAAATAAATAAAAAAATCCGTCCGTCCGCCGTACCAGTTAGCGTTGAGCTAAAATTACGAAATTTTTGTTACGGGTTCCGACCAACCCCACAATGATCCTCGAAACCTTTCATAACCCTAGGCCAAGGGGAAGGGGTTCAAAACTCGAAAAATTCAGATGTAACGGTGTATTTTTTAGTTCATATTTGGATAGAGTTCATTTTTTAGAATTTTTTAAGACCATCCACAGCTTTGTACGACCAGCCGTTCGTTCACAATGACGGCTCAAAGTTGGAGCAGATCGAAAGTCGTCAACGTGAGAGTGAATCGAGAGGCGCCTGTCGGGTCCATTTTCAAATTGGCCCAGCTGATTCAAACAGCACATGGTTCAGCTGATTCAAACAGTACATGGTGTTCAGCGTTGAAAAATCTATAAACTGAGGTGTTTTTTCCAAGATGACAAGTAGCTATTAAGGAGACTATTGTAAGTACCTACCGATCTTTAGTCAGAGAGAACCACACCTGAGGCGTACAGAATAGCTTCATACTTGAATAGGTACTGTACCTATAATTACCCAATAAGTTTAAGTTTGCCCATATTTGAATGAGATGTTCCAAACATTACATTTTACAAAAAAAAAAAAAAAAACAGTTATTTCTTCGAACATGTTCCATATCTACAGCACGCTACACAAAAATGAACCATTACTAGTACTCTAGAACTGCAAACAGGTTATTTAATTTTTTTGTATCTTATGTATTATAGGTTTTGAAGAAGTACGGCAAAGATGTTGGGCTACATGTTAAAGCTGTTAGATCTTACAGCCAACAGTTGTTCCTAGCTTTGAAGCTGCTCAAAAAAGCCAACATCCTCCATGCGGACATAAAGCCTGATAATATTCTGGTTAGTGACTTGAAAATAAGAACACTGTACGATTTGATCAAACGAATTCATTATTCAACTCTCCAACGTGATTTTGTTTAGCCCTAGTTTAATATTTCTAGGTCAACGAAAGTAAACTTGTTCTGAAACTTTGCGATTTTGGTTCGGCATCTCATGTTGCGGACAATGAAATCACCCCGTACTTGGTCAGCAGATTCTACCGAGCCCCCGAAATCAGTAAGAAGCGCAAATAGTTCAACTTCCCACCTATTAATGCTCCTTGTTTATCTAACAAAAATATGTATATCTGGTGTCTCGAATTTCCAGTTTTGGGTATCCCATACGATTTCGGGATTGACATGTGGTCGGCTGGATGCACCATTTATGAACTGTACACTGGGAAAATCATGTTTCCTGGAAAATCCAATAATCAAGTAAGTTGATAAATACCACTATTTATGTAAATCAAATAATTCTTTTAGACTCGGTTGTTAAGTCCAATAAAATTCCTCAGTGACATATCGAGGGGTTACTTGATGTTACTACTGAAATCGAAATTAGAAGAAAAAGAAATACGTTTATTTAAACATACAATGAATTTTTTACAATTCGAAAGGAACAATCTTATAAACATTACGGCATGGTTTTGTCAACTGTCTGCCGGAGGTTCGGGTTACATAATTTTGTATCAAAAGTTAACCTATTAGTAAACTAAAATTATACGTAAACGTAGGACACTGAAATCAAATCTGACAAACTGATGGACAAGCAATATGACACTGTGAAGTATAAAATGAAAAGAAGTTACTTATAAACTAGGCTAGAAAAAATTAAAAATTAAACTCGTTGACAAGGAACCTTCTATAGCGCCAAGCCGACCTACAAAAACTGATCAGGCCGGACCAATTGCTCCCCCCATTCAGCATAGAAACCGCTCTGTCTCTGGAAACAGTGCTACCGCCAAACGCCGACCACCTGAATTCGCCTAGGACCGGGCACACACATAAAAAATGATAAATATCCTCCGGTTCACGGAGGTTACACAAGGGGCACTCCTCGCGGGGGCTGGAATTGAACGGCCTCGCGTTCACATTCAGCAGCTCGCAGCGCCGCTTCACGAGCCATCGTGCTTCATGCAATCCCACGCCCTCCATAGGACGCACGAAACTGACACACTTTATTTGCGGGTCCAGTTCCCTGTAAAGGTTATACCTCTCCGGATCAGCTGCTCTCTGTCTAAAGGCCATAAACTTCTCCTCGCGGTGCCCTGTCACAATTCTGACCGTGTTGGCCTTCAATTGTGCGACGTCAAACGTGCTCATGGGATTGGGAAGACCATCTCTCGCCGCCAAGGTACCATGTAGTTTTTGAATGTGACAAGACAAATGATAAATTACATTGAAATGATAAATTACATTGAAATTACATCCACCGCATTAGAGCAGAGGTTTTACTATCATGGATATTTTAGTGTGGAATTCATAATCATGACTCGAGGAGGCCTGCTATCCTCGAGTTATTCAGAGTGATCAAGTTCACAGGCAGTTTTGGCCCTCGAGGGAGCTGCAGGCCTCCTCAAGCTATTCATCGTCACAATCACTCCAAGGACGTTATACATGGACGAATTTGGAGGTCGAGTCGATAAATTTCTCGACTCCAGGGAGCTTCTCGTATCTCCAAAATCTTATCTCTTGTCAGGAGAGTGAAACAACTGTTTTTGGTATTTATGACGCCGTGGGTAACCAGGCAACTCTGAAATCGGTGCTGTTATATAACAGGGCTGCCAATTCCCCCTCGAGGTGCCCTCGAGTCGAGGAGTGAGCTGAGGGTGAGGTCGGTCTCCAAATGTGTTCTGATTGTTTATGAATAGAACCGCTCATCCTCGAGTGGAGGAAATCGGTTCCTTGAGGAACGACTATGATTTCCGGTCTTATTAGTAGGTATCTGAAGTTTAATAACGAAGGCCTGTGTTACAAGACTACTATTAATTACACTTTGACGAGTTTTTTTTTTATAGTTTCGATGCCAATTTAAATATCATGTTTTATGTTCCCCTTCCTAAGAACAAAGGTATTATTAACTTTTTCGTACATCTACGAATCCTGATCTGTAGATACTTTTGTCCAGCCTTCCAGTATTAACCATTTGGCGAATTTACAGATGTTGAAATTGTTTATGGATCTGAAAGGTAAGATGCCTAATAAATTGATCAGAAAAGGGGCATTCAAGGATCAACATTTCGACAGTAATTGTAATTTCCTATCTCACGAAGTGGACAAAGTGACAGAAAGGGTGAGTCTTTTTTCATTACTTTACATTTTGATTATGAACGTTTTGGGAATTCCACTCGAGAAATTCCGGAATGAATTATTTTCATCATTGGTTTTATTCGTAGTAGTGAATGAATAAACTTGTGTGATGTTCCTAAAAATATAGTATTTACCACAATAAACAGAATCCCTCCGAATATTGTGCCTCTTCCAATTTATAATTTCAATTATAACCTTTGAAGCACCTCAAATATTCCACCCCTTCAATAGACAACTTCTTCTGAGGTTACCCACTATCATCTTGATCAGTACCTTTAATACTAGATTTCCTTCGTTGGATGTTATCTATGTAATAGTTAACCTGCAACTGGCTTAAACCAATCCGCTGGGGATCAAGTAACCATAACTGCTGGCTGGGGTACATTAATCTGGTTTTTTGAACTTAAACAGGGCATTCACGATCTGATTTGTTGTCCGACTTGTGGTCCAACCTCCAAAGTTGAATACGATATTGGAACACGAATGCGTTTGTTGGATTGTTCGAAGTCTAGTTGGACGAGTCGGGGCATCTAGAGGGACGATGCGAAGGTCTGACTTCCGACTGGTGACTGAGTTGGAGCTTGAGTGGAGGGGGTCGGATCAAAGTTTTTATTTGTTCTCTTCCTTCTATTTGTTAGCTTACATTTCATTATTTGTCTTATAAGGGATTTAGTCTTCTTTTACACATTGTTTTCTAGAAGAGATTTATGCATTCCTCCAGTTCTAATCTCGTGCCGCCTCCTGCCGCCCTGGGCTGATGGGGTGGAGGGGGTCGGATCAAAGTTTTTATTTGTTCTCTTCCTTCTATTTGTTAGCTTACATTTCATTATTTGTCTTATAAGGGATTTAGTCTTCTTTTACACATTGTTTTCTAGAAGAGATTTATGCATTCCTCCAGTTGTAATCTCGTGCCACCTCCTACCGCCCTGGGCTGATGGGGTGGGTTGCCCACCTTGTCATGCCCGTTGGTGATGTTTTTGTCTCGCCCCGCACTCCTGATATTCCCTCCCGATCCTCGGTTTCTTCTTCGATTGCCTGCCTTCTTGCCCAATTCAAACGTTCTTTTCAGTTTGCCATTTCAATGCCCAGAGTTTGCCCCAGCATGTTGATGATATACGTTACTTCAATGGCTCGTCTTTTTCCCATGTGATTACTATTTCACTATTACTATTATTACTATTACTAGCTTCGTAATAATCTGATTTCAATTCCTGGTTATAGGATCTTTTGCGTGGATCGGTTCAGGAAGCGTGGTGGTGGCGTTCTACTTTACGTTCTACAGGGCCTTAGCGTTGGAGTCATTGCACAGAGTCCTCGTGACTCAATTATTGAGTACATACCTATTCATTGAAGTGCACTCTATTCTTCTTGGTGTGGTCTATAAACCACCTAAACCGTCATATAACTTTGATGATTTGGAACTATTGCTGTCTGATTTCAGGTCCAAGTATGATCATTTGTGTGTTGTTGGTGACTTCAACACCAATTTACTGAGACCTAATAACCTTCAGGCATTGAAATTTGTGGATATCTTACATTCGTTCAATTTGAAAGCTTTACCTTCTGAACGAACGCATTTTCAAGGAGCCTCGATCAATCATTGCATACTAGGGAGCTGTGGCGGAATATTCGTAGTAGGGGCATGGCTAAGGCCACCAGTGCGGAGGAGACCCCTACTGTTGATCTTGATCAATTGAACGTTCACTTCACTCAGCCTTCCAATCTCCAGAGCACATATACATCGACCCAGTTGTTCTTTCCAATGAAACTTACTTTGCTTTTCAACCTGTTGATGAACTAGAGGTCTTTGAAGCTCTAACTTCCATTGGGTCTGATGCTGTTGGTGCCGATGGCCTTCCTCGAGTGTTCATCTTTCTTGTCCTGCCGCTCTTACTGGCCCACATCAACCATATTTCCAATTTCGCCATTATGTCATCCTCCTGGAAACTTGCTCATGTTCTCCCTCTGTCTAAAATTAGCTGCCCCAAGTCTTATGGTGACTATAGACCTAGTAGCATCCTTCCCTTTTTAAGTAAAGCCTTTGATCTTCTGATCCACAAGACAGTTATTAACTTTATCCCCACTCATGATAAACTATGTCAGTTTCAGTCTGGTTTTAGGAAGCGGCATAGCTGTGAAACACCTCTGCTTCATGTCAATTAAATTCAATTAGCGTTTATTTGAACACATTACAATGAGTCCTGTAAAATAAATAAATTGCAAGAGACTAATAAAATACATTCATCTTCCAAATGGTCTTCAATAATACAAAATAGCTTTTAAAAATGAAGAGAAAAAAACAATCGTGCGGGTCTATAATTACATGTTAGGACCTAACTGTAATATTATACCGGGTATAATATTGGTGCGTTGCGAGAAAAAAAAACTAAATAAATAAAAAGACCTTCGCGATTATCATTCATTTAGTGGGAAAGCTCTCAGCAATAATGACCTGTCCACATACTGATAAATAGCCAAATAATGACCTGTCCACATACTGATAAATAGCTACTATTACGCTCTCATCAGCACATACATCCATGATTTTCTCCACGGTCGCTTGCACATCTTCAGCGGCTACAGGAAATCCTTCGGAAACATATGCCCCCAAATAGTGTCGCCTGTAGGGGAGATATAAGGGGCACTGCAGCATAAAGTGGACCGTTTCAAGTGCGCTCATATTACAGTTCAAGCATAGGAGGGAACAGTCAAGGGTATGAACGGACTTCTTGAAGAAAAACACTAATTTTCTCTTGAAAGTCAGCCTGAGCTGGGCGATCACTCTTTCCACATGAACGCTCCTACCAGCACCCAGATAATTCGCTCGTCCCCGAAATCTACAAATTTTAGGATAAATCTCACTGTACCTTGAATTAATTGCAACCTCTACATCTCTCGAATAGACATTATTTTCCCATCTTTCCAACAGATGAGGTTTTTCAATTTTCAGGATTTCGGGGCTCTGGCTCGTCCACACAACTTCCGATCCAATCAATTGTTACCATAGCACCACACCAGTAGCCCAGTTTCTGTCCGGTATGTTGCAAGAGCCAGAGTGCAGCGCTATGAGCTCCTCCAAACACCTTGAGTCTTCCATTTTCAAAATTCCTCTCCCAGTAGTTGATGGTCCGCTTGAAGCTCGCAACACTGTTTCCAGGCGCAGGTAGGATCCCGGGGTCGAAAATGGAAGGAAAAGCAGCGCCTTCAGAAATTTTGTTTGTATCACCTCAATACCCTTGGCATATCTGACCCCCCACACCTCGACCCCATACATCACCACTGATTCCTCCATAGATTGAAAAATAGAGACTCTCGCATCCCACGAAGTTATCTTCCCCCTGGCAATAGTACTAATGGTAGCACCAACAGCTGACTTGGCCTTGCTAATCTGCTTCTCCTTAGCTTGATAGAAGTTCCCTGATTTCGTAAACAATATGCCTAGATATTCGAATGACTTCACATATTCTAGTTTATTAGACCCTCATAATATATCCTTCGTCTTTTAAGGTCGCCCACTTCTTCCCATAACCAGTACTTTCGTTTTATCTTCGTTAATAGTCAGTTTGTTTTCGGCACAGTATTCTTTGAAAGCTGATATTTTGGCCCGGGCGTGGAAACCAGAGTCTGCTAATAGTGCAATATCGTCCGCAAATGCCAATAAAAGTAACTCTCTTCCCCCCAATGGCAAACTGCTACAGCCTTTCGCACGAACTGATTCAACTAGATCTGCCATGAACAACACAAAGATCAAGGGCGATAAGGAGTCTCCCTGAGATACCCCCCTCGTTACGGACTGACGAAAACTCTCCGGCACCATCCTTCACCACAAGTAAGCTGCGCTGTACAAGCTTCCGAGAACATTTACCACCTTTTGCCATACACCCATTCTCGACAGCTTTGTCCACAGTAAGTCATGACTCAATGAATCAAAAGCGGATTTGAGGCCAACCATAACTACATACTTTTTCGCATTCGTAATCATTGCCACTGCGTCAAGAGTGAAAATTTGGTCGAGGCAGCAACGTTGTGCAATAATTGGGCAGAATTATTCTGCCCACATTTTAAGCCCTTTGTAAATTGATGCGGTAAAAATCTTCACAATTGTATTGATCAAGCCCAGCCCTCTGTAACTGGATGAATCTTTTTGGATTCAGCAAATAGTTCATCCTTATGCCCATCACCGTACTGGAACCTCTTCATCCTGCCAAATTTTGTTGAACAGTTTCAACGTATACGCAATTCATTTGTCAGGAAGCCTCCTCAATAGTTCGTTTGCTATTCCTAGTGCCTTGTTATTTTTTTGCCTTTTTCAGTTGCTTCGTAATTTCCTTGGTAGTGAACACAGAGTCCAGTAAGGGGTCCGAAGTAGGGAGCGAGACACCAAGTTTTGGTGACGAGACGGCATCTGTTGTTTTTGATGTAATGGCCCAAATGCCTTGAATCCTTATCCAGTTGATATAGGTGGCATAGTAGTCGCCACCATTAACCTTACTTATTGATTATCTGTTCGTGATGTGCTCCGCTCTCATGTTTCAACTATTTTGTATCCGGTTTTATCCGATGTTTCTGTGGTCAATTCAGTTTGATTAAATGGTTAATATTGTCGCGAGTGCTACGGTGTCATCATTGTGTATTCCCCTGCTACTCCCAAGAGCATCCCGTTTGTACATCTTGAGATAGTACTCCCGCCAGACCTCCAGCTTGACTGGATTTGGATTTTTCTTTCTACCCCTGACTACGCAGCGCACCATAAAACTCTCGGGCGTTTTTTATGTTATTGCTAACGCTATGAGCTTATCGGAATGCTCAGTTCGGGCTGTATAGACTGCCTTTATGTATAATTTTCTGGCTTCTACATATTTCGGGCGGAGTGACTCCTTAAACCCACTATGCCTATACTTCCGGTAGGCTCTCGTCGTGTTATACCTGTATTCCCTACACTACGGGTTAAACCAGGCTTTATTGTTTCTTCGGGGTTCCCAAACAGTGCGCCTTACATCTTTCACCATACCTGATCTCTGAGCCGCTGTTTGTATGGCGTTAAGAACGTGCATGTCTGTGGTGATTATGAGAACTCCCTAATATCAAATGTTCGTCTTGTTCATTTGATTCTCAATTCTTATATGGTGTGTATTTTTGTTTATTAAAGCCGTGTAATTGGGTATGAACTATTCACTTTGTAATTCCATTTATTTTAATAAACAAAAATAAAAGACAATGGACAAATACTTGAAACCAGAACGCTTCGATGTGGAACCGACCGTTACAAATGCTGACAAGAAGTGGACCCATTGGAGAAAGACATTCGGAAATTTCCTGGGTAATCTCACCGTACCTCCAACGGATGATGGTAAGCTACAACTCCTAACAAATTTTATTGCTCCCGAAGTTTATGAATATGTGAGTGAATGCACCACGTAAGAAGACGCCCTAAATAAGTTAGAATCTACCTATGTCAAGCATAAAAATTAAATCTACGCCAGACACTGCTTGTCTACCAGAGCCAACAGGCAGGTGAATCAGTGGACAAATATCTTCAAGCACTTAGGCAAATGAGCAAAGACTGCAAGTTCAAGGACGTTACAGCTGACAACCATCACAATGAATTTATTAGAAAAGCATTCATTAGTGGTTTGCTTTGTCCACGTATACGTCAGAGGTTATTAGAAAATACTACTCTAACCTTAGATAGAGCTTTCGACCATTCTCTTGTCCCGAAAATCAAAGCGACAATCATACCCTACAGAGGACGGATATCGATGGCAAGCTCGTCATTGTTCACTGATACGCTGGGGCGAGGTTGACCTAGAAATGCCTGGCCACAAATATGAACACGTGAAAATGCTGGCGATGAAAGATCTTTGTGCAGATGCAATCATAGGTCATGACATGCTGAAAACTCACTCATCCTTGGAGATTGAATTCCATGGATCACGCCCTCAGTTAAAAATCTCAAGCCTAGCTGTTGCCAGGGTGAAACCAGTGGCCCTCTTTGCTTGTCTATCACAAAACTGCAAACCTCTAGCAACTAAATCTCGAAAGCATTCTACGGATGACAGGAAATTCATTGAATCAGAAATCGAGAAGCTCTTGCAGGAAGGCATCATCGAACCCAGCAACTCACCATGGCGTGCACAAGCTTTTGTTGTCAGAGATGAAAAGGCACAAAACTAGGATGGTGATAGACTACTCGCAGACGATCAATAGATTTACCTTTCTTGAATTTACCTCGGTTTACCTCTGCCTTTCTTGAATTTACCTTGATTTACCTCTGCCATGAATTGAAGATATAATATCAAAGATTTCCACCAACAAAGCGTTCAGCGTTATTGACTTGAAGAGCGCCTACCACCAAATTCCAATCTTAGAGTCAGAGAGGCATTACACTGCTTTCGAAGCTTCAGGAAAACTTTTTCACTTCCTCAGGGTTCCTTTTGGTGTGACAAACGGAGTCGCCTGCTTCCAGAGAGTGACAGATTCGGTTGTTAATGATGAGAAACTTGGAGTTACTTATGCCTATTTGGATGAAGTGACGATCTGTGGACAGAATTAAGAAGAACACGATAGGAACCTCCCAAAATTCATGGACGCTGTCGCAAAATACAACTTAACCCTCAATAAAGAAAAGTGTAAATTCTCTCTATCTACTGTCAGTCTTCTTGGTTACGTTACATCCAATGGGATAATCAAACCAGACCCTCATCGCTTGAAACCACTCCTTGATCTTCCCACCCCGAAGGATAGACCATCACTACAAAGAACTCTACAGCCGGTGGATACCGCGTTTCTCAGAAAAGACGCTAATTTCAAAATGGGAATTCCCACTTTCAAAAGACGGAGCTAAAGCGTTCAACTCCCTTAAGAATGCATAGCCCATGCCTCCACTGCTGCGATTTAAGATGGTGTACCTTTGTAGGTAGAAACTGATGCATCAGATTTCGCCATTGCGGCAACCTTGAGCCAGCTGGAGAGACCAATTGCCTTTTTCTCGTGGACTTTGAATAAATCAGAACTACAGCATTCTTCCATTGAAAAGGAAGCCTATGGCCATAGTAGAATCATTACGACATTAGAGACATTTTTCGAACGGGCGCCCTTTTCATATTGTAACTGATCAACGCTCAGTTTCCTTCATGTTCCATCACCAACATACTGGTAAAATGAAGAAAGAAAAGATAATGCGATGGCGATTGGAACTATCATGCTTCAAGTTCGACATTGTCTGTCGACCAGGAGAGGAAAATGCGTCGGCAGATGCACTCTCTCGAATATGTGCATCCATAAATAATACCATCAGGCCTGACCTGAAAACTCTACACAATTCACTTCGTCACCCTGGGATAACGCGCATGTACCACTGGATCAGAGCCAAAAACATTCCCTTATTCCTTGACCAAAGTTAGGAATGCCGTAAATGCATGACAATCTGCTCTGAATTGAAACCTCGCTACTATTCGCATATTGGGAACCTCATTAAAGCTACGTCTCCTTTTGAACGTCTCAACATTGATTTCAAAGTCAGGAAATCAATACATTCGGTAGTGGATGAATATTCGAAGTATCCATTCGCTTTTCCTTGTACTGATGTATCAACAACTACAGTAATTAAAAAATTGACGTATCTATTCACAATGTTTGGCATTCCCGCACATATCCATACAGACAGGGGCTCTTCTTCTATGTCTGCTGAACTAACCCTGCGTCACATAACATCGCAACTAGCTGGACTACACCATAATATGGACTACACCATAAAATACACACCATATAAGAATTGAGAATCAAATAAACATAATATTATTATGTTTATTTGATTCTCAATTCTTATATGGTGTGTATTTTTGTTTATTAAAGCCTTGTAATTGGGTATGAACTATTCACTTTGTAATTTCATTTCAATGTCCATCCTCCTCCGCCCCCGGCACCGTCAATCGAGAAATCTGATCCCCAAACTCATCAAGTAGGTCCTCACTTCTACTTTAAAATAATTCTCTCTGTCCCGATTCAATCTGGTCATCCACCTCCGCCTTTTTTAATACCCACTGACACCATCACCGGGAGATGGTTGGAAACGTGGAACCCGTCTAATACCTCAAAGTCCTCTATCAACCCCGTGTTTGTTAAATTTGTCATAACCAGGTCAACCAGCTCTCGGCAGTAGAACAACAAATAATAATTATTTGTTGTTCTACTGCCGAGAGCTAATTATTAGGACTACACTGATTTCCCGATGACTGGCGGGGGATAATTATCTCGTTGCCGTCACCGTCTCAAAGGATGCCTCTGCCGACCTCCCTAAATCCTGCGCAAAACTGACCTCAAAAAATCCTATAACCGGGCGAAATCAGCACCAAACTCGCTCAATGACGCCCGAATTATATTCTCCAGCCAAAGCGAAAACCACTCGCCAATTATCAAAGTACAAACACTCCGTAAACCCGTGGAAAAAAAAAAAAAAAAAAAAAACATTGAGAAGACTGAATGACAGAGCCGCACGTGTGCGTCCTGTACTGCTGCACGAAACAAACTCCTGCTTCATGTCACTGATGACATTAGGCTTGGTTTTGAGAGGTCCGAATGCACTATTCAGGTGCTTTTGGACTTCAAGAATGCCTTTGTTTCAGTGGATCACTCACTGCTGGTTTTTAAACTTTTCCACCTCTTCAAATTCTCCACTGCTATCATCATCTTACCTAGCTGGCCGTAGTCAACAGTTACGGGTTGGTTCAGTTTTTTCTCACCCTCCTAGGTTTGAGTGTGGCGTTCCACAGGGCACTGTTCTCGGTCCTTTATTTTTTTCGCTCTTTATCAATGACTTGCCATCCCAATTGCAATCATTCAAATTATATCACGATATACCCCCATTGCTGATACAGCAGCTACCGACATAATATAAGGAAGGCCCTCAGCCTCCGCGAGCCAGTTCTCGTTGTGCCTTTGCTGTGTGCGTGTCGCCTGTTACTCCGCGTCCCTGTTTCGCTTTGTGTCAACACCAAGTTCCTATTTTCCCATCATCTGACGTTTGTGAACTATCATCAGTGAACTATCCCCCGGAGTAATATACCGAACTACCATATGCACCAATTGTGTCTACTACCAATTGTGTAACTACCATCCACACCGTCAATGTCTGTCTATTTCTGAATAAAAACGTTTTAAAAAGTCAATCGGCAAGACAGAAGACGTTTCTTTCATGTACCACTTATTTGCGATGATTTTCAGGTGTATTTGAAGACACGGAGAGAGGACATGTTTGATGCAATAGGATTGGTTAATAGGGATCTTGGCCTGATCGGCAATTGGGCAAGGGCTAATGGTATCTGTCTGAATCCTAAGAAGACCCATAGTATTGTTTATTCGAAAAAACCTTTTCCCACTGACTCTGTCCCCCCAATCCTTGTGGAGGGGTCATGTGCTCTGAGGATCCCTACCCACGCTACCAAGTCTTATAGCGATTCTTTGGCGGTTGCGGGGGCGAGACTTTGGCACGACCTAAATCACACGCGACGAAATCGTGGAAACCCATGTTAAAAAGAAGAGTATTCGAAAAAATCGTCTATTTCCACTGAAGATTTTTTCAAATACTCTTCTTTTTAGCGAGACTGGAATAAACTTCCGATGGGGGTTCGCTCTACCCATTGGCTTGGGCGTTCAGCATTCTTCAGCATATTACACAGCTATCAATATTATTACTCATCAGTATTATTATTAATTATTATTATTAGTAGTGATGTCGAGGGTCGGTCATTTGACCCTCAACATCATTCTTACTGACGGTCAACAAATCACACACAATTATTAGTAGTACTAATAAACATGGTAATTACACGACTTACCTTCTCATAGTTAGATTGAAGAACTTGATAAATAGCTCTGCAGGTTTCTGGTATCAGTAGTTGTGGAGATATTTTACAGCTGAACTTCAGATTCTCATATCGATGGTGAAGACGAGAAACCTCGTATCTCCAATTTTCCGAAATTGAGTTTTTTATTGCTACCTACCTACACTATATACAAACTACTCTACCGATATTACTTAGAGCTAGCAGCGCTGACAAAGTGAGTTTTTAGCCTTAAAATCGATTGTAAAGGTTCCTCGTAACGAGGTAAATAGGGTGTCATAGGCACACAAAAAAAACAGCTTTTTTTGCTCTCCTGAAAAGTTGGGATTTTGGAGATACGAGGTTTCTTGTCTTCACCGTCGATTTGACCTTCCAGTGGCCTGTTACAAAACCAATGCTGAAGGTTTTCCAGCAAACTCAAACGAGCAGGGACGGTTTTTCCCTAGGGATAGGCATGTCCCTCAAAACTTAACAATTTTCAACCTTGCAGCCCTAAATACCCTTCCGCCCTTTTTCAACGGAGGGGGAGTGTGACGTGGACGTCACTCAGGACCTGCTTGGAGCTACCGCCCCCTATTCCCCTCACCTACCCTCCCGCGGCCCCTCTCCATCAGAGAGACTGCAGAGAGCAGGCAGTTAGTTACTATCGACGCATTGATAAAGATCCCCTCCCGCCCCGCTTATTATTGAAATATTCTACTCGATTATATGAATAAACCCCGTTTCCACCCGTTTCGTCGTAGTTTCTGACTTCACCCATCGCCCAGTACTAACGGTACGTGAATGTAAAATTCATATTACTAGGTTGGACCACAAGTTGGACTACAAATCGGAACGTGTATACCCTGCTGCTTTAGAGAAGAAAACAAATCCAAAATATATTTGCATTCTATACTTGAAGGAAGGCGTTTCTCATTGCGGGGGGGTATGTGGGGAACCAAGGCTACTTGGATGCCACTTCTCACCTTCATCTGATAGTATAATAATGAAATAAAGAGCTCTGGATTTAGTCGAAGCCTTCGGGCCTATTTCGTGTTATAGGAAAAAACTGTCGTGATGTCGACAATTTCGGCGGTGAGGGATTTGCAGTCGGAGCTGGTCGGGAACCAGCAGTTGCCTGAAGACCAAGCGAGGAAGGTCAATCAACTCAAGGATCTCCTCGACAAAGTTCTGATGCTCGACTCCACCAAACGCATTGCCCTCAACCAAGCACTCACTCACCCTTTCATTCAAGAAAAGATTTGAAAGCCTCTCAAGAGGTAAATTCACGTGTCGAAAAATTGGTTCATCCCTCTCAGTCTTTAATTCAAATTTCTGTGAGGTGCATATATCAACAGACTTTGAAAAGTTTATTTTATCCACGTGTATTCCCATAATCTAATTTGTTGATGAATTAAGATTGTTGTTCTTAGTTGAATGAGAGCGTTTGGTTTTTATAGTGTTCAAATAAATTGATTTCCAAGAGTATGGTTTTGGGCGTTGATGTACCTACTTTAAAATTATCCTCTTTCACGGTTTATCTTTTGAGTCTTGAGAGTATTGACAATTACATTTCAGATAGGTGTAATTGTACGTTTAATAGCATTGATTGTATTTTGAACCAGTTACGTGCATTCGTACAAGAAATTGAACAGCAGAATTGAATTTCATTTCAATCTTCACTTTATACAGGCAGTAGTAACGTAGTTCATAGTAGTGTGGGCTTATAAAATATTTAATTCTGCTTAAAACGAAGGAATTCTAGTTGTTCTAGTTGTCGAACCATCATCAACACTCTCCAGAATGAACGAAAGTGTAAGGAATTGCTTAAAATATGCGCAAGGTGTGTGAAATAAAGGGGAAATCTGGTTGGTTAGCGTTGAGGAACAAAATGTGTAGTTGAAATCCTTTTGGTTTATTATCTCCGATAATGAACCATTGGAATCGCCCAAAGAAAATTTTTTTTATATGTATTATCGGTACCATTTGCGAATTTTCAAAGAATTTTTAAACCTGGTATTTCCGAAAAAATTGTATACCAAAATGATATGTATAATATATATTATGTATGTATGAGGGAGGGGGGGGGGGCTTACCCATAAATTCCCAAAATGAAACATTCTGACAAGTGACCCCTCATTTTTAAGTTTTTTTTTAATGCTGAACACAATGGTGAAATCAGAATTGCGACATCCTACTCCGTTCTCAAACTGGAGCACTTTGAAGATGAAGAAACATGGGTGATGTTCTTGAGATGTTCTTCATGGGATTCCTTTAATGGAGACATTTTACATAAAACCAGCTATTTCTCCAAAAATTCACCCTTGTAGGCAAGCTGCATTTCTTACATTTGTGGCTAGTTCTGGCCATCCTGTCATGGCCATTTCCTGACTTTGGTTCTATCAGCAAAAAATGCCATTGTTCCCTATTTCACCCTATTGTTCCCTATCTCATGTTAACTACCATTCTGTAGTGTATTGACGATGGTGCATCAATCAACTATAGTCTTACGAAATGCTTTAATTTTTCTACGCTAAATGAATTTACTTTCAATTCCATGGAAACTTGTTTAAAAACGACCGAAACGTAGTTCAATTCCAAAGGTTTTGTAGGGTATAACTTGTGTTGAATTCAATGTATTTTCACAGCATATTTCTGTTACAGAAGTCGAGGCTGAGCCGTCAGATGTTGTGTTGAACGTCGTTGAGCTCAGGTTATCGAATTGGGGGACTTGAAGGTTATAACCCTGAAGCAGAATAATATTTCCGCTCCTTAGTTTGTAATTCATTTACTCCTTTTCTTTATTACTATCACAACATTGCCTTGAAATACCCCTTTTTGAGTAGATGAACTCTTCAAGAATAACATTAACATTTTCTCAAATTTAAAAGTATACGAACTGAAATGTCTGCTATTATCTGTTGAGGACCAATAATTGGTCCAGTTATTGGGTTTTGAAAAGCCCATTTCAAATAAGAAAACTTATTTCTAAGGTGTGGATCGTTGTTAGCAGGTATTCTACACACTGTAAGCAAGGGTGAGCATAGGTGGAGGCAAGTAAAACGGTGTTGACTGTGAGGTGTGAATTTGGAAAGCGACCAGTGGGAGAGAGTACACTGGAAATAAAGATGGCGTCGTAGAAACAATGGTGAATGTCAACATGAGCATTTAATGGCATGTTCCCTCAGAATACACCTTTTACCTCATCAGCCAGCATCGGTTTTCTTGCCACTAAACGTTAACCTCACCTGCGCTTTATTTATTAGTAGTTGCTAACAATGGTTTGTTAACCTATAACAAAGAAAAAACGGGATTTGTTCAAATGCAAATCTTTGACATCCCAAGCAGTTCATGTCGTATGGGTATGTTGTGGCAATAAAAAGAAACAAGCTAACTCGCGATTTTCCAAACCTACTTAGTTCTGCATGGACAAATAATTTTACTCTTGTCAACATAGTTATTTGACTAGACGAATTCTACTGTTATATTATTCGTTTCCAATCTTTGTTTTGCGTTGTTGATATTGTAGATTTGGAAAGAGTTACATATCTTTTGACTCCACTAAGGGATACACCTTTCGATTTGTTAGTATTCTTCTGAACCCACTAGTGATTTTCAAGGCCAAACCCCGTGTATACGATATCAGGGTGTCAAGCAAGATAAGAAAAATCAATGAATGAAGATCCCGCAGTTGAGCTCAAAATACTGACGAATAAAACAATTTCTCTACTTAGAAGGGGTGGATTGTGATTTTATCTAGGTACTCTTATTGTCAATTCGTGAGTTTGGAGATGCTTTTATCATTCAGTCAAATATTGGGTTTCTAAAAATGTTTTCTATGGGATTGTGACATTGATTTGTACGTTACAGATTTTTTTATTTCCATTAAATTAAGTAAATGAAATTTTCATCCATGACTATTTGGGTTTGGAATAAATATTTTTGTTTGGAAATCAGTTACCACCTGGGTGACTCACATACGTGTGGGGGCATGACTCGAGTCCCAGAATGTCTTTACATGCTAGGGTCAACTGCTCACAATTTGTGCATACATTTTTTGTATTTCCTCATAACTAGATTTGAGGTATCTAAGCCTATATTGATCAAGTCGAGGTATGACGCCTGGGAATGTTACTAGTGGGTATTAAATACGACAGAGGTTGTGTTAGCTGTGAATAAGAGGGTGTTGGTAGGGATGTGAAGGAAAGGCCAAGTTGATTGGGTTGTGACTCAGTCTGACAGTGGCTATATGTTTTGGTTCTCATTGCTCCACATTATTCTGCAGGGTAATTTCCTTAATCTACTAAATAGCTTGACATATCTCTTCAAAAAAATATATTAAGGATTGGTTCAGTACTTTTGGGGCAGGTGGTGTCATTGAACACTACCCTTTTCTGAGATGTTCTTGGTGATTATTAAATTGGTTGTGATGAAGATAATAGGGATATTCATGGTCCAATCCGACGTTAATCGTCGTAAAAACGTGGGTTTCATGAGCCTCCCAACCGTTTCCATGTCGAAAATCGAAAATCAAATCAGTTCTTATCCTTATTTGGGGTGTTCTTAACATAATAACACGAGCTTCGGAAAGCTGCTGCAATTCGAATTTTAGACATCGAATGTTTTACTTTCGACGCCTTTAGCCGTCGTAAATCTAATCGTCGAATTAGACGGAGCGCATGCGCATTGGTTCCCTTCGAAACTCAAGTTGTCGGGTCATGAACACCCTAATGTAATCTACTTTGTAGACAATAAGCGGCGCCTGATGATGTCAGTGGTACATTCAATCTTGCTGTATGGGGCAGAGGTTTGGGCAGATGCACTGAACGTTGCATACTACAGGAAGCGTATGATAGCTGTGCAGCGGAGGGGAGCACTGCGGATTGCATGTGCTTACAGGACAGTATCAGAACCTTCAATACTCGTCCTGGCGGGTGTGATACCCATACAGCTGCTGGCTGCAGAAAAGAAGCGAGTGTATGAGCGGAAAGACGAAGGACAGAGACCCCGCGTCTCCAGGGAGGAAAGAGACCGCACAATGGCAAGATGGCAGGAAATGTGGACAGGCGAGCTGAGAGGGCGATGGACTGCTCGGTTGGTCCCTGACATCAAGGTGTGGATGCAAAGGGGGCATGGAGAAGTGAACTATTTCCTGACTCAGTTCTTCTCAGGACATGGACTTTTCTATGCATACTTGCACAGAATGGGAAAGGTGGATACTTCATTGTGCCGCTGCTGTCAGGATGTGGAGGATGATGCGCTTCACACGTTCTTTGGATGCGCGAGATGGGCAGAGGAAAGGAGCTGGCTCAAAGAAGCACTGGGCATCACGTCTCCCAATATGACCCCAGAACTATTAGTTGCCAAGATGTTGCAGAGTGAGCAGCATTGGACCCTCACATCAGAATATGTGGAGAAGGTGTTGAGGACAAAGATGCTCCTTGAACGGGAGCGGCAACGAACGGAAGGCGCGGACCGACGAAGGGAAGCAGAGTGAAGAGGACTCCCGAGGACTCAGCCCGAAGTAATGTGTTCAACAGTCCCAGGCTGAGCTCCAACACGGGAAAGGTGGGTGAGGTTTTAGTGAGGTTTGAGTCCCACATAACCTGGAGGTGCGGTCCTCTCCAGGTATCTTACGAGATCCAAGTCCACCTATGGTTCTTAAAGATTTCCTCACCGGCCTACGAAAAAAAAAAAAAAAAAACTTTGTAGACAATGATGGTAGAAGTCTGAGCGGAGATTGGTAATCGGAGGTGGTGTGTTCTTGAATGTTGGAACTTGCATGTTACGTTTATCAAGCAAAAGATTGTATGAGAACCAGCCATAGAGGTGCTTTATGAACAAAAACTTCTAAAACCAGTTCTTTTTAGCGAATTTTCGAAGAAAATGTAGCTATTGTTCTCGGTCCAAAAATTTTTTTTAGGGATGTTAGGTTCATCCATAAATTCCAAAAATGAATCGGTCTGTCAAGTGACACCTCATTTTTAAGGTTTTTACACGCTGAAATAAGATGGGGAAGTTAGAATTGCTATATCTTATTCCGCTCTCAAACTGGAGGGAGCACTTTGAAGATGAAGGAACGTGGTTGATACTTGAGATGTTCTTCATTGACATCATGATCTTTAATAAAGAGCGAATTTTCTAAGAAATAATTACCATTTCTTAGAAAATTCGCTCTTATAGTTATGCTGCATGACTTTTTTTTTTTTTTTTTTTTCGAGTAAAACCGTGAAAAAATCGTACGCTTTGGAGGGTCCGCACTCCGCTGCCGTGTGAGGTTTCATTCACTAAAAACTCACTAATCCTTTTGACCTAATCCACCCCGGAATGACTCACCTATTCAGCATTACTTCGGAGTGGGGTTGATCACTGGGCGGTGTCACGCGCCCTTCTGGTGTCTTTGCCTGAGGAACGGGTCGTCCAGCTTTTTTGTCTTAAGGATTCAGACTATGTAGGACACAATCCTCTCCCAAGTTCGCTGGTTGGAAATCATCACGTTAGCAGGTGTGATTTCTGTCAGGACTTCTCTTTCTCTTTTCCATCTGGCGCAGCGGAGAAACGTGTGCTCTGCATCGCCGTTGGGTGCATTGCAGTACCAGCACTTCGCGGTGTCTGCTAGCGTTCTTCGTTGTAAGTAGGACCGGAAGTATCCATGGCCTGAGAGGAACATTGTAGTGTAGAGTCACTTCCCCGCGACTCCCGTCGAGCCGTTGGCGCACCTGTCGGATAAGCACGTGGGTTCAGGCTCCCTGTCAGATTCCCGCTCATTCTGTCAATGCTGTAGCGTTGTTTCTTTCCTGATATGGGATAGTGACTCTTTTGAGGATCGCCTGAGGTCGATCCGCTTCCTCTCCATTGCTAGGAAGACGATCGGAATAGTGGCGGCTACAGCAGGGAAGGAGACCGTTTAATAAGGACATGCTATTCGTAAGGCTCTCCTCCTCTGCACTGCCCGCAGGTGGTCTCGATACTTTTTAACTTAGGCACTGGGGTCGTCGAGAGGTACCGAGCAGAGATGACGGAAGAGTAGAGTTCGCGGGGAATGGAGAGCTTGTAAGCCAGGTATCGGAGGAAAGCTCTGAAGACCCGCTCAATCTGCACGATGTGACACTCGTAGTGAGGGCTCCAGATAACGAACGCGTACTCCAGAATTGGCTGCACGAGATTCTTATAAAGTGTCTCTAGGGCTGGTGCGTGAGAGAACTCTCTAGTGCTTCGCTTCAAGAAGCCGAGCGTGCGCATTCCATGGGACGACACCCTTGCTATGTGGTCAGAGAAGGAGAGCTTGGAGTCCAGGTGCACGCCAAGTTCCACAATTCCATCCCTACGGGGAAGAGCATCTTCTCATGAGCATCTTCCTTTTCTTGGGTCTAGGACCACCAATGTTGGCTGCCACTTCCGTCGCCCTTTCTCCTACTCTTTTGATGTGCTCCCAGAAGGTCAGCCTACAGTCGAGGGTCACTCCCAGATACCGTACCGAGCGAGACGAGTCGACCACTTCAGTCGTCCACCTGAAATTGGGTGACGCGGTCAATGTGCCTCTTAGTCAGCAGCACTATCTGGATCTTTTGGACTGCAAGCTGCAACCCATTCCTCCATCCAAAATATTACAAGTTACTCGAGTTTCCCAATTATAAGAACATAATTGTTTTAGGTGCGGTGAGAATTAAATCAGAGTGAGGCCGTCCGCACACGGCTCGACGCGCGAACTGTTCGACGCTCGTCTCGCACGATCTGTCCGACGCTTGCGACTGGTCTCCGCACACCAAAAATCGATTCACCAGTCGGTTCGGGCCTCAGAAAGATGAGCAGCACTTCAAGTGATGAGGAGGACGTCCTCCTATATTTGTGGTGCCGCCGTTTGAAAAGGCGACAAAGACGGAAGTTATGGGTGGATCCTTATATTCAACGAAATTATCTCACTCGGCTGTTCGTTGGAGTCTGAAAAGCAAGAGAGTGATAGAAAATTTCGCGAGTTCTATAGAATGACATAATAATTAATTCTTCAGCCATCTAGTCGACACTCTTGCTCCAGCAATACATTACATGGATACAAACATGCGAGAATGTGTCCCCGCTGAAGAAAGCATATTATTTACCTAATTACCTAGAGGTAAGTACCTATTTTAATAAAACTGATGTTGAGTACCTCCTACACTACATTCAGTTATACCGGTACATGGATATATCTGGACGTACATGTCTCCTTTTCTCCCTGTAAAATATTATTTTAGATATTATTTTCGATACTTAACATCAGTTTTATTAAAAAGTTACTTACCTCGAGGTCATTAATATGCGTGTTATGCGTGATAGGTTATAAACACATTCTGTGTGTTTTGTGTCTCTAGTTAAAAAAAATCAAGTATTTTTTGTACTTGATATGGGAAAATTAACTCCCTGACAAATCTGATATTGAGAGCCTGCAAAATGATTTAATATTGTTCACAATATAAATCATAGTGCACACAATACCTATCACGAGGGGTTACTACATGACGGGTTCAAAAGGAAATCAACAAAACATTTATCTCTGGGCCCTTCATCTATACCCAACATACTTTCTAATGTACACGGAAGACATTCCATGCTTTCAAATGTCAAAAAATGTATTGAAACTACAACAAATATGTCCGGAACAAGGTAAATGATGATAGAAGCTATGGAAAATTGCCTCGATGAGACGCGCGAACCGCTCGAACCTTCCGACGCTCGACGTGCACTCCCGCTCGCACGCGATTCCAAACGAGGAGATTGAAGACGACCACTGATCGCCATTACGGTGGCGCCATTACTGGTCTGCGGTGTCACATGCCATTACGCAGGAAATCGAGACGAGACGCGACAGGAATCGCGCCGTCCAGTTCGCGCGTCGACCCGTGTGCGGCCGGCCTAACTCCTCCCCACCTAGGAAATCAGTAACCCAGTCCTAAAACGTTTGTTTACATAAAGATTGATTTGTTTTTATGTTCGTTGTATCTTGACGTGGGTGATATGCATATAATTTTGCCGTTTGTCGTCGCTATATTTTATACACCCTTTCTTCTTCTGCTCGTCATACACTAGACCAGTATACTCGAACGGGCATTCTTTATTTAACTAACTGACCATCTTACTCCTTGATCCTTAACAATGCCCTCTCAAAACTGAACAAATTTCTCTCATATCTGATCTACCTTAACATGAAAACACTCGAAAATATCACTTTCCTCATAAGATTGTAATTTAGATCATTCCCTGCTTATTGAATGAACACACTTTGTTTAGAGTTTCTTGTGTGTCTGTTTAATTTTACTGTCAACTAAACAATTTGTTCCATTGGGTTTCACAGGCGAGCGGTTGGTAATTCACGCAGCCACCGCCACGGATTTTTACCCAAGCCCCAGTTCCATCTTTGCAGTGTAGGTAATTTGTAGGAAACATGGGTTAACAACCGTAAGTCTTAAGATCTACAATTCGATTTTCTCCTCTTATCGAGTTCTGTTTTTATTTTTTACTTATTTTGTTTTGATGCAGAAAACGCGCAGTCTAATAATTTTATTTGGTTTGGTTCCCACTTTGCTCTGTAGATGTCTCTGCTCGAGGGGATCAGGCCTTCACTGGATCTCTTTCCCAGGTTGTATCAGATTCCCTATTACGTAAGGTTTTCTATTGCCTTTAAGTATTACTAAGTACACATGTTTTTACACATAACGCTATTCATTCAAAACATTCTTAACCCATTAGCCACAAAGCCCTCCTTAATGCCCATTAGCCTGGATGGGGCTGATTAAGGCCCTCCAAGATTTCTCTACCCGCCTGCACCTCAACCTTGCTTACTGTTCATTTTATTATAAACCGCCTTCAATAAATTTTTTTACTTAGGTATAAATAAGATTTTGGAAAAGAAAAAAAAAACTAAAAAGAGAGAAATAAAAAAATAATGACTTTAGTCCCAAAGAGAAGGTAATACTGTATTGATAGGTTGCACTCTTGCAAGCTGCATGAAACTAACCTATTAACCCTTTCTTGGTTGTCAGAAAATGACAATTGAGAGGTGTTCTCTCCAGGGGGGGGGGGGGAAGTAACAATAGGTCGGAAACGTAGAAAGGCAAGTAATTGAGGGGTCCAGGTACAAGGCAAAATATCACAACCTTCTCGTGGAAGTTCCTACAGATGGCAACACTGTGCGGAGACAATATTGTCAAACGAAGGTTCAGTGGGCTTCACACGGACTAATGGGTTAAACTCTCATTATCGAAAACTCTGCAAATTCTTGACACAACGGTTTATTATCTTCTTTATGCAGATCACCCTTCTTTCTAGATCACTAAATGAGTGATTAATTATTATTACAACTTATCATTAATTATTATTAATTTTATCAAGTAGTGCAAATTATTATTAGTTATTGTTAGTTAGGTATTAATAATTTTTATTAATTAATAATCATTATTATGATTAATTAACTCGACGTCTGAAACCATGTGCTGTTCGAATCAGCTGGGCCTGTATGAATATTGAACCGACCGGCGGCCTCTAAATAATATTTACGAGATAGAGTTTATTTCTAAAATTTTTTAAGACCATATTATGAAATAAAAAAATATACCGTTCCATTTGAATTTTTCGAGTTTTGAAATTTTCACAATTTCAAAATTCGTTTTGAACCCCTTCCCCTTGACCTAGGGTTATGAAAAGTTTAGAGGATCATTGTGGGGTTGGTCCAAACCCATAAAAAAAATTCCGTAATTTTAGCTCAACGCTAACTGGGCAAGGTGCCGCGGACGGACGGATATTTTTTTATCCCATTTTCTGAATCTACGTATCTTGAAACGTAAACCAACAAGTTTTGAGGGGGTTAAAAATTTTTTTTTGGTCGATTCCAATCGTTCATTATCGAAGGTAATAAACCAAAAATGGATGTCTGATTACCTTGAGGAATGTGGCTTACTGTCCGACAATCAATTTGGGTTTCGACCTGGGAGGGGAGTCGACGACGCCCTTTTTCATTTAACCCGGGACGTTCACAGAATTAGGGACGAAGGGAAAATCCTCGATATATCCAAAGCATTTGATTCCATTGATAGTCAGTAGGATCCAACTACTGGATAAGTTGCACTGCCTGGGAATGGAGGGGATGGCATTGGGGTGGTTCTCCAGCTACCTCAATTTTGAGGGGGGGGGGGGGGTAATTTTTTTTTCTTGGGCGATTCCAATGGTTCATTATCGAAGATAATAAACCAAAATTGAAAGAATTGAGTTCCAAAATAGCCCACCAAAAATGATTTGACAAAACCAATACAGTAGTCTGCTGGGACCATCTCTAGCTTGTGCTGCTCATATGTTGACATTGCCCTAATTCTAGTGGAAATATACGTCAACATTCCTGCAAGGGCGAATCCTTTACTTAGTCTGCATGGGACTCTTGATATTTTCTCCCATTTCTTTATTTGCAGGATGGATTGAAGAACGCTGAGAAGTGATTGATGCCAGTGAATAATTGACTCAGAAGACTGACCAAGACACAATAATGGTTGTGAATGAGGTCCTTAATGAGAATAATATATTTATATATATATATATAGCCTGTTGAATATAGCATTGAAATATCCCTTGTTTTATTTGTTCGTCGCTCCTTCCATCCAACCCCCACCCCACCCACAGAATCTGGTAAAGAGAAAATTTAGGAATTTCCTTGCCCCGAGTCGGGATGGTTGGGAAATCAGTGATACAAGATAAAAATATTTTTACATGAAATAAAATTAAAATATTTGCGAAAATCTATCAAAGATTGAAATTGTTTTGACGTGGACAAATGTCAAAAATATGTTTCTTAAGTTAAATAAACTTACATTTAACTTTGATTAAACGTCTTAGGCTAAGATGTTGAGGGATGTCGAGGGTCGGTCAAATGATGGTTAGGGATGGTCATTTGACCGACCCTCGACATCCCTCAACATCATTCTTACTGACGGTCAACCTAAACCACACACACTCGTCTTAGGCTAAACAAAACCTTATTGTAAGAAATCAATCAGCGGTATATTTCGTTTGGGAGAAATTTTTGACATGGATATGTCTATTGTCTGGGGGTCAGTCAAAAATTTCCGTCATCAAAACAAATTTAATTTTAAATTAAAAAAAAAAAATTGTAACGTTTTTTGGGTTGGAGAGGGTAGCGAGTATCATGAAAGTTTTCTAGAAAAGCAGACGATTCCAAAAATTGGTGAAAGATTTCTGTGCGATGAACACTACGGAAGTTCCATTTCCCTACCAACGGCTTGGTTGTACGTGAAAATCATAAGAATTTTTTCGTTACGGTTTTGGGTGGCTCCTAAACCTAATTAAAAGTGCTTGAGAGACAATATAATATTATGATAAGAGACATATCCATGATCAGAGGTTTTTCCCAGTAAGGGAGATTTGACATGGATAATATCGTATTATGTCTATTATACATGTTATGCCCCAGCCAAACATATTTGAATATTGAATAAAAAGACAAGACCTAGCACAAGGAGAAAATTCACCCCCCTCGCTCCAGAAGGGACGGGAACCTCGATGCCCTACCCCTCGTTTCACCTTGCCCCTCCCTGCTGACGAGGGCCCCACTCTCCTGACCAACGCTAGCAGGGAAGGGATTCGATCATGGAAGAAGGATTCGATCGAATCCCTTCTTCCATGGGATTCGATCATTATAAAACCACTGAGGATCAGAGCTTAGCTCATATACATTTGTGGGGGATTCCACATAAGAAAAATATACTTCGTGAAAACGAAAGTTTAATTTAGAAAATGACACGTTACGTAATAATGAATTTGAATAAACAGATGAATTTGAATAATGAAGATGAACAATCACGTGTATAAAAAGGAAGCTCAACTAATAATCAGAATTAAATCTGGAAGACGAATTTTGTAGGAATGTGTGTTTGCTTCGAGTGTTGCGCTGACAGCGGCAGAAGTCACATGGATGTGGTGGAAGGCGTGTGCGGCATGGATGAAGGCGGCACACATTTTTGCTCTTGAATCAGTAACTTCTCCTCTTAACCCTTGTGCCAGTGTCTAATATTTTTAAAACGAAAAACTATCTTTTTTTTACCCTTCAATTTTACCTTGTCAAAGTTCTAGCCAACAACGGATGTAAGCTGGTTAGTTAGGTTGCCTACTTGGAACAACTCCTTCAGAACCATACGTTAGCGCGCTGTAAAGGTTGCCTTTCGGATATTCTAGCTCTGATTTATGGGGTATATCATAGCGCGTCTGACCAGATGCCTTTGAGACCACTCTGTTCGTCATCTCAGAACTTGGGTACTGAAGTCGGAAAAATTCCAAGTGTGCGCGCTCATAAAAACTTCCCTTAGGGCCGGTTCAAAAAAGATTTTAACCCAGGGTTGAAGGGTAGGGCTACGTAACTGGTCGGTTACGTAGCCCAGGCCAGAAAAGTAGCGTTCAAAAAACGATTCGGCACCCGAAAGAAGTTAGGATCCGAGTGACGTCATCGGCTTTGACCGTTTCAACTTGTTTATTGTGACCAATGAACCAGTTTTAACCTCCCATCTGGATTAGTGGTTAGGATATCTGGCTGTCACAACGAAGGCCCGGGTTCGATTCCGGCATGTGAATATTTTTTTTACTAAGAGTATGTTTTTTACACCAAATTTAACCCCAGGTGGGTTGATCTACATGTCCAACTAATCTATATGGTACTAATCAGTTGTTTGGGGGATGTTTTTATTCCGCAACCCCGTCCACTTGATCTACATGTCCAACTAATCTATATGGTACTAATCAGTTGTTTGGGGGATGTTTTTATTCCGCAACCCCGTCCACTTGATCTACATGTCCAACTAATCTATATGGTACTAATCAGTTGTTTGGGGGATGTTTTTATTCCGCAACCCCGTCCACTTGATCTACATGTCCAACTAATCTATATGGTACTAATCAGTTGTTTGGGGGATGTTTTTATTCCGCAACCCCGTCCACTTGATCTACATGTCCAACTAATCTATATGGTACTTATCAGTTGTTTGGGGGATGTTTTTATTCCGCAACCCCGTCCACTTGATCTACGAAGAGTCCCGAGCGAGAAACGGAAAAAAACTAGCATGTAGGAAGTAACTGAAAAACGAAACAGACTATTTTTGTAGGTTAGCAGAAAAGAAATAACGGTTATTTTGTAGCCGAAAAAAATAACGGTTATTTTTTCATAACTAACGTAACGTACCGGAAAAGTATTAAAAAGTATTAAAGTATTATGGAAAAGTAGCAATAACGCCCACCACTAAATCGAATCACGATCCCGACGAGTCCAAAAGCCCGAAACCCCCCGAAACGGTCAAAACCGATGACGTCACTCGGATCCTAACTTCTTTCAGGTGGCCTACCCGTTCAAAAAATATGAGTAATCGATTATTTTTGCGAGATATCGCAAGGTCCTTCCCAGTTTCTCAACCCCTCTGAGGTGGGGGGTTACAAACCGGGTTACGGGGCGGCAAGATGGCGGCCGCCTCACAGCTGATTCATATCTGTTCACTTCCGTATTAGGTAACTTCTTCTTTATTTTAAACTGTATTCACTTCTTCTTTATTTTAAAAAAGAACTTACCTACGTAATTTGCGTAGATACCAAGCAACATCACTACAACTATCGATATTGCTTATATCAACGTGATATCACCTACGTACATAGATAACAGTTTATGACATAACACATTGTGTTGTGCTCCTATACGTCTCTGGAATAATTATTATTCTTCTGAAAATCTCTTCGGAATATCATAACAGGTGTGTACATTTTAAAATCATCTTTGAGAAATCAGTTCGTAGTTCTTTAGCATGAATCATTCGCTTCTTCACTTCAGAAATTCATTGATACTGGCAGCCGACGGCAGCTTTTCACAGTTCATCGGTATTTGATTGCAGTAAAACCATTAGCACGTCTTCATTTCAATTCAGAAATTCACCTGCCCTAACTTGACAAATGTCTCCAATCTCCTTTGTTTCAGAACATGCTAACCAATTATTATGTATCGACCGACGAGTAGGATGCCGACTTTGTCGAACTCATGATCCTAATGGAGCCGAGGAGTTACCGAATTCGACCAAGAAATCCGAACTTTCATTCTTGGAGCGATCGGGAGTTCTTGAGTAGATTCAGATTGTCGAAGGAAGGAGCTGCCTTTGCTGCTTTGTGTGTAGATAGGTCGGTAGGTGGTGTAAGCTTAGGTGTTCCTTTGGTAGATTTTTGTTGGTCGGTAGTGTAAGATAAGAGTAATGAACGACTTGTGGATTTGAATTTTTTAAATTCATTTGTGTGAACACTCCAGGTTGGTAGAGTAGGTTGTTTGTATATTTGTATAATTTATAACAATAATTATAATTTTCTTGTTCGAAGTTCGTGATGACCAGGAAAATACACCGTAAAGTTGTAATAAAAAGTCGAAAAACCGCCCAATCAAAAAAAAAAACGGACATCGGATTCGGAAAACCCCCACCCATTATAAAATGAGGCCCGCAACTTTCAGGTCACTTTTTTGTAGAGCAGTGTTATGGAAACGTTGAGTAATAGGCAACGTAGGTTGTAGGTAAACGCACTACTTGCTCTTCAGATATTGGTTGCAAACAACCGGTGACATTCAATCATCATGATAAAATTAAATTAATGACGCCTTCGAATGATAAGTGTAACAACTAATTTGTTTTTGCAGAGGTCACCCTGTGAGCCCAGAAGAAAAATTATTGACAACCCTCTCGTTCTACAGGGACATTTTTCAGTGTGTGTGGTGAGAGACATGACTTGCCCAAATATTCAGTAGGTATGCAACATTGTCCATCAGGTGAGAACTTACCATCAATTTGTGCAATAATGATAAAAAATTATTGTTTCCTTTGAAAGATCATCACGATCCTACCTACAGCTTAACATACCATATACAATGTGATGGGCGAAATAGCCTGAAATCTCGTCAGCATAATATTGGTCAACATTTCCAAGAGATTGATTTCCCTTCTTTTTTTTTTTTTTTTTAAACAATCCTGCTCACAGGATTTAAATACTATTTTCGCTAAAACCAACAAAATCAAGATTGTTGAGAATTCTGTGGGTCAGGTCGTGATATTTTTAAGAAAATGTGACTTTTGACGGTGAGTTTTGGCCAAAAATAGTTCGTGCCCCCACCCTTAAACATTTGATGAAATCCTTCCTTATTAATACAATTCTAGCATCGTATTTCGAGATAGCAACCACGCCAATAATGTAGGGGAATACGATTCAATGGACTATCATGTTTGGGGTAAGTGTAAAAAGGCACATTTTCTTAAAAACATCGTGACCTGACCCACAGAATTCTTAATAACCTCGATTCTGTTGGGTTTAGTTGAAATAGTGTTGGGTTAAAAGTTGTTTGCACTTATATTATCCACAGAATGAGACCAATTACAGGTTTCTAGCTCAAAGGGTACTCGAGTTACAAAAGAAAAACTAAACATTCTTCCAAAACTTGGCAGTTACTTCAAATGCGATGGACGCCAAATTAAGTTTCCGGCGCAAATGCACCATTTGAGAGTTCAAATTTATGTACGAAATTAGCCTTTCGATTGCCAAGACGGATTTTTTGTGCAAATTTGAACTTTTTAACGCAATTCTGCGGTAGAATAACTGTGTACCTTAGTGCCGAACTCATAATTTACTGTCCATTTTCGAGGGTTTGCAGGACAATCTCTGCAATCTGGCTCGATTCGAGAGCCAAGAAAGAATGGAGGACATTCAGTCACTACCTAGCAACAACAATGCTAATTTTCCACCACTTATCAGCAATAGAGTAAGTAAACATCAATTTACCGTGAAGCGCCCAAAAATCTGTAGAAGTACTTCAACGAGCTTAGAAAACTTGAACTTTATCACGCCAGCAGCTATGACCAATCCAAAACCAACCAAACCTAATCCCATCTCAAATACCAACAATATCAACAATACCAATACCAACAACCCCGTCAACAGCAGAAGGAGTCCTCTCCGAACCGCTGCAGTCAACCCAATGTTCATTTCACAGAATAGGTTCTCCCCACTCGCTTCCATGGAAGACGAATGTACTAACCAGATTCAAGAACAGGTGTCTAAACCACCACCCATTTTTGTTAGCAACATCGGCAACGTAAACATGGTCATTGAGGAAATAAAGAAATTCGTCATTGGTAACTTCACACTGACTAACGTAACGAACAAACTGAAAATCAATTTCAATGTTGTTGACGACTATAGGAAAACTGTATCCTTCCTACAATCTAAAAAAGCCGAATTTCATACGTTCCAAGTCAGGTCAGATAGAAACTTCAGAGTTGTAATCAGAGGCCTCCATCCTTCGTGCGATGTTCCATCAATGATAACCGAACTAAGGGGCAAAGGCTACGATCCTGTACAAATGGTACCTGTCTTCCACCCAGTCACCAAAATAGCTCTCCCACTATTCTTCCTGGACCTGAAACCCCAACCAAACAATGAAACTATTTTCGACTTGAACAATCTGTACTACACCAAAATTAAAGTCGAACCTCCCAAACCACGCCGAACAGTGGTTCAATGTCAAAATTGTCAACAACACGGGTGTTCGGCCTTCACCGAATTGTATAGGTAACCACGGAGTTGCCGCTACACTCCGCTATTGGGTTCCAACCCCATGGATCAACTGTTTGTTTCTTTCGTCTTTTGTTTTTGTCTAATTTCTTCTCATCTGAAAATTCTTTCTGTACCTTTTAAAATGTTCTCATACAAGAAGAGTATTAAAACCGTTCGTTCAATTACATTTACATTTTATTATTTTAATTAAAGTGCAGCGCACATAAGTGCCGGACATTTTTGGTGCCGAAACCCGGGATTGCTTGTGGAAAATTCGTCGAGTAAAATTCCGAGAGTTTTTCCCGCTTATCCTGTTCTCAACATGGTATCTACGCGCAAGAAGAACCGACGCAAATCCCGTGAGTCCGTTCCTTTTTCTACTCCTAAAGAACATCACAAGGTAACTGATTATTCACATGATAATCAGGACGATGATTCCGATCAGGAAGGAGCTACAGAAATTCAATCAAAAAATACTGCCACAAAATCTCAACCCCCAATTACTCGAAAACACACTGTCCATTCGTCCAGTTCGGAACGTTTTAATGCCCTAAATGACCACCAACTTTCACAAAAGGTTGTTGAGCTCTTTTCCTATTACGAATCGGTCATATTGAAATTTGTGGGTTTTAACTCATCAGACCCCAAAGCTTCGGCACAGATTGCAAACCTTGAAGATGAATTTCAAACCATTATGAACGAAGGGACAAGTACATTATACAACTATATTTACCAGTTTGAGTCTGAAGATAGTTTCCAGAAATGGTCTGGACGTTCGAATAATATTGTAATAAAATTACAAGAAGCCCATAGAAAGTACATTTTCCCTCATCATAGTCTCCTTCCTGATGCTATTGATGGAAATAGTGCTCACGAACTGACGAGAGAGCTTAAGTTGCATGCCCTGTTGATCCCTACTGTACCAATATATTCGGGTGATATTACACAATTTCCCGAATTTATTCTAGCATACAATGAAGCCGTACATCATCGTAACATACCAGTTCAGAAAAAAATGGCGTCTCTTCGTTCTAAATTGATTGGAACTCCATATCAACTTATAGAAAACCTAGGCTCCTCAACTTTGGACTATGATGTATGTTACCAGGCTTTGGTGAAAAAATATACAAACGTATTCCTGACTGCTTGTACGCTACATGATAGAGCACTGATAATCGCTCATCTCAATGATACTGAGCTTGAATCATTAGAAAAGCTAGTCAATGAAACATCTACACTCTATAATGCCATAGATCATCTCAATTTGATTAATCCTTTGGATTTTTCTCGGTTTCACTACACGTACAACAAACTCCCACCGAAACTTAGAGATGAATTTCACGAAAAGATTATTTCAGAACAGGATAGTCTTCCTACTTTCACTCAACTGTTGAAGTTTTTAAATAACAAAATTGAAATTATTAGAGCTCGACCAACTGAACCAGGGGCAAAATCTCAAAGGTACCTTCAACACTTGGGAAATAACAAACCACTCCAAGTTAAACATCCTAGTAAGACAGCCGGAAGACAGTTCCGAACTAACCACGTATCAGGTATTTCTGAAACTGCTGGGAATGGGATGCTTCGGGAACCCAAATGTTTCCATTGTGGGCAATCCCATTTTTTGTACCATTGTGAAAGGTTCAAGAACTTATCAACGCCAGTTAGACTAGCATTTGTGAACGACAAAATGCTTTGTTCAAATTGTCTTTCTTCCAAGCATCAGACCAATCATTGTACGTCTGACCGCTTTTGTAAATTCTGTTCACAAAAGCATCATTCGCTGCTACACGAGTTTCCTGGAACTCATTCCTCTCTAAAATCCGGTAGTCCAAAATCCAGTCACCATGGATCGCTTCCCCGGTCTCGATCCCCCTCCCCATCTGGTCGGCTTCGCTCATCTTCCCCATCTCCCGATCGTCCTTGGACTCCTGTCATATCTACACCCTCTTCATTCAAGGCAACGTCAATTCAAGAACCAAGGCGTGCTCTATCTAAGACAAGATGGTCCGATCGCTTTGAAAACGATGAATATAGGAAATCTAGCAGGCCTACTTCTTCAACTTCGTCTTCGTTCCACATGTGTACTAGTCCCAATCCTGAAAACACGGTTATCAGTCATAATGTGGCGAAGGCCAAGAAAAATATCCAACAAACCCCCTATTGAAATTCTGGCTGTCACGGTGTCCGCTCTCTCAATCAGAGGCTGCAAGGGGCCTCTCTGAAACCTGCACTGTCGACACAATCTAACTCTTACGTGATACCGACTGCTGTAGTTCAAATTGGCTCCTCAGCCACCCATTGGCACCGTGCAAGAGCCATAATTGACACCGGGAGCGAAACAAACATAATTTCTAAATCATGTGCTGAAAGATGTGGCCTTTTACTAAGAAAGGCTTCTGGCTGTGTCTATGGGGTTGGAGGAACCCCTAGCATTAAAGTCATAGGGGTAACCACTGCGTATCTCAAACAAACCCATAAGCATAATATTAAACTTAAATTTCGCGTTTTATCTCATACTACACTAGAACTTCCTTCTCAGCCCTTACCACGACATCAATGGCCACACCTTGAAGAACTAGAGCTGGCCGATCCGTACTTTCATGTTCCTAGCCCTGTAGACCTCATCCTAGCATCTGGCGTACTTAATCAAATAAGCACTAATGAGATTGTTTATCCCCTACGCTCGTCACCTGTAGCACACAGCACTACTCTTGGGTGGATAATCTCTGGATCCTACTCTCTACGGAAACAGAAAAGCGTGAAAATTTTGTCCGACGGTGAAAATATCGCATCGAATCATGGACTCCATTGTCCAAATTCCAAAAATTGGTTATCAATCCCTAGTACAGAACAGAGCAAGCCCAATTTTTCTGAACCACACCCTTTGTCAACATCCTTCTCCTCAACACCAGCCAGACAGTGCCCTAGACCACAACGTACCTCAGGTCCAGGTTTCCGCTTTGCACAAATAGTTAAAAAATTCCCCATACCCTCCTCGTCATCCAGAATTAGCTCACCGGATTATATCAGAGCTAATTCTCGTACCTTAGTGTCTTCGGAGTTCTATACTCAGGTCCACTTTTCAGCTTCCTCCCCACAACCCAGCACATTACAACTATCATCCAATCCCATATTTCCCATCCAAAGCCTTTCCCGCACCTCCGTTAATAATCTTGTGAACCCAAAACCAGAATACGCATCATTACTTGAAAAAATGTTTCAATTGGAATCTGTAACTGATGTGCCTCCATATACGCCAGACGAGCTATTAGCAGAAGAATGTTTTAGAAAGAGTTGTTCTCGACTATCTGATGGTAGGTTCTCAGTGGGTCTTCCATTATCAAAAAACCCATCCCTGCTGCGACCAACCCGACAGATAGCCATGCGTCGCCTTTTCCAATTAGAACACCGTCACCGTAAGAATCCTGATCAAAGGGAAGTATATGTCGATTTTATGAAAGAATATATAGAATCTGGACACATGGAACGAGTTCCTCCTCCATCATCTGATCAAATAACTTACTATTTGCCTCACCATTCAGTTTGCAGGGCAGATGATCCTCCTAGTAAAATAAGAGTAGTCTTTAATGCCTCTCAACCTTCCCCTTCTGGCCTTTCTCTCAATGACATCTTGCTACCTGGCCCACGCTTACAGTTGGATATAGGAGATGTTGTAACTAGATTTCGACTAGATCGCTACGTTTTCATGGCTGACATCAAGCAGATGTTTCGGCAAATTGAACATCCAGTGGAAGATCGCGATCTATTAAGGATAGTTTGGAGGTTTCATCCCGACTCCCCTGTCCAAGACTTCAGATTAAAAACGGTAACTTATGGCACAGCCTCTGCTCCTTTTTTGGCCGGACGAGTTCTCAAGGAGCTAGCAGTTGAACACCAGAACTCGCACCCTTCCGCCTCACACATACTTCTCCATCGCACGTATGTTGATGATATAAACGGTGGGGGAAATACTATTGAATCAGGTCTTTCTATTCGAACTGAACTTCAATCTTTGCTTGCGCTTGGAAGACTCGAACTTAGAAAATGGGCAGCAAACGATCCCAAACTATTGGAAAACATCCCTGAAGAACACTTGTTGCCATCGTATTCCTCTATTTCTATGGATGAAGACCCGGACACAGCTCTAAAAGTTTTGGGTCTTTGCTGGAATCCGCTAAGTGATATGTTCCATTACAAACCATCCCCAGTTCTTAGCATCCTCACAAAAAGAGATTTAGCGAGGCAGATTGCTAAGATTTTTGATCCGCTAGGTTGGTTAATTCCCATCACGGTATTTGCTCGTGTCGTATTCAGGAATGTGGTGCAAAACACCTACGATTGGGATGACCCTCTCCCTAAACATATAATTGACGACTGGTCATATTTAGCTCACGAACTCCCACAACTTTCTGGCTTACAAATTCCTCGTCACATTCCGTTTTTCAATACCAATCAATACTTGGTAGGTTTCGCAGATGCATCTGAAAAGGCTTATGCGGCTGCGCTGTATATAGTATCTGTATCTGTAAAAACCTCTAATGTGGTCCGACTCGTTGCCGCCCGTGCCCGCATGGCACCTATCAAATCTGTAACGCTCCCACGCCTAGAACTATGTGCCGCCCAACTACTTACGTCCTTAGTCAAGAAAATGACCCCAAAGTTTCCTGGACTTGATCCACACCACATATTCATGTACTCCGACTCCACTATTGCTCTATCATGGATCACTGCAAATCCAGCTCCGGTATGGAAAGTTTTTGTGGGCAACAGAGTTGCGGAAATATTATCGACCGTACCTTCTTGCCAGTGGTTTCATGTTAGTTCCGTGGACAACCCAGCTGATTGTGCTTCTCGAGGATTACGACCAGTGGATTTAATTAACCACGAACTATGGTGGAAAGGGCCGAAGTGGTTAACTAAATCGCCCTCAGATTGGAATTTCAAGAGAATACGCCCTGCATTAAACGACGATGCCGTTCGGGTTGAAGCACGTAATCCAAGAGTCACATCTGTTTGTCACAGAGCGTTGCAATGTGATCTTCAAATTGAGGAGCGTTTCTCTACTTATCCCCGACTTCAGGCTGTTGTGGCGTGGTCATTGCGCTTCATTCACAATTCATTGAAGCGAGGCATTCGGTTCAGAGGGCCGTTGTCAGCACGTGAACGTCGTCGGGCCGATGAAATATTGGTAAAGCGAGCACAAGCACAAGGTCTAAGAGAAGAGCTGTCTGACGTACAATCCAAACGACCAAAACTAAGAATCACTAAGTCTCTCAACTTGTTTCTTGACACTGATGGAGTCTTGAGAGTTGGTGGGCGACTAAGAAACGCTTTGCTTCCATATTCGGTTAAGCACCCGGCCCTTCTTCCGTCTAGTCATCCAACAACAGACAAGATCATTCGATGGACACATGACTGGTCCCTACACATCGGTCCTCTAGGCACTCTTGCAAACATTCGTTGTCGATATTGGGTGGTGAACGGAAAGAACGTTGTCCGACGTGCTCTTCAAGGGTGTACCAGATGCACTAGAGTCAATCCCAAACCATATGAACCTCCAATGGGTGACTTACCAAAGGACCGGTTGACGGATATAGCACCTTTTTACATAACAGGAGTTGACTATGCAGGACCGTTCATTGTTCGTGCTTCAACACTGCGGGCATCAAAGAAACTTGAATGCTACTTATGTATTTTCCTGTGCTTTGCTACAAAGGCTGTGCATATAGAGGTAGCCACTGATCTTAGTACTCCATCGTTCTTACTAGCTTTTCAATCTTTTGTTGCTATTCGAGGGCTCCCATCAACAGTTTGGAGTGACAATGGTAGGAACTTTCTTGGCGCAGCAAAAGAGTTAGCAAGGCTCAAGACTCTGATCAACTCTCCAGACCACCAAAATACTATAATTTCAGAAGCAGCTAGATCTTCGGTAGAATGGCAATTTATTCCACCACGAGCGCCCCATTTTGGTGGACTGTGGGAAGCTGCTGTACGTTCTACTAAGCAACTGCTAAGAAGAATGCTGAGGAATGAGATATTAGACATGGATGTTTTTCGATCATTTGTTGCACAAGTTTCTGCCGTCCTAAACTCAAGACCACTAAGTGCAATTTCAAGTTCGCCAAATGACTTATCGGTATTAACTCCAGGACACTTTTTAGCTTTCCGCCCACTAACTGCTCCCCCCATTGATTGTAAGATCAACGAGCGATCTTCAATTCGAGGAAGATGGCAAAAGGCGCAATACCTGCTCCACCATTTCTGGACTCAATGGAGAAAAGAATATTTATTAGATGTGCAAGCCCGAACTAAGTGGCAGAACCGCAACTTACCAAAAGCAAAAGTAGGAGACATAGTTCTCATCATGGATGAAAACCTGCCACCTATGAAATGGGCCTTGGGAAAGATCGATTCGCTTCAATCTGGGAGCGATGGATTTCCACGGGTTGCAAATGTTAAGACTCAACAAGGTCTCATACAAAGGCCAGTAAGAAAGCTATGTCCATTGGTATCAAATGAAGAAAAAGATGCAGCTCAAGATCCGCTGTCTAGTACCCACTCTGAAGACGATGGTCAGTGAGGGATATCTCACGGCGGGGGACGATGTTCGGCCTTCACCGAATTGTATAGGTAACCACGGAGTTGCCGCTACACTCCGCTATTGGGTTCCAACCCCATGGATCAACTGTTTGTTTCTTTCGTCTTTTGTTTTTGTCTAATTTCTTCTCATCTGAAAATTCTTTCTGTACCTTTTAAAATGTTCTCATACAAGAAGAGTATTAAAACCGTTCGTTCAATTACATTTACATTTTATTATTTTAATTAAAGTGCAGCGCACATAAGTGCCGGACAACGGGCATACAAAGAACTACTGCCATGCTACTCCCAAATGTGTGAAGTGCGCGAAGCATCATTTAACCAAAGACTGCGACAAACCTCAATCTGCCCTCCCTACTTGTGCAAACTGCGGAGGGAGCCATACAGCCAGTTATGGTGGTTGCCCCGTTCACAAGAAACTCCAGAACTCCTCACCTTGGAAACCTCTAAACCGCCAACAACAGCCGACTGGAAACTCCAACGCCACGCCTGCTCCTCCAGTATCCTCAACAAACAACCCTATCCCTAATCCTAACAAAGGAATCCCAAGCTCCCTCCCCGTACGTTCATACGCGTCAGTTGTGGAAACGTCATCAACCAACGAAATCTCCATACTAACCAACAAAATTGACCAATTGTTATCACTCCTTCATCCATTAATCGAAACTCTGTCTAAAGTCCTACCCGTCCTCATAAACAAATTATGAATAACAGCCGCGATCTTGAAAAACTCCGAATCTGCACTTGGAACGCTAGAGGTCTATTTACCAAAATCCCACGAGCTAACACTGTTCCTTTACACCTACGAAATTGACATCCTACTAATATCAGAAACATAACTCGCTCCTTGGGCAAACTTCTTCTTGAAGGATTATAAGACGTACCGAGCTGATCACCCAAGTGGGGAAAGAAAAGGTGGAGCTGCAATACTGGTCAAATCGTCAATTCCTCATGATGAGTTACTCCCAGTAATAGAGGATAATATGCAATTATGCAGGATAAATCTGCAAAATTCCAACTGCAACCTTCAAATAGGTGCATTCTATTCAGCCCCCCAGAATAGAATCCTCCTTTCTGACTTCGTAGCAGTTGTACACGAAATGAGAGCCAAGTTCCTCATCGGTGGGGACTTCAATTCCAAACATCCCAGGTGGGGCTCTTCCACCACAAATCCACGGGGACGAATTCTACACGACGCAGTCAACCTCTTGCAGCTAGACATATCCACCCCTAACGAGCCAACATATTATTCGGATGCAGGGCACATCCCTGATATTCTTGATTTTTTTGTCGGCAAGAATGTGGCGGATCACGTGGGCGTAGCTTCCGTCATCAAAGAACTAAGCTCGGACCATTATCCAGTACTGGTTGACTTCCAATTCAAATTTAAGCCCATCAATCACGACAGACTAATTAGGCTACCATTCGACTGGGACACATATAAAGACACCACGAGTTCTCTAATTAACCTCAACATTCCACTTAAATGCCCCAAAGACAGATGACGCCGTTAAGACCTTCACTACTATTATTCAAATAGCAGCAAATGAAGCCTCGGGAAAACAAATTATAAAGAGATTCCGCCACACACCACATCACATTTCTCATCTACTGTCAATAAAAAAGCGCTGCAGGGCTCGCTGGGACCTCACAAAAGCTCGACAAGACAAATCAAACTACAACAGAGCGACAAGAGAACTTAAAAGAGCTTTGAAAAAGGACACGGATGCAGCTAACAGCGCGGGTCTGGCATCACTTAACACTTACGATGGCTCCCTCTGGAGGAAAACCAAGTTCATCACTAAAACCAAAGAGTCTATTCCACCACTGAAGCACGACAGACAATGGTATTCAACTTCTGCTGAAAAATGTGACCTCTTTGCAAGTATACTTCGTGAACAATTCAGACCTAACCCCAAACGTTGTCCAAATTTTACCAAACGAATCCTTGAACACCTCGAAGAACCACTGCAACTAAGCCATTTCTCTGATTTTTTCACCCCAGCACAAGTAATGAACGCAATAAGAAGAACTGCCGCTAAAAAAACACCTGGACCTGACCTCATAACTCAACCATTGATCCGTGCCCTACCCCGTAAAGGTCTAGTCATGTTAACACAGATATACAATGGTTTTATGAGAACAGGATACTTCCCTCAACAATGGAAACACGCCAACATAATTCTCATTAAAAAACCAGGCAAAACTAGAACAGACCCAACCAGTTATCGACCAATAAGCTTGTTGAATATTGTATCAAAAATATTTGAACGACTCATACTGCCAAAACTCCTCACATTTCTCGCTCCACATCTTCCAAATTCACAATTTGGCTTCCGGATACATCACTCATGCCCTCAGCAGCTGCATCGAATAGTTGACACAATTCTGGACGCATACGAAAAAAATAAAGTTTGTCTTGGAGTGTTCCTGGACACAGAAAAGGCATTCGATAAAGTATGGCACGACGGCCTCCTCTCCAAACTAAAACGTCACCTTCCAGGCACCTACTACCTACTACTACAATCCTACCTAAACAAGAGAACATTTTCGGTCAAGTGTGGCAACTTCAGCTCAACTTCTAAGCCCATTCTCTCGGGTGTCCCCCAGGGGAGTGTGCTGGGCCCCTTTCTATACCTGGTCTACACGTCCGACTTCCCCTCATCTGAAGAAGTAGTAACGGCGCAGTTCGCTGACGATGTAGCCGTTCTTTCAGTCGCCAGAGGAACAGAAGGAGCACAAATCCCTCTACAAGACTTCATGGATAGAGTAGACACCTGGACACAACACTGGAGATTGAACATTAACACCAACAAATCTGCATTACTCAAGTTTACACTACGAACATCATCACAAACACCAAGTATTACACCACAAAGAACACATCCTACCATCCCGTAGAACACATCCTACCATCCCGTAACACCGTCCGGTACCTCGGGCTACACCTGGACCAACGTCTGACTTGGGCAGTCCACATAAAATACTTGGTAGGCAAAGTGCGAGACAGAATTCGAACCCTCAGACACCTCCTGGACCACAGATCGACTCTACCTCTCTCATACAAACGACAGATTTACTTAACACTCATTCGACCAATATGGGCCTATGCTTGCGGAATCTGGGGAGCCGCTGCTAGTACACACATAAATAAGATACAGGTAACTCAGAACAGGGTGCTTCGGTTAATCACGTCAGCTCCATGGTATGTGCGAGGCAGTACCCTACATACTGATCTGAATATACCCTATGTAGCCGAAGTCATCCAACACAACTATAACAACCTTCACCACACTATGACACTTCACACAAATCAGCTAATTACCAGCCTGGTCAACAATCCACCGGAACCACGCCTTAGAAGACGACTCAAGAGAAAAAGACCCCAAGATTCCTTACCACCCAACGTAACATGATCAAATAGCAAAGCCAACACTTCTTCTGATTCGACACCATCTCAACCCACATCCAGCAGAGAGGCCAGTTGATGGACTGCACCCTCTCATCACGTCACACGCCAATTAGAGGACTTCTCTACTATATTCCCCCCATTATCACAACAGGAATGTTCCCAACAGAACAATAAAGTTATTTACATACTGAAAAAAAAAAAATTCTATCGAGAGTTATCGTCCGGAGTGACACATACATAAATATATAATACTTGCCTGCATTGCTGTTGTTGATGCTGGAATAATGTTTTGCAAATTTGAACAATCTGGAAAAATCATTGGAAATGAATATAAAAAATCCAAGATAGTAATTCAACCACTCAAAACTTTTTCTAATTTATCCAAAAAAATTATCCAGAATTTTTTCCAGTCGCTAAAGAAGGTCATAAGCCGCTTCTCTAAAAAAAAAAAAAAAAACTAATTTAACATTTTCAGCAATATTTGGGACCCAAAACTTCAAATGCGTTTTCCCAATATTTAGGATTTTTTACTTGTCATACTCCTATTCTTGAAGTGCGATATAGCCATGCTGTCTATAAGAGCGAATTTTCTAAGAAATAACTGGTTTCATGTAAAATTTGATGTTTGGAACAAATTGAAAATTCGCTAAAATAATGGGTTGGTAAGGTCTACTTGATCAATGAGCTGTCAGTTTCATGCATTCTAATCAACTATTGCCTATAGTAATAAAGCCACTATTCGTTTCAGGTGAAATTGGAGCGATGTGAAGCTATCGTAGTGGCAACTGTGGTGCACCACAACATCTCTATCATGATGAAGGAGGAGTTGCCAGATGTGGATAGTGAAACCCAACATTGCTTGGACGAAACGTTATTCAACAACGAGGGGTTAGGGCGATCATAGGGGGAAATTCATAAGATATTTTGATGTTCTTTGAAATAATATAGTCCTTTATTATAATTCCCGATACGTTTGTTTTTATTCATCAATACCGTTTGTAGCGTTTACACTCAAAGTAGAGAGAGAGAGATTGATTGATTATCGTTTTATTTATAAATCTGGCAAGATTTGGTCTCGCAGGACCACTCTTACATCTAACCAGAAGTACAACAAAATAAATATGAAATATACTTCTACATACATTGTAAAAAAATAGGAAAACTACAAATGCAATATAACTTGTGCTTCAAGGTGCAGTAATAAAAAAAAAAAGAAAAACATGGTGTGCTAATAGCGCGAGAGCAACTCACTTTTCAGATTACCATTAAAGGTATTATAGCTTTTTATCTGTTTTAGTGCTGAAGGCAGGCCATTAAAATAAAGAACGCTTTTACGTAATATTATATAAGATTCGTGAAAAACTGTAGTTCGACAAGGTGGCAAGCGGAAATTTAAGTCCTTATTTCTAGTGTTAACATTATGTATGTTAGAGAAATGCAAGAATTTATCTGCTAAATACATGGGCTTTGAGACGGAAACAATGCGATGCGTAGTAACTATGACAAGTGCAAAGTTATGACAAGTTGCGAGAATGTTAAATTGAATTAAATGTACCAATTATCATTCTTTTATTACTAACCAGTACAGAAATAGGTATTATTCAACCGAACTAACTGGAAGGGAACCCAACTATTTTTAAAATTTTCAACTTTTTGAACTTGTCATATACGCGATCATCGAATTTCAAACTTAGAATAAATCTCACTGCCGAACATACAACTTTTTGCAGTCTCTGTCTACAATCATAGCTCATGTCACACATAGCTGAGAGACAGTAGGTAAGTTAGATGCGGCATGTTCATGGCATGAAACAAGTTCTTTTTTAGATTGAGCGATCTGTAAACAAATAATTTATCAAAAGTGTATTATTGAGATCGAACCTTACGAGATATTTCGTTGGTCTGGCGACTCCACGAGAGATTCTGCTGCAAGATGACACCAAGGCATTTAATTTCGTTTTGATATTCGAGCATCTTGTTATTGATATTGGCCAAATATGATGCAGGAACTCATTCACGGATTCACCACAAGACCATGTCTCTCGAACTAACTCGCGAAGCTTCCAAGATCCTGATTGACCAGCTCAACATTTGAACTAATTTTCTCCATTTTTGTCGATAAATATAGATTTAAATCGTCCGCATAGAGACTTCAATAAGAGAGAGTTTATTCGTAATCAAACAGAAATTTTACATTTAATTTAGAGTGGTCAGAATACTTTTGTTCGTCAGTAGGCAAGGCCCGTAGTGACGAACAAGAGCTGCTATCATCAGGTTACAACCAAAACCAGGTTTTGGATACAGCAAAAAAAGAAAAAAATCTCCAACTATGTTTAAAAAAAAAAAAAAAATACGCGGTCTACGTCATACAATAAAAAGCAGAAGACAGAACAAACTTAAATAAAATGAAAAATACAACTGCAACTAATTAAAGGATTCTTTGCATTTAGCTAATATACATATTCACTTGTTAAGATTGATTCACAAACCAAGCACCCGCACTCAATCAATCAGGAGTAAACGGAACTTTTGTATGCATCTCTGGACATCGATTGCAGAGGGGGCATCAAAGTAGGCGGCAAATAGTTGAAGATCAGGTGTCCAGGACTTCTGCTGGTCCGGGTTTTATAAATTTACGGGTTGATTACCTTCCGTTGGATGAAAAAACGGGTACCATTAATAACAGTAATAACGACTCCTTCCAGTTTGTTGGTTGGGTTGCGCACTGCTCGAATGAGGAGGTCGATCGAGGAAATGTAGATCTAGATGAGAATGAGACGTTCAAATGAGGAGGTCTTGATGATTTTCATCGCTAACTGAAATTCAAACAAAGGAGAAGTTACAGTTAGTAATTATTACAGAAGTTATTATAGCATAGTAATAATTCTGTGCACACAACTCCTCTGCTTGACAGAGAAAAACGAACCACCGACGTTTTATTGATATTCAACCAATGCTTTATTATATACCATATTGGTTTGTGAAAAGATCCCATAGGAATCCAAGAGGGAAACTAAACGCGATTTTAAGCTCTTTTCTAATAATTTCGCCAGTGATAAGAGCGATAGGCCTATAGTTCTGCATATCACTTCTATTGCCACTCTTGTACAAAGGAACCACAACAGTCGACGACTTCAGCAATATTGGAAAAGTACTGGAAGAAAAGGCTTGAATTGAAAATTAATTTACATAGAAGTTGACATGGATACCTGATGGATGTGAATGAGAAATGTAGATGAGGAAGAATTTGACAATAGTCGCTAACTGAATTTCTGAAATTGAAATAAAGAAGATGTGAACTAATGGTTTACGGCATAACAATCAAATATAGGTAAATATAATGAGAAATGTAGAAGAGGAAGAAGTTGACAATAGTCGCTAACTGAATTTCTGAAATTGAAATAAAGAAGATGTGAACTAATGGTTTACGGCATAACAATCAAATATAGGTACGGATGAACATAGAAGGAGTTGACATACATACCTGATGGATAAGAAACGTTTTGTGGATGTGAACTCGTCAACTCGAATACGAACTACGTAAATGTAAACGAAAACTGCATAACATACGTAAACTTGAATAAGAACTACTACCTAAATAAACACGAATTTTTCGAACATGAACACATAAACACACGTAAAGGAAAGTTGCGTAAAATACGTAAACTTGAATACGAACTACAACCTATCTAAACTAGAGGTGAGACAATATTTCAGTAACCGATATTTTGTAACCGTTACTAGCCATCCAGATATGTAACCGATACTGAAAACCAAAAATATCGGTTACAAAGTATTAGTTAAGGTATCTGTTAGCAGTATCACAGAGAGACTCTTAACAGATACCTTAACTAATACTTTGTAACCGATATTTTCTGAGAGAGACTTGGATCCTCCAAGATCCAAGTCTCTCTCAGAAAATATCGGTTACAAAGTATTAGTTAAGGTATATGTTAGCAGTATCACAGAGAGACTCTTAACAGATACCTTAACTAATACTTTGTAACCGATATTTTCTGAGAGAGACTTGCAGGTATACCTTAACTAATACTTTGTAACCGATATTTGAAAGTCTCTGTATCAGAAGTAACGGATACTCACACCTCTAATCTAAACACGAATTTTTGGAATATGAAAGCATAAACAAACGAATTTTTATGCAACAGTGTTGCCGAAACGCTCGTCACCCACCGAAAATCCCGTAGAAATATAGTATCCATGGCCTGATAATATGGGAACTGTAGTATCCATGGCAAGTTTTCCTTGAAGCATCCATGCCTAGCATAGAGGTCAACAGGGTCACGTGAATAATCGATTCATCAACGGTAACCCACCCGATAAAAGTTTTTTGAACACTACTGTTGTGAACCCCAGGGTTACCGAAAACTCGTCGGAAACCCCAGGGTTGGGTTACGGCTAGGTAACCTAGTTTTTTTTTGAACCGGCCCTTAGTAATTTGTCTAACAAACAAATTCCTAAGCGAATTACTAACAGAGCCTACAAAACCATACTAACTCCATTGGGAAGCTTTTAACAAGTATATAAGTAAATTCAAGTAAGGAGTCAGAACAATACATATACATACACACATATTACACACATATTATACATATTTAATACATATTACGTCTATTATCTGGGGGTCAGTCAAAAATTTCCGTCATCAAAACAAAATTAAAAAAAAAACATTGTAACGTTTTTTGGGACACTTCCGGTGGTTGGAGAGGGTAGCGAGTATCATGAAAGTTTTCTAAAAAAAACTCTGCAAATTCTTGACACAACGGTTTATTATCTTCCTTGTGCAGATCACCCTTCTGTCTATACCAGACTGTATTGCAAATCGGCACCATACCATATTCTCACCGTACTCATACCATACCATACGAATTTCTTTCCTATCATACCATACTGTATTATACCAAATCATACATACAATAATATACCATACCATACTCATACCATGACATACAAACCGAGTGAATATTGAAATGTCATCCATTTCTGACCTATATTTGAAATTTCAAGTATCTAGCTCATCATCAAAATTTAATTTGTTTAAACAAATAGGTTTTAAACAATTTTACAGACAAGAAACCGAGTGAATATTGCATTGTGATCCGGTTCTGAACTATTTTTAAAATTTCAAGTCAATAGCTCATCATCAAAATTTAATTTGTATTATTACAAAAAGGTATTATTTAAACAATTTTACAAATGAGAAACCGAGTAAATATTGCAATGTGGTCTATCCCCGACTCACGGTTAAAATTTCTTGACTGTAGTTTACCGGGAAGATGAAAACTCTGCAAATTCTTGACACAACGGTTTATTATCTTCCTTGTGCAGATCACCCTTCTGTCTATACCAGACTGTGTTGCAAATCGGCACCATACCATATTCTCACCGTACTCATACCATACCATACGAATTTCTTTCCTATCATACCATACTGTACTATACCAAATCATACATACAATAATATACCATACCATACTCATACCATGTCATACAAACCGAGTGAATATTGAAATGTCATCCATTTCTGACCTATATTTAAAATTTCAAGTATCTAGCTCATCATCAAAATTTAATTTGTTTAAACAAATAGGTATTATTTAAACAATTTTACAGACAAGAAAACGAGTGAATATTGCATTGTGATCCAGTTCTGAACTATTTTTAAAATTTCAAGTCAACAGCTCATCATCAAAATTTAATTTGTATTATTACAAAAAGGTATTATTTAAACAATTTTACAGATGAGAAACCGAGTGAATATTGCAATGTGGTCTATCCCCGACTCACGGTTAAAATTTCTAGACTGTAGTTTACCGGGAAGATGAAAAACGTAGTTTTATTCTGGGCGTCTGGAGGTTGGGTCACATAACGGCCGTTTTCGACGCGAAAGTTTAGTGTTTTTCCTAAACCTTTGCGCGCTCACTGTGAACGAACGGCTGGTCGCACAAAAATCCAATTGGTCTTAAATGATTGGTAATTTTTCAGGTCATTCAAAAGTGAACTAAAAATTACACGGTTCAGTTGAATATTTTGAGATATGACATCGTCGAAATTTTAAATTTCGTTTTGAACCTCTTCCCCTTGACCTAGGGTTATGAAAAGTTTCGAGGATCATTGTGGGGCTGGTCCAAACCCAGAAACCAAATTTCGTAATTTTAGCTCAATGCTAACTGGGCAAAGTGCCACGGACGGCGTACGGCGGACGGACGGATTTTTTTTTATTCGATTTTCTGAATCTACGTATCTTGAAACGTAAACCAACAAATTTTGAGGGGGGGTTAAAAAATTTTTTTCTTTGGGCGATTCCAATGGTTCATTATCGAAGATAATAAACCAAAAAGGTAGTTTTATTCTGGGCGTCTGGGGGTTGGGTCACATAACGGTCAGTTTCGACGCGAAAGTTTAGTGTTTTTCCTAAACCTTTGCGCGGTCACCGTGAACGAACGGCTGGTCGCACAAAAATCCAATTGGTCTTAAAAGATTCGTAATTTTTCAGGTCATTCAAAAGTGAACTAAGTGAACATATATTTGGAGATATGACATTGTCGAAATTTTAAATTTCGTTTTGAACCCCTTCCCCTTGACCTAGGGTTATGAAAAGTTTCGAGGATCATTGTGGGGCTGGTCCAAACCCAGAAACCAAATTTCGTAATTTTAGCTCAACGCTAACTGGGCAAAGTGCCACGGACGGCGTACGGGGGACGGCGTACGGCAGACGGACGGATTTTGGTTTATTATCTTCGATAATGAACCATTGGAATCGCCCAAAGAAAAGATTTTTTAACCCCCCCTCAAAATTTGTTGGTTTACGTTTCAAGATACGTAGATTCAGAAAATCGAATAAAAAAAAACTCTGCAAATTCTTGACACAACGGTTTATTATCTTCCTTGTGCAGATCACCCTTCTGTCTATACCAGACTGTATTGCAAATCGGCACCATACCATATTCTCACCGTACTCATACCATACCATACGAATTTCTTTCCTATCATACCATACTGTATTATACCAAATCATACATACAATAATATACCATACCATACTCATACCATGTCATACAAACCGAGTGAATAATGAAATGTCATCCATTTCAGACCTATATTTAAAATTTCAAGTATCTAGCTCATCATCAACATTTAATTTGTTTAAACAAATAGGTATTATTTAAACAATTTTACAGATGAGAAACCGAGTAAATATTGCAATGTGGTCTATCCCCGACTCACGGTTAAACTTTCTAGACTGTAGTTTACCGGGAAGATGAAAAAAGGTAGTTTTATTCTGGGCGTCTGGTGGTTGGGTCACATAACGGCCGTTTTCGGCGCGAAAGTTTAGTGTTTTTCCTAAACCTTTGCGCGCTCACTGTGAACGAACAGCTGGTCGCACAAAAATCCAATTGGTCTTAAAAGATTCGTAATTTTTCAGGTCATTCAAAAGTGAACTAAACATTACACGGTTCAGTTAAATATTTGGAGATATGACATTGTCGAAATTTTAAATTTCGTTTTGAACCCCTTCCCCTTGACCTAGGGTTATGAAAAGTTTCGAGGATCATTGTGGGGCTGGTCCAAACCCAGAAACCAAATTTCGTAATTTTAGAATCTCGGAAACTTAAAACTGAATTGGTGACAATTTATCAGAGAACCGATTTTACTCATTTCACAGGCGCAATACCATTTCTGTTGTTTTTGCACAACAATAATTTAGTTGATACCTATTCTGAAACTGAGAAACTACTAACATTATTGATTACAATTCCAATGACTTCTGCAGAAGCTGAACGTTGTTTTTCTACCCTTAAAAGAATAAAAACGTTTATTCGATCAACTATGACCCAAGAGAGACTTAATGCTTTGACGATGTTGTCAGTAGAGAAGGAAATGATTGCTAATTTTTCTGATTTCAATAAGAAAGTTATAGAGTACTTCTCATCTCTAAAAGAACGAAGGCTGGATTTTACTTATAAATTTTAATTCCTTAGTTTTTTAATGGAATTCCTTTGTCAGAAGAAGAAGAAGAAGAAGAAACCATGTTTATTAACGTTAATAATATAAGTACATAATTATTTACAGTTTTATACGAAGCAATCTTAAATTTAGTACATATATTTGTAAGTATAGACCCTTTGTCAGTAATAGTGTCTTAATTTTACAGTTACTGTATTTATTGAGCCTAAAACGTTGAAATATTTCTGCTTCGTACAATAAAGTTAAGTATTTGTAGTGTTATTTGCTTTTTTTTTTCGTTCGCTTAGTCTTTTCATTTCTTTACCTTTACTCTAGTTCTCATTTCTTTTGTCTGCCATTAATCTCGTTAGTCTTTACTTAGTCATTTCTTTAGTACTTTGGTTCTAGTCATTACTCTAGCCATGAATAATCTAGTCACTATACTCTTCAGTCATAATGTTATGGTCCTAACTCGTGATCTCTTTCTTGTGTGCTCTGAAAGTGGTGGTGGCTACCTACCTAATGACATTACTCATATTTTTGTACGTTGTCTTCACACATTTTTGTACATATTTTATTTATGGAAGTGGGTGGGTGGGTGGGATTGCTCCGCAGCCACCTCCTCGTATGAAGCTATAGCTTCTGGTAATCCCGGGTACTGGTCAGAACTACTGTGAACACAGAGCTTACATTCTGACTTGCTAAGAGCTGCGGTTGATTAAAATACACCCATTTCTCATAAGAAGACTCCTGTTGGAAAACATTTACAGGTATTTTGTAGAAAAAGCTGTTAATTTGTGTTCCGAATTTGGTGGCCCACCATTTTCAGAGCCCACGCACCGCTACTGCCGTTGTGTCAAGAATTTGCAGAGTTTTTTTATTCGATTTTCTGAATCTACGTATCTTGAAACGTAAACCAACAAATTTTGAGGGGGGCTTAAAACATTTTTTTCTTTGGGCGATTCCAATGGTTCATTATCGAAGATAAATAACCAAAATCCGTCCTAACTGGCTACGTCCTAACTGGCAGTTTTCGTACGAAAGGATTGGTGCGAATTCGTCCCTAGCAGATCGCCCCTATTTTCAAACTTGGGTATGCAGGTAGTGACCTATTCGGTTTTCCCGTCCGAGGTCGTTGCCCGAGTAATCCGTACGAACCCCCTCGGTTTGTTTCGCCAACCCTTCGTGCGAGCCGTGCGAAAAAGGGTTTTTCAAACAGTGCTGAGCAGGTCATCTGTCCACTTCTGGTTTTCTCTCCTGCGTGCGAAGTTTTCGTGCGTCGAAAAATCAAACAAGTTTGTTTTTCGTCGTACGGTGTACGCGATGGCCTTCGAGAAAAATTTGATTATGAAAGTGCAGTCGCGACCAATTCTTTGGGATAAGCGAAGTGAACATTACAAAAACCGTGACAAAGTTCGCGAGGAGTGGGGGAAGATAGCAACAACCTTGGGAAAACCACTTCAGTACATAAATATCATTTCATTGTTACCTTTCGTCATAACTGGAATTTAAAATTATATTAATACAATAGGTAATCACCATAACTTACAATATTTTACTTACATTTACATACACAAATTTTAGTTACACGTAATTCGTCGGTACATGATGCAGAATCAAACCATAGAGGTTTAATTAATTATATTTATTATAATTTATTTATTTATTATAATTTATTTATTTATTATAATTTATTTATTTATTATTCATTTATTAATTAATCAATTTATTATAACGGTATATAACGGTAAAAACTTAAACGTTGTTAGAAAAATACAAACAAAATTTTTCTCTCACAGCGATTGCAGCTGCTGAAGCTCGGTTATTTTCCCGAAAGGGGATCAAATTTGAAGAGCTGAGTAAATCATCAGTAGGTTCTGTTAGAACATCTAAATTGAGACCTTCCTTATCGATTATTACATTGTGTAAACAGCCTATCACATTATGCAAACAGCCTTCACAACTTTGCAAGCGTTCTTGACCGATGTCTCTATTGGCTTGTGCAGTATTCTGAATTTGGCCGCAGCTATTCCAAATGAACATTCCACAGTTGATCTTGAAGCGGACAAATTTCGATTGAACAAAGTTTTCATTTCATCACCATGTGAAGACCTTCGCGGAAAAGGCCGCATGAGAAATGTAGTTAGTGGAAAAGCTTCATCCCCAAGAAAAACGTATGGAGCCACAATATTGGAATTTTACTTGGCGATTTACGTTTCTTTTTTGGTATGTTGTTTTCTTCAGATGACAAGAGTAGATATGAATTTGTTGAAAATAAGAACTCGGCATCCTCTTCGTAGGACATCGTGGACACGAATGAAGTTTTGTTCGCACGAATGGGTCTGGCTACCTGGAGGTCCCACTTTCGGATGTCATTAACGAGTTCAATGAGGACAGGTTTTTCGATCGTACGAAAAATTGAGTGCGAGCGTTTTTCGTACGAACTCGTTCCGTGCGTCAACCTCCAATTAGGACATAGGCTTACGCCGTCCTCGGCACTTTGCCCAGTTAGCGTTGAGTTAAAATTTGGTTTCTGGGTTTCGACCAACCCCACAATGGTCCTAGAAACTTTTCATAACCCTAGGTCAAGGGGTTCAAAACGAATTTTGAAATTTGTACACACTGGCCACTATTATGGGGAATGATTTTGTTTTGACTTCAATCCCCCTGATCTGAAATGCTTCGGTTTCAATTTTAATGTGTTCATGATGGTGTAGGTTTTCTTTTATGATAGCTGCACTTCCACCGCGGGCATTGTTACTTGGATGAATAGCATGGTAACACTTGTATCCCTTGAGTTTGAGATATGACTCCCTCGTGAAGTGTGTCTCCGAGATGAGGCAAATATCAACATGATTGTAGTCCAATACCAACTGGAGCTCACTTTTCCGAGACATGAACCCATTAGCATTCCAGCAAAGTGTTTGGATACTGTTCATGTTGATTTTTCTTGACGCCTAGTATTAGGCTTGCTTTCAAGTTTTCCCACTCGCTCATTGAGTTTAGCAACACTTTGACTAAGGGATGTAACAACTTCAAAGATCTGATCAATTTTGGATTGAATGTTGTTATTACCGAGTTCAACAGACTGTACTTTGGTTTTCTGTTGTGGTAGTGTTGTTGGTGCTTCAAGACTTGCGCATATGAAGCTAGATTTGACGGTACTTGAGGGTTGGATTGGTTCTGCTTTTGGATACCCATTATAGGTCGTTTGGGTACGAATTTCTGCATAGTTGGCATATCTTGTTGGGCTGATTTGCTTGACATTTGTAGTGGCCTGTTTTTATGCCTTTGCTTGGCCTCGATGGCAGCTGGACAACCACGGTAGTTTGCCGTGTGATCACCCCTACAATTAGCAAAAGTGGGCGTTGTATCGCTTGGTTTCTGGCATTGCTCTGTGAGATGGTTTTTTGCGCATCTCACACATCGGGGGGGGGGGGGGGGGGCTTAGAACAGTAGTTTTTTGTATGATGAAATTCCTGACACCTTAGGCACTGAGCTGGGAATTTATTTGCTTTGACAGGGTACACAGTAACTTTTCCTTTGAGTACCTGCCGAATTTCGTAAATTTTGTCAACATCCAGGCCCTTGTGGAAGTCCACAATGCACATATCTAGTGGATTCTTAGACTTCCACTCCATTTTTCTGGTCACATGGAGGACACTGGGTGTACCAAATTGATCTCTCAGATCTGTAAGGACTTCGTCAGTTGACCAGGACTTGTGAATGCCCTTTATCATAACTCTGATGGGCCTGTCCTGCTTGCTCTGATAAGTGTAATGTGGTATTTTGTTACTTACAAAACACTTGGTAACTGCATGAAAACCATCAGGGGTAGAAGTGTTGATTTTTACCAAATCATTTGCCATGGTGGTGAAGGTTGCACTCTCATCTTGTCCCTCAACCATTGATTTAAGAGCTGGGAATGATGTTACCTTTTCAATGTAAATTGTGGTGGTTTGGGGTCCTTCTTTTTAGGCTCAGGAACTACAATAGTTCCCAACTGCTTTTTTTGAGGAGGTGTATTAGATTTTTTCCTTTTGGTTGAGTGCCCTCGCTGAATAACATTTTCATATTCATATTCATCATCTTGCTGATGTCGGGGATTTTTCTCTGAGGGTCTTTCGTGAAGTATTTGACTTTTTAATTTTGCAATTTCTCCTTCTAAATGAGAAACACGTTTTCTTTCTTCTATTGCTACTTCATATGCTTCTGACAGGTACTCACATAGTAGGTCAGTGGTTGCTGTTAATTCCCTCACAACCGCTAGCACCGTAGGTGATTTAATTTCAGGAGTACTGCTGATGACTGCGAGTTGACTCTCCACCTTGGCCTTCGCTTGCGCAACGAGGTCGGGCTCCGTGATGCCCTGCTGGCTCATCATGATGACGAAACGACGACACCCGCGGCACAATATTTACTGTTTACCGTTCTCAGAGCTCGAGATGTTACCAGTACGGTGGCTCGGACGAAACTCGAGAATGTTTGTTTGGCAGAAAACCTTTTCTTTCTAAGAACATGTTTTCTTTCTTAAGGGGGGAGGAATTATATCATGATATACCCCCATTGCTGGTACAGCAGCTACCGACATAATATAAGGAAGGCCCTCAGCCTCCGCGAGTCAGTTCTCGTTGTGCCTTTGCTGTGTGCGTGTCGCCTGTTACTCCGCGTCCCTGTTTCGCTTTGTGTCAACGACAAGTTCCTACCATCCTATTATCCGACGTTTGTGAACTATCAAAATTTGATAGAACACCGGAGTAATATACCGAACTATCATCTACACCAATTGTGAACTATCCGTCAATGTCTGTCTATTTCTGAATAAAAACTTTTTAAAAAGTAAATCGGCAAGACAGAAGACGTTTCTTAAATGGATCGAAAGAGGAAAGTAATGTCGGATGAAGAAATCCAGCAACTTTTTCACGACACTCCCTCTTCTGAAGTAGAGGCTGATGATGAAATTGAGGTTGTTGAAGATCTACCACCTTCTGAAGGAGAAGAAGACCACGTTTTCGATAACAGGTAGTCCATTCTCACGACAAACCGGCTCTTGGAGATACCAAAAATTTTATCGCGAGATTTCCTGTATGACTCTGATGCAAATCCCAACTATTAACCAATGGAAGAAAGTAACTGTTCTGATGTGGATAACTTCTCCAGGTTTTTTCGAACATGGTCCATGCGGTTCGAGAACAAAACCAACCACAGCAAAACCCCAAGACTAAGATGAAGAAAGGAACAAATCAAGGAAAGGGAAACCTTGAAGGAAGACGTTTTGATTATAAGAAAAGTGGTATATTTTACACCGCCTTTCGTAATTATTTCTAACAAAAGATAATTTCTAAACAGAAGATTTTATTTGTTAATAAATATTGTTTTTAAAACCCTTGAGAAGTATCATTTCCTTTATATTTGCCATAAAATTATCATAAAACCCGACTTTAGTCATGAGCACGTCGAATCGACGTACGGTTAGTAACAAAGGGGGACTACAGAGGGTTAGTAATCTAGGGCTAGTAATTAATGGGCTAGATCAAGTAGAAGAAAATCCAGCCTCTCTTGGAGAACATTGATGGCGAAGGTTATGATTCCAAAAAATGTAGGTAGACACGTTCCAAATTGTTTTACGTGGGTTGGGTCACCCAACTAGGGTGAAGAAATAAATAAAATAAAATTGAACGACTGATGACTATAATTATGACGACTGAATCAGTAGGGCAAGCGACTTGACGACAGTTTTTATGACAATGGCGACAGAGACCAAATATAGCGGCAATTACACCAGAAGCAGTAAGTTAGTAAATATGTCGAGGGTGAAGATGCAACATAGCCTAAGTCAATTTGCTCAACTGTTCAGGAAACTCAAAAAACTGCTTCAAAACTTTAGCACGTCTTTTATCGTGATGTTCTGACACCTGTGTTTTCCCTAGTGGCTCAAACAATTAACTGAATGCTTTTATTCGAGAAATTTTTTGGCGAGGTGAAATTACCTGAGTTAGGCTATGTTGGGGGCAGATTTGTTTTACTTAGGCTGTTGTGCTGAAGCAAAATCAGAAGATAAGAAAAATTGTTATGCTATGTAATCATGATTATGAATAATAAGAATTATTCTTTCCAAGTCAATTGTTGTGTTAACGAACGTCAGGATGATTCAGTATCACTCAGAAAATGGATTATATATAAAATTATATATTAACTTATATCATTTATTTTGAAAAATAGCATCAGCAAAATAGTATAATTAGATGTAGAATAAAATATCACATAGAATAAAAGATCACAGAATAAATAATACAGTCTTATCTGTGTTGAGTATTTGGATCAAAAATCGTTTGAATTTACTAAATCACTTTGAATCACGACAAGAATCAAGTCTGCACAACGGTGCCTGATAATAGTAAGGAAAAAATAACTAACATACAAAAATCACAGTATTACCAGGTCTGCACAACGGTGCCAAATAATAGTAGAGAAAAAATAATTACTAACATACAAAAAATCAAGTGTAGCCTATCGAATTAAGGAACATCATTTGTTTACTCGCTGTTTTTTAGAGTTTTTATTTCCAATATCGGGAGCCTCAGTTGCAGCAGATTGCCTCTTCACAGCTCTTCTACTTTCGTCTTCATGTGGTATTGAGTCGTAGAATGCTTGACAGTAAAGTGGAAGGAATTTTTTCAGATCCTGTAGGTCGTTGAATTTGTCCTTCGGAATTTTTAATCTTTCTATGTATAATCTGGGAAACTCGCTGGTTGCAACGACCTTTTTGCGATTGCGATGAGTGATAGGAAGTTCCTGCCAGTTGTCATCGAAGTTCAATTTAAATTTGATGATGCCAGTTGGATGATAATGAAGCGCTCTTAGGTCTATCACTGTTGGGTCACCTGACTTCTTACCAGGACGAATTGAATTGTAAAATGTGGATTCCGCCTTGGAATAATCGTGGAAAAATGAATGGTCGAGAATTTTCACATTGTACGGTTCTGTATTCCTCGCCGTTTTGGCTACAGCTGCCATCTGGCTTGGCAAAAAATTTCTATTTTCCGTAGTGCGTGTTCAATGGTGCTATGCACCGAATCACACTCCATCTGTGTATGGCCTCGTTCGAGGTATTTCTGAGTTATTGTGATCTTTTTTTCTATCGCCAAATGTAATAACGCATTTGACATAACTGAGTTGCGGTTCTGGTAGTTGCAACCGTCGGTATAGATGATTACTGGCAACGGTTTGGCTTCAAGTAGGGTAGAGATGTAATCCACCAAGCAAGAGCTAAATACAGAGGCGCTCAAACCAGCTGTTGTTTCATCAAAATAGTAGCATGTTGCATGGCGATTGGCCATATTGTACACAGTGAAATTGTGCACTGCGATTTTCAATTTATAGTAAGCTGAGCTGGTCAGCAACTGTGGGATCGTTCGGACGGCCATCATATCAGCACAGAGTGTGTAGCATTCTCCGTCACAGGCTTTTTGCTTGTCGGTGGTTTTTTCGTCCCTTGCTCTGTTCTTTCTGTGAATGTGCCCTTCATAGTCTTCTTGGCTGACTTGTTTAACTTTGAATGATGAGCATGTGTCGCATTGGTCCTTTCTTGGCTGGAAAATCCCAATGTTTAGACCTTTAACTTTCCTTCTGAAGCAGCTCCTATTGAGAGACTTAACGCTTGATAGTTGGCACTGCTCCACATACAGTTTATACAATTGCTTTATGGAAGAAATGTCCTGGAGGTACAGTTTCCTGGTGTCTCGCCGACAATAGTGAGAGGGAAGCTTTGGGATGCTACCAATAAATCTGGTCAGGAATTCTGTGCGGCTCATCTGATCAGGATTTTGAGAACTGCCTCTCCCTCGACATGAAAATCCTCTTCATCGTGTGTTGTTTCTTCCGTTTTGGGATCATGATGTTCGCCGATGTTCAAATAATCTGACAACCAGTTACGTATGGAGGACCACTTGATTCCAAAGGTATTTTCAAACATTGGCCGACATACTTGGACTTTTTCTGCTCCTCGTTTCAAAAAGTAACTGTAACTGTAATTACGCCGAGAACCGTCATGAACCTTTCGTTGTTTGGGAGCCTTTGCTTCAATCAGAGAGCAGATGAACATTTTCTTCTCCTTCCAGTCAACAATCCAAAAATAGTTGAAAAGGTTCTGTCGATCAGCTTCTTGGATTGTTACACACTTCCTGGCCTCTGTCGACCTCTGGCAGAACTTCGAAGTACACCTGGGACCAAGCATTCTTGCAGGTTTCAGTGCATCTTGAATTTGAAGGTTTGATTTTCCCTTCACTTGCCTTCGATACCCCACGTAGGGCTCCCCCAGGCATCGTTTCCTTTTGGTCTCTTCTCTTTTCCATTTCTCTTTCTGAGGAAGTGGCTGCCTGATTCTTCCTGATACATCTTCCTCACTTGATTCACGTTGATTTGCAATGGCTTGAGCTGCTGCACGTTCATTGTTGCAGATGAATGGTTTGGACACGGATTCAATTTGGTCAGAGGTGCTGAGGCTGGCATCAGGCTATTCAAGTTGAGCTGCTGAGTTGTTCATATTGTTGAAAACCAGTAAATTGGAAGCTTGGTCCTCAAAAATTTCATCATACGATTCATCTGAAATGAGATGTGATAATCTATTAGAATAATGAGCGACATATATGGGGGAAAATACATTAAAATTGAATGTATCTTTGAAATTTTCAAAAGGACAGGCAATAGGTTTCATGTTCACTCAACACTGATCTTAAGTTCTAGTAGGGCTGTTCAGGTAGTTATAGAGGGTTAAAAATAAAAATGCTAAGGTACCTTGCTTTGGGAATGGATCGTGTGAAGAAGCAGTAGGTTCGGGAGAAAGCCGATCAGTTACAGCATACCCTGTATTGACAAGTGATTGGCAGAGTTCATCAGCTAAGTACATCAGTAGTTGGTCTTCAACATTATGGTCCATAGGACTAGACATTTTCAAGCTGTAAAACACGAAAGTTCTGTGAAGATACATACTATGTTACTGAATATTAGGAACTACAAATGCAGGTCCAGTTTCAGACGTTCTAGAAATATTTATATCACCTATCATTTCAATACATGCAATAGGTACTTACACAATGGTCAAACGGGACCATCAGTGAGGTAATTTAAATTTTGATTAGGTAACATGAGTTAAATTTCATTTATCTGTAGTATGTCATGGTGTCGAGCATCATAAGCTCATAAACGCCTAAATCAACATACGGGGTAGAAACATTATAGCTCAAGTCCATCACCCAAAGCAGTAATAGCCTAAGTCAAAGAAACTGGACATAAACATAATAGCCCAAGTCAAGCAAGCAATTCTGGCATTGTTTACTCAGGGAAAATTAACAGAATTGTTCCATATTCAATACAAATTCGTTAGATGGGTTTATGGACTCCACTCATAATCAGTCGAACATGCACTAAGCACATAATTACCATAAATAACTTACGATTGCTTGAAGCCGGCAGGGCGACGATAACAGAAGACATGAGAAACATTGACTTTTGGTGTCCCGTTTTGACTTGAGCAGTGTTGCCACAATCGATTTTTCGGCCGTTTCCTTTGGCCAAGCTGTTCATCCGACAGCACCATTGGATTCAGCGCAAAAATTCCTATAAGCTTATATCCTTATCTCAAAACCCCCAAAAAATGACTTAGGCTATGTTGCATCTTCACCCTCGATGTATAGTGTTGATCTAGTTTTAGTATTTAATAATATAATTATTTTAATACAAGTTTAGTACATATTATTAATTTTATATATTATATAAAATTACTGTGTTCATAACACGAATAAACCTAGCTTCAGGGAAATCCCAGAAACTATGAAGTGCGACTACTTCCGTGATATTCATGAGTGATCCACCTGCCGAATGGCATAAAACAACCTCTCTTCAAAGTCCTTAGACATTGGTTTACTATTCTAGTGGACATAACTAATAATGAAACTTCACTTGTACCTCAATTCTGTAATCGTTAGTATAACCCAAAAAATCATGGAATCATAATAATATTATGTTTATTATAATATACCCTCACAAGCCCAAGTTTACGAAAAAAAAAGTCGCAAATTCGTGTTATTTTGTTTGAATGGACTTCCATCAAATTGATCCAAAAACATCAGCCCACACTCGTGATACAAATTTCGACAGTTGTAGCCATTTAAGTTGATTTTTAGGGGCCTTGACTGCGTGAAAACCAATAATCTCAAGACCTCTTCGTTCGTATTATCTATTGAAAATTGACAGTATTTCAATTCTTCAACTGGAGTGGAGTTCCCACAGTTAACCGATCAATGATCTTAATTAATTTATGAAGATTTGGTTCATTATTTTCAATAACGGATCTGAATTTCCCAAAATCAAGCCAACGTCTACACATACCTCTCTTCAAATTTAGAGCAAATCAGGGGGAAACGTTACCATTCATATTTTATTGTACCTACTTACCAAGTACCTACCTGTGTATTTCGTGTTTATTATACAATACTAATTCTAGTAGGGCCATGACTCCTACAGAAATTATTTCTGACCTGCCTTTAAGTAGGAGAACCAATCTAATAAATAATCGTTTCAATTAAACCAGCACCTTTATTGATAAGTAAAAAAAACGTTAATAAATTAACGACCCTAATGACGAGTCAACATAATAAATATCTAAAATATTGAATAAGTAAAACACAAACACCACTCCCTCCCCACATTAGCCTACCAGGCAATATTGTGAATAAATTATTGATTGAGTAAAACGCTTAGTGTGGCTTAACTGGCAGTACAAGTAGTTGAAGGTGGTAGATTGCCTTCTAACACCAAGAATACTACTGATAAGGCAGAAACAAGCAATTGGTACTTTTATACGATGCAGTAATAAAGCATTATAGATAGAAAAAGGGGTATTATTACGAAAACTAGGAACCCAAGATTTGAAAAAACCATTCAATGTTTTTTCCGAGCCCCATTATAATTATACTGGGACAAGCTTAAACTTGTCACAACCCTTCTCTGGTTATATATGATATCAAGGTAAGTTTACAAATACATTTTCAGAATCACAGAAATGTTGTCATGTAACGGCTCAAGTAGCTTGTTAATAATTATTTTCCAAAGAAACAGTCTCAAACTTCTTCTAAAGAATGGAAAAGAGTCAATTAAACAGCCATTCGGTCCTTGTTTGGTTTCTTCACGTATTTTCCTTCGACATTTATATAAATATATAAATTACAGCCTAGACAATTTTTAAAGGTTCAAACGCTTTAAGTTCAGAACCGCTTTCGTCTTTCCGTGAATAGGGACGGCACAAACAATGCGCAATAATATAAATTGAGGATCACACAATCCGTTAATAAAAGAAGAAGAGTAATAATATTATAACGTTATAATATAACGTTTTGCGTTATTCTTCTTCTTATATTATAAAGTAGGTACGTAATACATAACCTCATTATGGTAAATTAAAGGGAAAACACTGAGTTAATGCACGCTTTGATATTGTACATCTTTTTGAATAGAATTTATTTTTTTTCAATTATTATTTATTTATTTTTTTTGTTTATTAGGATTTAGGGTAGACTTATTTCAGTGGTTAATTATACCATTGGGCAATACTTGCGACATGTTGAAAGGGTCAACGAGCAGGGGGCAACTGGGCTTGATAGCTTAAAACATCAAGTAGAATTCCCAGATAAGGTTGTTATTTTAATAAGTTGAACAGCTTAGCACCTAATTAGGGTTCAAAAGCGATGAAGCCCATATTCATGAATGAAACAACTTCTTGAGATCGACTTTTCCAAATTTACTTTAGTTAAAATGAATTATTGAACATAGATAATTTAATACTGATAATGAAGTTTGTAGCCATCAGATCGTATAAGCGTACTTCTAGCCACTACCTTTAAGTTGGGAACGATTAACATTTAAAACTGGTTGAAGAGGATTGAACTTCATGGAAAAAGGGCGAATCGCCAGAAATTATAATTTGTAGGGGAGCCTTTCAAAGATTTGCCATGTGTGCTATAAGTGTCAGTTACAAGAAACGTTTGCCACCCATGATTTGCTAAATTCACCATTTAAGTTCAATGACAAACTATAGACATCTTGGATTCGGATCAACATACAAATATGGTGGAAAAAAGGCATTTTTTAAAAAATGTGGAATTAAATTTTGCCCTTTTTTATATCACCATATATATTATTATTAACGATGTACTGCATACAGTAAGAAGTCACTTACCTGTGGTTTGAGTTAATATTTGACTTGAATAATTTATGCATACAAACTACAAGGTTATTATTATTATTATTATTGAATAATGGTGGTTCATACATGTGTCAAATAAACTTGGTTGACAAAACACCCCTTGGAACTTACTAAGTATTTCAGAGACATTTCGTTACCTAGTATTTTTAGTGTACTCACCAGTTCAGGATCTAACCAATCGATTAGGTTAGGGGTAATGATAAGTTACAAATATAAAGTAATCCAGGGTAAACCGAACAGTAATGAGACTCCTACAGTAATGGGACAGCCCCAGTTCAAATGGCGAAAATAAGGCTTCAATTCATTTGTTACCTACCAGATTTGCACAGGTGGTGCCTCCATTAAACATCTGAACGTCTACGATCGCCGGGACGCCAAGATACCAGGTGATCTACGTCATCACGCCATTCATCGCCCAGACTACGGATTGACTAGTGAAAATTAATTTTTTGTTTAGAAATCTGTGTTTGCTGTTAAGCTTCTACACCTCACAATTTTCAACATTTTCGGATATTTCAGGTAAGAGAACATTCCTTACAGTTTTCTCTATACCTTCCGCGCAAAACCATTGTCAAGATTACAAAGATCATGAATGCATGCATCAAACTACGCTATGTACCACAGCTGTGGAAAATAGGCGAAGTTATCATGATACAAAAACCTGGGAAACCAGCTGAAAAACTTACATCCTATCGGCCCATCTCACTGCTGCCAGTCTTCTCCAAATTGTTCGAAAAACTAATAAATAAGAGACTGTTGAAGATCATAGAAGAACGCAAACTTATTCCGAAACATCAGTATGGTTTCAGAAAACATCACTCAACTATTGATCAAGTTCACAGAATCGCAAGCATAATCGAGAGAGCGCTGGAAGAAGGAAAAGTCTGCTCCGCCGTTTTTCTGGATGTCACCCAGGCGTTCGACAAAGTGTGGCATGAAGGGCTAGTTTATAAGCTTCGTAAAATGCTACCTACAAGCTATGCAGCACTTCTTGGGTCATATCTTGATGATCGATACTTTCGAGTTAAACACGATGACGCCTTTTCAGAACCCAAAAAGATCCAGGCAGGTGTGCCTCAAGGCAGCGTATTGGGACCCCTACTTTACCTGCTATATACCAGCGACTTGCCAGAAATTGAAGAAAACACAACTGCCACTTTTGCGGATGATACTGCAGTCCTGGCAATCGGGGAAACCAATAACGAATCAGTAAATAAACTAAACCGATCCATCTCTCGCATTCACTCCTGGACAACTAAATGGAGAATCAGACTAAATGAGGCCAAATCAGTGCACGTTGACTTCACTAATAAGAAATGCAACTATGTGCCTGCTTACCTCAATGGACAGGCAATCCCACATGCTAACGAAGCAAAATGTCTTGGAATGACACTTGATGCCAAACTGAGATGGAAAGAGCATGTAAAAAAGAAAAAAACCGAGCTCACAGTAAAATTCAGAAAAATGTACTGGCTTATGGGTAGGCGGTCAAAAATGCCTATTCATAACAAGCTCATTCTGTACAAACAAGTCCTGAGACCCGTATGGACTTATGGTGCACAATTGTGGGGATGCACCGCACCTAGCAATCGCAACATTATTCAGCGATTCCAGAATAATGTTCTGCGTTCATGCACAGATGCATACAGATACTTCCGTAACGACCGATTACACTACGAGCTTCAAGTGGAATCGGTCAATGAGGTCATACGCAACCAAGCCATCAACCACTTAATGAGGCTACAAGATCACGTCAACGACGATGTTGTCTGACTCCTAGACACAGATGATCTACTCGAAGATTGAAACGTACCAAACCGCATGAGCTTGCTCAACTAATGTGAAAACGTCAGAACAATATAAGACTAAGTGATGTACTTTAGTTTTGAACATTTAATTTAATATTCAACATACGAATATTGCTTATAAGTTTACTTGTATATACTTGGCGCAATAAAATATATTAAAGAGAAAAAAAAAGTTTTCTCTATAGTTTTAGCTAGTTGTTGGTGCATTTTGTTCAAGCTTCACTTATGACCCTGTCTCTTTACTGTATGGTAATTTAGATGTTTAGACAGTAATGGCCCACCCGTCCCATTACTGTTTTATTCAATTTTCCGGTTATAATGAGTCACTGGAGAGTACTATTGATTATAAGATTGTGTGTATAAGAAACTTGAGTATAAAATGAGTCTACACAGTAATGGACGTAGGTGTCTCATTACTGTATTTGGTACTGTCCCACTATACCAATTCTGCCTATTCCACCTTATTTTTCATATTTTTACCGTACAGAAATGCCGAAGCCCCCCCAATAATCTGAAGAGGCTTTGTTGAAGGCAATGGAAGCGTTCAAAGAAGGCAAAGTTTCTCTGCGTGCTGCGGAAAAGGCGTATGGCGTTCCCAGGGCTACACTCTCGCGCCATTTGAAATATCCACCTGCTAAAAGGACTTTTGGCCCTTCACCTATCTTATCAGTAGAAGAAGAAGCAGAGCTGGTGAGCTGGATAATAGAAATGGGTAAAAGAGGTTTCCCCCGAAAAATGGAAGATGTGAGGCTCAGTATTAAGAAATTCCTAGATCGAAACCCCCGGAAAAATCCTTTCAATAATAATTTGCCTTGTGGTTGAATCTACACAGATAGACGAACTAGTACCGGTTCAAGAATCTGCCGTTAACTCTACTCCTGATGAGGATAGTAGTGGTGCCCATCAAAATATTCGATCATTCTTGACAAATATGCCTCGGCCAAGTCGGAAAGGGAAAAGGAACGTCGAAAGACTGAGCTATGCTATTACGTCCGATGAATACCGACAATCGTTGAGAAGAAAGATAGAAGAAAAGGAAATCCGAGAAAAAGAGAAAAACGTGAAGAGAAGTTATCTGAAAAAAATTTAAAACGTGTTTCAAATCTTTGCGATACATGCAAAACATGTATACGTAAAAACAAATTACAGTGCAGCAGTTGCAAGCGGAATTTCCACGTTAGGTGTGTCCCTCAGTTCCACAAGGACCACATTCCTGACGCAGAGGACTATCATCTATACGTGTGTAACCACTGCTATAAAGAAGCAGGGAGTGACGAAGACAATTATAGTTTGGACGTTTCGTCTGATAGTGACACAAGTTGTGACATGATGTCAATGGAAGACATTTTGAATGCCTGTTCTTCCAAAATGAAAAGTTAGAGTGCAATAGGGGAAGCTGAAGTTTTATGTTTTAGATTGAAATTTTGTGAAAATTTTTATATTGCAATTTTATTCCAGTTTTATTTGTAAATAAAATATTTTTTTAATGTCTCATTATAGAATGGTGTGTCCCATTACTATGTTTTTCGACTTTTCACAGTGATATGTAGATATGAAGTATATGAAATGTTGGAAATGAAAAAAATCATAGTTGATTGTTAAGAGGAGATCCTGGGGAATATCTTGGAATATACAGAAGCCTTAAAAAGTTGAAAACAACTTACGTAATGCATTTGAAAAATATGAAAGTCCTTAACCGGTCCATTACTGTATGGTTTACCCAGTTCTTTCTGTTCAGTAGAATATAAGTAAAGTGAGATATTAAATATCTTTGGTACTTATAGCTCTACTTACAAGTTAAACATTAAATAGATCAAAATATTAAATCGAGCAACAATAACAGTTTACAGAATCTTCAGAAAAAACAACATGCATATAAATAGGTTAAAATAAATAATTACTTACTATATGAATGAAGGAAATAATTTAACAAATTTCTCATGACGGATCAAATCGTGTTTCTAACCAAATTTAATAATCAATGCCACTGTGTGCATGCTTCTCATTTAATAACCAAATTATATCTATATATATAAATATACATAGATTAGTTGGATGATTTTTGACCGATGGTTCGGTCGAATGAAATGAGGTCAATGAGTTGAAGGCTGATTTCTCAGTAGGTAGGTAAGTACACTTGTTAGTGACAGGTATGAGAATCAGCAACGAACCCTGATGATGTAGAAATAAATCTACGAAACGTCGGCAAAATTTCATTTTCATTCGACCGAACCTCAACACCCTCGAGAAGGACAATACTTCTCATCAAGTTAAATATACATATATAATATATATTATCTCAATATAGTATATCGTTTTTCAATTTAAAAAAAATCATTTAAACCTCTAATAAAGTTCTTCTAACATTAGAACAATCATTCAATTTTAAACACTTATAACAAAGACTTAAATACATTAAAGTGAACCATAAAAGTGACTAACCTTGTTGAGGAACTGTTATATTAGATATTATGTAATAAGTAGAATGTTAAACAGACTTGTAACGAAAATTTGGGTTCCATGTGCTGTGCAGTGTGGTAAAGTTGCCATCTAGAGCCAATACCTGGGAATGCATAATTGAAGAGTTAAATTATTCAAATGTCTGAGAAGACCAACCGATTTCAAATGGACTTGAGTGGTAATAATCGAACTTCTTTCGATATCAATCAACTGATGGTTTTGGATGTATCATGAAACCATGATATCTATACATTGTGAAGTTGCGAAAACTGAAAATTTTTATTTAGTGCTATAAGTTGACGTTACTTAACCAAGATGAGCCCTTCGATTGTGGATTTATTATCATCAATAATGAACCTTTTAAGAATCAACTTGATTCAACTCGCCTTTTAATAATCAACTTCATTCAACTCGAAAGAAGTTCAATTCAAATCAAAGGGAGATACCTAGTCATTTTGAATCAACTCGCCTTTTTTTTTTTTTTAATTTTATTAGGCATTACATAACGTATACAGCCATACATGTGATGAATATTTACAATAATTTATAATATTTCATGTAATATAACAATTATAACTTTAAGTACTACTATATGACAATATTACAATTTGATAAAAACTTATATAGTTCTTCATAAATTAATATATTTTGGTTTATTATATTCGATAATGAACCATTGGAATCGCCCAAAGAAAAAAAATTTTAACCCCCCCCTCAAAATTTGTTGGTTTACGTTTCAAGATACGTATCTTCCTTGTGCAGATCACCCTTCTGTCTATACCACACTGTGTTGCAAATCGGCACCATACCATATTCTCACCGTACTCATACCATACCATACGAATTTCTTTCCTATCATACCATACTGTACTATACCAAATCATATATACAATAATATACCATACCATACTCATACCAAGTCATACAAACCGAGTGAATATTGAAATGTCATCCATTTCTGACCTATATTTCAAATTTCAAGTATCTAGCTCATCATCAAATTTGTTTAAACAAATAGGTATTATTTAAACAATTTTACAGACAAGAAACCGAGTGAATATTGCATTGTGATCCGGTTCTGAACTATTTTTAAAATTTCAAGTCAATAGCTCATCATCAAAATTTAATTTGTATTATTACAAAAAGGTATTATTTAAACAATTTTACAGATGAGAAACCGAGTGAATATTGCAATGTGGTCTATCCCCGACTCACGGTTAAAATTTCTAGACTGTAGTTTACCGGGAAGATGAAAAAAGGTAGTTTTATTCTGGGCGTCTGGAGGTTGACCCACGTTGCGGCCGTTTTCGACGCGAAAGTTTAGTGTTTTACCTAAACCTTTGCGCGCTCACTGTGAACGAACGGCTGGTCGCACAAAAATCCAATTGGTCTTAAAAGATTCGTAATTTTTCAGGTCATTCATAAGTGAACTATACATTGCACGGTTCAGTTAAATATTTTGAGATATGACATTGTCGAAATTTTGAATTTCATTTTGAACCCGTTCCCCTTGACCTAGGGTTATGAAAAGTTTCGAGGACCATTGTGGGGCTGGTCCAAACCCAGAAACCGAATTTCGTAATTTTATCTCAACGCTAACTGGGCAAAGTGCCGCGGACGGCGTACGGCGGACGGACGGATTTTTTTTTATTCGATTTTCTGAATCTACGTATCTTGAAACGTAAACCAACAAATTTTGAGGGGTGTTAAAATTTTTTTTTCTTTGGGCGATTCCAATGGTTCATTATCGAAGATAATAAACCAAAATCCGTCCGTCCGCCGTACGCGGTCCGCCGATTTGCAATACAGTCTGGTATAGACGGAAGGGTGATCTGCACAAGGAAGATAATAAACCGTTGTGTCAAGAATTTGCAGAGTTTTTATTTCATATTTAGATAGAGTTTGTTCCGTAGAATTTTTTAAGACCATCCGCAGTTTGTACGACCAGCCGTTCGTTCACAATGACGGCTCAAAGATTGTGCCTCACAACACGATCGTGAATCAAACTTGAAATACAGGTCGATTGTGTCAAGAATTTGCAGAGTTTTCTTATTATTATACTGTCGACTAATAAAATTTATTAGCCAGAGACATTTAGTGTCTTTGGCTTTCATATTCTGGGCATTCCATAATAAGATGTCGTAGTGTCCCATTCCGGTTTCCGCATTTGTGACATTCTGGGGAGTCTTATTTTTTCAATTTTGTGTAGGTAGGCGTCGCATACCCCATGGTTCAATCTCAGTCGAAATATCGAGCTGCCAACGGATTTGCATAATTGTTTCTTTGCAAACCAGGAAGAACGAGGGGGCTGAGGTTGTATAGCTTTATATGCTTGTCCGTTGTTTGACCAAACGAATTGCTCCTTCCATTTTTCGTGGTATATATTTTTCAGGGTGGAAAAGGATTCATCTATCGTCATAGAAGTCAGCAATTCCGTTCCTGAAATTGCACCCTCCTTCGCCAGAGCGTCTACTCTCTCGTTCGGGATCAGTCCAACGTGAGCTTTCACCCATATGAATGTGATTTCCTGGTGATTAATTTGACACATTTTCAATGATTGAAGCAGCTGTGCGACCAGTACGTTCTTTGCTCTTCGAAATCCAATCCCTTTTAGGATTTGCAGGAAACTCAGTGAATCTGTGCATATTAAATGTGGTCTGTTTGTGATATTTCGGCTTATAATGAACTCTACTGCTTTTATGATGGCATATATTTCAGCATTGAAGGATGACGATGTGGGCGGTAGCCTGAATTTTTCATGATAATCCGTGGAATGCGCACCCTGCTAAATTTTTGGATTTTGATCCATCAGTGAAAATTACACTGGCATTTGGCCACTCATTGCACACAAAATTGTTGAATTTTTCGTTAATGCCTAACTGTTCATGGTTTCCATAAACGAACAATTTTATTCGGCTGGACATCATCAGTTCTTCATAAGTCAGTAGGAACTGACTGGGTTTATCGCTGCAGTGTAGTGTGGAAATATCCACATCTTCTTGTGTGAAACTCTTCACAAGCAGTGGCTCGTTCATCCTTGTTGTTGAAGTAAGCGTGCGTACACTTAGCCTACTAATGTCATGGAACATGTTTCGTCTGTGAGATCTTATCCTGAACATGTATCGATCAGCAAGTATCTGGAATCGTAGTTTTAATGGTTGCTCTCCAGATTCAGCTAAGATTGCATCAATTGGTGTTGACCGAAGGAATCCCATGCACTGTCTTATACATTTGTATTGAAGTCTGGAAATCTTGAGTAGGTTTGAGTCGCTGGCATTCCAATAAAAAATTGCATCGTAATCAATAATAGCTCTAATGGTAGCTCTGTAGAATAAGAGTGAAATTTCCGGATCAGCTCCCCAATTCAGATTTGTGACCATCTTCAACACATTGAAGTATCTGTCGGACTTTTCCAAGACATGCTGTATATGTGGTTTCCATGTTAGGGTCTTGTCTAAGTAAATCCCGAGAAATTTTATTTCATGTTTTACTTGAAAGTCCTCCCCAGTCATTTGCACACTCGAACCAATGTCAAGACGCAGCTTCCTCGTGAAGGGGATCACAACTGATTTTTCAACTGACAATTTCAGTCCTTTTGCATCACACCATGACTTTAGTCTCCTGACAAATTCTTCTAAGATCCCAATTCCTGATTCTAGATTTGAACACTCTAGACGCAGATATCATCGGCAAATTGAAGTATTTGCACATTGTTATAATTGCATTTACGAATGTATACCTGGAAATAGGCTTTATTTGGCAAGAATATATGAAAAGTTCTTGAAACTGGTATGAAAACATATGGTGTGTTCAACTCATGTGTGCAAATAGAATGTTATTAGGAGTATCACCACACACATCTTCTGGTACAATCTGTTCAGTATCTCCTACATAATATGTATATATTATATAGCGTATAGTAAGGGACTTAAAATTCCGCCTTGTGTCAGACCCAGGGATGATGTTCTGGGGCCATACATGTGGTTATTAACTCGGACGTGAATGTTTCGAGATTCGTACAACGATAAGATACTTCGGCTAAATGACGGCGGGATCCCTACTATTCTTAGTCTTTTGTAAAGGACGTCCAGTAGCACTGAGTCGTATGCTCGGGATATATCCAGGAAGAGCGTTAGTGTGATTTTCCGAGAGATCAACGAGTTCTGGATACTCGATACCAATTTCGACAATCCATCGTAGGTACTTCTTGATCGGCGAAATCCATATTGTGATTGGGGAAGTTTATCATAATATTCCAAATACCATTCCAACCGTGTTTTTATCATCCTTTCCATCGATTTCATAGGGCATGAAGTCAGTGATATAAGCCTATAAGATGACCAGACCGTAAGTGATTTGTACGGCTTTTGTAACGGTATAGCTATGATTTGTTTCCATTCTTCTGGAAAATCCCCAGTTGACCAAAATTGATTGAACAATCTCACAAGTGCTTGTTTTATCGAAGCAGGCAGATGGCTTATAATAGGGTAAACGACCCCATCTAGACCAGGAGCTGTATTAGAGGATCGTTTGAGATTGGATTCAAATTCCTCCAATGATATGGGGGCCACGAGGGAAGATTGATTTAAAGAAATATCCTCGTTTTCGTCGGGGATCGTTGTTGGAACCCAATGTGGTGCGTGGTTTTCTAGAAGTTCAAAAATCCAATCTCCTTCTTCAATTGGTTGAGGGTTTCTAGTTTTCCTATTTTTCAGTGTTTTAAGTTTTTTCCAAATTTCTCTCAAAAGGGTAGATTTATTTAAACTCGCCTTTTAATAATCAACTTGATCCAACTCGAAAGAAGTTTCATTGAAATCAAAGAGAAATACCTATTCATTTTGAATGAACTCGCCTTCTAAGAATTAACTCGATTCAACTCGGAAGAAGTTTAATTCAAATCAAAGAGAGATACCTAGTCATTTTGAATGAACTCGACTTTTAACAATCAATTCGATTTAATTTCTAAACAATCAATTCAGAGCTACTATAGATCGAAAAGTAAAGACAGCAAGACTTTAACCATAATGAAAGAGTGGACATTATGGAGTTAGCCCTACTTGTCACCAAAATTGATAAGTCTACTTGTAGCAAGTGCAGTAGGTACTCGGTACAGGAAACACATTGAACAGTTAACAGCTGTTCAGTGAATAATTTACCAAATAAAGATTGATTCGTGATTTTGACTTCAACCCGGACTTTTCATTTTAATAATAATTCTAAGATATTATTAGACCTACTAGACCTACACTACATAGGTACTAATTTTCTTAGGGGCCTGGGATAAGAGACATGGGCATCTCTTATCTCCTTCCAGGATATGCGTATTTTGATTTACTTGTGACATATTTTACACAATTAATACTTTGTCTGTTTGGAGGGTTGTAGGAGGCGGTAAGAAAAGAAGTTTTTCCGAGCTTTCGGCTTTAATAAGCCATCTTCAGGGCTGCAACATATATTGACATCTGTTATAGGTTTGACCGTTGTCGGAATCATCAACTTACAATTCTAATTAATTTAATGGTAGGTACAGTTGTTGACTTACGTAGGTAGGTATTGTTTCCTCGACCCGGTCTCTTTCGTTCAGAATAAACTACATGTCAGGTTATTATGTTTCTCAGTAGGTACGGATAGCCGTACGTGGAGGTTATAGAGGTGTTGTTTGAATGTTTGTAGTTGTGGAGGATGGTCGAGGTTATGGAGGATGTTCGAAGAGAGACCGGGTTGGGGATTACAAGTGAGCACTTGGTAGGTAGGGAATATTTTAGTTTTAGTTTAGAGAATATCTATTGTCTATATGGAGTCGGGGTTATAGAGGGTCTTTGTTATAAAATAATGGTGTGAATTGTGTGCCAAGGTGATGAATGTCGGTTTTTATATTCATAGTATTGGGTTGTTGCAGGATATGGATATTTTCATAAATTTGGCGTTTAAATGTTGAGGATTCTCTAGTTATGGAAGTGACGTTTTGGAAATCAGGTTCATGGTTGTGTTGAATGCAATGTTGGTCTAGGGCCGTTTTTTCTATTTTATTTCGGAAGTTATAGTTATGTGAATAGATTCTTTTATTTAGTCTTGTCCGAGCTGCCGAAGAGGTAACATCTCAGATAAAACAGTTAACGTTCCGCGGGTGTTTACTCGGTCGCGGCCGCGCGAAATGGAGGTCACAATTCCCGAGATTGTTACGCAAGTTCAAGTCAAACTGTCGCATTAGGCTAGGTTTATACTGAGGCGTTCTGTCGCGACGTTTTTTTACCGTCGCGACACTTTTTCGTGGCAACACAAAGAAACCATGAAGGCGTTTATACTGTGACGGTAACGGCAGGCGGAAAACGTCGCGACACGCGACACCAAAAAACTGTCGCCCCATGCTGGCGGACGGACGGCTGTCGCCCCACTCCGACGGCACGAGTCCTCCCCTCCAAACACATTGAACCTTGTGGCAGTGTTGTAATTGCGACGGTAGCGTTAACTTGTCGCGTGCGTTTTTGCAACATTATGACCGGTGCAACGGACCAAGACAAGTTGATACAACTCGTTGAGCTGCATCCTGTCCTCTGGGATCAATCATTAGAGGAATTCAAGGACCGGGATTGCAAGGAGAAAGCCTGGATGGAGATCGCTCGGGACTTGGAGGAAAATTGGGACCTGCTATCTGGCAATGAACAGAAGGAGAGAAGTGAGTTGGTATCATATAAATTGTTATGAACATTTACTAGATAATTATGATGGAGTAGCAAGTGGATTTTGAAGTGTAGTGTTCTGTTTTGTCGCCACTCCGCCGTTTTTTCGTTTACACCCACAATAGTTTATTAGTTAATGTTTATTACTCTTATTAGTTATTGTTTATTATTCTTATTAGTGAGTTATTATTAGCTTCCACGCATAATAATGGAGAAAACGTTCAAAGTTTTCAAAATTAGTGGAACGGACAAATAAGTAGTGATCCCGGCGTCAGAAGTGAGAAGAAATGTGAGGAGGAGTGGTGTGGTACCCCTGGTTTACCTTCCTGAGGTTCATTCGCAGTGCAACTTTTTCGGGACTGTCCGGAACTCCCAAGTTCTGAAAAATGGCCGCCACCAGTTCCGAACTGTGTTCGGAATCCGGTGACACTGCGAACGCTTCGGAACTTGGAACTGTTGTTGTTGTTGTTCTTTTGATGTTGTGAATTTGACATTGAATGTGGACAATCGTTTATTATGTGCCACCTTGCTATTGCATTTTTACCCTCACTATGATCAATGCTAAAAATTAACTTCCTTCTCAGTCCATTAGCTGCAAGTCGACCAATCCTGGAAAACCCGGAATGGCTGAATGTTCTGCGACCTAGGGAAAAACGCTGCAAATCATTTCACAGGGGCTTTTACCCCTAGTCGTAAACCTTACCATAAAAAATTGAACGACGGAGAGTTTTTCTTCAAATTTCCAACTAGGAGGTATCCTACCATTTTTTACTATTTTCTAGAATTTTTACTTTCAAGGTGCACCAGCAAGTTACCCTCGTCTGCTAGTCCCATGGTGGATTGAAAAAAACCATTTTTTGAAAAATATAGGTGAAATATGGTATTTCTGAAGAAACATCATTTACTTCATTTATTTCAGTTGTCTGTATTCAAGAAAATTCACTGGGTATTTTACAACTTACAACTAGGTAGGTACAAACCAGAATAACAACAATTCAAAGATTTTTATTTCTATTACCCCCTCCACCCGACTCGGAATTGAATAAAAACACAAAGCGCAATTTAACATGAATTTTCAAAGCCAATTACTTTTTTCCCCGATTTTTTTCCTCCTCTACGACGAAGAACAACGATTTTCATTTGTATTACCCCCTCCACCCGACTCGGAATTTAATGAAAGTCATGTCGTAATATAACATGAATTTATCAAGTCAATTAGCTTTTTTCCCGATTTTTCCTTCCTCTCCAAGACGAAGAACAACGACTTTGGTTTATTACTTTCAATAATGAACCTATGGAATCGAGCACGAAAAAATTTATCATATAAAGATATCATATAAATTGTTATGAACATTTACTAGATAATTATGATGGAGTTCGCTGTTTGTGAAAAAAATTAACAACTTACAAACGTGAAAACATTTATTTAAAACATAGTTTTAGTACATGTAATTTTGTTGAAATGGTACTGCACCGGGCCCCATGAAGTATTCAGCAAAATGATCTCTGACCTCAAGACCTCTCTGACGAGGGCCAGTGCCAAAGTTAGTTTCATCCTGAAAAGGGTAGGTTTCAGCTTCCTCATAGTTGAATCCATCTCTTTCTCGGACAAAGTTATGCAACACGCAGCAACTTCGAATTACTATGTCCATGAAGGGAGGTTCCACAAGCATAGGGGTATGAAAAACGCGCCATTTGTTTGCAAGTAGACCAAATGCACATTCCACCGTACGTCGAGCTCTGGAAAGCCGATAATTGAAAACTCTTTTTGGCGCATTGAGAATTCGTCGTGGATAGGGTCTTAACAAATTCGTGTGGATGGCGAATGCCTCGTCACCAATGAAAACAAAAGGCTGGGGGTTTTCAGAGGTATTAGGAAGGCATCTGGGGGGAGGCAAATTCAACGAGTTGGAGTACAGAAGTTTCCCAAAGTCACTGTAGGAAAACACAGTGGAGTCCCCTTCTTTTCCATATGCCCCAACATTAATGGCTATGAATTTCAAATTTGCGTCAACAACAGCCATCAAAACGGTCGAATAAAATTTTCGGTAATTGAAATGGAGTGTTCCACTGTGTTTGGGTTTTTGGCACCGGATGTGTTTGCCGTCGACTGCACCAACACAGTTAGGAAAGTTGTGCTTTCTGTCAAACGTGTCAGCGATGTTCAGCCACATCTCTGTCGAAGGCACAGGCATCTCGGTATCTTTTAGGCAGGTCCAGATAGCTTTGCAGCACTCCCGAACTATACTTCGAATTGTAGCCTTGTGCAGATGGAACTCATACTGTAGGCCTGAGAAAGTCAGTCCAGTCGAGAGGAATCTGGAACAGACCATAATACTGGGTTTATCTATTGTTTAATGTGATTTTTGTTCTAATTGATTAGACAGTTTAATATTCGATGCTTAAAACAAAATCTTTCTGTAATTAGTTGCAGGCGTGAAAAAACATTGGAAGCACATCAGAGATGCTTATATGAGGAGTAATCGTCCCCCTAAATCAGGAGATGCTGCTTCTAAAAAGAAGAAATACGTCTATGCAGATGCTTTGACTTTTCTGAAAAATTCGTTGGAAAAAAGAAGGTGAGATTCTCTTTGATTGTTGTATCACTTGAAAATGCCTCCTGATGTTCCATGGTGTACAACAATGAAACGGACACTTCTAGTAATTGTACCCCCTCTGTTCATCAGGACCTGCGGCAATTTCGAAGAAGCGGATAATCATAGTGACCACTCTCCTCAGGGCGCGAATGAAGAAGAGCTAGACGTGGAGAATGATTTCTCTATTGAAGATGGAACATTTATCGAAGGAACAGCGTCATCATCACAACCAACTGTCTCATCTCATACACCTCGACCTGCAGCTGCCAGACATAGTAGACGCCAACTTGGTGGTAAAGGGATGACGAAGTTTCAGTCAGTTCTACTTGAAAAGATCAGTGGACCATCTCAGCCAGAAGACGCTGACTGCAAGTTCCTCCTATCTCTCCACCCGAAAATGGCCAAACTTACGGAGTCCCAGAAAACCGATTTTCAGATATACTGTCTAACTTTTTTTAAAGACTTGGAAAAGCAGCATCACTATTACCCTTGTGCAAACACCCCCTCTCCGCACAGACCGCATTCATTTCCCTCTGTCCCACATTTCAGTCATCAGCAGCGACGTCCACCATTTCCTGTGGCCCCGTACTCTGCTCCTTCTTCTCCATTGCCTCATCCACCACCTTCTACTACACGTACATCATCTGAACCATCACCTCAGTGGACAACGACACAGTCCGATCTTTCCACAGTAGCACATGATCACCAGCCTTGGATGTACTCCGATCACATTGCTGACATGTAATTTGATTGCTAGCCTTAATACTTTTTTTGCTGTGTAGTAATATTCAATGCTTTAATTACATAATACCCAAATGACGAGCCAATCATATTTTTATTCCCTCTCCTCAGTTGATTTGGTTTGGAATAATTCATACCAAAAGTAATTTATTGTAAATAAATAAATAAGTAAATACATACCTGAGAGTTATCGTCAGCCTTGCTTCAGGTGAAACCGGGATTTTGCAGTTGGTCGTTTCTTTCTTGATGAACGGCCTCACCACACTCAATAGTTCATCGAAGGAGCTTACTGACATTCTGAAATGGTTGAAGAACTTGTCCGGGTACTTCCTGATTTTATTATAAAATTTTCGAAACTCTGTGTGGTGAGCACTTTTGTTGTAGGGGTGAACTGACCACCTTCGCCGCCCTCTGCCCTCACTCAACAGTCCCTCTGCTTCCAATACTCCAACTACCAAACTTCTGTCCATGATGGGAGTAGACGAACGACTGAGGATCAGAACAGAACAGAAGTGGCAGTGGAACAGTGGGGATGGGGTCGGAAACGCCGCGACAAACGCCTCAGTATAAACACAAGACACCGACGTTTTTTTACCGTCGGACTGCAGCGTTTTTTTACCGTCGCGACAAAACGCCTCAGTATAAACCTAGGCTTAGCGAGCGCTTGTGAGTCAATCAGCGGAATTCCAGAAACAAAACGTCAAAGGTTTAGTCGGTGAGTTAATTAATATTATTGATCACCTATGTAATACTTTAACAGACATCAATGACGCTGGGATCAGAGAAGCAGAACGGGTTTCCCAGCTGGAAACTGAGTTAGAGCAAACAAAATTGAAAATACTGAGAAAAAAATCCTCCTGAAGTAACTTTCCCCCCAGAAGAGGAATATCATACTGATGAGGAAATCCTAGCCGAAGAGACAGGCGAGTGGGAGAATGTGATCCAGAAGGGTCATAAAAGGAAAAAGGCCAATTTACCTTCTCAAAGAAAACATTCCATGGTAAGCTCAAAACCTAAAAAAGTGCCCAAACCACCACCAGTTTACATTGAGAGGGTAACGTCCTTCCCAGCCCTGAAAAAAATGGTTGAGGATCAAACCACTAATGTGAGTTTTACCACCATGTCCAATGACGTAGTAAAAATAAACACTGAGGACTCTGATGGCTTTCGTGCTATCACGAAGTGTTTTGCGGATCAGAAAATTCCGCACTATACATACCAGAACAAACAGGAGAGGCCTATCAAAGTGATGATCAAGGGAATCCATAAATCTTGGACGAATGAAGAGGTCCTTGAAGACTTAAGAGACCAATTTGGTCCCAGCAGTATCCTTCAAGTAGTTAGAAAAATGGAGTGGAAGACAAAAAATCCTCTAGATATGTGCATTGTAGATTTTCAAAAAGATTTGGATATCAGCAAAATTTACGAAATTAGTCAAATCCTAAAGGGGCGCGTCACTGTGCATCCTATCAAATTATCAAAACATCCATCTCAGTGTAAAAGGTGCCAGGAGTTCAACCATACCAGAAACTACTGTGCAAGGCCGCCTCGATGTGTTAAATGTGCTAAAGGCCATCTCACTGAGGAATGTCGGAAGCCCAAAGAGACCCCTGCAAAATGTGCCAATTGCAACGGAGATCACACGGCTAACTACCGTGGCTGTCCAGTAGCCATAGAGGCTATGCATAGGCACAAGAGCTTACCAGAGCAAGCTACAAAGGCTAAGGCAGCACCGCAGAAACCCAATCAAGGGAAGTTTGTGCCAAAAAAGCCAATAATATGTCACGAAAAGTCAGTTCAGGGGAGAGATGGAAAAACTTCAAATTCAAATCTGATGTCTTATGCAAACGTTTTGCAGAACCAGCAATTGCTAGCACAGCGGTCAAGCAGGAGACAATCTATCGATCCCAGCCATAATGAAATGCAAGTTAAAATAAATCAAATTTTCGAAATTGTCACAAATCTCACTCAGAGTGTTAACAACCTGAATGAGCGTGTTGGCAAAATTGAACGCAAGGGCTCGAAAAAATCATCATGAAAAGTGTCAAAATACTTTGCTGGAATGCCAATGGCCTCGCGTCACGGAAAAATGAGCTTCAGTTGGCACTAGACTACAATCATGTTGATATCTGTCTCATATCTGAGACGCACTTCACCAAAGAATCTTTCTGCAGACTCAAGGGGTACAAATGCTACCATGCCATTCATCCGAGCAACAATGCCCGTGGTGGAAGTGCAGTGATCATCAAAGAAAACCTGGCCCATCAGGAGTATATAAAAAATGAAGCAGTCCAGATGTGTGCTCTTGAGATAAAAACTAATTCATTTCTGATTACTGTCGCAAGCATATACTGTCCACCTAAGTACAAAACTAAATATGAAGAATACAAGAACATCTTGGCCCAACTTGGAAATCGTTTCATTCTCGGAGGCGACTTCAATGCAAAAAACACTGACTGGGGATCGAGATTAACCACCGAAAAGGGACGCAGACTCCATCAAGCAATTATTGATGACAACTGTGAGGCACATTCTACTGGGAAACCAACCTACTGGCCCACTGACCCAAACAAAACTCCAGACCTGATTGACTTCTTCGTTGTAAAGAATATCTCAGCAAACTACCTTCTTGTAGAGGAAAACCATGACTTGAGTTCAGATCATTCCCCAATTGCTCTGACGCTCAGTGATCGAATCATACAGAAGCCACACAAACCGTACTTGGTCAATCATAAGACAAATTGGGAACGTTTCAAACAAGACATTTGCAGGTATATTGATTTGAGCAAGCCTATACACACGCCAGATGATGTGGAAAGTGAGCTCGAACATCTCGTTTGCAGCATTCAGATAGTTGCATGGGACAACACACCTGCAATCTCAAGAAGGCTCAAAGGTATCAATTATCCACGAGAAATAGTCTCTGCAATCAAGAAAAAATGAAAGGCCAGAAAACGATGGCAAGCTACCAGAGCACCACATCACAAGTCTGAATGGTACAAAACACAAAGTGAACTGAAGTCGCTAATGGAGGAGATCAATGAAGAAACTCATGAACACTTCATCACAGAGCTAACGAGTCATCGTGATACCGATTACTCACTTTGGAAGGCTACACAATATCTCAAGAGGCCTGTTACTCATGCTGCACCTATTGCGAGTGGAAACGAGAAATGGGCAAGGAGCAACCAAGACAAAGCCAATACTTTTGCAGACCATCTTGCGAATATATTCACTCCGAATCTCGCAATGGCGGATGAACCGCCGCTAGAGGAAACACCTCCACTTGATCAGGACATTGATATCCCATTAGTTACCATCAAAGAGATAAAACAGGTGATCAGCAAGGATATCAACCCAAAAAAGGCACCAGGCTATGACCTTATCACTGGACAAATCCTCCAGCACCTATCGCAAAAATAGTTATGATCATCAATGCGGTAATCAAACTTCGAAGCGTCCCTCAGCTGTGGAAGATAGCAGAAGTCATTATGATTCCCAAACCAGGCAAGCCACCAGGGCAACCAAGTTCATACAGACCAATTTCACTTCTACCAGTGTTATCTAAACTGTTCGAAAAATTGATACACAGAAGACTAATACCAATTATTGAAGAACGAAAGCTGATCCCACGACATCAGTTTGGATTTAGGCAGAAACACTCAACAATCGACCAAGTCCATCGGATAACACACATCATCGAAGAAGCATTTGAGAAAAATAGAGTATGTTCTGCCATTTTCCTTGACGTCACTCAGGCGTTTGACAAGGTCTGGCATGAAGGACTCAACTACAAGCTGCGTAAGGCCCTGCCAATAAAGTATGCTGAGTTGGTTCAATCGTACCTCACTAATCGTTACTTCAGGATAAAGCAAGATGATGCATTTTCAGAACACAAACCGATATGTGCAGGAGTCCCGCAAGGGAGTGTACTTGGCCCACTCCTGTACGTCCTGTATACCAGCGATCTCCCAGAAATTGAAATGAACACCACAGCCACTTTCGCAGACGATACAGCGATATTGGCAGTTGGAGACAGCAACATTGAGTCAATGACCAAGTTAAAGCGGTCAATATCTAGCATACAACAATGGACAGCGAAATGGAGAATCAAAATGAATGAAACTAAGTCGGTACATGTCGATTTCACCAATAAAAGGATCGACTATATACCGGCTTATCTCAATGGCAAAGTGATTCCTCATGCCAATGAAGCCAAATACCTCGGTATGACGCTTGATGCCAGGCTTCGGTGGAAAGCCCACGTCAAGAAAAAGAAGGAGGAACTTCTTCTCAAATTCAGAAAAATGTACTGGCTAATGGGGAGGCGGTCAAAACTGTCAATCCAGAACAAGCTTACGCTGTATAACCAAGTCCTTAAACCCGTCTGGACTTACGGAGCTCAGCTGTGGGGCTGCACGGCTCAATCAAACCGGGAAATAATCCAAAGATTCCAGAACAATGTGCTAAGAAATGTTGTCAATGCACCATGGTACTTTCGAAATGAACGACTCCACCATGAACTTCAAATCGAAACCATAAACGAAGCCATCAAGCGGCAAGCCGTACGTCATTTTCAACGGCTAAGGTCTCACGTCAACGAGGAAGCTGTCCGACTCCTTGACACGAGTGATATCACCAGACGATTGAAGCGTACCAAACCGCTCGAGCTTGCTCACGGGTGAAGCAGTATAGTGAATAAAAATGAACAAAACTCAGTGATGTATCTAAGCTTTGAATAGTATGTGCCCTAGTTTCAAAATAATATTGTTAATAAGTTATTACTTGGAGCAATAAAATCTTTCAAAAAAAAAAAAAAATTCTTTTATTTAAATTTTGTAAGCTTTCTCCTATGTACCGCCTCCTACAACCCTCCAAACAGACAAAGGTTTTTCAACCAAAGGAGAAAATGAACAATACAGAAAACAATTAATACTGTAATAAAGAATAATCTAGATATACTATACTTTATAAGCATCGGATGTGCACTTACAGTTTGATCTAGACGTTTCATAGCTAGGTATTGGTTAATTATGTTGCATCGTTTATAGAGGTCTTCACTTCGGATGCGGTTGAATGATCTGAAAAGACAAATTCCAACGCCACAATGAATTAATTTCAAATTCGATTCAGCGTTCCAAAATCCATTAACCCGCCAGCACTCGCTGCATGAGATTTTCTCTCACATTTCTGGATAAAACGGTTTCGAATTAGGACCAATGTCGAGCGTCTAGGAATTGTTGAAAAATCAAACAATTTACCCGTCTGCTCTACCTTCGATATATGGGCAGCGGACTGTAAGACTGCCGGGTTGGGGCTCGAAATAAAAAGATACAATTGGAAAACGTCGCAAAGGTAGGTAAAATTGCCACTCACCTTAGTAGGGCGGGGATGATCATTTCCCGTGGCCACGGGGTAGAGACGGCAAATCCTTTTTCGCACAATTTTTAATATTCGGGGTTCGAAGGGATGGTTTTCACGGAGGCTGGACTGTCGGGTTCGCAGGTGGCGAGAGAATGGCCGCTAGCATGGAAACTCAGAAATCGGTGGGGGGTACCAGATAAGGGCAATCTATACCAATGCGACATGAAAATTGGACAATGACCGAACATGTATAAACATCCCGCCCACCTAGGAATACATTCCTAAATCCTAGTATTCCAACCAGCTTGTGAGGGCCTTAATCAGCACGTGGTACAATTCAGCAAAAAATAACACAAATAAAATACATCAATTATGAACAAAAATGAGATCAAATAGTACCAAAAACAGAACCACAATTACTAAACAACAAATATAGGTATATAATAAATTCAAATTGGTATTGGTAGCACACACAGCTATGATGCGATTAGTTTTCTAGTAAAGAACATTGGATCGGCTCTGGATGCTGGTGATAAAGTTCTTTGTGTTTTTAAAGACCTAACTAAAGCTTTCGACACTGTCCCTCACAATAATCTGCTAAAAGCAGTTGAGGAAACAGGAATTAGTAGAGGCTTTGTCAAATGGACAGCCAGCTATCTGGAGGGCCGACACCATTCAACAAAGGTGGGAGGAGTCATCAGTGAAGAACGTTTATGCAGGTGTGGAATCCCTCAGGGTACTGTTCTTGGCCCAATTTATTTTATTGTATATATGGAGAGACTACTAAGAAAGCAGCTGAGCGGAATCTCCTTTTCTTTCGCAGATGATACGGTAATTTTAGTATCGGGACAAACATGGGAAGAGGTGATTAAAAAGGCTGAGAGCAGCCTGACAATGGCGAGTCATTGCCTTGGGGAAATGGGAATGTTAGTTAATTTTTCAAAAACAAATTTTATTGCCTTTGGCAATAGAGACAGTGATGTCCCTTGTCTTGGCGCGATCCAATGCCACGATAAACATTGCGTTCGCCCTCCTTCTGGAGTCATGTGTGGATGTCCCGACATTAAACAAACTACGTCCGTACGTTACTTAGGTGTGGAGATAGATCAATGTTTGAGGTGGGATAAACATATCAATATGTTAGTTAATAGGCTCCGCAAGCTAGTTTACATATGTAGGGAGGTAAGAGGATTTTTGTCGATGGAGGCAATCAGAACGCTGCATTTTGCCCTTGTGCAGTCCCTAATGATTTACGGCATTTCGGGATGGGGTGGTGCAGGCTCAGGTCTTTTGGGTTCCGTCTCGGTAGCACAGAAATTGCTCATCAAAGTACTACTTAAAAAAAACATAGATATCCTTCGGATGAGCTCTTCCGGCGGATGAACGTCCTCTCATTCCTGAACCTTAGAGATAAAATAACAATAATTAGGATAAGCAAGGAGGTGCAGGGGGGCGCGCTGCCTTTGCTAGAGAGAGGCGTCACCCGGGATTCAAGCAAAGGTTTGGTTAAGCTGCCGTTTCGTAGGACCACACGAGGTCAACTGATCTATGATTACAGAGGAGGGAAGCTCTATAACGCATTACCTGAACATATTCGCGCTGTAACATCTACTTCGATTTTCAAGACGAAATTGGGAAGGTATTTTTATAATATGCAAAAACAAGATTTATAAAATATTTTAATATTTATCTTTGTTGTTTCGTCCGCTATATTTTTATTTTTGAAGCATCGGTTCAGTGAAATACTTATTTATTTATTCATTTATTTTCTTCTTTCTCTCTCTCTCCTTTTTTCTGCCACAACTTTTAATGTAAATTGTTCTCGCTAGAGTGGTATTGTGGCAAGTTTTTCAAAAGCACTTCTTTAATTCAATAAATATGTACTTCTTTAAATTAAATATATGTACTCTAACTTAGTTTGATGATAAACGCAACTCCTCCCCACAGCACAAGCTTTGCTTAAAGTGGGGAGTAGCATTGATGATTTATGTTATTTGTAAACAATCATGTATTATTTCTCAATAAATGCATAAAAAAAAAAAAAAAAAAAAAAAAAAAAAACTATACGAGCCACCTTCCAGTGCAGTGGAGGCAAGTTGGTATCCTTTAGAAGAACCATCGTTCCTTCCTTCAAGTTTGGGACGTTCCGGTTCCACTTATTCCTCAGCTGAAGAGTGTTGAGGTAGCTTGACGACCATCTCTTCCAAAACGATGACACCAGCTGACGCAGTAGCATCCATCGGTCACAAGGACTGACATCACCAGGGGGAGGCGGTTTCTCAAATAAAGCACTTGGGGGCTCCATCATCAGGAAATGTCCCGGGGTGAGGGCCTGGAGATCTTCTGGGTCCAAAGATATCGGTATCAGTGGACGAGAATTCAGTGTTGCCTCAACCTGTACCAGCACCCTATAAAATTCTTCAAAGGTGAGGATCTGATCCCCAATGGTGCGGGCTAACAGGCTCTTTGTGGACTTAATCCCTGACTCCCACAGTCCACCAAAGTGTGGGCTCGCTGGGGGGTTCAACTTCCACTCAATGCCCCGACTGGCAAGCTGACGAGCGACAGAATCATTAAACTGGTCGGACTGAACAACTGCTTTCCACCCCTCCATCCTGTTCTTAGCCCCAATGAAGTTTGTGCCACAATCACTGTGAATGACTGAGACTGAACCTCGTCGAGCAATGAATCTCTTGAGTGCAGCAATGAAAGCTTCAGTGGATAAACTGGAAGCCAACTCCAAATGTACAGCTTTAGTGGTAAAGCAAACAAAAAGGCAAACGTAAGCCTTGGGCACTGCAGCCTTACGAATCCTGTTCATTTTTATGTGGACAGGACCTCCATAGTCTACTCCAGTCACGTCAAAGGCCTTACCAGGATTCAGGCGATCCGCCGGCAAATCCCCCATCATAGGCTGGATAGACCTGGGACTGGCACGGAAACAGCTAATACATTTGGAAACCCGCCCAGCTATTGCTGATCTAGCTGACAGAATCCAAAAATGACGATGTATAATCGAATGCAAGTTTGACAGACCTGGATGCAGATACAACTGATGATAGTGGTCGATGATCAAGGTAGTAAATTTGTGTGTCTTAGGCAGCAGTACTGGGAATTTCTGGTCATGGGGCAAGGCAGCATTCCTCAGGCGACCACCAACTCGCAGGATCCCATGAGCATCCAAAAAGGGGTTGAGCTTCTGGAGAGGTCTTGTAGCGTTGTGCCCCTCATTCAAAGCAGTGATGTCCTTACCAAAAACCTGGCGTTGGACCCAACGACAGCAGGCCGCTCTAGCTTCTCGAAGTTCAGGCACTGTGATAAAACCCTTTCTGAGTGGAACATTCTTTACTCGATGCAGGACACAGTTGTTCCAAAACCACATCATGATCGCTCTGGCCCACGTGCAGATGGCAGACCAGTCTAGCCTCAGGCTCCTCAGATTCTAGGCGCTCAGGAATCGGTAAATAAGGCCAGTTTTCTGTAGACAGACTCAGCCAGGGAGGTCCATACATCCACAGCTTATTGCCAACCAAAGATCGAGGGTATAGTCCACCGCTAGCACAATCAGCTGGGTTACAAGTGGTGGGAACATGACGATAGCAATCTGTTGGCACTCTTCTCTGGCAGGCACTGACCCGATTGGCAACAAACGTCTTCCAACGATGCGGAGAACTCTTTACCCAGTGTAAGGCCACAGTAGAATCGCTCCAGACCGTCTGAGAGGGCTGCCCAAATGGCCGCATTATTCGAGCAACATATTCAAGTAGCCGAGTGACCAGCTCAATGGCACAAAGCTCCAAACGTGGCAGGGTATGACCATTAATTGGGGCAACCTTAGATTTCGCCATCATGAGAGACACTCTGACCTCCTTTGAGGGAAGCTGGCAGCGGAGATACACCACTCCTGCATAGCCCAGCTCTGAACTATCTGCAAACCCATGCAACTCCAGGGACACATCATCAACCAGCCAAACCCAGCGAGGAAGAGAAAAACATTCAAGCTCCTTCAGCTCTTCACAAAATCTCACCCAGCTACGACGGACCCAGCCAGTACCCAGTTGCCAAAGTTTGCGAATTAGGCACTTTCCAACAAATACCACTGGCGATATAAATCCAACAGGGTCAAAGAGTTTGGCAATGTCTGACATTATTAGACGTTTAGTAACAGCAGCTGGGGCCTCGGAAATTGTATAGGAGAATAAATCCAGCTTAGTCTTCCACACCAAGCCCAGGATCTTAGTGGAAGGTTCACTATCTCCATCAAATGCAAGACTGTCCACAGACAGTGCACAGTGTTCAGGTGGTAATGTTCGAAGAACCTCGTCACGATTGCTCATCCATTTCCGAAGCTCAAAGCCTGCTCTCCCCAGGAGCGTCACCAACTCATCCTTCAGCTGTAGGGCTGCTTCAACAGAAGGAACAGACTTGATGACATCGTCCATGTAGGTGTCCTGTGACAAAGCGTCAGATGCGGCAGGAAAGGGCTGTCCTTCATCAGCTACTAACTGGTGCAAGGTCCTGATGGCAAGGAAAGGAGATGATGAAACACAGTCACAGTGGTCAGACAGTATTCAGTGATCTGCTCTTCAGGTGACGACCGCCACAGGATTCGCTGAAAGTCCTGATGCTCCTCTTTGAGTGCTATATTTCGGTACATCTGCCTAATATCTGTGGTCAAAACCACCTCATACAGTCGAAAGCTCAGCAGAATGTCTAATATTTCCGCCTGAAGTTTGGGACCCCTGTACAGCATCTGGTTACAGAAAAATACAGTGGTGAGGTATATAATAAACTGAGCCCAGCGTTTTCAAAGGAATTGCAACACGCATGTGGCCTTGATCCAAATAGTCTTGCATAAATTCGCAATAATGGTCGTTCAATGCAGTGTTACGTTGTAGAAGTTTCTCGAGCATTAGAAATCGACGAAATGCACCTAGTCGGCTGTCCCCTAATGGTTTGGAATCAGTCCTAAACGGGAGTGCAACGACATACCTTCCAGATGACAGGCGCGAGACAGTAGATAAATACAGGTCCTGGCAAACCTGGTCCTCAGGCGACGAAATTACCACACTGGGTGGTTCCTCTAATTCCCAAAATCTTCTTAGCAGGGTGTCAGTCATGGAAAGTCCCCCTGGAGCTGTCATACATAGACTTTGTACAGCAGCTGCAATCCTTCGATGGCGACCAACAATACAGTAGCCCCAGATACTCTTCAATAAGCTAGGAGTACCAGGCGATCCGACAATGGGTCTATCAAGGACTACACATCCAAACCATTCAGCCCCAAGCAACACATCCACTGCAGCAGGCTTATAATATTCAGGATCCGCCAATGGGAGTCCTTTAATCAGAGCAGCTGGTAGCGGACTGACCTTCTCAGTAGGAGCGATAGTAGGTACGATTGATGCTATCCACTACAAGGGCATCCACCTGAAGCTCAACAGAGTGCGCAGGTCGAAAATTGCAACGAGCCTGTTGCCGACATACACCTGGTGAAACTTGGCCCATCCCCAATACAGGCACGTTGGCAGTTGACAGCCACAGGCCCAACCGCTGAACACATGTTCTGGTAATGAATGTGGCCTGACTAGCTGGATCAATCAACAGGTGAACATCCTGATATGCCCCTGAAGAGCCCAAGACCTGAGCCACTGCCGTAGCCAGCAACACCTGTCCCACCTTTTCAGAGGCATAAACTTGAAGGGACGATTGAGACGCTTTCTGCTTTCTATCAGAAGGAGCTGAAGACGAGGACGATGAACGAACTGGTCCTGAGTCACAGCGCTCCTCTAGAAGTTTGAGGTGCAGTAGGGAGTGGTGGCGGGACGGACAATATTTACAAGTGGACTGCTTAGAACATTCAGGCACAAAATGCCCAGGTAAAAGACACAAGAGACATAGTCGCTTTCATCTAACAAATGCCAACCTCTCCTGTGGGTCAGCCTGGCGGAATGAGCCACATTGATCTAAAACGTGAGCCTTACCACACTTGGGACATTGATCATGAGACCTCGACTCATCCACCAACAACGTTGTGGCAGCCTTTGTGGATGACGACTTAGCTGACCATTTTCTGACATGTGAAGGCTCAACAGTACCGGCAGGACGAGACGCCTCTAAGACCCTAGCCTGTTCCTGAAGAAACCAGGTGAATTGACGGATTGATGGGTCAGGTGCAGTTAACAGATGACGTTCCCAGTCCTCTCGCAGCTTACTATGGAGTTTCCTACAACAAAGGAACAACAGTGGCACCGCCCACCCTTCAACCTCATAACCGAGAGCGCCCAATGCACCAGTGGCTTCCGTAATTTGACTGGCAAAAGTCCGGATCGTGGATGGATTCTGTGAAGTACTAGGCAAGGAGTACAAGGTTTCCTGATGTGCAGTGGTCTGCAGATGAAGGTTGTCATACTGGCGCTTCAATGTGTCCCAACACACCTTATAGTTAGGACCTGTGAGGGGTAGGTAAGCCACTAAAGCCAAAGCTTCACCAGATAGAGCCAAACGCAGATACATATGCTTCTAGACATCACTCAGGTGGCTATTTGCATCGACGGTAGCCAGGAATAGTTCAGCAAACGCTTGCCACAACCTAACATCACCACTAAATTCAGGTAATTTAATTTTAGGAAGCTGAACATTCAAACCACCACTAGCTGAACTAGCCACTGTGGCAGAGGACATGTCTGCGAGTGAAGGTCGTGGATCAGAAGGAAACGCCGCCTCCATCACAGCCTTAATAGTGAAATACGGATCCTCAAACTTCACTATCTCCGGTGTCAAGTCCTCATCAATCCCATTTTTATGATTGTAGACAACTATTTTCTGAATGGTGCTAAGAAATTGAGAATGATAATCATCTACTTTTTCCGCCATAACCCTCAACAAGGTCCTATTTCTCGACGTAGGTGCTGACTCAACCTCCCCAGCGATCTTTCCGATTCGAACAATACGTTCCAGAAGCGATTTTGTGAGAAACCTATGCTCATCGATCGCAGGCATGATTATAGACACGTAAGAAATATCAAATAAACAATTGTACAAATATATACAAATGTAAATAATCGTAAACAATACAAATGACTAATTAATTGACAACAATATTACTAAATTGATTCTGCTCGCATCGATGACAAATCTCCAATACCTACACGTAGAAAACCACCAATTTTCAACAGCAAAGGCAACTCAATCGTTCATCACAACGCTCAAAATAGTAATTCACGCTGAAGGCAGACGATGCAAGTGCTAGGTCTCAGAGCTAAACAGGTAAATAATTTTCTTATTCTACTAATTATTCTTACTGGTCCAGCTACTGAACCGAACGGCAGTCATTCAACCACAGCTGTAAATGAATACGGAATATCGATGTCCGACCCAAGGCCGAATAAAGCAAGAATTCAGTCGAAGTAGACGAAGGAATGTGATAACGATGAGAGTCGGTAGCTTATCAACTTCAGTGCTGTGTTGAGTGCCGCGAAAAAATAACTACGATTCCACCAATTAATTCGGTGTACAATATGATGAACCACCTACCTATACTATTACGATCCAGACGATATAATAAAACCTGTTACGTATTATCATGTACACGTTGTGAACCCTTTCTTTTTATTTTCACCTGTTACTCTTCACGATCTCAACGATGAAAATAGAACATTATCACAGACGTGAGACAAGTGTTTTATCGATCGCAAGTGTGTTGTAAATACAGGATATAGGTTCAAGTACAATGGTCATATGTGGTGGTAAACATAAGTCGGGGCACCTCACAAGCTTCGTAATTGATTGTCACCTATGGTCCTTGCCCCTTTTGTGCAAAACGTATTCGATCGACTAGTTTTTACTACGATTTCAACCCAAATCAACCGTTTGTTTGAAAATTTGACTGGAAATTTCAATCCGGTTTCGAATTAGGACCAATGTCGAGCGTCTAGGAATTGTTGAAAAATCAAACAATTTACCCGTCTGCTCTACCTTCGATATATGGGCAGCGGACTGTAAGACTGCCGGGTTGGGGCTCGAAATAAAAAGATACAATTGGAAAACGTCGCAAAGGTAGGTAAAATTGCCACTCACCTTAGTAGGGCGCGGATGATCATTTCCCGTGGCCACGGGGTAGAGACGGCAAATCCTTTTTCGCACAATTTTTAATATTCGGGGTTCGAAGGGATGGTTTTCACGGAGGCTGGACTGTCGGGTTCGCAGGTGGCGAGAGAATGGCCGCTAGCATGGAAACTCAGAAATCGGTGGGGGGGTACCAGATAAGGGCAATCTATACCAATGCGACATGAAAATTGGACAATGACCGAACATGTATAAACAATGACAATGAGTGGATTACTTGAGCATTAGATGCGATATTGTTTAGATTTTTACCAAGGAATAGGTCTTGGATATCTGGTGAGTGTCTTGAGTTCATTGGATAGTACGTGGGTTCCAACGGGTGAAATACTTCAAGACCAAGTCGAAGTACAACATCGAGGAGGACTGTACCTCTTGGGTTTGTGGTGGCAGAGGCCCATCGAGGGTGTTTTGCGTTGTGATCCCCTCCCAGTAAGAATTTTTGGCTCATTTCATGAAAGGTTGCCCATATAGTTGGGTTTTGCAGGCGATGATTTTCTCTATCGGGAGCAGAATAAATTGACCCTATGTAGTAGTCATTTCCATTGATTTTTAGTGCTATCCGAGCCACTTGGGCATCATCTTCGCGAATTGGTAGTCGTTCGGCGTGTGCAATGCGCTGTTTCACAAGTAAGTACTATTGATCCTCCTTGACGAGACCCAGAGGGGTGATCGGCTCTATATATTTTATATTGCGGCATGTAAAAGTTGATATGCGGAGCTAATTTAGTTTCTGTAATTTTTACCAAATTTCATTGTGATAAACTTTTTTTTTCTGAAAAAAGGTGAGATTCTAGGCAAATTTTTCCCGAGGAGTGCACGCCGAAAGAACCTCGTCGTACTGATAGCTCAAATTACGAAAGAAAAAACGGCAATCTTCAAATTTTGGACTTGGGCCATTTTTTTCATTATTTAGGACTGTCTTAAAATTTAATATCGGACTTTATTTCAGGGGGATAGCAAATCGGTTTTTCAATTGGGTAATTAAAAAATTCTAAGAGGCACTTTTTGTTGCAAATTAGCTGTAGAATTAATTCCTTGAGTTTGTCCTATAACTTCTATAGACACCCTGCATTGAGAGGAAGAATAACGGAGGAATCTACTTTTTCTTTTCACCAATTGTGGTGATACATAACAATCAACCATCAAAAAGATCAAGGATTTTTTGTTACCTCCCCAATGGTCGATTCTCTCTTGAAAGCTGCATGGCGGCCGCTGTTCTGATAATCGTTACGGTTACATCCAGTTCTGTGATGGGATCAAGTTGGAGGCATTTAGGATTAGGTGATCAAATTCAAATGCTAAATATTTATTATGAATACAATATAGTGTAAAATGATATCAACAACTAACATTTGGGATGCTGGCTCAGATCAGGCCAAGGATGATCCACGTCAATTGAAAGGAGTTGAAATGTTCAAAACGTCATATCTCGGAACTTTCAGATGAAAAGGCGTAGTGAATTTGAATTTGAGAATTTATCCTGATTTAGAGAATTTGTACACTATTCAGGACGCAACAAGTATCTTAGTATTTTTCTTCCAACCTTGATACGAATTAAATGGACGAAAAATAAATCAGGGCACAGTTGGTCCGAATTTCGCCAATTTTGTGGTTTAGTATGTTTCGAAAAGCGACATGCACTTCTTCAAAACGATTGTTAAATTCGTTTCTATTCTATTCGAAGACAGAGGTTGTGTCTTTGCCCGACTAATCTAATACAGAATAAATAAGTTCTTTCTATATCTATATTTACTGTTACTTACTCGTAATTTGATGTAGACAAGCTTAGTGTTTGTAAGCGATGATCATGTTGTGGGTTGGTCGGTATTTTTGTGATGAAGTCATCTGAAAAGATAAATTAACTGTAAATTTCTAAGTTAACTTAGCGGTTTCCTTCCACACACAGCTGGTTGATACGGGCTGTTGCCTCAACGAAGTCAATAGGCCTGTTATAATTTTCGAGTTTCCTCGACTCTGTAATCTAGTTGAAGCGATTTTGAGCTAAGGAGCCTATCCAGCGTGAGAAGTCGTATAAGAATCTGCCAAAACCTAATTTTCGTGAAAATGGTCGATAGGGGGTGTTGCTTCTTAAGCGACGATATAATTATTATTATCAGTCTGGAAATGGGATTCCAACCTGAGCTTATGCGAGTATTTTGATTTATTATTTTCAACACGACGATTCTATCGACAAAAAGATAAATTTATCTTTTTGTCGATAATATTTATTTTGGGATTAATATTTATATTAATCCCCCCCCCACCATCAATGTTAGTTAACGATCCAACAGTGGACAGAAAACAGAATAAGCAGTTTTAGAGTGATTTGCAGCGTTTGTCTGGCTCCCCCCTTATCCTCTGATTAAAACTTAATGGCCGACCTACCCAAACAGCGACCTCAAGATAGAGTACGCACAAGAAAACAGATCATTGATCATGTTCAGGGATCGAGTTTAGTAGGGCACTGTTTATAATCAATCGCTACGATAATTATTGTAAGATGACTATTTCTATGGCACTCACTGTAATCTAAGGATTTATTGAAGAATCCTGTGAAAACAACGAAATTGTTGCTTTGAGATACGACGTTGGACAACCCATAGTGCTTTTGAAGGAAAAGCAAAAACTTATGGGATGGGCGATCAATGGCGAGTTTGTCCGGACTGATATTCTCTTTCTGTAAGCCAAAAATTCAACATTTGAAAAAAGTTTTAATTACATTTTTTAAAAAATTTAAAATTTAAATTTAAAAAAAATTGCAAATTCTTGACAACGGTTTATTATCTTCTTTGAGCAGATCACCTTAATCCAATAATATGACGAAACTCTAGCTCGACGTCCAAATTTAATTTGTTTAAACACATAGGTATTATTTAAACAATTTTATGGACAAGAAACCGAGTGAATATTGCCATGTGGTCAATCCCCGACCCACGGTTAGAATTTCCAGTCTCTAGCTCACCGGGAAGATGAAAAAATGGTAGTTTTATATTCTGCGGCTGGGCTTATAATTAGATGTTGTCCAGAGTGAGAGAGTCTATTTCCACGAAAATAATGAGTACAATTGTTAAATCGATTTCGACGATTAGGTCATCATCAGTAACAAACATGAGTTCATGTTTGTTACTGATGATGACCTAATCGTCGAAATCGATTTAACAATAATTGTTAAATTATTGTACTCATTATTTTCGTGGAAATAGACTCTCTCACTCTATACCTCCGTTTTTTATTGAAATGGGTTTCCACAACCTCGTCGCTAGTGATCTAATTCGTTCTAATCTAATTCGAAAATTTGTTTGGTGCGGTTGTTGTGTCAAGTGTGGCTGACCACCTAGGTACTATGATAAAGTGGAAAGCAGTCGCTGGGCCTGACCATTCTTATTCTTCGGGGCATTCTCAAGTAACAAAAACTGATATAACTAAGCTCAAGGTATTACTGGACAATGAGACATGGAGCGCTGTACTTGATGAAACTGATGTCAATACCTGTAGCGATATGTTTCTGGCTGTACTGCAGAGCAAGATAGGTGAAGCGTCGCGTACCTTGGCAAAGAACGCCAAAACAACCTATCTTAAGCCGTGGATGTCAAGTGCCCTTCTAGTATCAATCCGGAAATGTCATAAACTATATAAAGTTAGTATAAAACAACCTTTTAATAGTAATTTTCAACTATTTTTCAGAAGCTACCAAAAAAAATTAAAGGCTTTGATTCGGACAGCTAAAGATGAACATAACAAACATAAAATTGATGAGGCCAGTGGAAACATGAAAAAAACATGGGAAGTGGTTAACGAAATTATTGACAACCCAAGAAAGTCCAATTTTATACGTAACTTGAGATTAAATAATAAGACTGTTGATGTAGATAAAAATGTAGCAGATTGTGCAGATATTTTCAACAATCATTATATATCTGTTGGTGCTAATCTAGCTGACAAATTGCCCGCTATCGATGATTCTACTGTTTTTCCATCTCGGCAAGTACAATTATCGGTAAACAATTTCAGCCTTCAGCCGATCATTGAAAATGATGTCGTAACAATAATCGATTCAATCCGTGGTGGCTCCAGTCCGGGTCATGATGGTATCCAAGGTCACCTTCTTAAGCAAATTAAATCTCATATATCCAAGCCATTAACGCACCTTATCAACCTAAGTTTTAGTCAGGGAACGTTTCCTGCAAATTTCAAACTTTCAGTGATTATGCCGCTTTATAAATCAGGTGACAGGGAGAACGTTATTAGTTATCGCCCTATTGCTCTTGTCAGTAACGTGGCAAAAATTATCGAGAAGGCGTTCAAGATTCAGCTTGCCTCTCATTTGGAACGTTCCAGTCTGCTTACTCCTTGCCAGTACGGGTTTAGAAAAGAAAGAAGCACGCAAGACGCTATCTGTCACCTTAATCATAAAATAATTAGTGAACTTGATAAAGGCAATAAGCCTGTAGCAATTTTTCTGGACTTAGCTAAAGCCTTTGACACGATTTCGCATTCTCTCTTTTTAAAGAAGTTGGGAAACTTTGGTATAGAAGGTACCGCTCATGAATGGATTAGCTCATACCTATCAAATAGACGGCAGATGGTCAGATTGAATGGCGCAGTGGGTACGCTCGCTGACAGCTTATCTTATGGTATTCCGCAGGGAACGGTCCTTGGGCCATTATTTTTCATTATGTATATTAACGAGTTAGGGTATCTTGACATCCACGGGGAAACAATTATGTTTGCAGATGATACCGTTTTGTTTTTCAGTGGGGCCAGTTGGGAACATGTGTATGGGTTGGCGGCAGAGGGCATGCGGAAGGTGTATTCGTGGCTTGTGCTTAATAAAATATCTCTGAATCACGCAAAAACGTCCTATCTCGCTTTTAGTTTATCTGGGTATGCAGATGCCCCTTTGAATTGCTTACGCGTCCATTCAACGAATTGCAATCTGTCTGACTGCCAGTCCTGCCCTTTGCTGCTTCGTAGCACCAATGTAAAATACTTGGGTGTTGTCTTTGACCACAATATGAAATGGAAAATCCAAATTAATGACGTTAATAATAAACTCAAGAAATTATTGTACGTTTTTGCGAGGTTGAGGAGGGTGGTTCCTCCAAGCGTTCTCAGAGTTGTGTATTTTGCGCTGGCTCAATCGGTTCTCCTTTATGGACTGCCGGCCTGGGGTAGTGCATATGTTACCTCTTTGAACCCGGTAATACGCACACAGAAAGCACTATTAAGGTTGATTACGAGCAGTGGGTATCTCGAACATACGCCTCCATTATTTAAAAAAACAAATATCTTGGATTTGATCAGACTCAGGAAAGTTTCCTCGATACGGCAGGTCTTGAGAGAAAAGTCATTTTCGCTCCCTCGGCATAATCTGCCAACCCGCTACCAGGTTTTTGGATCTATGGTCCTCCCCCGTTGCGCCACTACAGCGGGCTTGAACGGCTATCGTTATTTTGGGACCAAGGCGTTTAATCGATTACCGAATGAGCTGAAACTTAGGCTTCTAGACTATCCAAAATGTACTAATATTATTTTAAAAACTCATTTCTTAAACTCTGATTAATTTTTTTACTATACCTGTAAGGTGCGGTGCCCACTGGAGCGATACGATATGCGATGCAACACGAGCAACCTTTTATCGTCCGATGCAACTTTTATCCCCGCAACACTCCAGTGCACACTGTAGCGACACGATAGCCGATAAAATAAGCAACGGAGCAGTTTATTCCATCAGTCGCAGTCATGAGCTCCTCAGAGGAGGACGTTGTTCTTGCTTATCATTACTTGCAACGGAGGAAACGGAAATCTAGAAAGTACTGGGAACACCCATATAATGTTGACAATATTAAACACAGTTCGGCAGTGGTTTCCCGCGAACTCTCTCAACATGAACGGAAATTTAGAGAGGTTTATAGGATGGGCTCAGCTAGTTACCATGTTTTATTGAGATTGGTGTCAAGGGGACTGGAGAAGAAAGATACAAACTTCCGACTTGCTGTTCAACCAATCAATTTGTTTGCTCGATCAATTTCACAAAGGAAATAGAGGATTGAATGTCCTCTTGCTGACCCGACATGATTTATCGGACGTTCTGAACGATGAGCGACCCGGCAGCTTTGTCCCCTCGACCGACGCGACACCTATAATTATCGTTGTAGTATCGCTATCGCGCTAGTGAGCGCTAGTTTAGTTGCTTCCATTACGTTTGCACCACTATGAGCGATCTGTGTCGAATCAAGATCGCGTTGCTTATTGGATCACCTGTCGCATCGCATATCGTATCGCTCCAGTGGGCACCGCGCCTAACACTAGCTGTAGATTGAATTGTCGCTCAGAAAACAAATTTTTCTTTTTTGTAATCCTTTTTTTTCTTCTCAGTAATTGATGTTTATTAGGTGATTTGTGAACTGAACTCTTCTCCCTAACTCGGGCTTTAGCCCTCATAGGGGAATATTTTCCTTAGTTATTTTCACATGTTTGTAATCCTATTATGTTTATCTGGAAATAAATGTATTAAAAAAAAAAAAAAAAAAAAAAAAATTCGTAGATGTTGTCCCACCTAACGGCCGTTTTAGACGCGATGTTTAGTGTTTCCCCTAAATCTATGCGCGCTCACTGTGAACGAACGGCTGGTAGTACAAAAATCCGATTGGTCTTAAAACATTTTTCAGGTCATTCAAAAGTGAACTGAAAACTACACCGTTCAGTTAAATTTTTCGAGATATGATATTGTCGAAGTATCAAAGTTTGTTATGAACCCCTTCCCCTTGACCTAGGGTTATGAAAAGCTTCGAGGATCATTGTGGGGTTGGTCCGAGTTTGTAAAAAAAAAACATTAGTAATTTTAGCTCAACGGTAACTGGGCAAAGTGCCGCGGACGGCGTACTGCGGACGGACGGATTTTTTTTTTTTTCGATTTTCTGAATCTACGTATCTTGAAACGTAACCCAACAAATTTTGAGGGGGGGGGGGGGTTAAAACATTTGGTAATTCTGAGCAATTACTTGGTCAACCCCAAACATTTTCATATTTTACTAAGGTCGTAAGGATGTTCTCAGAAAGCAAGAAACATATTTTGGCGTTTGCATTCAGTTAAAATGAAACTCCCCAGATCATAAATATAAAATGCCATACTTCTCAGTGTGTTGACCAATGGCAGTGTGACTGCCCAGTAATTAATCAGGCGTCTTCAATTCGTTATTTAGGAGTTGAGGTTGACATTTAACATGGGATAGGCATGTAAATAAACTGAGCAATTCTATAAGGAAATTGATTTATGTATGCAGAGAGTTGAAGAGTTTTTTTTATCTAGGGATGCATTGAAAATGTTTTATTTTGCAATGATTCAATCGTTGTTGATTTATGGGGCTTCGGGCTGGGGTGGATGCAATGCTACACGACTAAATTCTACTTTTCTCACACAAAAATTGGTGATTAAGGTAATCCCCCAAAAAAAGAGGAGGTATTCAACCGAACTGCTTTTTAGGGATTTTGGGGTACTCACGCTAAGGGATCTTATAAACAAGGCCGCCATTATAAAGATTTATAGGGACCTCCGTGATGGAAATATAGAATTATTGGTGTTGCTCACGAGACGTCGTGAAGATAACATCGAATCCGTGCGTCGTTATTGTCGCCTTATCGAGTTTTTGTTCGCTTAATCGCTAACCTACGAGACATGGACCCGTCGCGATGTACGGACTGTGATACGGGTGTTTCCCCAAAGAAAAGTTTATCTTGTTGCAGCTGTCTGAATTGTTACCATTATACCTGTGTGGGAATGACCAAGGAAAATTATAGTAAGCTTGGGAGCAAAAAGTCAGTGTGGAAATGCGGTACCTGTCGTAAGGATAGGCGTCGTAAAGGGAAAATTGGGGAACCGAGTGCTTCATCTGTCTTATCGGACTCAGAATCGGAAACCGATTCAATCAACTCTACCCATAATAAATTAGCTTATTCGTCCAAGTTTGACCAGAAAGTCGATAAAATGTTATACCAGATGTCTGATTACCGGAAAGAGTTCCGCGAGTTCGAAAAATCACTGGATTTCAACGCTGGCAAAATGGATGAAATTTTGTCCAAGGTTACCGCATTGGAAAACAATGTCAGGGACTTGACTAACATGAATGAGAAATTATACGAGGAGAATTTGTCATTAAAACGTGAAATAGAAATATTAGCGGAAAGAGTAGATATTCTCGATCAGGCGGCCATTGCAAGCGAGGCGGAATTGAATCTCTGTAAAATCATGTATCGATCATTTGTTTATGCGGGCGCCATAAACTAATAATTTTAAAGTTTTACCCATAATTTGGCACTCTAACATTACAGATCATTATAGCATATTGTTAAATTTAGAAGTTGTTAATAATATTATGTCACAGTTAAATTCGAAATAGTTAATAGTTAGCCCAATGATTAATAAGATTGATTATGATAAATTGATTGTACGTTTGTCTGATGAATCATGGGAACAAGTAACGAATGCCAAGGAGGTTAACCAATGTGCACAAGTGTTTCATTCTATACTGCAGTCAGCTATGGAAGCATGTGCAGTGAGGTATGAAAATATCTCTCATAAAAAACGGATACTTAAGCCATGGATCACTCCCGGATTACTAGCTAGCGTACGTACAAAACAAAAAATGAGTTCAAAATTGAAAAAGAGACCCAATGATCTGAGTTTGAAGTTGAGGTTTAAAAGGTTCTGCAATAAACTTACATATTTGATATCCTTGTCAAAAAATTCCTATTTTGGCACCAAAATTGAGGGAGCAAATAATGATTCTAAGCGGATTTGGTGTAAAATAAATGAGGCGACAGGTAGAGGCAGAGCTCGGAGAGAGGTTGTATCGATACAGCACGAGGGGACGTTATTACAAACTGCTGAAGGTAGGCAATGTTTTTAATCAGCACTTTACGACTGTAGGAAAAAGAGTGGCTGAACAGTTAGGTACTGTAGATGATGAGGATGATTTAGTTCTCCGGGAACCAAACCAAGAAGAGGAAGTATTTTTCAGGGTTAGTGAAAACGACATTATAAAAATAATTGGGAGCCTAAAAGGAGGATCGAGCCCTGGTTTTGATGATGTAACTGTTGAGCTTATTAAAAAGGTTAGTAAGCAAATAGCTAATCCCCTGATGAACCCCTGATGTGGTTCCTTTGTTTAAATCAGGGGATCCAACCAGTGTCGAGAACTATAGATCCATAATATGGATCTATATTATCGTTAATGTCTAATGTTGCCAAAATCCTGGAAAAAGCAGCTAATATATATACCACACAGTTCCTTGACCAGAGCAATTTCCTGAGTAGCCATCAGTATGGTTTTAGAGGTGGCAAAAGCACTCAAGATGCAACCCTTCAAGTGATCGAGGACATTTCTTGTATTTTGGACGCTGGGGATAAGTGTATGGGCATTTTTATGGATCTTCACAAAGCCTTCGATAGCATTCCTCATATTAATTCAGTGAAAGTTCTGCTAAAGAGTAACTTTCATCCTGGTTATGTTGGATGGATAAAAAGTTACTTAACTGATAGGGAACAAGTCGTGAAAATCTCGGGGTGCTTTAGTGGACCATGTGCATTTACCTATGGTGTCCCTCAGGGAACAGTTTTGAGATAAGATAAGATAAGATAAGAATAATTTATTGGCAAAAAAACTGAACAACCACTTCGTACAATGAAAAAACAGAAATCTTATTTATACTAAAATAATAATCTTATTATGATCAAATCAAAGAAAAAGAAAATGCACAGTTTTTCACCCACCGAGAGAATAAGTCGAAGACTTGTGGCCTCCGGTGGAGTCTAAAAGCTCAACCTGATCATGTACAAGAAAACGTAAGATGATCAAGTGCCTAGTAAAATAATAGAACTCAGTCCAAAGAGACAAATTAAAAATAACAAAAATATAAACTTACTTATCAACAATTAAAGAATGCCATTATAAACAAAAGTTACTATAAAACAACATTGTCTGCACGAATAATCGTTGCAAGATTTGACTTAAATCGGTTAAGGTTAGGGAACTGTGACGGGTTAATAGAGAACTTAAGGAATACATATAACGCTCTGATATAAGAGTTTCTTTTATAGAATTCTGAATTCATTTTAGGAAGTGAAATATTACAGGTAACGGCAGTTCTAGTAGTAGGCAAATTGGAAAAATTGTCGGGATGTATACCTGTTCTATAAACCATAGTGCAGGATTCAGTTAGGAAAATATTATCAATATTACAAACGTTAAATTCTTTATAAAGTAAATTAGTTGAAAATCTAAAAGGTTTCTTTAATAAAATCTTAATCAGCCCATTTTGGACGGTTTGCAAAGGCTTAAGGTACGATTTGAATGTACCCCCCCATACTGTTATTCCATACCTCATTAATGAGTTAGCCAGTCCAAAATACAAAGTACGTAGCAGCCCTTCAGGAAGAAAGTCTCTAACCACCCGGAACACATAATACAATTTTCTAAGCCTCCCAATTAAAGATGAAATATGGGACTTGAAATTAAGGTTACGATCAAACGTAATACCCAAGTATTTTACACTTTCACTAAATGGAACAGAAGCGCACGTACAATCAAGATAAACACTGGAGCAACTATGGTCATGTATCTTAACAAGGCTGTGAGTCGTAATCTTTCGAGAAATTGAAAAATTTAGAATATTTGTCTTATCGAGATTGAGGCACAAAAAGTTCAAATCAAACCACTGTCGAATCAAAAGCAGCTCCCGACTCGCTTTGCCCACAAGTGCATCAAAATCGTCATGCCACAGGATTAGGGCCGTATCGTCAGCATAACCAAAAATTTCGCCATCAAAATTCATATTTAGCAGATCATTGATATACAATATGAATAAAATTGGGCCCAATACAGTGCCTTGCGGAACTCCACATACAATCTCCTTAGGACCACTGTAAATGTGATTTCCAATCCTTGTGACTTGTGAACGCCCCTCCAAGTACGACCCAATGATTTTCAAAGGTAGTCCTCGAATGCCACTGTTATAAAGTTTATCTAACAAGCTTTTATGTTGAACAGAGTCGAAAGCCTTCTTCACATCAAGGAAAATGCCCAAAACATGAAGGCCCTCGTCGCACTTCCTGCTAATCAAGTTATTCAGTTCAAACAGGGCATGCTCCGTACTCAGCCCCTCACGGAAACCAAATTGCCTATCAGAAAAAACATGATTTTTTTCTAAGAATTCCACTATTCTCTTTTTTAAACATTTTTCTAAAATTTTGGCTAATGTATAAGTTAGCGCAATTGGCCTATAATTTGTCATCTCATTTTTCTTCCCACTCTTGAAAAGTGGTATGACAACAGTATCTTTAAAAATAGTTGGGAATGTTCCAGTTTGGAAAACCAAGTTAAATATAAAAGAAAGGGGGAGTGAGATTAGATTAGAGATGGATTTCAAAATCTTATTCGTAATATTTTTCCAATAGAAAGAGCAACTCAACTTAATTCCAGACAGATGGCTAGCTACTTCAGAGGGCGTGATCGGCCTCAGGAACAATGAAGATGGGGGTGAGGGCAAGGGGCTAACTCGCTCCTTCATTCTAGAGGATACAGAAAGTGGTGGTGTAGCGATTTCATTTAGAATACTTGGCCCAACGCTGGCAAAGAAATTATTAAGATTTTCAGCTATTTCCAACTTATCATGTACCTCCCTGCCATCAGGAACAAGTATCGAAAATATTTCATTGACCTTTGGGACCTGTACTGTTCATAACATATCTCAACTCTCTTCTACAGTTGCCTATTGAAGGGAAATTTGTTTGCTTCGCCGACGACACGGTTATTTTGATCAGAGGAAGAACATGGGATGAAGTGATAAGGCTAGCTGAAAATGCATTGAAACTTGTAAATAATTGGTTAAGACGTTTTAGTTTCAAGTTAAATGTTATAAAAAACACACTTCATCTTTTTTCTCTGCGCTCAATCGGAGTGCCCAGTGTTGGATACCTGAAATGTCATGGGCATGAATGTGCCATGGACACTTCGTGTGCCTGCCCCTCTATAACCCAAGTTAGCTCCATTAGGTATTTAGGCGTCGTGCTAGACCAGTGCCTAAATTGGAAAGACCATGTGGCTCATCTCTGTCGTAGATTGAGACGATTAACGGGAATTTGTATGGAGGTCAGGGGTTTCCTTAATATAGACAACTTGCGGACATTTTATTTTGCTCTGATCCATTCAGTATTGTCGTATAATATTGCTGCATGGGGAGGTGTGGGTATCACTACTCTTCAGCCTCTAGTAGTAACCCAGGAATGTTTAATGAAAATTCTTTTCAAAAAATGTAAGCGATTTTGTTCTGCCGAATTATTTAATTTATTACAAGTGCCAACATTAGTTAACACCATCAAGATTGTAACCATTATTGTTACATATAAATATATCAAAGAGGGATCTTATTACGAAACCAATTACTCTAATACCCGTGGTAGCGGGAGTATTAAAATCCCATTCCGACTGACTTCGTCGGGTCAGAGGACATGTTTGTACCGTGGTGCGAAACTTTATAATAGTTTGCCCATGAATATTAGACATTGCCCATCTCTGGCTTCGTTCAAGATCCTGGTTAAAAAACTGTTTATCTCGCCCCAGTAATAGTTTAGTACAGTATACTAAGATCTAGTTATAAAATATCATCATGACGAAAATGTACCATGTATAATTTATTTGAAATTAAGTCGCAAGAAGACATGTAGATTCATTTTCATTTCATTTTTCGATAAAGCCTAATCTTTAATTTGTATTTAATTGTGACTCCTCCCCCAAGCACGAGGGTTTCCTCAAATGGGGGAGTAGCATTCGATAGTTGTATTTTTTCTATATCAGACCTGTAATTTCTCATACTTACCACAGATGATTGTTATTTTTTTTCCTGTTTATTTTCAATAAACGAATGATTTAAAAAAAAAAAAAAAAAAAAAAAAATTGGAGTAGGGTACAACGAGATCCAGAGGGAAATATTTGGGGGTGACGCCATTCCGAAAAACCTCCCATGGCCAAATGGCGTATGACCACAGAGGTGCAAAACTTTTCAATGCTCTCCGGTGGGAACTGCGCGCCACGCAAGAGTGCGGGAAATTTAAGAGGGAGCTGAAAAAACACTTTGCTGCCCAGCACACAACAAATTGAGATGTAAAATTATGTTCTTGAGTTAATGATTAACCTTTGTAACAATTAATTAATTTCTTGATGGTCTATTGTTTTTTTTTCCGTTCCTCATTTGTTGATCTGGAAATATTAAGCAAAATAATAATATTATTTTGCTTAATATTTCCAGAGTTTTAATATTATGTGAGTTTTTTCCTCTTTTAATTTTAATTTTTTCATCTACTTTTTCGCCCTTCCCGTTCAAAATGGGTAGGAGAAGTAGGTTTGACTTGGAACGCCGACTAGAAGCCTTGGAGAGGGGACTCAGGGATGTACGTTATTCGGTTCCGACTGACCGGGTCCGACGTAAACGCCATCGGTCACCATCTCTGTCGATCGATTCGTCGAATGGTAGCCGATCGCCATCAATTAATTTTCGGGAAACTGCTCTACCTCGTAGGCTGAGCTCGACTTCCCGCCACTCACCTAACCCCTTCAGCGTTCGAGACGCCGCGGAGGTTACGAGGAGAAGCAACAGCGTCTTTCGCGGGAGAGGAGAACTCTCTCAAGTTGGCGGCGTACATCCCGACCATGATCATGACGTCATTTCCCACAATGCTGTGATTCGAGATGACGTAATTTCCCTCAATGCTGAGCCCCAAGCTAGTGGCGCACTCTCCGTCCCACAAGTCGAACTTGTGGATGGGGATATTTTAGACATAAACAATGATGTTGTAATCACTGATGAAGTGCTCGAAATTTTGGGGACCCACCACGAAGTGGAGTCGCCCAGTAAATTTGAATTAAATCAAGTTTTGGTCCCTCGATGGAACCATATACTTACGAATGGTCTCCCAAAGGATACTCTTTCGACAATATTTGGTCGTTTTGATCTACCGTCAAACTTGGATACTCTCATTCCCCCAAAACTTAATGACGAAATCATACCTATACTATCGAAATTCGATTTGGCTCGAGACGCCGCTATAGTCGAGAACCAAAATCATCTTGCTAAAAGTTTGGCTGCCCAAGGCAAGGCCCTCAATTTACTTTTACAAGATAAGACTAATTTATCTTACGACGTTTCAACGTCCCTCATTCAATGTATTTCTGATTCTAGCAGAATCACGGCCAATCTTTTTCACAAGATGTCTATCACACGTCGTAACTGCATTAGCTCACATTTGAACAAGACAGTTCGCGATCATGTTGATAAACTCCCCCCCTCAAACCTATTGTTTACCGCCGATTTTTCTGAAATTATAAAGACATCAAAACCTTTCCTAACCTGAACGTGGGCCGCTTATTGGTCCGCACTCTTTCAACAGCTGCTTGTTATTCTTTGGAAGCTTCGGACTGGCACTGAAGTATAATTAATAGATCAATTGAACTTACCTGAAGTTCGATCTTAATTATACGAGGTGCCAGTCCGAAGCTTCCATTAAGTTTCCAGAGTTTTTATACATAATATTATTATGTATATATAGTAATAAGGTGTTTTTTCTTTTTTTCTTTTTTTGTTATTTTTTTATTACAATCATTTTTGTTTGATGTAGAACTACTAAGCTAATATGTATTTATAGTAAGCTTTTAGTATTACATTTTACTACTCCCTTCCACAGCACAAGTCTATGACTTAAAGTGGAGGGTTGCATTTTTCCTTGATTCGTATAGTGCAATTGTATGCTTATGAATTTCACTAATAAATGCTTTATTAAATATATATATATAATGGATTGGTGAAACTAAAGACACTCGCGTGAAATATGAACTTGAATGCACGAACAGGGGGATGAAAATTATAGAAAACACTTACTACATTTGGAAAAAGTGGAAATTTTTTTCTTCTCGGGCTGACGACGCTGTACCACTTTTTCCAAATGTAGTAAGTGTTTTCTATAATTTTCATCCTCCTGTTCGTGCATTCAAGTTCATAATATATATATATATATATATATATAAGTTACCACAGCCAATCGTCGACAAGACAAAGGACCTCATTCATCCACACCGGATGCGATAACGCCGCCACTTGAAGTCGCTGCGGATTCAGCAGAATCCACATCACAGACTCCCATTGTTGTCATTTTCCTAAAAGATGAATCAGCTAACTCCCACTCATCAACTCCCGTATAAAAAGACTCTGTGCCCAGTACTCGCTCTCTTTTCTGTTCCCGAGCTCTGTCGCGTCGCAACGTTTTGTTCATTGAGAATAAATTGTTTTTTAAAAAGTTAACTGTGTGTTCGCGAGTTATTTTTGGCGCAGTCGGTAGGACGTGTCACGAAAATTGCTTTCGGAATTATTTTAATAATTTAAAGACGCGTCCGAACTAAATTCGAATTTGAACGCGAATTCGAATTAAAACGACCCGCGACAAACCGTTACAACGGCCGGCAGAGACCACAGAAAAGCAGCCAAGGAACTGTATCCGTCGAGAAGGAGATCGTCTCAACCTGTGCGGAATGAACACCGTCCTTACAGCCCTGTAAGTAACAGACGTTATTTATTAACTAACGATCACCGTTCCCGCAGCGACGATAGCCTTTCGGATCTCCCAAACAGTGTCCTTGTAGATTCGAGTCACCAACCTCTTGAAAATTCAGTTCAAAATATGACTCACCAAGCTCAACTCTTAGCCCTCACGCCAACACAGCTACAAGAGCTGATAAACGCTGTCAGGCCCCCAATCCCGGCACGCCCTCAACCTAAACCTGACAAATCAGACTTTAGCGGGATACCGGAATTCAATGGAGAACCTGAACTACTGTCCCAATTTATTGAACGAAGTGAAGAGCTGATAGACCACTTCTATGACGAAGATGATCCCAATAGCTATCACAATAAAGTAATATTGAATGATATTAGGGCAAAAATAAGAGGTAATGCAGCTGTAGGTATCTACAACAATCCCATTAGTAGTTGGCCAGAAATCAAATTGGCCCTGCTAGCTAACTTCAGCGACAAAAGAGACATAGAGCATCTCATACTGGAGTTAGGGAAAATGCGCCAGGGAATGACCGAAACCCCGTTCGAGTTCCATGCCCGCGTACACAAAACCTTCACAATATTAATATCAAAATTGAAGAATTCCACTGAAGAATACACCCACACCACGTTCAAGCTCATGGAAAGGACAGCCCTACGAGGGTTCCTTATGGGACTCCATGAAGACATAGGTCGGTTATTGATAACCAAAGGACCAAAAACTCTGAACGAAGCGATCGAAATACTCACAAACGAGTACCAATTTCCGACATTACGGAAGAAATACTTAGAAAGGAAATTGCCTCAATCCTCACAAGGACCATCAACGTCTGGATCGAAGCCACCTTTCGTACAAAAACCCTTCTTCCAAAAGAAACCTCAACCACCACAATATAATAGACCACAGCAACATCCACAACAACATCCAATACCCCCGAGGAAACCATATCTCCCCTTACGAGATTCCCTCAGACCCACACAACAAAGACAAGACCCCCCATTCATTCCTCATCACCTACGAACAAAGGAAACGATGAGTTACATTAAACCATGAATTAGCGGAACTGGAGAAACCCGAACACGAACAAGAACAAGATCAAGAACAAGAACAGGATTTTTTAGAAGAAGCCGAGGAGGATCCCGATTCAACCTAATGCACCTCGAAAAACCATCAACAAATCTCCGCCGTCCGCGCCACTTTGCCCAGTTAGCGTTGAGTTAAAATTACGAAATTTGGTTTCTGGGTTTGGACCAGCCCCACAATGATCCTCGAAACTTTTCATAACCCTAGGTCAAGGGGAAGGGGTTCAAAACGAATTTTGAAATTTTGAAAATTCCATATCTCGAAAAATTTATATAGAACGGTATGTTTTTTATTTCATATTTAGATAGAGTTTGTTCCGTAGAATTTTGGTTTATTATCTTTTTTAAGACCATCCGCAGCTTTGTACGACCAGCCGTTCGTTCACAATGACGGCTCAAAGATTGTGCCTCACAACACGATCGTGACTCAAACTGTTGAAATACGGGTCCATTTTCATACTAACAAGCTCTTTGGAACATCATATGGCATACGTGATGTCGAGTTTGTTGTTCTGAGGTGCGTTTCGTGCTACTGAAATGAAGGTAATTTCGAATGTTTGTTGGTAGGTACTTCTTTTATAGAAAAATTATTACCGACGTAGTATTAAAAACCCCAGAATTATGTCGTATTAATTAATCATAATTAATAATAATAATTATTAATAATAAATACAAATTATTAATACCTAACAATAAATTATAATAATTTTCACTAGGTACTTGATAAAATTGTTAATAATTAGTGATAATTGATAATAATAATTAATCTAACATTTAGGATCTAGACATTTAGACCTAGTGATCTACACAGAAGGGTGATCTGTACAAAGAAGATAATGAACCGTTGTGTCAAGAATTTGCAGAGTTTTTTTTATTCGATTTTCTGAATCTACGTATCTTGAAACGTAAACCAACAAATTTTGAGGGGGGGTTAAAAATTTTTTTTCTTTGGGCGATTCCAATGGTTCATTATCGAAGATAATAAACCAAAAAACTCTGCAAATTCTTGACACAACGGTTCATTATCTTCTTTGTACAGATCACCCTTCTGTCTAGATCACTAGGTCTAAATGTCTAGATCCTAAATGTTAGATTAATTATTATTATCAATTATCACTAATTATTAACAATTTTATCAAGTACCTAGTGAAAATTATTATAATTTATTGTTAGGTATTAATAGTTTGTATTCATTATTAATAATGATTATTATTAATTATGATTAATTAGTACGATATAATTCTGTGGTTTTTAATACTACGTCGGTAATAATTTTTCTATAAAAGAAGTACCTACCAACAAACATTCGAAATTACCTTCATTTCCGTAGCACGAAACGCACCTCAGAACAACAAACTCGACATCATTTAAGCCATATGATGTTCCAAAGAGCTTGTTAGTATAAAAATGGACCTGTATTTTAACAGTTTGAGTCACGATCGTGTTGTGAGGCACAATCTTTGAGCCGTCATTGTGAACGAACGGCTGGTCGTACAAAGCTGCGGATGATCTTAAAAAATTCTACGGAACAAACTCTATCGAAATATGAAATAAAAAACATACCGTTCTATATGGATTTTTCGAGATATGAGATTTTCAAAATTTCAAAATTCGTTTTGAACCCCTTCCCCTTGACCTAGGGTTATGAAAAGTTTCGAGGATCATTGTGGGGCTGGTCCAAACCCAGAAACCAAATTTCGTAATTTTAGCTCAACGTTAACTGGGCAAAGTGGCGCGGACGGCGTACGGCGGACGGCGTACGGCGTACGGCGGACGGACGGATTTTTTTTTATTCGATTTTCTGAATCTACGTATCTTGAAACGTAAACCAACAAATTTTGAGGGGGGGTTAAAAAAATTTTTTCTTTGGGCGATTCCAATGGTTCATTATCGAAGATAATAAACCAAAATCCGTCCGTCCGCCGTACGCCGTCCGCCGTCCGCGCCACTTTGCCCAGTTAGCGTTGAGTTAAAATTACGAAATTTGGTTTCTGGGTTTGGACCAGCCCCACAATGGTCCTCGAAACTTTTCATAACCCTAGGTCAAGGGGAAGGGGTTCAAAACGAATTTCGAAATTTTGAAAATTCCATATCTCGAAAAATTCCCATCAAACGGTGTGTTTTTTATTTCATATTTAGATAGAGTTTGTTCCGTAGAATTTTTTAAGACCATCCGCAGCTGTGTACGACCAGCCGTTCGTTCACAATGACGGCTCAAAGATTGTGCCTCAAAACACGATCGTGTATCAAACTGTTGAAATACAGGTCCATTTTCATACTAACAAGCTCTTTGGAACATCATATGGCTTAAGTGATGTCGAGTTTGTTGTTCTGAGGTGCGTTTCGTGCTACGGAAATGAAGGTAATTTCGAATGTTTGTTGGTAGGTACTTCTTTTATAGAAAAATAATTTTTCTAATAATAATTAATAATTATTATTACCGACGTAGTATTAAAAACCCCAGAATTATATCGTATTAATTAATCATAATTAATAATAATTATTCTTAATAGTAAATACGAATTATTAATACCTAACAATAAATTATAATAATTTTCACTAGGTAATTGATAAAATTGTTAATAATTAGTGATAATTGATAATAATAATAATTATTATCAATAATTATAATGATGTCTAGATCCTAAATGTTAGATTAATTATTAATCTAACATTTAGGATCTAGACATTTAGACCTAGTGATCTAGACAGAAGGGTGATCTGTACAAAGAAGATAATGAACCGTTGTGTCAAGAATTTGCAGAGTTTTTTTTTATTCGATTTTCTGAATCTACGTGTCTTGAAACGTAAACCAACAAATTTTGAGGGGGGGTTAAAATTTTTTTTTCTTTGGGCGATTCCAATGGTTCATTATCGAAGATAATAAACCAAAAATCCGTCCGTCCGCCGTACGCCGTCCCCCGTACGCCGTCCGCGCCACTTTGCCCAGTTAGCGTTGAGTTAAAATTACGAAATTCGGTTTCTGGGTTTGGACCAGCCCCACAATGGTCCTCGAAACTTTTCATAACCCTAGGTCAAGGGGAAGGGGTTCAAAACGAAATTTAAAATTTCGACAATGTCATATCTCAAAATATTTAACTGAAACGTGTAATTTTCAGTTCACGTTTGAATGACCTGAAAAATTACGAATCTTTTAAGACCAATTAGATTTTCGTGCGACCAGCCGTTCGTTCACAGTGAGCGCGCAAAGGTTTAGGAAAAACACTAAACTTTCGCGTCGAAAACGGCCGTTATGTGACCCAACCCTCAGACGCCCAGAATAAAACTACCTTTTGTCATCTTCCCGGTAAACTACAGTCTAGAAATTTTAACCGTGAGTCGGGGGTAGACCACATTGCAATATTTACTCGGTTTCTCATCTGTAAAATTGTTTAAATAATACCTTTTTGTAATAATACAAATTAAATTTTGATGATGAGCTATTGACTTGAAATTTTAAAAATAGGTCAGAACTGGATAACAATGCAATATTCACTCGGTTTGTATGACATGGTATGAGTATGGTATGGTATATTATTGTATGTATGATTTGGTATAATACAGTATGGTATGATAGGAAAGAAATTCGTATGGTATGGTATGAGTACGGTGAGAATATGGTATGGTGCCGATTTGCAATACAGTCTGGTATAGACAGAAGGGTGATCTGCACAAGGAAGATAATAAACCGTTGTGTCAAGAATTTGCAGAGTTTTTAGTTACTACTTCACATGGACACACTTCAGGGACACACAGTATCATGTTACCTAATATAATGCTTAATCCAAAATCAACTAACCCGCATGTTAAATGTAAGTTCTATGTATTTGACTTTCATACAAATTTCGACTTGTTGTTGGGACTTGATAATCTCCAATTATTAGAGGCCACCCTAAAATTGAAAAACAACACGATTAGTATACAAAATGAAGAAATACCCCTGGAATTTTACAAAATACCACAAAAACCGAAGACCGAACAATACACGATTCCCCCTAGATCAGGGAAACAAATCCAAATCCACCTCACAAACATAAAACAAGGAACAGCCATCATAAACCACAAAAAAGTAGGACCCTTCGAAATCCCAAATTGCCTAGTTTCTGTAGACAATCACATCGCAAGATGCATCGCCATAAATCACGCAGAAACACCTAAAACCTTGAATGTAAAAGCATTAGACTCAGCCGAATTAGTCACTGACGAATTATTTCTCGATACCCCTGAACCACGTAAGAAAAAGAAATTAGTCAACATCAACAATATTAACCTAAAGTTAAAGGCGAAAAAAATCACCCCCAATATGAGACTTGACCATTTGAACACAGAAGAAAAAACAGAACTACAAAAACTCCTTTCACAATACTCAGACATATTTTATGACCCTGACGAACCCTTGACAACGACTAATCTCACCAAACATGAAATACACACGACGGACGAAATACCCGTGTACTCCAAATCTTATCGATACCCCGAAATTTATAAAACCGAGGTAAAAAACCAAATTCAGAAAATGATACAAGACGACATAATCCAACCTTCAAATAGCCCCTATAACTCACCTCTGTGGATCGTTCCAAAAAAGGACGACGCATCAGGCAAGAAGAAATTCCGCATCGTAATAGACTATAGAGCTTTGAATCAGAAGACAATAGACGACAAATATAACCTCCCAAACATCGAAGACATCCTATCAAAATTAGGGAAATGTAAATACTTTACAACGCTCGATCTTACGTCCGGTTTTTGGCAAGTAAAGATGGAAAAATCGAGTATACCAAAAACAGCCTTCAGCACTGAAAACGGTAAATGGGAATTCAAAAAAATGCCCTTTGGATTGAAGAACGCCCCTAGTACATTCCAACGTCTCATGGATAATTGTCTTCGTGGTATTCAAAATGAAATTTGTGCCGTTTATATGGACGATATCATTGTGTTCTCTTCCAGCTTACAGGAACACATAGTAAGATTGAAGACAATATTTGACAGACTCAGACAGGCTAATCTCAAGATACAACTGGACAAGACGGAATTTATGAGAAAAGAAGTGGCCTTCTTAGGACATCAGATCACGGAATCAGGCTTAAAACCAAACCCAAAGAAAATCGAAGTAATAAAAAAATTCCCCATACCAAGAAATACCAAAGAATTAAAAGGATTCCTTGGATTACTTTCGTACTATAGGAAATTCATAAAAAATTTAGCGGACATAACGAAACCACTAACCACTAGATTGAAAAAAGGAAATAGAATCAACACAAAAGATCCAGACTACATAAAGGCTTTCGAACAGTGCAAAACCCTTTTAATGAACGACCCAGTCTTAAAATATCCCGACTTCAATAGACCATTCATATTAAATACGGATGCATCAGGAGTCGCTCTCGGCGCCGTCTTATCACAAAAACTCGATAATGAAATACACCCAGTCGCTTATGCCAGTCGCACGCTAAACGACACCGAAAGAAAATTATCTACGATAGAACGCGAACTCTTAGCTTGCGTCTGGGCCTGCCAACATTTTCGACCCTACTTATACGGCCGAAAATTCACATTAGAGACAGACCACCAACCCCTTCAATGGCTCCACTCATTAAAAGAACCGAATTCCAAACTCTTTAGATGGAAACTCCGTCTTCAAGAATTTGACTTCGAAATAAAATACAAAAAGGGAAAACACAACGGAAACGCCGATGCACTCTCGAGAATAGAAATACATAACACAGAGATCACTAATACAGACAAACAAATATCCCCTTCACTCATAGTAAATCTCGACGAAGAAGACACAGAAACAAATATAGACACAATACACTCAGACAAAGAAGGAAAAGACATATCTTTAATACCAATAAAAAACAACGCTATCAACCACAGTAAAAACCAGATAATTATAGCAGTTGGCGAACAATTCAATACCGATGTAAAAACCGAACACTTATTCAAAAAAGAAAAAACTAGGATAACAGTTAAATTTCCCCAAAGAAATTTAGAAAAAGAAATTACCCAATTCCTTATAGAATATTTGAACCCAAAAACACCATACGGAATATTTTTCGAGACCGACATCTACCCATTATTCGCCTCAATATTTATGGAAAAATTTAAATCATCCGAATTGAAACTCTCCAAACACACGGAAAAATTACTAGACGTTGAAGATAAAGAGGACCAAATTAACATCATACTATACAATCACAGACAGGAAAGATTTCATCGTGGCATTGACGAAACATACCAACACATAAAACGGATCTACTTCTGGCCCAATTTAAAGAACGATATTACCAACGTCATAAATCGATGCGAACTATGCTTAAAGTGCAAATATGAACGTAGACCCCAAAAACCTGCCTTTAACGTAACACATACCCCTTCACGACCATTTGAAACAGTGCACATAGATACTCTCACGATAGAAAGACAGAAATTCTTAACAATAATTGACAAATTTTCAAAATATGCTCAAGCATATCCATTAAAATCCCTAAACAACATCGAGATAACGAAAAAACTCTTGATCTTCATATCCCACCATGGAAACCCCGAAGAAATAATTATGGACAACGGCAACGAGTTCAGTTCATCTATTGTAAGAGAATTCCTCAAGGTCCAGAATATCAAAATTCATTTCACTTGTACCCAGAATCCCAACTCAAACTCCACCATTGAAAGATTTCACTCCACAATAATAGAAACAATTAGACTTATGACGGAAAGTGACGAGTTTAAACACACCCCCATAAAGGAACGTTTTAAATACGCGATAATCACGTACAATAACAGTATACACAGTAGTACAGGAGTCACACCATATGAAATAATTAACGGAACGTTAGGATCACAAAACCCGATTCCACCTGACATCGAGACAAAACTTACTAACATCTATATCTCCGACCACAAGGAAAAGGTTAATAAATTATACGAGATCCTACACGACAAACAACAAAACAAGAAAGAACAGATTATTGACAAATTAAATGAAAAACGTGAAAAAACATTACCTGATATACCGACGGAAGTATTTGTGGAATCTAAACAAATACAAGACAAAACTAAACGGAAGTACAATAAAGAAATCATCAAGAATATAAACCCGATTAGGAAAACCGCCGAAATTGAACCACGACACCACAACACCCGTACCAAAATTCATTTAAAAAACGTCAAAAGACCTAGAGCACTAAAGACAAAACCCATCAAAACACTAGACTCCGACGAAGTAAAACCCGACGAACCAAAACCCGACGAACAAAAATCCGACAAACAAAGAATAGAACCCAGAACAAAATTATCAGTAGACGATCTCGAAACCATTAAAGGTTCTAATTGGTTTAACGACCAAGTAATAAATCTTTATATGGAATTAATCAATATCAGGAGCAAAACCAACCTTAAACTACCCAACACATACGCTTTCAACACCTTCCTGTACGTATCCTATTTACGAGGTTACGATCATGTAAGGAATTATACGAAGAAAATCGACCTTTCAGAAAAGGATTTAATATTGATCCCCATTCATGAAAACGCTCACTGGAGACTTGTATCTATCAAACCCAAACAAAAGACAATAAATTATTACGACTCATTAGGGTACAATGGCTCTCAAATACTCGAAACTATATTCCAATACTTGAAGGATGACTTGCAAGATAAAATCAACCAAACTATAGAACGATCAGAATGGACTCTACATGCAGTAACCCCAATACCACGTCAAACTAACAGTTACGATTGTGGACCGTTCACCTGCAAATATGCCGACCTTTTATCACAAGATAAACCGCTTAAATTCACTTCACAAAATTTGCGTGATGAAATTCACGACAACGTCACCAATAAACACTTAAATTCTTAACTTTAATTTCAGACTCATTACAGGCACCCTTGCTGCCGAGATCCACAACGTCGACCAAAGTGGAGGACTGATACCCATCAACTTAGGACCAGCATACACTGAAACCGAGGAACACCTCATGATCATACACTACGACATTAAGACACTACACACCTCGCTGAACGACCTACAATCATCTTTCATAAAACTCAAGCGAAAACTCCAACAGAAATCATCACAAACACTTAACGAATACGTACACACCATCGAAGCGAATTTGCAAATTGCAAACGAAAAAATTCAAAACTTACAACCCCGTCAAGACATTAAAATCAGCCAGCGCTCTAAGAGAGGCCTAATCAACGGATTAGGATCAGTCATCAAATTTATTACCGGAAACCTTGACGAAAAAGATAGGATAAAGTACGACAAAATAATCAAAACCCTATCTGAAAGAAACACTCAAGCAAACGTACGACTGAATAAAGAACACCGACTATTAACAGGACTAATACGAAAATATAACGAAACAATCAATAACTTGAACCTGAACAACCAAGAAATAAAAGCTAAATTGAAAGCTCAATCAGAGCTCACCATTGAATTTAATGCCGCACGAATGCGCGAAATTGCATCTCTAATTATATCAAACTTGAACGTTATCATAAACCAACAACGCGAACTTGAAACTTCCTTAAGGCCGGTCTACACGCTCAAGCCATTTGCGCAAACTGGCTTGCACAAGCCAGTTTGTACAGTTATATCGTTGCGTGTGGACGCAGTTTGTGCAAGCCATTCGGCTTGCGCAAGCCAGATAATTTGGCTTGAGCAAAGTCAGTCTCGGACAGAAAATCGGCTTGAGGTTGGAGCTTGGCATGAGTGAAGTTTGAGCGTGTGGACGAGGTTCAAGCCTCACCCACAATCTCGCGCCGGCGCATTCGTTCTCTTCTCGAGTGCGAATCACATTTCTCGACGCCCTCACAACTAAGGATGGGCATAACGGTTATTTTCGAGAAACGTAAAATTACGTTCGTTATATTAAAATAACTGCCGAAAAAACTAGTTACAAAAAAACTAGTGTCTTTTCTTCTCAACCAAAAACGGGTGTTCTAATATGTTGTTAGAAATGTAGTTAGGTACTTACAAAGAAAACGAATAACTTTCTTTTCCAACTGATAGGAAAAACGAAAACTTTGTCGACACATTTGAAGATAGTTTGTTTTAAATTAGCAAGGAGATTGGTTCTAATGAACGGGTCTTGCAAAAAAAAGGCTCCAAAATAGTATTAACAAAAGTAAATGATGATATCTTTGGTTAAATTTTTCTGTTTACGGTTCTTTGCATGTCATCATTTTTTGGAGAACAATCATCAAATAGGTAGAAGTAGAAAGTAATAAAAACCGATCAAACATGAGAAAACATTGGTAGGTAGGTATATATTTGAATGAGTAGGTAATTGATCACATTTTTCTGAGAACCCACGAACGAAGGACACTAATTTTCTAGTGGAACCTATGCGACTGTTTACGTACCTAAATATTTATATTTAGAAAAAATTATAGAAGAAATAACACATTATTTATTTAACATTATTAACACTCTTTAACATTATTTTATTTTCAGTCCTATCATTTAATCGTGCCCCACGTTTTTTTTTTCCTGAAGCACAACTGAGCGTGTGGACGCCACCGAGTTGTTCAGTTCAGTTTGCACAAACTGGCTTGTGCAAGCCGGTTTGCGCAAATGGCTTGAGCGTGTAGACCGGCCTTTAGCCTTCTGCAAAATTGGGATAACACACCCTAGTATAGTCCCACTTCAAGCTTTCGAAGCAGAATTAACAGAAATTGCAAAGGAAAATCGTAGAAACAATCTAAAAATGTTCAACAACACAATAGAATACGAGCTAAACTCCAAAACTATTTGTTCACTAACCAATGACCAAATATTGTATATAATAAGAATACCAGTCTTTGTTGATACTGGACTACAACTATATCTACTCCAACCTGTACCCATTATAAAAGGTACAGACTATGTAACCATTATACCTAAGAACAAATTTATCCTAGTGGATAACAGTTACACTATTAAATACGCCACTAACAAATTATGTTATAAAACTAACAATAACTATTATTATTGCGACAATGAACAATTATGTGAAGAGACGTCCACCTGTTCTCAAAATATAATAAAGAATAATACCCTATCAGGATGTCAATTTACGAAAATTCAAATTAAAGTCCCCTTTCACTCATTAATACCCGAATCAGGTCATATCATCATAACGGCCCCACATGAGGCCATATTAGAAGACAAAACCCCAGAAGGGAACATTCTAACCCGCATCAATGGCACTTGGATAATTCAACCATCAACGGATGAAATCCTCCTAAATAACATCCCCATAATATCGACAAATTCAATCAAAACCACACTGAGGATACCTCTAATCCCTCTCAATGAAATTTCAAACCTGAACATTAATCCTATGGAATTAAATTTAAAGGAGTTCTCCAATATTCCCCAATTCGATGAACGATGGCCCTCTCTAAATACCAATGACGTCGCTTTCGACTATGACTATGTACATTTCCTAGTAAGTCCAACGTATGTCATATTAACCATATTTTTATTAATTGTACTCGGTTGTGCGTACTATAAACAAAAACGGAAAACCCCATTAATAACACCACCTGCCAGTTATCCGTTACAGTTCGCACAGTGACTCATCCCCGCGCTCAGCACAGTGACTCATCCCCCCAACTCAGCACAGTGACTCATCCCCGTGCTTCAATCTACGGCGAGAGGAGTTACCACAGCCAATCGTCGACAAGACAAAGGACCTCATTCATCCACACCGGATGCGATAACGCCGCCACTTGAAGTCGCTGCGGATTCAGCAGAATCCACATCACAGACTCCCATTGTTGTCATTTTCCTAAAAGATGAATCAGCTAACTCCCACTCATCAACTCCCGTATAAAAAGACTCTGTGCCCAGTACTCGCTCTCTTTTCTGTTCCCGAGCTCTGTCGCGTCGCAACGTTTTGTTCATTGAGAATAAATTGTTTTTTAAAAAGTTAACTGTGTGTTCGCGAGTTATTTTTTATATATATGAACTTGAATGAATGTACAGGAGGATGAAAATTATAGTAAACACTTACGTAAATTTAGAAAAACTAGATGAAAAGTGGAAATTTACAGCGTCGTCAGCCCGGGAAGAAATGGTGGGGTGTGCTTCTCTCCATTTCCAGGTCCAAGGGGGTTGGTGGTATGCGCGGATGGCAGCGGCATGGAGGAAGCGAGCAGGATAATGTGGGCTGGTAGAAGGTGGTGGGGAAGGGAAGTTTTGTGAAGGGTTGTGCTTGTGTAATGTATTTGTGTTGTGTTTGCGTGTATTGTGTGAGGGAAGTATTGCGTGTATTGTGTTTGCGTGTATTGTGTGAATGTGTTGGTTATGTCAAAAAAGTAATTAAAAGTATAATAGTCAGTAAGTTGTGTGTGTGGAAGTGAGAAAGTGTTAGTCATGTCTGAAATTTTAAAAAATGTATATATATAAAATAATAAATAAAAGTAAAAATAAAAATAATAATATTTAATATAATTTATTTAATATAAATAAATAAATAAAATGTTGCCTAGTATTTAGTGTTTCCTGTTCAAACCAGGTGGCTCAACACTGCCCAGAACAAATATGTATGCTGACTCCCAGGTCCTCCTCTCTAGGGTGGGTGTTTGTTCAGAGAATTTGCGAACCACCTGAACCCTGAAGCATTCATCAAAATTGCTTCCATGAGAGCGGGTATGTTCAGCTATCGGGAGAAGAGGCTTATTTCTTATGGCCGTTCATTCTGATAGAAAGTGGCGTGGATGTTTCCCCCAAGTAAAAAGCATTGCACTTCTGACACTTCAGATTGTATACCAGATTTTGCGAAGTGCAAGTGGCAGAAGTGTGGATTTGGTAAGGGTTTGGGTTATTGGGTGGCGTTACGGATGTGGAATTTTCAATGAGGGGGCAGGTTTTACATCTGGGGCGATGACAGGGATGTGTTCCTGGGGTTGTGGTGTGGGGTTTTTTATTTAAAATATTTTGTAAGTCTTTTGTATACTAGTGAGGGTGGTAATGAAAGTAAATTCTTGGTCAGGGTATTGTTTTTGATGATGGGAAATAATGAATTTAATACAGGTTTTAATTTTTCAATTCCAGGGAAGTAGGTGGTAAGCAAATTACAATTAGTGTGGTTGGATGTTTTAGGTTTGGGTTGGAAAGAAGAGGAGGCTGGGAGGATTCTTTTTTTGAGGAGGGATTCGGGGTAGCCCCTATTTTTTAAAGCATTATGTAGGATGTGCAGGTATTGTTCTCTGTATTCTAAGGTGCTGCAAATGCGGAGGGCTCTACTTGATAATGAAAAAGGGATTGAGAGTTTACTATGTGGAGGATGGCAGCTGTCGAAATGGAGGTATTGTTGCTTGTTGGTTGGTTTGAGGTGGATGGAAGATTCAATTTTATTTTTAGTGCAGTCGAGATGGAGGTTGAGATCAAGGAAAGTGATATTAGTTTTGGAGACGGTGAAGGTGAATTTAACAGAGAAACTATTTTTGAGCTCAAGGATGAAATCTGATAGTGCCTCCTCTCCATGTTGCCAAACAATGAAGCCATCGTCAATAAAACGCTTCCACAGTAGAGGTTTCATTGAGCAAGAGTTTAGGAAATTTTGTTCCAGCATCCCCATGAAAATATTGGCATAAGAAGGGGCCATTCTGGTACCCATGGCACAGCCCGCCCCCTGCCGATAAAATTTATCCTTGAAGGACTAAACGTTATTCTCGAGGACAAGCTGCGCCAAGTGTACCAAGAACTGAGTGCTGGGGGTTTGAGGGTTGGGTCGTAACGAGAGAAAATATGAAAGGGCCTGCAATCCTTCATGGTGTGGGATGTTGGTGTAGAGGGATGTAACGTCAAATGTCACCAAGAGGAGTGGGTGGTTGAGATTTTTGGGAATTTGTAGATTTTTAATAATATTTAGAAAATGAAAACTGTCTTTCATGTGGGAGGGTAGCGAGCCAACTATAGGTTGTAGGAAGAAATCTACAAATGCTGAGATTCTTTCTGTGGGGCAGTTTGTGGAGCTAACTATTGGGCGACCAGGAATTAGGGAAGGGTCTACAATTTCAGGGTCATCGAATTTATGCATTTTGGGGAGGATGCGGAATGAGGCCGTAGACCATGAAGAGGGGCTAAGAATTTCAACATCTGAAGGGGAGAGATTTTCTAATTTGGCATTATCAGATAAATATTTGTGAATTTTCTTTTGGATTGAACGGCTTGGATCAGGGTTTGTAGAAACTTGTGTCATTGAGCTGGCGATAAGCCTCATTGTCATATAATTCAATTCATATAACTTATGTACAGCTCCCTTACGTAAATCTGCTTACTACTATTGAGATAATATCCTAGCTGACATCAGCATCTCGAGTTTATATAAGGAGCCAGCCCTGCGCGGCAAGGCAGTTGGTGTTTACGCTTCAGACCGTTAGCTTCACAGTTGTCATTCTCTCCTCTGTAACTTGTGATCAAGAATAAAGACCTTTTTTAAAAAGACATTTTTGGAAGAACCAAATTTAGCTGGCGCAGTCGTTCGGACAACTCAGCGGAATTCGTCGATCGATCATCGACGAATTGGCTCGAGACGAAACCTCAACGGTCCCAAGCGAATCACCACTCCTCACAGAAGCCGCCTCCAGGATCTTCGACTGAGAATGACCTACACCGTTCTTCTGTGAGTTAAATTTAAGCTATAATAAATCAATAATTTTATTACCGGAGTCTTACAACGACACGCACTTGAGACTACCCAAAATTATTATTCGACGCCCTACAACGACTCGCACTTGGGGCGCCACTATATTCAACTCCTACAACGACTCGCACTTGGGAGAATCTTCAAGAAAATTTCTTCATTTAATATAACAATAATCATCTCCTCCAACGACTCGCACTTGGGAGAACCAATAATTCGAATACCGAATTAAATCATCAAACTCCTTCAACGTCTCGCACTTGGGAGAATCTTCAAGAAACATTTCTTCATTTCAAATATCGCTATAATCATCTCCTTCAACGACTCGCACTTGGGAGTTATTAAAGCGAACATTTAAATCGCCCTTCTTCCGAATCGTACCTTTCGCTCGGTCAAGCTTGCTCATCGCGCTACTTCCGCCCACGCGCATCACCTTATCTTCCTTCGTCGAGAACTCCGTTCGACCTTCACTTCCTTCGACCTCCTTAGCTATTAATATTTCAATATATCATAATTGTTATAATCCGTTTATGTTAGTAATAAGCTAATCAATTTTTTTTTCTCTCCTGTACAGCAAATCGTCAGATTGAATTTGTTTCAGCCGCTATTCTCCTCTCACTATTTTTCTCAAATCTAAATTGCCAAAATTCCAAAGCTATATAAGAAATACCTTCACGCTACGGTATTTCCTAAATTTCAATCACCTTTAAGGACAATCTCAGAAAACCAAATGGAAGACTCTCAACAACCTTCCACCTCCCCCGTGGAACACTGGACCGCCGAAAGAATTATCGGCCAACAGCAAAATCAAATAGCAGAATTAACAGGTCTAGTAAAATCATTAATGGTGAACCAGGTCATCCCAGAAACTAATCGCTCCACCCTTTCCAAACAATACGTTGACATGATTCCCCTATTTGACGGCCGACTTGAGGCAGTCAAACCATTCTTAGAAATTACCCAAAAGTTATACGACCAATTTTTTGACGTGACGTCCCCCGAGTCTTTTCATAATTTCGCCCTGATTTCTGCCATCAAATCAAAAATCATATCCCCTGCCGCGGAGCTCATCGCAGCTAGCGATTGCTCCACGTATAAAGAGATTAGAGACGCGATAATAGGAGGATTCGAGGACAAAAGAGACGGTCCTACGCTAACTCTGCATTTGGCACATTTTAGGCAACAGGATCAGGAAGATCCTTTTAAATTTCACGATAGGCTACAAAAACACTTGAGGCTCCTCATTGCCTATACACGAACACATGAAGTAGAGCATGACGCTTATTTCTTATCAACCATTTCCAAAAGCTTGCGCTAAGAGTTTTTCTTATGCACTTAAAGGAACCCCTGGGAGCCAGTTTAAGAGCTCGGAACCCCGAGACTCTAAGTCAAGCCCTAGGACTAATGACCAACGATTATCAAATGCTATCAACCATGAACAGAAAAATAGGATCACACGTGCCTTCACATTTTCCCAGACCAACCTTCCAATCAAGTCCCCGACCGACCAATAATTTCGGTCGACCTTTGAATAACTACAAACCACAGACCTTTTCATCTCCAGGCCCCAGACCTCAAAACTTCAGTAGCAACCTAAAGCCAAATCTCCCTAATCAACCGGTGAACCCTCAGTTCAAACCAAACCCAAAACCAGGTCCTAGTACCGGCGCAAAACCCCCTTCAGGGAACTTCGCCCAGCGTCCCCAACAACGCCCCTGGCAACCCTGGCGGCCTTCGCCCCAGCAAAACCCGAACGTTCAAGGAACTAGAGCCCAGTCTAACATGAGCTGGCAAACCACCCCCAACTACCATCAGATCTCTGAAAATGAACCTGAAAACCCTGATGACCCGTACGAAGGCCCAGAGGACGCAGAAACATACCCTGATGCCGAAGAGTATTTCCAAGAGGATACTCATGAGCAAAATGAAGAAACCCAGGAACAGTGTTTTTTAGGAGAAACGGGCCTAAAAAACCCGAATACACCCTGATGAATTTAGACAAAAAAACAATCCTCGAACTCCCCTACATCATATGCCCAAAATCTAACCTTCGCTTTCTTATTGACACTGGCTCTACTAAATCATACGTAAACTCTACCATAGCTGAACACCTCTTCTCAGACAAGATAAAATCCAACCCTTTCACTGTCCGCACTGCCCACGGATGTACCGAAGGTCGCTTCACGACTTTAATACCCTTAGGACCCCTATTCGACAGAAAACATTTGAATCACGAATTCAGAATTTTTGATTTTCACTCTTAATTCGATTGTCTCATCGGATTGGATATAATGAAAAAACTTGGTTGCTCTCTCGACTTTGTGAAACATGTACTCACGACTCCCCACGGGACAATAAAACTTCAATACCTAGGCCCAGAGTGTGCCGACCTCCATCTCATAGATGCCAGGTCCGTTCAAAAAATCAAGGTCCGAGTTAACATCGAGCAGGGAGAAGCCTTACATAATCCCTTACACCAAGATTGGCAAATTGGAAATTCCCGAAAGCATAGTAAAAATCAAAGACTTTGAAGCCACCGTAAGCATTTCGAACCCCGAACCTAAAGTCACTAAATTTGCCCAAATTGCCCCTCTCAAAGTAGACACTCTCTCACCCCCGACTCACACACAAACAGCACAAGATTTAAATCACTTTTGGGACGAAACGTTCAAATTCAACCTACAAGACCTCAAAATGAACCACATGAATGAGAACGAGAAAAGAGCAATTTCCGAGTTAGTACAGAAATTCCCTGACATCTTTAGCTACGAACATCAACCACTAACTCACACTACTGAAATCCAACACTACATACAAACCCATCACGAAATACCGATTTATACCAGGAACTACCGTTTCCCTGAAGCCTACCGCCACGAAGTAGACCGGCAAGTACAAGAAATGTTGGATCAAGGAATCGTAACTCATTCCACGAGTCCGAACAACGCTCCAATTTTTCTCGTACCCAAAAAGGCAATCCCTGGTAGCCCTCCTAACGCTCCACCTCGTTGCCGCCTAGTTGTTGACTACCGCGGACTGAACGACGTAACAATTCCCGACAAATACCCATTACCGCCAATAACCGAACTCCTTGACAAATTAGGCAGAAGTCAATATTTTTCCGTGATAGATCTTCGTGCAGGTTTCCATCAAATACCTATGGAAAAGAGTTCACAAGCAAAAACCGCCTTCAGCACCCCCTCATATCATTTAGAATTTAAAAGAATGCCATTCGGATTACGAAACGCCCCCAGCACGTTCCAACGATTAATGGACAACATAATGCGATCAGCTGGCCATTACTCATGCGTATATATGGACGATGTGATAGTGTTTAGCGCCTCCCTAGAGGAACACATTAAACACCTTCACGAAGTATTTAGACGCTTGAGAAACGCTAACCTGAAAGCACAACTAGCTAAGTGCGACTTTTTCCGAAAGGAAGTCGCCTACTTAGGGCATGTAATCACCGATCATGGAGTAAAACCTAACCCGGAAAAAATTAATTGCGTTCTAAATTTCCCTATTCCCAAAACTCCAACTCAGATCAAATCCTTCCTAGGACTCCTAGGATACTACTGTCGCTTTATTCCAGACTTTGCGGGAGTAACCAAACCAATGACTCGCTGCCTTAAAAAGGGTTACAAAATTGATATTACAGACCCTGACTACATTGCCTGTTTCGAACGATGCAAGCAATTACTGACTAACGAACCCATACTGAAATACCCGGACTTTAACAAAGAATTTCGATTAACCACCGACGCCTCTAACGTAGCTATCGGAGCCGTACTATCCCAAATAACAGACGGACAAGACTTACCTATTGCATATGCTAGCCGTACCCTGAATGACACAGAGAGACGACTATCCACTATAGAACGCGAATTGCTAGCCATAGTCTGGGGAATTCACCATTTCAGACCCTACTTATTCTGACGACGATTCAAAGTCCTTAGTGACCACCGACCACTACAATGGCTCCACTCCATCAAGGAACCAAGTTCAAAACTGTTTAAATGGAAAACCCGTTTAGCAGCCTATGACTTTGAAATCCTATACAAGAAAGGCTCCGCGAACTCTAACGCAGACGCCCTATCTAGGATAGAACTGTTGAACCTTTCCGAAGACGAAACGCTCTTTCCCGACGACCCTGACTTCACCGTAGAAGATTTATTTTCAGAACTGACCTCTGACGAACTGGAAATAATAAACCAACTCCCGCTGTTAGATTCAAATCGAGATTCAAATTCAGTGGCAGTAAACCACTCTGAATGCGAATCTGACCAAGACCAAACTATTCACTCGAACGCAATAGGCAACACTTCCACTACCATACCCATCAGAGATAGTCCAGTAAACAAATTGAGACACCAAATCATTGCTAAATTTTCCAACCTTCCAGTTGCTAACCCAGTCAACATCAAAAGACTTTTCAACAACCGAACACGAATCACCGTACAAATTTCAAAAACACAACCTGAACAAGACATTACTAAATTTGTTAAAGAACATCTGATTCCCAAAGTTAAATATGGTATTTATTTCGAAGAAGACCTCTACGAAATATTCACCCGAGTCCTCATGAAAGTTTTCACCAATAGTCAACTCAGCCTCTCAAAATATTCATCCCTCCTTACAGACATATTCGAGTTAGAGCAACAAACGGACATCATACGTAAATACCACGAGGGTATAACCAATCATCGCGGTATTGACGAAACGCACAAACATCTCATGCGGACTTATTACTGGCCCGATATGAGACAGTCCATACAAAGATACATCAACAATTGCGACGTGTGCGTCAGGGCCAAATACGACCGTGCCCCGCTCAAACTGAAATACAATGTAACCCCCACAGCATCTAAACCACTAGAAACCCTCTTTATTGACACAGTTACTTTCGACAAAACTAAATTTCTAACCGTCGTAGATCAATTTTCAAAATTTGCACAGGCTTATCCACTAAAATCTTCAAACGCACTCGATATAATGGACGCTCTCCTGAATCACTGTACACACCACGGCATACCTAAAACGATTTCCCTCGACAATGCCCCGGAATTTCAATCCTCAGTGATTAGAGAATTCGCGCTATTACATGGTATCAACTTACACTACGTGTCCTCCCAACACCCGGAATCGCAAGGAATTGTCGAACGATTCCACGGAACCTTGCTCGAACACATTCGCCTCCTTGGCGAGCGAACAGAGTTCAAAAAGGACAGTATTCGTACCAAAGTTATTCACGCACTTCTCGCATACAACAACTCCATCCATTCCGCACTCGGGAAGTACACACCCTTTGAAATTCTTTACGGCCACATCCGACAGAACACACTTCTTGACCTATCTACGGACCAAACACTCGTAAATAACTACATATCTCGAAAAACACAGGGAACGCATGACACATTTATACTCACAAACAAGAGAACAACTGGAAACCACCAAACAGAAACACATAGACAAAAAAAATTTAAAACGTGAAGAACTTCCACCAATACCTGAAGAAGTCTTCGTAAACACAGTTCAGAAACAATCGAAAACTAAGCCCCTATGTAACAAGGAGAAGATAGTAAAAATTAATTCAGACCTGAAGATAGCCGAAATTGAACCCAGGCATCACAACACGGTTCCCAAAATCCACCTTTCGAACATAAGACGACCCAAAAAGTTCACGCCTAACGTCACCAATGCTTGGGACGAAAGTGCCAACAAGCTGGAAATCCTTGTGAAAAAGTTTAACCTCAACATATCCCGAGGAGACTTGATTAGCCTTAAGGGATCAAATTGGGTAAATGACAACATTATTAACTTCTATTTCGAACTCCTACAAGAAAGAAGTAACACTAGATCTGAACCCTCCATCTTCTGTTTTAATACCTTCTTATATGTTTCCTTTGCCAACCGAGGCTACGAAACCGTAAAGAACTACAGTAGAAAGACTGACATTTTCGAGAGAGACATAGTCCTAATTCCAATTTTCGAACTAAACCACTGGAGACTAATTGTAGTCCGCCCTAAAATTAAAGAAATTAACTACCTAGACTCCCTCAACCTAGATGGCTCCAAAATTCTCACCCGCATTCAAAATTACCTCTCACATGAACACCAAGCCAAAAAAGGATCTGCCCTAGACTTCTCAACATGGAAAATAGGACAGAACCGAAACATTCCTCAACAACCAGGAACCCACGAATGTGGAGTATTCGTCATGTACTTTGCGAACAAAATCTCCAAACGAGAACCAATAGGGACTGACAGACCAGACATTCCCTCACTAAGACACGAAATTTGCCTAGAAATTTTGAAGCAAACCCTAGTATAGCATGACTGACTGACTCACTGACAATTTCAGGATACTGGTATCGGCCTGTTACCTACCGATCATCAACGGACTGGAAATCGAGGATGTCACACAAAACCTCGGACTCCTACCCGTACGTCTAGGACCCGCTAAACGAATACACTACTACCACACTATAACCCACTACTACAAATTGGAAGGATTACTCGATCAAGTTAACGCAATCCGCGCTCACTACAACGAAATCCTATAAATTACCGAAACGGATACTGAAGTCCAAAAAATAATCCACCCAAGAACACAAATAATTGAACACATGCTAAAGACAGCCGAAGAACGAATCTTTGAATCTATTTTACCACACCGTCAAAAACGAGGTTTAGGCTCAGTTGTAAAATTCATTACTGGAAACCTCGACGCTAACGACGAGGAGAAGTATAACCGGATCATCCAACACCTCCAAAATAACCAAGAAACATTTTCGGAACAAATCAATCACCATTACTCCATAAATAACCAATTAATTAACGACCTAAATACCACCATTGACAATATAAATTACAACCATAACATCTTAGCCGCTGAAATAAATAGCCTCAAAGAATTAAGCTCTTTTGCTACCCACGTAAAGCAGGTCGAAAATGCCCTCGAACATAACCAGTTATTACTACAGATCATCCTAAACATCACCCAAGACATAGAGAACTCAATAACATTTTGTAAATTGAAGAAGCTCCACCCTAGCATAATAAAGCCTCAGCTCTTGCGTACCACCCTTGGATATCTCGCTCCACATTACAATAATCGTTTACCAGATTTCGATGGAGAATCGCTCTGGGAAATTCAAAATCATATCAGAGTCAACTGTTACATGAGCTCTGAGGAAATAATCTATTTCCTCGACGTCCCAATCGTATATCCCGAAGATCACGACCTAATCTTTCTACAACCATTACCGACTGTAGTAGAGGACATTTACGCAACTATTTCTCCCTCAACAAAATACGTTCTAAAATCAAAGACGAACTCCAACCTAATTTTTGCAAACGACGCCTGCGAACCTGGTCAAAAGTACTACCTTTGCCCCAACAACCTACAACTGTCCAACGAACACGAGTGTGAATCGGACATTCTCCTGAAAGGAATAAATGGGAATTGCGACCTAATCCAACTTAAAATGAAACAGAACCACATAGAATTTTTAGACGAAGCCAAACGGTACATCTTCCTTTTCCCTTATGAAGACAAAATAAAAATAATAAACCATGGAAATATTGAATTCCGAAACCTCCAAGGCATCTTCCTAGTCTCACCAGGGAATAGTACGATTGAATATCGAAACCAAACCTTGACTACCCCTTCGACCCGAACTATACATATCCCGTCATTGGTAAAATTCGTTAAATCACCCTGGGATTCTAACCGTAAACCCTCATCAGAAGTCAAACTAAAAAGCCTCAGACACTTAGTGCCCCCGTCAGTCCCCATTCTTTCAAATAAACAATTAGTTCTGCAGTACCTAACGCCAAGCATCTGGACCATTGTACTTTACCTGGTAATTATTGTCATTATCTTCTACGTAGCCAAGGCGTATGCCGAATACAAACGAGGAATTCGTTCTAATAACGAAAACTAAATGCAAACTCGAAATTCAATTTGACGCCAAGCTATTACGCTTATACTATTATGATTATTATTATACTTATTATGATTGTTATTGTATTACTTTATCGTATTGTATTATTATCATATTGTATTATTATCGTATTATTATGTATTATTGTATTATTCATTGTTGTTTTTCCTTTGCACTAAATTGTAACACTACTAGTTGTATCACTATCGCATTGTACTTGTTCACGTATTAATTCACAATATTCACTAATTGTCAATAGCGTCTTCCCCAAATTCAATCTTGGGGGGGAGTACTTATGTACAGCTCCCTTACGTAAATCTGCTTACTACTATTGAGATAATATCCTAGCTGACATCAGCATCTCGAGTTTATATAAGGAGCCAGCCCTGCGCGGCAAGGCAGTTGGTGTTTACGCTTCAGACCGTTAGCTTCACAGTTGTCATTCTCTCCTCTGTAACTTGTGATCAAGAATAAAGACCTTTTTTAAAAAGACATTTTTGGAAGAACCAAATTTAGCTTATATATATAATTCAAGCCCAGCAAGGCCGTCGTACAGGTTGTCGAGCGATAAGTCCACGCGATGACAGTGGCTTGCGGGAGACGCGCGGAAGGCCAGTTGTGACAGTACCGTTATGGCTAGTGGTTCCTCCGATAATCCTTTTTTATGTGATGGGTGTGAGAACACGTTACTTAGTTTCACGGTTTTAAGTGAAGATCAGGATGGCTAGTGGTTCCTCCAATAAACCTCCCCCAATCAACTGATTAGTACCATATAGATTAGTTGGACATATAGATCAAGTGGACGGGGTTGCGGAATAAAAACCTCCCCCAATCAACTGATTAGTACCATATAGATTAGTTGGACATATAGATCAAGTGGACGGGGTTGCGGAATAAAAACATCCCCTAATCAACTGATTAGTACCATATAGGGTACTGTCACAACTGGCCTTCCGCGCGTCTCCCGCAAGCCACTGTTATCGCGTGGACTTTGAACCTTCTTATCGCTCGGCAACCTGTACGACGGCCTTGCGGGGCTTGAATTATATGTTTCTTGCTTTCTGAGAACATCCTTACGACCGTAGTAAAATATGAAAAAGTTTGGGGTTGACCAAGTAATTGCTCAGAAATACCAAACATTTTCTTCTTTGGTCGATTCCAATGGTTCATTATCGAAGATAATAAACCGAAACAACTTGAGGTTTATAACATTCTATAAAATTATAAAATTTATGATTTTTTAAATATAATTTTTTTTAATTTATAAATTTTTATATTTAATATAGAAATTTCCTGGAATATAATTTTTTTAAATTTATAAATTTTATATTTAATATAGAAACTTGCTGGAAATTTTACCTAATTATCAGATCGGAATCTGGGTAAGTATTAATGTTATTGTATATTACTGCTACTGGAATATGGTATACTTTAACATGAAATATGTCGTATTGTAAAGGGATCGAAAGCCTGGAATTGCAATAAACTAATTTTAATCTTAAAATCAAAACTCACTTCAAGCATGAACTCGAACAATTTTTTCCCCAGACCAGTTCGCTGCACAGATTCGTGTATGTAGAAGTCCAAGACGCAGAGAGCGTTCCTTTCGTGGCACTCGCCATCCAGATCGAACACGTACAGATTTTTCTTTCCGACTTTCAAGATTCCCAACACATATCCGTTGCCGCTGTGTAAAACAAAATAAGAATAAAATATTATTCAACGATATTATTGTTTAATTCAAATGGCTCACTTCCCCCAAATTTCTCCGAATAGTCGCTCATAGAGCATTACAGTATACTGCACTCTCAATTTGGAATTTTTCTATATTTTAATGTTAAATGGAAGGGAAGTGGAAAAACAATGAACAAAAATATTAAGTACTAACTTGTGTTACATGAGTACATTTTTCTCAAATTTTATTCAAGTCTCCCTTGCCCTGAGAAACGTAAACCAACAAATTTTGAGGGGGAGTTAAAAAAAATTTTCTTCGGGCGGTTACAATGGTTCATTTTCGAAGATAATAAACCAAAAATTCAAGTCTCTAGCTCATCATCCAAATTCAATTTGTTCAAAAAAGTAAGTGTATTGTTTACGCAATTTTACATTCAAGAAACCGATCCATCCTTGATTCGTATTTAAATTTAAAGTTTCTAGATCATCGGGAAGTTGGAATAAAACTTTGTTCAAACCTGAACTAAATTTTTAAAATTTGTTTTGAACCCCTTCCCCTTGACCTAGGATTATGAAAAGTTTCGAGGATCGTTGTGGGACTAGTCCGAACCCGTGAACAGAAGTAAGTTTAGCACAACCCTAACTCGGCAAAGCGCCACGGATGGATATTTTATTTATTCATTTTTTTTTTTTTTTTTTTTAATTCGATTTTTGAAATCTACGTATCTTGAAACGTGAGCGGGCATTTGACAGAACTTGGCACGAGGGACTTCTAAAGATGCAGCCATTCCTTCCAAATAACCTTCATTCACTCCTCAAACATTAGGGGTATTCATGGTTTGAGTCGACTGTCGAGATCGTCGCAATCGAGCTGGTCGCAAACGGACTGAACCATGAACGCCCCCTTCGATGACCGTCGAGTTTCGAAGTGAAATCGTGGTTACAGCGCTCCGAGTGGATGAATGTAGTACTAGATCTGCTTTTTTTAAACTACTGTTATCTCAAGTATGCGATATCACATGACAACGCCCGTGTAAGTTTCCTTATCACACCGCTAGGAAGCGCTGCTGCAGTTCACGACCAAGCTCGACCATCGCTACTCGATTTTTACCAGACCTCCGACTCCGGAAAATCGACTCGACGGATCGAGTCGAGAATCCCAAGCCGCGCATGCGCACTCATCCCGTTTCCCATGGCAACCGCGACGTTTGCGACATTCGCGACGTTCGCGACATTCGCGACTCAAACCATGATCATCCAGCCGACCTGTCAGGGCAGGCGTAGCGCAAGGCACTGTATGGGCTCCATACCTGTGCAGTCTCTACTGCTACGACATGCCACTTCCAGGCTCACCCGACTTCTAAGGGGTATATGCCGATGATTTGGTATTTGCCGTGATTGGTCCGGACTCCGATGATGTGGCTCAACGACTCCAAGCCATGCTTGAAACTGGCGATCATCACTCTGCCACCGATAATTCGTTAAGCTCTTTTTTCAAACCCTACATTCTGCCACCGATTTCGAGGGGAAAAGTTCTACATTCTGCCACGGGGAATAACGGGGAAATGTAACCGTTCTCTGTAACTGTTCTCCGAGGGGAACAGCTATACATTCTTTCACCAAGGAATAACGGGGAAATATAACCGCTCTCAAGCTGCTATTACCATTAATTTATTTGGGCAACCAGTTACAACAGGAACATAAAGGTGTCTAACAACAACAATGTAACACCACAAATACAAAACATACAAAAATACCTATCACTTAGAATAATACGTATTATCGAAGAAAAAGGCAAAAAAGAAGAACGAAAATCAATTTTTCTTAACAATTTTCACTCTATCTCCTACTCTTTTGACAAAATCGACGGCATTGTTCTCGTCAAATGAAGACTGAAGTTTCATTAGCTCCCTTACTTCTGTAGTAGGATTTCTTTCGTGGATTTCCCCTCTCTCAACTGCGTCAACTTTAATTTTAGTATTCACGAGCACTTCCTTCAGCGCCTCCAGAGCCTTCCACATGCAGGGTCTTTTACTGTAAAATTGTGAGTTGTAATGCGCGTGGAAGGACTCAGCGCCATTGGTTGTGTGTGGGTGATGAAGGTTGTCACTAGCCCACATTTCAGGTGGAAAAGGGCACAAAAGTATGTAGTTTTTCAAGAGGTAATTGGAAAATTCTTCGACCTTATCGTTCGGGGCCTCACTAACCAAAGAAGTGAAAATATCTAAAACTGTGTGAGGTGCTACGTAAGGGAGACCGAAAAACCACCTAAACCATTTTCCAATAGGAGAATCAGTGCGCCTATACTCCTATAACCATGGATCGTGTAGAGCTGATAAAAATGTCTCGGAGCACATTTAAATGTACCATCACAATACCAGTCCATTTGTTCGAAGCACAAAGCCTTTAAATTACGAGAAGTCGTCACAGCGACAGAATCATTGTTGACATAAACAAAGCGCTCGTTCCGTAGGGTCAATACCGATTCCTGCTTTTCAGTCAACATCTGTAACATCGTAATCGTAATCGCAACCACGTCCACTTGATCTACATGTCCAACTAATATATATGGTACTAATCAGTTGATGGGGGGGGGGGGATGTTTATATTCCGCAACCACGTCCACTTGATCTACATGTCCTACTAATCTATATGGTACTAATCAGTTGATTGGGGGATGTTTTTATTCCGCAACCACGTCCACTTAATCTATATGTTTAACTAATCCATATGGTACTAATTAGTTGATGGGGGGAATAATCAAGTCCTTCTATAAACCAAAGGTGGCACTTACGTCTTCAAGCTCTCTTTCTTGTTGACTTGGGCGATCATGGCAATGTTCAGTTTTCGATACCCTGATGACTGCAGACGTAGAACAATTGGTAGTCAGAGCACTATCGCAGCTCCTGACACCGTTGCGGGTAAACGAACACCTCCACAAAATGTTCCCATTTTTATAGGTTTTATGCTACGTGTAGCGAAAACACTCGAAGTACAGTATTTGCGAACCTACGCGTGAGGTCACAACTCTCAATTGTTCCGCCATGTCGAGCTGCCAGTTACTGAGCAAAGTGAGTCGCTGTCACTGGTTCCAGGGAGGTGGCAGAATGTCACGTTCACACAGGTGACAGAATGTAGAAGTCGCTAATCACCTCGTCACAATAGATCGGTGGCAGAGTGTCTTGCGCCCGCTTGAAACCCTAGGACAATGGAGTACTAAATGGCGAGTTAAAATAAACTATTCCATGTCCTGTTCGGAGTCGTACACCTACAAAAGACGCTTCACCGAGCCAATCCTGGAATACCTCCAGCAGCCCATCCCAAATTCTACAGATACCTTGGTGTAACTCTGGATCAGTGCCTCACATATCACCAACATGTCTCCGATTTGATCAAGAGACTGAGGAACCGATGTTAGCAATTACGAACTCTACTGCACAGCCCTCTTGTATCATTACAAAACCGGATTATCATGTTCAAGGTACTGTGTACTGACCCAATTACCTCAGTAACATTTGTATATATAAGTTAGGGTAGGTTCTCGGTTAGAGTCGGCTTTTTAAAAAAGGTCGAAATGAAATTCAGGCGAAACGAACTTTATTCACGGAATTTATACGGACTTTAAATTATGACAATTAAAGTTATTGAAACACTTTGGAACAAATTACGCGGAACACACACAGGGTCGGTCGATTACAGTAGCAGGCCGAGAACTGAAGGTCCGGGGCCTGCCCACGTTGGTTTTATAGTGTCAGGCTGCGTCAGCAGTAATGGTAGGTCGGGTACTATAACTCTTCCCTCCCTGTGGAGAAAAATTGAAATTTAGTAGAAATTTCAATTTTTCAGTCTCGACGAGCAATCATAACACACCATACAACTTTACAATAATATAAAGGATATGCACACAAATAGGAATAAATTACATGATTAATAGGTAAAAACAGGTATAAATGACATGATTAACAATAAACAGAGGTTGGCATGACAATAGTGAGACATTAATTCCAAACATGATAATTAATAGCAAATGAACAATTGACATGAGCTAAATGCTTGATAGCAGGTTTATACTGTGGAGACATTATCTCGGGAAATTTGAACGTTTCTTCTATGTTTATGGAAACGGTATCCAGTGTACGCGAAGAATGATATAAGGGCAACGTATAAAAGGATTGTCCAGGCGCTAGGAGAAAGGTGACTCAATACAAGTTCTCGGGTATGGGAATTGAGGGAGGTGATATTTGTTTTAAGTTCCTTAGTTTCATTGACGCTGTAGGTTTCTTGTTGAAATCCCAAGATTGTTTTTGGAACATGACCATAGAGGGGGTATGGCTGCTATAGGTGGATGGGGTGGTTAAGGTTTGGTTCCTATATTCTATCGTGCTGTTGCCTGGGGAAACAAGGAAGATGCCGAAGAGGGATTTAAACTGTATATTACCCTGGTCAATAATTTTTATCTGATCTTCGTAGGGGAATAAGAAGATTTAACGATTAGCCTCTTCTAGGAGTTCTACATGGTTGTCTTGTAGATTTAGTTGCATTAAATCACAACGACCGTTCAAAACCTTAGTGAGTATGTCTAACTCGCATTCATTTTAGCTGGTTAGCTGAAGGCTATTCTGACACAAGTAGTAGTTACGTCCATATTCACACGGATTCGTAAGGAATCGTAGGTCGGTTGTGGATTATAGAGCGTATTTGGTGGTGGGTAGGATAGTAGCATAGACATTTGGAATGAAGGTTGGCAGTGGTTGAAGGAGGATCAAATCAAAATGAGTAGTATGGAGGATGGGGACATCTAAAAAATAGACGATTTCCTCAGAGCTTATGAAGCATTTAACTTTTATGTGATTTTGGATCTCCCAGAGTGATTCGCCTTCAAAGAGGGGCAAACTGTTACCATAAAATGGTATAAGATTCCTAAGGATTTGCTGTAGGGTTTCTGGTTTAATAATACTTGGGTGGAGTTTACCTAATTTGCAGAAAGTTATCGAATTTTCTATGTCTTGAGTTAAATCTGAAATTATTTGTAATAGCAATTGATTGTGTTCGAGCGCGTTTTCTACTTTTCCTACCTGGGTTGCAAAGGAGCTTGCTTCTTTCAATCGCTCTATTTCTGAAGCTAAAATGTCGTGGTTGTAATTAATATCCAAAATAGTTTCATTTAATTCAGTGACAAATTTTTCATTGATTGAGTAATGGTGACTAATTTGTTGGGACAGTATTTCCTGGTTTGTGTGCAGATGGTGAAGAATTTGATTAAATTTTTCCTCGTCATTGGCGTCTAAGTTTCCTGTAATGAATTTAACTACAGAGCCCAAGCCGTTTAGCAATCCTCGCCTCTGACGGCGGGGTAAGGATGATGCAAACAATCGTCCTTCAATAGTTTTTAACATGTGTTCGATCATTTGAATTCGGGATCGGACTAATTTTTGAAGTTCGCTATCGTCCTCTGTTACTTTGTTGATTTCTTGGAAATTTTTTTTTTTTTTTTTTTTCCCTTTAAAACATTCTTTATTACACCAAGTTTACAACTTATTAGCAATTTAATTTTGATCTTATTTACTACGTGTAGCAATCGAAACAAGATACAGAACTTGTTAATTGTTGAGTCAGATAACTGTTGAACTATTCATTACTTCACATTCACTGTGTTAGTTCGTGAGGCTTCCTTCTTTTCAATCTTCTCAGTAGGTCACTTACATCCAGCAAATGGACAGCTTCGATGTTGACATGACCCCTTAGTCGCTCTTGGTGGGCGATGGCAATTTTCTTGATAGTTTCATCGATAGATTCCACCTCTAGATCATGGTGAAGTCTATCATTCTGAATGTACCAGGGTGCATTAACTATGCTCCTGAGCACACTGTTTTGAAAGAGCTGAATAATTTTCCGATTGCTCTGAGCTGTGCAGCCCCACAGCTGCGCTCCATAAGTCCATACTGGTTTTAGGACTTGGTTGTACAGGGTTAGTTTATTTTGCACAGACAGTTTTGATCGCCTGCCCATTAACCACGACATTTTTCTGAGTTTAAGAGTCAGTTCGGTTTTTTTCTTCTTTACGTGCGATTTCCATCGCAGCTTCGCATCTAACGTCATCCCAAGATATTTCGCTTCGTTAGCGTAAGGGATGACTTTGCCATTGAGGTAAGCGGGCAAGTAGCTGATTTTGCGGTTCGTGAAATTAACGTGGACCGACTTTGCCTCATTCATCCGTATTCTCCATTTAGCAGTCCATTTTTGGATTTGTGTAATAGATTGGTTGAGCTTGCTCATAGAAGCGTCAATGCTCTCCCCCACAGCTAACACTGCGGTATCATCTGCAAAAGTGGCGGTTGTATTACTACTGATTTCAGGTAGGTCACTGGTGAAGAGTAGGTACAGGAGTGGATTTCTTGGAAATGGGCCTTAATTTGGTTCACTTGGTTAAGTATCTCTCCTAATTGGTAGTAGTGCATGATGGTATGATAATGGTTGATAATCCGGGCAGAACCTAATCGTATGGGTAATAAGCCTAAGTTGGATGTAATATTTTCGAATTCCAGTCCTTGGATCACGAGTAAGGTCGGAAGCGTTAGAAGGATAATGGCAGCAGGTTGGCGGTCCATGATTAGGTGGGTCGTGGTGACTTGGTGTCGTCCTGAAACGAGTATAAGGAACTAGAGTCGGAACTGGAGCTGGACGGTGGTGATCTGTATGGTTTTTGGGGAATGGGTATTCTGGATATAGATTCCGATCTCAGGTCTATTTCAGGGGGCATTGGCAGCGCTTTTCTCTGCTTCCTGATGGGATAAGCCGATAGTTAGGGGGTCGTTACTGATGGCTGTGGAGAAATTTCCGTTCCTTGAGGAGAAACAGATTGGGAAGAGGATTCGAATGGCGAAGGAGAGGGTATTTGTTCTATCAATTTTGAGAGATCTTTACAATTCCGTTTAGGGACGGGGGTTGTGAAACTGGTTACTGAGGGGGTTATTGAACTAGACTGCATAGGTTGGGCTTCGTATTCTGGTACGGAGTATAAGGTGGCAATTTGGGGAGAAGTTTGAGGTGGGATTTGGATTTGAGGTGGGATTTGGTGTTCAGAGGAAGATTCCAAAGGTGGAACCCTGGCACGGGGGTGGCATGTTATGGGGAAACTGACTTCCGATGGGGTATAGCTTGAAGAGCTTGAGTTTATGATTTCATTAGGGTTTTTTTGAAGTTTCCTAGGTCTTTTGATGTTGGCCATGTGAATCTCTTGTTGGGTATTAGCATGACGGGGTTGTATTTGCGCGGTGTGCCTCATTTCATCGACGGATATTACAATTTCAGGGTTGTAGCGGTGTTTCGTCTTGCTTTGAAGTTGTTTGGTTTGGACATAAACAGTGTCAGGAAGTTCAGGAGGATCTTCCCGGGTGGAGTTTCTGTTTTCTATTATTCTCTCCTTTAGCTGATCGCCACGTTCTCTAAGATGTTGGTAGAGGGCTTTCATTTTTTCGCGGTGTGTTGCGAGGTAGTCGTTAGCAAGGCGTTCTTCCAGGTTTACTTTGAGGAGGGAGTCGTCCGAAATGTGACCTTGAACTACTTCAAAGGGAGTTAGAGAGGTCGCCGAGTGAATCGAGTTATTATAGGCTATCAGGGCATAATGTCTCTACATCGTCCCTTTTGAACGCTTCTCGGCAATTCAAAAGCCGAAGATGTTCTATAATGGTTGAGTGGAATCGTTCAATGGGACCATTCGAGTCGGGATGTTGACTGGATATAAAGTGGATATCAATGTTGTGGTTGGTTAATAATTCCTTAACGAGAGACGAATTCAATTCGGCTCCGTTGTCGGAAATAAGTTTATTGGGGATGCCGTGATGCGAAAAATATTTTAGGCTTTAACCACATCAAGACTGGTATTGGTGGGTACCATGTACATTTGGGCGTATTTGGAGAAGGGATCGAAAATTGTGAGGAAATTTGTCCTATCTATTGTTATCTTGTCGATATGTAAGGTTTCGAAGGGCCGGGACGGTGTTGGAGTTACGTTGTACTTTATTTTAAGGGGATTCCTTTCGTATTTGGTGCGTAGGCAGACATCGCATTGGTTAACGAAGTTCTGGATAGTTTTCTTCTGGTTGGGCCAGAAGTATCTTCGTTTAAGGTGTTCATAAGTTTCAGGACTACCTCTGTGATTGGTTTTGCCTACGTGATAAGCCTTAATAAGTTCCTGGACGTCGTCCTCAGACTCAACATCTTCCAGTAATGTGGAAAACTTGGCCATCAAGAGTTCAGATTCCTTGAAGGTTCGAGCCATAATGGTCACGAATCTCTGGAAGAATTTGTTGTCCGGATCATTGTGGAAATAGATGCCATAATGGACCTTGGGTCTGACGTATTCCCTAATGAATTCAACAACGTCCTTCTCTAGGTGGTAATGAGATAATTCCACCGTGGTGCGGGTTTTGGTGGAATTAAAAAGGCGTATGATAGAGGGTTTCCTAGGGAGCGCTGTTACCAACTTAAAAATTATTTGGTTTACTGCATGATTAACGGGTCCTTCTCTGGTGGGGATTGCAATTGGTTGGATGGTGGGGGGAGCAGTTTCGGCTTGTACGTCAAGAGACAGGTGATCTTCAAGACCCCTTTGTCTCGATCGCGAGAATTCTCCCAATATCGCGGCAATCGCTCGATCTTCTTCCTCTGTAGTTAACTGAGGGAGAAGAAGTTCGTCCAGTTGTACGTTTTCGAGCAATTGGTCTGCATCGACCGGTGGCGTGGAGGGCTGAGCTATTGGATCGGAGTCCAGGTTGTTTAGCTCGATTCGGGAAAGAGCGTCGGCTACATGGTTTGAATTCCCGGGCTTGTATCGTATCTCAAAGTTGAAGTCACTTATTTTTAACCTCCATCGGTATAATTTGGAGTTTGGATCTTTCATATTGAAAAGCCATTGAAGGGGCTTATGATCCGTAAATAAAATGAACTTCTGTCCGTACAAGTAAGGACGGAAGGCTTTGAGAGCGTTGAGTACGGCTAGGAGTTCCTTTTCATTTGTAGCGTATTTCCTCTCCGTTTCCGACAATGTTCTACTAGTATAGGCTATTGGGAGGTCCGAACCATTGATTTCTTGGCTCATCACGGCGCCTGTGGCAAAATCACTAGCATCGCATGTCACTCGAAACTGTTTTCGGAAATCTGGGTATTGTACAATGGGGTCATTACAAAGGAGGGTTGTACAGTGTTTGAAACTCCTTTCAAATTCGGGCGAACTAGGCGTAATTTTACTATTTTTCTTTAAAGCGGAGGTGAGGGGTTTAGTGAGGGTTGCGAAACCTTTGATGAATCGACGGTAATAACCAAGAAGTCCCAAAAATCGTTTAATTTCAGTTCTATTCCGGGGAATTGGAAAATTTTCTATCGCACGTATCTTTTCCGGGTTTGGTTTGACACCATCGGCAGTGACTACGTGGCCTAGGTACGCCAATTCTCTCTTAAGAAACTCGGTTTTGTCGGGTTGGATTTTAAGGTTGGCTTTCCGCAGAGGATCGAAAGTCTGTCTCAAACGAACAATGTGCTCTTGAAGGCTAGTAGAGAATATAAGGATGTCGTCTAGGTAAACCATACATATCTCATTATTCAATCCTCTCAAACAATTGTTCATCATTCGCTGAAAAGTAGCTGGGGCATTGCACAAGCCAAAAGGCATCCTTAAATATTCATAATGCTGAGAGTTTCAGTGGAAAAAGCTGTTTTGGGAATGGATTGCTCATCTAGTTCGATCTGATGGAATCCTTGAGCCAAATCTAGAGTTGAGAAATAACTGCAACGGCCAAGTTTGTCCAGAAGCTCTGAGATGTTGGGGAGCGGAAATCGATCAGAAATCGTGGACTCGTTGAGTTTTCGAAAGTCAATGACAAGGCGGAATTTTGTCTTTCCGGACGCATCCATTTTCTTTGGTACGATCCAAAGTGGAGCGTTATACGGGGAGTTGGAAGGGCGGATGATTTTCTGAGCAAGTAGTTTGTCAATTTGCTTTGCCACTTCTTCCCTATATACGTGAGGATACCTATAAGGTTTGGCGAAGATGGGAATTTCGTCCTTGGTACGAATGTGGTGTTTTACCTCATTCGTGAAGGTCAGGGGGCCTTCATCCTCTTGGAAAAGATCCGCATAGTCAAGGATTAGACTTTTAATGGCTTTTTCTTCTTCTAGATTCAAGTGGTCAAGTCGAAACTTCGAAAAGTCAATCCATTGCTTTTGACGTCTATAAATTTTAGGGGAGCCATCAAGATTATTTAGGGATGGTTCCGAATCGATAAACTGGCCTCTTGGAATTGGTTCGGCATTCAACGGATGGCTTAAATACAACCTTACCGGTTCTTCTTGTTGATTAGTCACATGAACGAAAGCTTGAGAGTTTTCTACATGGACAATGCAAGTTGGGATTTGCAATCCCGGGAAGGATATCGAGTCGATTAAGGCTTCACCGTTTTCTATATTATCAACTTCTACCTTGACTTGTTGGATAGACCTCGCGTCAATTAGGAATGATTCTACTCTTCCCTCTGGACAGAGGCATCCAGTGGAAAAGTAAAGAGGGATGTTGACCTGAAGTGTTCTTAGAAGATTATTTTCTAAGTCAACGCTTTAAGAGCTTTCAAATTGTCTAATCCTAGGAGTAGTTGAAATTTGGTGTGAAAGTCGAATAATCTAAAAGGAAGGTTCAGGTTTTTCTGATTGAAGAGTTCACCGCAGGGGAGCATGGCTAATTGGGTGATTTTTGAATCTCCGTGAGCTGTGGCAGGTTTTAATTTTTTATTGAAATATTTATTTGCAATTTCGGATAAAATGAAGGACCTAGTGGAACCTGTGTCCACAAGAAATTTCATCCCGGTTTTTGGACAAATTATAAAAGGTAGTTCATTTGAAATGTGGTTAAATTCAATGACTTCAGATTTTTGTGTTTGATTGGGAGCAATTTTTGTTAGGTTGGGAGCAAATTTAGTTCGGTTGGGAGCAATTTTAGTTAGGTTGGGGGTTAATTTAGTTATGACTGGGTTCGGGTTTGATTGTGGCCTTCTTCTAAAAAATAATTAGTTTCCTGTTCGTCTTGTTCCTGATTCACGCAAGTTTACTTCTTCAAATTTCTGCATTAATTCGGCATCGTAATATGCCGGTGCCTGTAAAAATGGATCATACACATAATAACCTGAGTTTTGTTCCACCCTCTTGTCGTACTGTTCACCTTCACATTCCGTTTGGTCACACGCATCTAGGGTATACGTGTTCCCTTGAGGTTTTGGTTGGAAATTTGCTTTATACTGACCCTGATAGGGTTTTCTTGGGGAATTTTGGCCGAAATTGTTAGGTTTATAGGGTTGTTGTTGGAAGGGTGGTCTGGGGTGTTGAGTTTGGTAGGAGGGTCGCCAAGGTCCGCTGTTAGATTGGGGATTACTAGGTTTGGATGGTGGACTTGGTTTTGGTTTGTTCCGGAATCGGAACTCATTGGACAGGATTGCGACGCACTCTGCCAGGGAGTTTGGGCTTCTCGCTCGGATCAACGATCCTACTGAGTCTTCCAGTCCTGTGATAAAGATGCGCAAGGCCAGCCCTTGCACGAAAGATATAAGTTCGTGTGAGCTCTGTTCCTTCTGGAGCGCAGCGATAATGTTATTTAGGACGGTTTCCAGCCGTGTATGGAATTCAAAACAGGTTTCACCCTGTTTTTGGCTGAGGCGGGCAAGTTCTGTTGTTAAGGTAAACTTGTCCCGACGGTCACCGTACGATTCCAACACAGGGGCGGCTCGTGGGCTCAGAAACTGGTGGGGCACCAGGGCAATATTTAGGTGCATACCTACCTATTAGGTACTCACTATAGGAACTAAACTCAAACTACCCTTACAGCTAAACTGCTTCATAATTAGTGGTATGCAGCTCTTAGCAAGTCAGGAAACATCGTTCTCCAAAGAGTTCTCTTGAGGAGAGTGAAGGTTACTGACCAGTATCCAGGATTGCATTGCGAAGTATTACTGGAGCGGCAAAATCTACTCCTGTTGCAGCAATGCAGGCCCATACAGGAATTGAACCCCTAACAGAAAGGATTGATGCTGCAGCAATAATGCTAAATGAAAAGCTTAGGCGATCCAGCATCCCATACTGGAGAAATTATAGCGCACCCCATACAAGGCTCATATCCCAGTTAAACTTCACACATGTCGTTGAAAATAAGGTGAGAGACCTGAACCTGAACCTTGGAAATCCTGAGCCTCTCCCGCCCATTACAAATCACCAGTCCTTTTCTTACAACCTCGATCTTGTGGGAGGTGCATCCAAAAATTCCGCAACTCCAGCAAAACTCAAAGCAGCGTTCCTCGAGACTAGGCAGCTACGATACCCGTCTTCAAACTGGCTGCATGTCTACACAGATGGTTCAGCGGATGGAGCTGTGAGAAACGGGGGAGCTGGTGTCTTTTCGACAATATTCGAGTTGAGTGAGCCAGTTGGAGCGTGTGCCACAAATTTTGATGGCGAGATAGCTGCAGTATTGATGGCCTTGCGGGAGATACAAACACGAAGATTGCAGCAGACCGTTATATTTGTCGACTCCCAGGCTGCCATGCTCGCACTGGGCTCAGCTGCAACTCCTGCCCCCTCGCGAGCAATTCATGAATCTTTAGAAGTGCTGGCCCAGATTAGGGAATATGGCGGGGTCGTCCACCTCCAGTGGACACCGAGCCACTGTGGTGTAAAAGGCAATGAAGAAGCAGACCGGCTGGCAAAAGCAGGTGCCTTGAAAGCTCAGCCGGATCCACCACAGTCACTGCACACTGCCAAAAGACAAATAGCAGCCGCCATAGCATGTCGCACCAAGGAAAGATTGGTGGCCGCGAGTGCAGGGAAAGACTGGGAGTCCCTCATGGCAGAGGATGGCCAGATTTCCCAAACCCTACCACGGCGAATGTCAGTAGCTCTGTTCAGAATGCTAACTGGCCACGACTACCTCCAAAAGCATCTAAATAGATTGAGGATAGTCGACTCGCCAATGTGCCCATTATGTAGTCAGGGGGAAATGGACGCCCGCCACCTCATGGAGTGCGCAGCACTGGAAGGGGTCAACGGGTCCACACCGGAGGAAACTGCGTGTGAGAGGTACTGGGCAGCAAGACGTCTAATGCAATCAAGGACGGGCGTAGGATAAAAAAAAAAAAAAAAAGTATCCAGGATTACCGACGAGGAGGTGGCTGCAAGGCAATCCCACCTACCCACCCAAATAATTATCTTCAAAATGATAGGAAGAATAAAAGAGAAATTGTGACTGTACGAGTACTATTCAAAGAGTACATTATAAAGGTAGTCAAAAAATTATATTATTGGAGTTTCTATTACTGGGGTTTTTAAAAATTAGCAATCGCGACCATCTGCTTCCTAGCCGAGTGGTACCTTGAAAACCCCCTCTAAAAATGTCCTCTTATGCCCAGGAGAGCGAAATGAGATTCCTTTAATGGTGGAATTTCAGGGGAAGGGGATGGAATTAAAGGTTTTCTCAGGATGGGAGTTTGGTCAGAGGTTCCTTGGGCAGAAATGTCAGAAAGACCTTCCATTGTTGGTGATCGTTCGGGCCTACGAATAGTGTTAAACCAATCTATGTATGGATCGGGCCTCGAACGGAGTAATTTGATTGATTTCGGAATTTTGGACAACCCTGTACAGTTAAAAGTGAATAAAAATGAATAATAAAAGTGAATAAGGCAATTAGATCTCCTGAAAAATGTAAAGTGAATAAAGTTCCTTACATACTAACAAGAGTAGACAGAATAATATGGCTTAAATTTTAAATGAAGGAGATTTAATTGAAGATAACGTCGAAGGTCGAGTTTAAAAGGCTGGGAGTCAGCTGAAGAGTTGAAGATAAGAGTGATGAGGTGAGAGGCGGAGATGGACTGCGTCCTTATCTGAGGTTTTCCTGTTGTTAACGTGAGCTTCGCTCGAGATATGATGTGATCCTTCGCACGTTGACGATTTCAATTCAAAATTATTCTTCCTTTGAATTATTCTTCTATTGCACGTTGTGATGCGATCTTTCGCACGTTGGAATAACAATTTCATTTATTTTTTATTTTATTTTTATTACTTGGAATTTATTTTGTTTATTTTTCTTTTTACTTATTTATACAAGGGTCAGGGCAGACGGAAATGAAGACTTTGAAAACCGATCGGGCGTGATCGGGCTAGGGAACCTATATAAGTCTAACTGCTTACAGGTACCCTAGGAGTCTGGCCTACTACTGTTCGATAGTATACACGGTGGTTCCGGTTGCCGTTCTTGTGTTCGTTCCTGTGTTCCGTGTTCGGTAGTCCTTCGTCCTGGTAGTCAGCGAAGTCGGGCGTGTTGATTTGCTGATTCCAGCTACACTCAATCCTTTTCGAAAGCACTCCGGACACTTGAAGAGTTCGACGATTATCGCGAAAACACTACGCGGATAAATTGCGAGTCGAAATTGGGTCTTCAAATATGTCCTTCCAAGACTTGCGCCAGTTAGGGTAGGTTCTTTAGGAGTCGGCTTTTTAAAAAAGGTCGAAATGAAATTCAGGCGAAACGAACTTTATTCACGGAACACACACAGGGTAGGTCGATTACAGTAGCAGGCCGAGAACTGAAGGTCCGGGGCCTGCCCACGTCAGGCTGCGTCAGAAGTAATGGTAGGTCGGGTACTATAACTTATATACTATATATATATTTGTATAGGTTGTATTCAAATGACCAAGCTAGTCTTTTTTCCGTGTTTATTTTTTTCACGATGTTTCGGCAATGGAACAAAGCCCTATTCATGTGAGATTACCTACAATAAGATCGGAACAGAATTAATAGTTACATGAATGTTACAAGAATGAACCCCATCAACACAATATATTTGTATATATATTATACTTGATGATTACTATCAATAAAAGCAAGGCCAGAGTTACAGAAAAAACCGTTACCCCCGGACAGTCACCTTAGGGCCTGGGGAAATCCCACACAACAAAGCAATCCCTTCAAAGGGGTACGTCATTAAGGGAAAGGGACACCCTATATAGACCCTTCGACAGCCAGGGGTAAGTAACGCGGTAGCTCCGGTCAAGGCACTGTCAAACTCACAAGTAGTTTTTCTTTATCCCCTTCAACTCTCAGCGAATGATATTACGATATCGGTGTCCTGAGACTTCCATACCTTCAACCCTCAGCGAATGATATTGCGATACTGGTGTCCAGAGATTTTTTCCTTAAACCTTCAAATCTCAGCGAATGATATTGCGATATCGGTGTAGGATCCTCTTTCAACAAGAATTCTGATCCCTACATACTGATAAGTCCGATTTGGACCTATGCTGCTGAAATCTGGGGAACCTGTTCAAAATCGGCATTCAAGAGACTAGAAAAACAACAAAACAACATGCTAGAAAGACATATCGTTCAAATACTGCAATTTGTACGAAATGAAACTATTTACAACGATCTACACATTGAATCCCTGCAAGAGTACCTCGTAAAGCACTCAATCAGCTTCCATCAGCTCCCCACCCAAGGACTGTCACCATGAGGGCAAGCCTGAATAAGCGATAAAACAGTGCTGGAAATGTATTAATGTCGATGTTGAGGGATGTCGAGGGTCGGTCAAATGATTTGACCGACCCTCGACATCCCTCAACATCATTGTTACTGACGGTCAACAAAACCACACACACTCATGTATTAATGTCATTGAGGAATGTTACCTAGTTGATGTAATGATCTCAAATTAAAAAAAATTTCAAAAATCTTGAAACGTAAACCAGCCAATTAGTGGTGGTGGGGGCGGGGAGAGAGATTTTTTTTCTTGGGCAGTTCCAAAGGTTCATTATCGAACATAATAAACCAAAATCGTATGAAAATACCCGCAGAAATCCCTCAACATCCCTCAACATCATTGTTACTGACGGTCAACAAAACCACACACACTCATGTATTAATGTCATTGAGGAATGTTACCTAGTTGATGTAATGACCTCAAATTAAAAAAAATTTCAAAAATCTTGAAACGTAAACCAGCCAATTAGTGGTGGTGGGGGCGGGGAGAGAGATTTTTTTTCTTGGGCAGTTCCAAAGGTTCATTATCGAACATAATAAACCAAAATCGTATGAAAATACCCGCAGAAATCAGAGTGATTTAAAAATTATATTTTTCACACTTTTGGAATGCAGTACTTAATCTAATACCTGTTAGAGAAGTACTAGGTACTTACTGATTTTCCAAAATTTAACGTAGCGAGTAAATTATCACTCTACTCGTTTCATAGGTTTTCTAAGTAGGTATCATTGAAAGAGAACCAAAATGTTGAACGACAGTCGACTTTTTGGCAACTCAAGTTAACCAATTTTCCGGTCGTACTTTACTGTTCTCGCTGTGGTCAAAATTTGAACCAGATCAATTGGACGGTTTACAAGACTATTCATTAAGACGTTATGAATTCAAGTCACCATATTATGATACATCACAAGTCAGCTAATGTATTTACCCAATGTCTTCTTCTCTGTCCACCATTATGTAAACAGTATGGTCAGAATTCCTCAACTTTTCCCAGCTGGTGATGGGTTTCTGAAGGTCTTGGGCTTTTGCAGAGGCGATACCCATCTCGTCGAGAATGTTGATGACGACATCGGATGCAATTCTGAAATGAAAATCAAATATCTAATAGACAGATCCAAACACAAAAATCCACAGTCGTGCAGCATCGCTACAAAAGCGAATTTTCTCAGAAATAATTTTCGTAGAATGTTGTAAATAAATAACTTTGTGTAAAAATGTCTCAATTTTATATGTTTTATAACGAATTTCGTCTCCCTTTGGCCGAGTAATACCCCAGTTTATAGATTTCTCAACGCTGAACACGATGGTGAAGTCAGAATTGCGATATCTCATTCCGTTATCGGATTAGAGCAGATGAGCAGAAGAACATCTCAAGTAACAACCACGTTCCTTCATCTTCAAACTTTGAAGTTCAAAGTGTACTAGTTTGAGAACGGAATAAGATATCGCAATTCTGCTTTCAGCATCGTGTTCAGAATAACAAAAAAAAACCCTTTAAAATGAGGTATCACTTGTCAGTCTGTTTCATTTTGAGAATTTATGGCAAGTTTAGTGAAGTAAGGTCGAAAACACGAAAAAAATCTCAAAAGTGGGAAAACTCGGATTTTGGGTGGATTAAAAAGAAAGTCTACGAGACACTTTTGGTCAGATATTAAACGTAGAACACGTAGGAGAGCTGTCGGACACCACTCGTGTTACAACCCGTATATGTCATTCCAGACGATAACTCTCGATAGAATTGAGTTGAAAAGTTCAAATGAATACCTATATAATATATAGGTAGTCATTTGAACTATTTGTATATTATACAGATATTTATATAGGTATATTGTCCTCTTGGGCTGATGACGCCGTAGTGCAAAAATTACCGTTTTCTCCACGTTTGGTAATTTCTGTAAGTGTTTATATCAACTTTTCATCCTTCTGTGCAATAAGTACTTCAAATCTATATACATATTTATAAATATATCGTCACATAGGTTCTGATACCGCCCAATCAACATTTTTGCCAAAATGAGTTTATCACATTAAATCATTCACTCCGCAGTGAATGATTCAGTTCACATTGGGAGTTGATTGGGAATATTAGCTAAAACTCAGCGAAATCCCGAAACTAACTTGTTTTGGAAGGTACAAGTGAAAGTTTTGGAAATTAACAGTGATCCATAACGCTGTTTGAACGTTCGCACGGCTCTCTCCGCTAACCCATTGGATCGTGGATGGTACGGTGTTGTTAGCACGTGGTGAACATTGTTATGTTGGCAAAACTCCTTGAAGTTGCCCGAGGTCCACTGTGGCCCATTGTCCGAGACAATGACTTTAGGTAGTCCAAACCGTGAAAAAATATCTTCTAAAACCCCCACTGTTTTTGGTTTATTATCTTCGATAATGAACCATTGGAATCGCCCAAAGAAAAAAAAATTTTAACCCCCCCTCAAAATTTGTTGGTTTACGTTTCAAGATACGTAGATTCAGAAAATCGAATAAAAAAAAATCCGTCCGTCCGCCGTACGCCGTACGCCGTCCGCCGTACGCCGTCCGCCGTCCGCCGTCCGCGCCACTTTGCCCAGTTAGCGTTGAGTTAAAATTACGAAATTTTTTTTATGGGTTTCGACCAACCCCACAATGGTCCTCGAAACTTTTCATAACCCTAGGTCAAGGGGAAGGGGTTCAAAACGAATTTTGAAATTTTGAAAATTTCATATCTCGAAAAATTCATATAGAACGGTATGTTTTTTATTTCATATTTAGATAGAGTTTGTTCCGTAGAATTTTTTAAGACCATCCGCAGCTTTGTACGACCAGCCGTTCGTTCACAATGACGGCTCAAAGATTGTGCCTCACAACACGATCGTGACTCAAACTGTTGAAATACAGGTCCATTTTCATACTAACAAGCTCTTTGGAACATCATATGGCTTAAGTGATGTCGAGTTTGTTGTTCTGAGGTGCGTTTCGTGCTACGGAAATGAAGGTAATTTCGAATGTTTGTTGGTAGGTAGGTACTTCTTTTATAGAAAAATTATTACCGACGTAGTATTAAAAACCCCACAATTATATCGTAATAATTAATAATTATTATTATTAATAATAAATACGAATTATTAATACCTAACAATAAATTATAATCATTTTCACTAGGTACTTGATAAAATTGTTAATAATGAGTGATAATTGATAATAATAATTAATCTAACATTTAGGATCTAGACATTTAGACCTAGTGATCTAGACAGAAGGGTGATCTGTACAAAGAAGATAATGAACCGTTGTGTCAAGAATTTGCAGAGTTTTTCGGTCGTTATCTGTTTCATGGGGACAATTTCCAGCCATTTTGACATTGCATCCACCAGGATTAACCAGTTCTGTCCCTCAAATGACTCCGCAAAATCAACATGCAAACGTGACCATGGCTCCGTTGGTATATTCCAGGAATATAAGGGTGATTCCGGATCCCACGGCCTGTTTTCCTGGCACGGTTTACACGTCTTCAAAAATATTTCGACATCCTTGTCGAGTGCTGGCCACCACAGGTGCATTCTGGCTATTGACCTCATTGCTGAGACACCTGGATGTCCTTCGTGTAATATGTGCAGAACATCTTGTTGTAGGGACGCAGGGATCACTATTCTACCCTTCCAAAGTAGCACCCCTTCTTCATATGACAATTCCTCTTTCTTGAACGTCCACAACTCTTTTGCCAAATTCTCTTTTGCTGGCCACCCCTGCTGCAGACATCTTGTTATTTTATTCAACGTTTCATCTTGTTCTGTTCTTCTTTTCAAAAGTTTCTTTGATACCCCTATGTCTTTCAACCTTGTTTGTGCTATCATCCTTCCGTATTCTTTTTTGTCCTCCACATTTTCCACTTCTTGTGGTAATCGTGATAGAGCATCTGCTGGGCTATTGTCTTTGCCTGGAATGAATTCAATGCAATAATCAAATTCCATTAGTCTGAGTGCCCATCTGCTAATCCGACTTGAAGCCATCTTAGGCAGCTCCACGTTTTCACCAAACAAGTGTGTCAGTGGTTTGTGATCTGTTCTTAGTATGAACCTCCGACCATAGAGATACCGTTCAAATTTTGTCACTGCATGGATGATGCCCAACGCCTCTCGATCTATTACTGAATAGCGCTGCTCCGCCTTGTTCAATGTTCTTGACGTAAATGCTATTGGTTTTTCCAAACCATCTTTGTATCGGTGGCAGAGGACGCCCCCAACCCCTGTTTCACTTGCGTCCGAGTACAGTATCAATGGTAATGAAGGGTCATAATGTACCAATGTATCGGCGGATGACAAAATCCCTTTCAGCTCCTTGACCAATCTTCTATGTTGTTCCGTCCAGTTCCACTTAGCTCCTTTTTGTAGCAAACTGTATAACAATGTACACCGCCCCTGTAATTGGGGAATAAACTTTTGGTAATAGTTTATGCTACCCATGAAGGATCTAAGTTCTCTCACATTAGACGGTTCAGGCATTTGCGTAATAGCTTGTACATGTTGGTCCGTGGGATGAACAAATCGATGCCCTAAATAGATAACTGAGTCTTGGAGCCATTTGCATTTTTCTAGGCGTACTCGCATTCCGGCCTTATTGAGTCTCTCCAGCACTGTATCTATTCTTTGTATATGAGTCTCTCTATCTCTTGCGGTAATGATTATGTCCTCCAAGTAGCATTGTACCTCCTCAATTCCTGCCAGTACGATTTCCATAGTTCTTTGAAATTTTGCGGGTGCTGAACTGATTCCAAATGGCATTTTTCGATACCTGAAAAACCCCTTGTGTGTGGATATTATCAAGTATTTTTTTGACACCTCAGCTACTGGTAACTGTAAATAAGCATCCTTCAAGTCAATGACTGAAAATTGTGCTCCTCCCGCTATAGATACGCACGCCTCTTCAAAAGTGGAGAGTGGATGCTTGTCCATCACTATGCATTTATTAATGGTCACCTTGAAATCTGCACATAACCGGATTTTACCATTTGGTTTCGGTGCTATAACGATAGGTGAAGCCCACTCAATGTTAGTCGTTGCTGGGTCTATAGGTTCTATAATTCCCTCTGTTTGTAGCCTATCTAATTCTTTTTCTACTGCTGGTTTCAATGCAAATGGGACTGGTCTGGCTTTGAAAACTCTTGGGGCTGCATTTGGTTTTAACATTATTTCAATGTGATGTCCCTTAATGTTTCCCGTTGTAGGGGCAAACAACTCTGGATAACGCAATAAAACATTTTTAATATCGGTTGGACATCTGTTTGAGGTTAAATGTGATGGTGAAGGGATGGTTGATGTTTCTTTCCTGGTCTTAGTGGTGCAAATTTCGGCTCCTGGAGGCAAGGGAAGATCAAATTTTAAAACCCAATCTAATCCGAATAGAGGCACGTCGTGTTTCTCTACCACAATTATTGGAAGTTTGAATTCCCTTCCAAACGCTGATACCTGTACTTTTGTCATTCCTAATGTGGGTACTTCTAAGTTTGTGTAGGCGATCAAGTTTGGATATGGTGTCAAATCTGGTCTACCGATTCGTTTCCAAATCTTCTTACTAATTACGGAGTGATGAGCTCCCGGATCATACAACATTTTCACATCAAATCCGTCTAGGCTCACTGTCAGGATTACTTTTGTGCCAGTACGAGTTACCTGGCGAATACCCAATTCGGATCCTTCCCAACTTTCGGATGATGACTTCCCAGAGGATGTACTGGTACTCGTGATCTTGTTTCTTGTAGTTTGTTGATAGACTTCCTCGTTCCTTTCGTCTCCGGATGAATCTTAACTCTCCCATACTTGAAACAGACACGAGAAAAGTGATTTTTCCCTTGACATAGGTCACACGACTTATTCCAGGCCGGACATTCCCTGCTGCTTCCGTGGCTTTTTCTTCCACACTTGAAACAGTGTTGGCCTCTTCTTAATATAATATATTTCTTGTCTGATTCGTTTTGACTAATGTGTGTGTTCTTAACTTTATTCACCGTTCTTACATCTTCTTCTCGAGGATTTCCCGTCATCTGTTCCAACCGTTTCTGTTCTTCCCTACCTCGTTCCAGTCTGGTTGCCAATGATTCAACTTCGGCTAATGTATGATCGTTGCATGGAAATGCCTTCAAGAACTCACATTGCCACATACTGTCATTAATTCCAACAATTATCTGGTCTCTAACCCGCTCTTCTAGAGAAGATCCAAATTGGCATTTTCCGGCTAATGCCCTGAGGTCGTTGATAAATTTTGAAACTCCTGTGTTTGCCCTCTTTCGCATGGTAAACGTTACACGATCTGTTGTGACGGTATACTGTTTGTTATAAAATTTATTGATGACTCTTGTTTATGTGTATTAACCACCACTTCTGGAGAGTTAATAATAATTGAATTCGAAAATACGGGAAGGATTAGCAGAAACGATGACTGGTAGAAATGAATATAATTTTGAGAAATGAAAACAAAACAAGGGATCTCTTCCAAAAATAAATCAATGAACAATGCAGATAAAGAAAATGTCCGCGAAATGTCAATAATTAAAATAAAATGATGGAATGATCCGACCTTAGATGCGTTGTACGATGTTCTGGAGGTGTTGGTTTCCAAAACGCGACGGTTTCAGCGTCTCCCGGTCTTTGCCTTCAAATCCGACTTACTACCACCAAATGGCGGATGAATGTTCCTTGAAAACTCCGGCTTACGGCCCACGAATAGCGGAAATAATATTCGCGCGAACTCCGACTTATCGCCACCGAATGGCGGAGGTGAACGATTTGTGAATTGGATCGAAATCCGTCCCTTATGCTCTAGCACTATAAAGTACCGGAACTAAAACCGATTCAGGAGAATTTGGCTACTGAAGTTGGTGGGAAAAAATGTCAATAGGCTTTATAGAAAGCTCGGCGATGACTGGTTCGATCCAACTCGCGTCCTCCCCTCTTGCACCCATTTGGTCCAAAGGCTTTGGACCACACGTCGACGAAAACAGTTACTGATCCAGGGGCCACATATCGTCGTGTCCACAGCAACACCGCGTAACTCATTTTTTTTCGATTTCGAGATATCGATACTGACGGATTCAGCAAAAAATTCCGAATCGAATGGTACCAAAGAAGTATACGAATTCGTCACTAGAAACGCTAAAATCGCCAGTTATTAGTTGAGCGTATCTCATTTTGTCCACCAACACAGCGTATCACAGGAGTTTAGCATCTGAACTTCAAGAGGGAATGCACTTGTCCATTTGGTGAGTTGAATTTGAGATGTTTTTGGTATATTTCGACCACTACTTTTGTTTAAATGATTGCTTTGGAGTATTATTAGATCATTGTGCGTTCAGTTGTACCCATACAACGCCAGCTACAAGGAAAAAACTTGAGATTTTGTAGACCACTGCAATACGTCGTGTTGCATAACTGAAATATTGAGATACGCACTGTTTTTTCCATATATTGGTATTCTTATTTACTTTTCTCATCTTGAAATTGAATCCTAGACGCCTGAGTAATATAGATAATTGATATTCGTTTTAAATTTCTCTTGTAGAATCATGTCAGAGCCAGAGCTACAAGGCGAATTACCAGTTGGGGTTGCACAAGAGGTCGTTATCATCGATGTGGACGTCCTTGATGATGTGGGTGATTCATACGAGATCTTAGCTGAAGGTGTAGCTGACGAGCCAACTGTTTCACCAAATGGTGTACTTCCGTCAACTCCGAATAGCGTCATATTCACGAAAAGAAAACTAACATCCCGTGAGAAGAGATCTGAAGCCAAAGTTCACCGCATGAAAGGGGAATCCTACGTGGGTTTTCGGCGGGTCTTAAAGGGCAGCATTAAGCAAGTCAAGCAGGACGTTCCCCGTGGTCCAAGGACTATTGGACCTAGATGCCTGTCGGTCAGATGCCAGAAAAGCCATCTTCGCATGTGCAACGCCATTGGGGATAATCAGAGGGTCGAAGTATTCAATGATTTTTGGCAACGGATGAGTTGGGAGAGCAAGAGAGTCCTTGTTCGAGCTCTTGTTGAAGTGAAAGAGACTCAACAAAAGCGAACTGTTGGCAATATTTCTCGTCGTCAGCAGTCTCATAGTTACTTCTTATTAGTTGAAGGTAACAGACTTTGTGTTTGTCAGAAGATGTTCCTCTCCACTCTGGGAATAAAAGAGTCTGTGGTACCTCCTAATCAACACGACCATGACGAAAACGACGGAACCCCATTCGATGTTGAACGAACTCCTGATGATGATGCTCCGGCTAGATCTGGCCATACTCAAGGTCAGTCAAAAAGAGCGCGGAAACACCGGGAAAATTTCTTAAACAATTTTTACAGAAACTTCCTATTCAAGAGTCCCACTACTGTCGAAAATCGACCACAAATGTATACCTGCAGAGTGACATTAAATCAGTAAGTGAACTAGGTACGTGAGATTTATACGAAACACTGCCGCGAGTTTGGCGAAACTCCTGTGAGGCGCAGCTTATTCTACAAAATACTGAAGGAGACGAACATCAGGGTCTACAAGCCTCGAAAAGACCGCTGTGACACTTGTTGTGCCTTTGAACAGAAAAATATTCCCGATGACGTTTATCAAGCACATGTCATTCTTGACAGTACGGTTTATTATCTTCCTTGTGCAGATCACCCTTCTGTCTATACCAGACTGTGTTGCAAGTCGGCACCATACCATATTCTCACCGTACTCATACCATACCATACGAATTTCTTTCCTGTCATACCATACTGTATTATACCAAATCATACATACAATAATATACCTACCATACCATACTCATACCATGTCATACAAACCGAGTGAATATTGAAATGTCATCCATTTCTGACCTATATTAAATGTCATCCATTTCTGACCTATTTTAAATTTTAAAATTTCAAGTATCTAGCTCATCATCAAAATTTAATTTGTTTAAACAAATAGGTATTATTTAAAAAATTTTACAGACAAGAAACCGAGTGAATATTGCATTGTGATCCAGTTCTGAACTATTTTTAAAATTTCAAGTCAATAGCTCATCATCAAAATTTAATTTGTATTATTACAAAAAGGTATTATTTAAACAATTTTACAGATGAGAAACCGAGTGAATATTGCAATGTGGTCTATCCCCGACTCACGGTTAAAATTTCTAGACTGTAGTTTACCGGGAAGATGTAAAAAGGTAGTTTTATTCTGGGCGTCTGGGGGTTGGGTCACATAACGGCCGTTTTCGACGCGAAAGTTTAGTGTTTTTCCTAAAACTTTGCGCGGTCACTGTGAACGAACGGCTGGTTGCACAAAAATCCAATTGGTCTTAAAAGATTCGTAATTTTTCAGGTCATTCAAAAGTGAACTCAAAATTACACGGTTCAGTTAAATATGTGGAGATAAGACATCGTCGAAATTTTAAATTTCGTTTTGAACCCCTTCCCCTTGACCTAGGGTTATGAAAAGTTTCGAGGATCATTGTGGGGCTGGTCCAAACCCAGAAACCAAATTTCGTAATTTTAGCTCAACGCTAACTGGGCAAAGTGGCGCGGACGGCGGACGGCGTACGGGGGACGGCGTACGGCGTACGGTGTACGGCGTACGGCGGACGGACGGATTTTTTTTTATTCGATTTTCTGAATCTACGTGTCTTGAAACGGAAACCAACAAATTTTGAGGGGGGGTTAAAAAATTTTTTTCTTTGGGCGATTCCAATGGTTCATTATCGAAGATAATAAACCAAAATAAAGCACGAGACGAGAAAGTACGAGACAAAGAAGCTGCCATGCGGAAAGAATGCCATGTCATTTGCATGGATGTCATGGCTGTTCAGCCTGTCCCTTTGCTCAAAGCGAGCTCGGCCTATTTCAAATTGAAATTGACTGTCCATAATTTTACGGTTTACAATTTGGCGACACATGATTCTGTCTCATATTGGTTTGATGAAAGCGAGGGCAACCTCAAGGCTTCCACTTTTGCGTCTTGTCTCGTACACTTTATCACGGCATTGGTACAAGAAGATAAATTACCAGTAATTATTTATTCCGATGGTTGTGCAGCCCAGAACAGAAATTCGACTCTCTCGAACGCGCTACTTCATCTTTCACACTCTTTGGAGATTCCTATCACACAAAAGTTCCTTGAGCGCGGACATACCCAAATGGAGTGTGATAGCGTCCACTCCTTAATTGAAAGACAGTTCAAAGATGTGGAGGTGTCGATTCCAAGTCAGTTCATTCTTCACACAAAACAGGCAAGGAAACATCCTACACCCTACCGTGCATTTCTGTTGAGCCATACATTTTTCCAGGACTTCGACTGCAATGAGAAGTATAACTCAACCCGACCTGGCCGAAAAAGTGGTGACCCCATCGTGAATGATTTGAGAGTTATCCATTACGATCCAACCGGTAAGATCCAAGTAAAACTAAATTTTGACGACGATGGCATGATTGACCTGCCTTTGAGACCTAAACCAGGACCACTTTTGGCGATGGACTCCTTCCCAAGACTCCACAAAAAACGACTGCAGATTAAGTTAGATAAGTGGAATGACCTTCAAGACTTGAAGCCTTTTATTCCAGCAGACTGCCACAGCTTCTATGACAATCTACCTAGTAACGCAGCTAGTCAAAGAGCAATGAAGATCCAAAAAGAAAAACGGGTACCTAATTGAGAAGACTGAACTACCTAATGTACTTACTACCTACGTTTCTAACATTTTTTTGACCTACGTTTTTAACATGTTTTTCTTCCTGTAGTGGTAGGGCTCTTATTTGTTGAGCAATTTTTTCCCAAAACAGAACTGAAACTTTTCTTCTTAAACAAAAATGAAACTTTTTTTCTAAAGCTTTGTACAATGTATGTTCTACCTATAGTTCTACCGTCATTGGCAATTTTATCCTTCGTTCTAGTTAATTCGAGTTCCATTTTTTTCCTGATTTTTAAAAATTTTACTGAACAATTATGTTTAAATTTTTGCAACTTGTTTACGTAAATTATAAGTTCCTTAGAAACATGTGATGTTGTAGGTTCCTGAGCAACGAACGAAACCATTAAGAAGACAATTAACATTAAGACATTAAGGAGACTGATTGTTTCGTATGCTAAATTCCTTTTTTCTTTTTTTAGAAAAAGCTTAATTTCTGTTCAAGTGCAATTAAACTTTGGGAAATTTCAATATTGCTCTGCAAGAGCAATATTAATAAATATGAAAATAAATAAAAAATATAAAAGTATTTTTATTTTTTATTCGTCTTTCCTATTCATGAGCCTACAAAGGTGCTACCTAACATCGATCCTGTGGAAAATTATACGAAAAAATGCGATAACATCATCGAGAAAAAACATTGGTACCAGAGAATTACGAGTATTACGAGTAAGAGAATTACGAGTAACAGCGCGTAACTACAGCTACTATGGACGAAACACAACATATCAACCCCAGTTTCTCTTAATTTTGATATTTTTGCGAAGCCAAGCGCTGATTCCGATAGAGAGCCTCTCATTTCCGTAAAATCCACCGCCTTATGAGGGTCGACTCCTAGAATTGCGGGAAAAATCATTTAAAACACGTTTTTTGGCTCTCCTGAAAAGTTGCAAAAAATGAGTTACGTGGTGTTGCTGTGGACGCGACGATATCGTTCGAAGATAGCGTGCTAAGACCGGGCTGAAGACAACACAAACACTCGCGAAACGTCGCGCACAACAAACAAAATAATTCTTCTTTTTAATGATTTGCCTGAACATCCGCCCACCAAATTTGTGAGCAAATTTACTGCTCTTCCGGATATGGAGAGGTTTTTAATGGTAAGAGAGGTATTAGTTTGGTCACAGGGCGTTTGTATGTTGATGCTGCAGTCCTCACTGTCGCCACTCGCACAACTTTGTCGCTGCCAGGATGTACTTGGGTGACGCGAGCCATCGGCCAATTCAGGACGTTCGTCTCTCCCTTTATAAGGACTAGGTCTCCAATCTCCAAATTTGCCGAAGGGCGAATCCATTTAACTCTTCCTTGAAGAGTTGAGAGGTACTCAGATCGCCATCTGCTCCAGAATAGGTCTTCCATCTTCTTAATCAGCTGCCATCTTGATAGGAGATTATCTTTCACTTCGTTGAGAGGTGGATGTGGGATCGTCATGAGGGGCCTCCCGATGAGGAAGTGTCCCGGCGATAGGAAGTCTATCTCTTCAGGGCTGTTCGAAAGAGGGCACAGAGGCCTAGAATTAAGTATAGCTTCGATCTTCGCAAATAAGGTTGTTAGTTCCTCAAAAGTCAAAACAGCATCACCCGCTGTTTTTCGTAGTAGGCCTTTTGATGACTTCACGCCCGCCTCCCATAAACCTCCAAAATGCGGAGTGTGTGGGGGGTTGAAATTCCACTCAAATCCCAACTTGGTGGAATACTTGTCTACGGCGTCAATGGTGTCTGATTGATTGAACCAATCCAGGCACTCTCGAATCTTATGTGCTGCACCGACGAAATTCGTCCCACAATCCGAAAACATTGCTACGGGTAAACCTCTACGTGCAATAAAACGGGATAAGGTGGCTATGAAAGCCTCTGTCGTCAAGCTCGTAACAGCCTCCAGATGGAGCGCCTTGCTGGCCATACACACAAATAGACATAAGTAGGCCTTTGATTGCTGGGACTTGCGTCTTAGGGAATCGCGTATGGTGAATGGTCCGGCAAAGTCCACTCCCACGTTCAAAAATGCCCGCCCACCCTGAAGTCTACAGGGTGGAAGATCGCCCATAATTGGGTTGAGCCCTTTGGCTCGTGCCTTGTAACATGTAATGCATAGAAAATTCCTTTGACGGACCAATCTCCTCAACGACGGCACCCAAAATTTGGTTTGAATCAGGGCTTGTTATGCGTTGGGGCCGGGATGTAGATATAGACGATGATAATGATCCACCATAATCTTAGTCAAATGGGCTTCTGAAGGAAGGAGGATGGGATGTTTTTGATTGTTAAAGGACGGAGAATGTTCATACCGAGAGCTATGAGAAAGGAAATCTTGTCAAGACTTCATGAAGGGCATTTAGGGATAGTCAAACGTCGACGGCGTGCTCAAGAATCGGTTTGGTGGCCAGGCTGTTCAACAGACATCAATACCACAGTAGAAAATTGTGCAACGTGTATCGAACATAGGCAACAGAGGAAGGAGCCGCTTATACCAACGAAATTACCGCAGGAGCCTTGGACCTACTTGGGTGCCGACCTTCTCAAATGCAACCAAAGTTGGTACCTGGTTGTACAGGACTATTTCTCCCGATTTCTAGAACTCGTACAACTCAACACCTTGACTTCAGCTGCAGTTATTGCAAGAATGAAAAACATCTTTGCAAGACATGGGATCCCTCTGGAAGTTCGTACAGATGGTGGCTCTCAGTTCACGTCGGATGAGTTCCAGAGCTTTGCAAAGCAGTACGGATTTAGAACCTCCACCAGCAGTCCTCACTTTCCTCAATCAAACGGAGAAGCAGAAAATGCCGTTTACTTCTACCAAACTTGAGTCGGGATTATCGCCTGCAGAATTATTGTACGGAAGAAAACTAAGGTCAACTCTACCATCTCTTGATGACTTCAGAGTGGTAGAGAAAGATACAATTAAATCCTTCCGAAAACGTGACATTGAGATTAAGGATCGGATGAAGAAAAATTTTGATGGACGCAAAGGTGTCAAAGAACTTCGCCCACTAGCCCTAGGAGAAAAAGTATGGATAAAAGATATTCGCGCAAAAGGCAAGATTACAGGAAAAATGGTTCATCCTCGTTCCTACAAGGTCACTTTAGGGAATGGGACAGAGGTCCGAAGAAATCGATGGCATCTCACACCCTTACCAAACAATGGTCTACAGGATGACTCGTCAAGTGATGGTGAGACAGGTAGTCGATCCAACGATGACATCGAAGACCAAGTCAGGAGATCAACCAGAACTACCAGACCTCCGACAAGATACCAAGCATGCCAGTGACGTCATGAATCCGGATAGGTTGAAAAGTGTAGAGAAGGGAAGATGTGATGTGACTTGGAAGTTATGTTCTACAGTTGATATTAAACCATATGTTGTCATGGTAACGTGACCAAGAGCCACGTCAGTTTTGTAAAATATATTGAGTGTTTATCTCACGGTATTACTTGGATGTTCTAATATTTATACTTAGTATGTTTCCCTATTATACATAACACTACAGTATCGAAACAAATATTCGATACTAGAAAGAAAGAAGAAGAAGAAAGAAATTTTATTTGTTGTTTCGAGGCAACAATGGCCTATTACAACAAAGTGGATCGCAGACCCAATATACAATATTAACAAAAATCACACAAAAGCAGCACCTTCATAGCCGATAAACTAAACATAATTTTCTACATTTGATGCAAGCAAGCATAATAGTAAAGTTATGGACGTAAACAATTTATCCCCAGTATTTTAAAGTAATACAAATCAAACAAATAGAGATTTAGTCAGTATTAAAGTAATACAAATCAAACAAATGGAGATTTAGTCAGTATTAAAGTAATACAAATCAAACAAATCTAAAATTAGAGATTTAGTCAGACAGACCAGCGTCATTCATGAGCTCTTCCACAAACGTTCTATACTTCAGAAAGCAAATGGTGAAATTAAATAGCATGTACACATTTTCTTTGCAGACAGCCCCGAATAACAAATTGTTCACAAAGTCCATAGTGACCCTAGACGAGGCAAAATTCTGCATTCTTGTATTGGCCAGTTGGGGGCAGCTGCAGTATATATGTTCAATGGTTTCAGGTTTCTTGTCATTGCACAAAAAACATATTTTGCTATGGTCGATGGAGTACAAGGAGCCTCTATAGAAGATACGGAGTTGCTTACTATTCTTCAAACGCAACTGGGCCACTACTCTTTTTAAGTCAATAGGAATAGCCCACGTGAAGTAGCCCTCAAGGGATGAGTAGCCCTGGATATACTCTTGGTAGTCAGTGCTATAGGTTGAACATATTATTCTCTCGTAGTCTTCGTAAGCACATTTTGTCGTAAAACTATTTAGTATGCATCGTTTAAATTCTTTTACTTCACCAGCATTTTGCCCCTTCCAAAGGTCCTTATAGCCCAAATCCCATAGGATAGTCTTTAGTTGAGATGCCCAGTTGTATTTGTGCCCATCTACCCCTCTATCAATGGTGGTTAAGAGCTGCTCGTAACAAATACGCGGGTATCTATGTTTCGGCATACGCAGGACAGCTTCCCACCAACCTAAGGCCCTATCTAGAATCAATACCCCCAATTTGGTCCTACCTGTCTCTGCTCGGAGCATGTAACGAGGCGTACTGTAAGGCAATGTTAAGAGACTTTTGATTATTTTTGACTGAACCATTTCCATGTCTTCAAAGTACCGCAGACCCCATATCTCCGAGCCATGAAGCAGCACTGAACAAACCATCGAATCGATAAGTCGGCACGTCGCCTCCCAACTTACACACTTGCCCTTTACCAAAATTTCCCGGACACTGCCCCAGGCTCGTAACCCTTTAGCTTTAAACTGATCTTTGGCTTTGGCATACACCCCTGAAGAGGAAAAATTCACTCCCAGGTAAGTGTATTCCTTGACGAACTCAATTGGCCCACTTGATAGATGAACAACATTGTCCTGCTTCTTACTTTTACCTTTTTGGAAACATAGAACTTTAGTCTTGTCGGGATTTATGACTAGACCCAATGACCTTGAATATTCATCTAAAGCCTGCATTTTCTTTTCGATATCTCCTTTACTATCTCCAAAAATAACTATATCGTCCGCGAACATAAGCAGCAGAAGGTCATTTCGTCCGTCCACGTTTACACCTCCCAGATCCCGTTCCCTTATATAGTTTTCCAAGCTACTTAAATACAAGGAGAACAAGAGCGGGCTGACGGAATCACCCTGCAAGACTCCTTCCGTTATGCCATGAAAGTTGGTGAATTCATTTTTTACTTTTATAGCTACTTTCGCTTTGCTGTACAGATCTCTCAAAACATTCAGAAGCCGCCCTCTAATCCCCAACTCAGCTAATTTACCCCACAATAATCCATGAGGGAGGGAACCAAACGCATTCTTATAATCCACAAACCCGCAAAACAATCTCCCTTTATTCTGTTGCAATCTCAGTGCGATTATTGCGCTCATAACAAAGATGTTATCCCTACAACCCCGGCCCCTCCGGAAACCCGCCTGACATTCGGGGATAGCGTTTGTCGTTTCAGCCCAATCTATCAGCCTATTACTCACGCATTGAGTGAAACTTTTTACAACTGTATTAATTAGGGCAATTGGCCTCTGTTTGTCAATGTCGTTCCAGTCTGCGGTTTTAGGTATCATTCGGGGAATGATCAAAGTGTAATATTCGATACTACTCAGATATCGAATAATAATATTCGATACTGAAGAGTATCGAGGCATATGAGTACTTTTTCACACACTGAATTAAATTTTATAATATGGAAATAACAGAAAGAAAACACACTATTAATTAAACCCTTACGTTATTTATTTACAAGGTCAACAGGGCAGTGGAATTCCGGGAGTGGAATAGGTTAATTAAACCCTTACGTTATTTATTTACTTTCAACAAGGTCAACAGGGCAGTGGAATTCCGGGAGTGGAATAGGTTCCGCGGAACGACCAATCCCTAATCAGACATCCCTAGTAGTGATGGGAGATACCACAAAATATTCGATACCATTACTCGATATTACTCGATACCATTACTCGATACCAATAACCCTTACGTTATTTATTTACTTTCAACAAGGTCAACAGGGCATTTTTACATGTAAAAGTTAGTTATAAGATCAAACGAATGGCCAAGAAGGAAAACTTGACATCGACGGTGTCATTCAGTCAGCCGTCACAGGACTGCTTCCCTACTCCACGCAGGAATGTCAATTTGTCAACCACAGCTGCACATCGTTGATGGACTGCGCCCATAATATACCTCGCCATGTTAGCTACTCGCACACCTTGCTCATTTTTTCGCACACCTTGTAAATTTTTCCTATTCAAAAACACATTTTTGAGCCTGTACAGGAACAGATCAATGGCATTTCAGTTTTTCATGGAGAAAACCGCTTGGAGATACAAACAAATTGACAAACGAGCAAGGTTACGGAACGAATTAAACTCTCGGAAAAGCAGCTTAAAGGCGATTCCAGAGCATGTAATCTCATATTTCGAGGTATAGGATGAGAACGATAGTGGTCATGTTCGATTACACCGGTAAATCGATACTTCCTTAGTTGCTCCAAGATCCGCCAGGTTCGTAACGATCGTGGCACTGGTACCAATGGTAAACTACCTCAAACCAGTTACTTGCAAATATATACCACAAGGTAAAAATCGAAAATAAAGTAGATAGGTAATTTTGAGACTATCCATTTGAGTATTTCTTCTGATATCGGGAAAAAAACTCGATACCTATACTAGTATCGAATCAAAATATTCAATAGCAAATGCACTTGGTATCGAAAGAAGATATTCGATACCATACTCATATCGATAGGTATCGCCCATCCTAAAATGTCCCCCTCTTCGGACACGGGCGGCGTGTAGGACGTGTGTGGTGGCCTTCCTGCTGCAGGTGTCCTGCAGAGCTTGCCGGATGGGATTCCCATCCGACCAACCTGCGGTCTGGCTTCCCCCACCCTGTCAACCTGCAAGGTCCGACCGTGTGTGGAGCTGCAGGACGACATTACATGTTGTTATCACCCGCCATGACCGAAAAATTATCACCTCATCACGCCCGTTCCGTTTTCAAATTTCAGTTTTCATTCCGTTTTTCACGCCCGTTCAGTTTTCAGTTTTATTCCGTAAAAAAAAAACTGCAAATTCTTGACACAACGGTTCATTATCTTCTTTGTACAGATCACCCTTCTGTCTAGATCACTAGGTCTAAATGTTTAGATCCTAAATATTAGATTAATTATTATTATGAATTATCACTAATTATTAATCATTTTATCAAGTACCTAGTGAAAATTATAATAATTTATTGTTAGGTATTAATAATTTGTATTTATTATTAATAATCATTATTATTAATTATGATTAATTCATACAATATCCGGCTGTTGGAATCGCCTGGGTTGCTATGTGCAGAACCTGAATGATAGAGATGATGAATTAATTACAAATAAAATGTACCGATATAATTCTGGGGTTTTTAATACTACGTAATAATAAAAAATTCTAAGGAATAAACTCTATCCAAATAATATTTGCCCGTTAGCACTTTGCCCAGTTAGCTTTGAGCTAAAATTTCAAAATTTTTGTTACGGGTTCCGACCAACCCCACAATGATCCTCGAAACTTTTCATTACCCTAGGTCAAGGGGAAGGGGTTCAAAACGAATTTTGAAAATTTGAAAATCTCATATCTCGAAAAATTCATATAGAACGGTATGTTTTTTATTTCATATTTAGATAGAGTTTGTTCCGTAGAATTTTTTAAGACCATCCGCAGCTTTGTACGACCAGCCGTTCGTTCACAATGAGGGCTCAAAGATTGTGCCTCACAACACGATCGTGTATCAAACTGTTGAAATACAGGTCCATTTTCATACTAACAAGCTCTTTGGAACATCATATGGCTTAAGTGATGTCGAGTTTGTTGTTCTGAGGTGCGTTTCGTGCTACGGAAATGAAGGTTATTTCGAATGTTTGTTGGTAGGTACTTCTTTTATAGAAAAATTATTACCGACGTAGTATTAAAAACCCCAGAATTATATCGAATTAATTAATCATAATTAATAACAATTATTATTAATAATAAATACGAATTATTAATACCTAACAATAAATTATAATCATTTTCACTAGGTACTTGATAAAATTGTTAATAATTAGTGATAATTGATAATAATAATTAATCTAACATTTAGGATCTAGACATTTAGACCTAGTGATCTAGACAGAAGGGTGATCTGTACAAAGAAGATAATGAACCGTTGTGTCAAGAATTTGCAGAGTTTTTTCATTGTTATCATTGTTATCATTATAGTCATTTTACCATCCGAAATATTACTTTTACCTACTGAAATATTATTTTCTCGGTAATTACATGAATATCCTACTAACTACTTAATGTTAATGTGAAGTAGGTACTAAATTAATTAAAAAGAAGACTTGCAAGGTTGTTTTCTTTTGCACACACCTGCAATAATTCATGAAATAGAAGTAGAAGAACAACACACACACACACACCTTGCGCGGGGACCCACTGCGCAACGCGGCATACGCGGCATCGACGGAAATATCTAATAATTTTGATATGTGACCTTGGGCAACGCGGCAAACGCGTCACCCCCACCCTTCGAGGCGCTGGCCAATCGGAAGCCTGCCGTCTTTGCCGTCTTGCCGCGGATGCCGCGTATGCCGCGGATGCCGCGTACATGTGAACCCAGCTTTAGCCTTTCGATTATTAGGACGGATTGTTGGTGCAAATTTGAACTTTTTACCTCAATTCAATCGAGAGATCTCGTTTGGAATGGCACATACATAAACATATAAATATGTAGGTACATATGATTTTTGTGGCTTTTGGCAGTGAATTCAGGATGGTTTGAAGCGGCTTTTGGTGTCCAATTTTTTCGGAAGTTCGAGTTTTCAAAATTTTGGACCGAGAACCATAGCTTCCTTTTCTTCGAAAATTCACTAGAAATAACACGATATAATATATATAATATACTACATATTATGTAGTACGTACACAAAACCTGGTATTGGTATGTTGCCACCGTGGAAGAAACGCCTTTGAACATCGCAGTTTTCATTGACCTTATTGCACCACAATTGAAACAACTCAACGAACAGTGACATCAAACAGAACGCAGGCACAGATAGCCTACTTCGCTTATTACCTGATAAACAGGCATTTCATGAGATAACGCCAGTGAATCTTGAGAGTACAATCTGTTTCGTATTCAGTATTCGACCGTAGAAAGTTTAGTTACCTGTGTGTCCTCTTATCCGCAGTGGTGAAGTCATCGGGAAGTAACTCGTTGGTGAGCTTCGTTATTTCATGTTTGAAAATGGTACGTAACGGGTACTTGAAATTCATCTTGCCTTTTCGGTAAGTGAACGATAAAACAATCAAACGGAACAGTTGGAATATGAACGCAGACGACCACTAAACAATCACTTCCTTGTCTCAGGTCAGTTTCTCTTCCAGGACTGTGTGACTGCGCATGCGATCACTTCCTTCTAGTGCGCAATCAATAATCGATTTTCCTCAAGAGGACCGTCTATTGATTATACTACAATCGATCTTTCTGGATCGATTATCGTTCATGTGTAATCGGTAAAAAAAAACGTGCAAATCGATGTGTTTCAACTTGTAGTTTAGGTATTATCTGTGGAATCGCACAAAGAAAATTTTTTTTAACCCCATCTCAAAATTTGTTGGTTTACATTTCAAGATACCAGTGTTGCCAGATGTCCCGAATTTCCGCATTTTGTACCGCAATTCTATCTTCCAATCCGCATTTTCTTCTCGGGGACCGTAAAAAATCCGCATTTTAGTCATTTTCCTCGGAAAAGGCTTATAATATGCTATGTATATAAAAGAAATATACGAAATCTCCCCGTATACGCTTGCGTTTGAATTGGAATCATTTTCGCGGGCGGCCACCTCGCCACCCAGCAAGCAATACGCTTGAAGAGTCCAACACGGAGCTCGACTGAAGGGAGGAAACTGAGTGCGTTGTGGCGTCAGGTAAGCGGGTGATTTGATTTTAAAGATAGCGAGACACATTTTTTTGAGTGCTTGTGTTAAATAAACTAGAGCATCGTTCTATTTTAGTAGAAGATTAATTGTTTGGGGCTATAGATCGTCCATAACCTACCTAACCCTGCCTTTGTCCGTTCCTCTGATTCGTTTACGTGAAATAAATATATTTTCAGGTAGAATTATGGGTCTTACAAGTGAGGCGGTGAAGGTGATGGTGAAGGTGAAAGACCAAGACCTAGTACTCCCACGAGTAGGAGATTATGTGATATTAATAAAATTGGAACAAAAAAGGTCTTTTTAAACTAAAATAAGACTTAATTGGCGTTTTTAAAATTTCTGGCAAGAGTATAACAGTTTTCCGCACTTTCGGGTCAAAATCCGCATTTATACCGTCAGCCATCCGCAAATCCACTCACCAGGTCTGGCAACACTGCAAGATACGTGCATTCAGAAAATCGAATTAAAAAAATCCGTCCTTACGCTGTACACTGTACGCCGTTTGCGGCACTTTGCCCAGTTAACGTTGAGCTAAAATTCCGAAATTTTTGTTACGGGTTCCGACCAACCCCACAATGATCCTCGAAACTTTTCATAGCCCTAGGTCAAAGGGAAGGGGTTCAAAACGAATTTTGAAATTTTGAAAATTCCAAAACTCAAAAAATTCAGATGCAACGGTATTTTTTTTTATTTCATATTTAGATAGAGTTTATTTCTTAGAATTTTTTAAGACCATCCGCAGCTTTGTACGACCAGCCGTTCGTTCACAATGACGGCTCAAAGTTGGAGCAGATCGAAAATCGTCAACATGAGAGTGAATCGAGAGGCAGCCTGACGGGTCCATTTTCAAACTGGCCCAGCTGATTCAAAAATCACATGGTTTTCATATATCGAGTTAATAAATAATATTTAATAATAATTATTAATAATGAAGCATACAAATTATTATCAACAAACAATAAATATAAATAATTTACACTACTTGATAATAATTATTATGAATTAATGATAATGCGTAATAATAATTAATAGCATTTAGTGATCTAGACAGAAGGGTGATCTGCATAAAGGAGATAATAAACCGTTGTGTCAAGAATTTGCAGAGTTTTTTAAAACCGATTCAAATCGATGAGAGTTTTGAGTAGGTACCGATTAGATATCCCTAGTGCACATGCGACAAAATTTGTGAATTTAATTCACTTGTTTAACCCTTTTTCGGCCAATGAGCCTCCTGAGGCTCATGGACTTTGATTGAAGATACTGCCGCCTTATGGGATATTTTTCGACGATCTTTTTCTCACTCGAGCGTGGCAACACTGCTTCATCGGAAAAAAATACAAAATAACTGGGGCAACACTGTTTCACGTCAGTGCAAACAGTTTTCTGTTGACAAGTCGACTTGGCGGGCATTTTCACGGAGCAGAAGTTTGAAGTAAGTCATCAAGTACTATTTTTTCGTTTTAACGTTTCTTCCTCATTTATTTAGTTCACAATACTTTTCGAGAAGGCGTACAAACAACAAGAATTGAGCTAAAATGATTGGAAGCAGAGATATTCGTGATTTTATTGATGAGCCTCAGGAGGCTCATTGACCGAGATGCGGGTTTGGGATGAGAACGTTCTGCTGCTTCTTTGTCTAGCCTTGTATCTTGAAGTTATTTCGAAATTCGTCACGCTAATATTCTTCTATTTTTTATTTATTTAGGATTCCCATCATGTATCGCTCTAGAGCTCAAAAAATTATGGCCATGCTACCACCGCCAAATAGTGACGACGAAGACGTGGACGATCCTGATGAGCCTTTTCTAACACCTGTAGAAGAAGTGTTGCCCGCCGATCTCGATGATCTAACAGAACATGATGAAACTGATCCTGAAGAGATCCTCAGGCAAGCCGATCATCTTCTGTTTGAAATTATCATGGACATGAACCATAATGATTTCACCACTGGTGTCGAATCGACTCTCTCCGTTGAGGCCTCGACCACAAAATCACCCACCGAACGCCTGTCAACGCCCCAACCCGGCCCGTCATCAAAACCTGATGGTGGTCTTCATCAGACCAGGAAACCTAAACGCGTTTCAAAAATTCGCAAAGCCGCGAAAAAAATGAAGCTGAGGTACGTACCTAAATTAGAATTTCCCTCTCTTTTTTAGCGTATTTTTGTCCAACAAGGAGCTGTAAAATTAATTCGGCCTGTTCTTGGTGGCTGTTTTAGGTGGAAGTGGTCCAATGTAAAATTCAAGTCACCAGTCACGATTCCAGAAGAAGAGTATCCCACAACAGAAGTGCGGGAACCGATTGACTACTTCACAATGTTTTTCGATGACACAGTACTTGATGAAATCGTGTTCCAAAGTAATTTATACATGACACAGAAATCTGGAGGTGGGACCAACAAAGCACTCACAAGGCAAGATATTTTGGATTTTCTTAGCATAGAGCTGTACATGGGAATCGTGACCATGCCTTCCTATGCAGATTACTGGGCTGAACGAACCAGATTTGCCCCTGTAGCGGACATCATGCCTGTAAATAAATACAAGCTAATTCGCCGGTACTTGCACTTCAGTGATAATTCTAAGGATGATGGCAGAGACCGCTACGTGAAGATAAGACCCCTTTTTGAAAAGTTGAGAACGAATTTCATCAACGTTCCATCCACTTACAGGCAGTCAATCGACGAGATGATTGTGCCCTACAAGGGTAAAAAAGCTGGTTCTCGTAGGCAGTACAATCCCAAAAAACCTACCAAATGGGGATTCAAAATATTCGCGCGGAGTGGACAGGATGGGTTCGTTTCCGATTTGCTTTTTTATGATTCGGACCGAACTTTCAGTAACATCGAGTTCAATGAAATTGAAGAAGGTTTTGGGTTCGGAGGTAAAGTGGTGATTGCCCTTTGCCAAACTATATCCAATCCCGCCTTACATGCGATTCATTTTGACAACTGGTTTACGTCTCTCGATATGATGGTTTACCTCCGCAAAGAGTATGGTATTTTGACTCTTGGGACAGTTCGAGAAAACAGATTGCAAGGTCTCAAACTCCAAGATGAAAAATCCATGAAAAAACAGGGGAGAGGGTCGTATGAATGTAAGGTTGACAACAGGAACCAACTGGCTGTAACCAAATGGCTTGATAATAAGCCCGTCATTCTCGCTACAACTTACGTACCCAGCGAAATTTCGACCATCAAACGATGGTGTAAAGAGAAACACACAAAAATTGACGTTCCTTGCCCTCAAGTTGTCTTGGAGTACAATAAATTCATGGGAGGAGTGGATTTAGCAGACATGTTGGTGTCTCTCTACATGACTCGTTATCGAAGTCATAAATGGTACCTGAATATTTTTTCTCAGCTACTTGATGTAGCCGTCGACAATGCTTGGATTGTTTACCGAAGAGATCTGAACCAAAAAAACGCGAACAAACCCAAAGCTGAACAATGCAAACAAATGGGTTTGAAAGACTTCAGGCTAGATCTTGCTCGATCGTTGCTATTTGTGGGTCGATCAGCACCACCTGGGAGAAAATCGAAAACCACTCAAGTTTCATTCATAAAAAAAAGCCCTTCTCTTGTTGGTCCCACAAACTCGATCAGATATGACGGGATGGGTCACCTTGGGGAATTTGGAACCCGTGGACGTTGTAAATTGTGCCAAAAATACACTTTTGTCCACTTTATCTATATGTCCAACTAATCTATATGGTACTAATCAGTTGTTTGGGGGATGTTTTTATTCTAGATTTGTTGGACATATAGATCAAGTGGACGGGGTTGCGGAATAAAAACATCCCCCAAACAACTGATTAGTACCATATAGATTAGTTGGACATATAGATCAAGTGGACGGGGTTGCGGAATAAAAACATTACCCATACAAAATTCCTCTGTATCTTCACAATTCTCCATACTACTATACTGCTATACTAATATACTGAAACGTGTGAATCGTGTGATTTCGGGAGAAGAACGGGAGGTGAAATGCTTCGAATCGAGAACCTTCTATCCATACTTCCTTCTTCCATGAACTCAGAACTTACCTGCACCTCCGTTACACCCATCCCCACTCCTCTTAGAACTCAATGGAACCTGAACCGAGTTCATGAACTCATGCGCGCTTGGAACAAACCTATTCAGTCAGCCATCACAGGACTGCTTCCCTACTCCACGCAGGAATGTCAATTTGTCGACCACAGCTGCACATCGTTGATGGACTACGCCCATAATATACCTCGCCATGTTACTTAGCTACTCGCACACCTTGCAAATTTTTCCTATTCAAAAACACATTTTTGAGCCTGTTCAGGAACGGATTAATTGCATTTCAGTTAATTTCATGGGGAAACCGCTTGGAGATACTAACAAATTGACATACGAGCAAGGTTACGGAACGAATTAAACTCTCGGAAAAGCAGCTTAAAGGCGATACAAAGCATAAAGCATGTAATCTCGAATTTCGAGGAATCACTGTATTTGAATTCAAGCGGGATGAGAACAATAGTGGTCGTGTTCGATTTTAAGACAAAGACAACAGTAAATCGATACTTCCTTAGTTGCTCCAAGATCTGCCAGGTTCGTAACGATCGTGGCACTGGTACCAATGGTAAACTACCTCAGACCAGTTACTTGCAAATATAATATAATAATATTATACCGCAAGGTAAAAATCGAAAATAACTAAAGTAGGTAGGTAATTTTGAAACTATCCATTTGAGTATTTCTTCTGATATCGGGAAAAATACTGGATACTAGTATCGAATCAAAATATTCGATATCAAATGTACTTGGTATCGAAAGAAGATATTCGATACCATACTCATATTGATAGGTATCACCTGATAGGATGTATGATACTTCGAAATGTATCGATACATATCGTCTCGATATTTCTAAAAAGTATCGAAAAATATCATGCTGATACTTTGAAAAAGTATCGATACTTTTTACAAACTCAAAATTAGAAAAGTTCCAAATTTTTTACTTACCTACTTATTTAAAAAAATTAATTTGAAAAATACTTGAACAATTTAAATTTAAGAAAATTTATTAGGTAGGTCGCACTTTATGGTAGGAGTCACTTCAAGCAAGTTGCACACAGCTAAAACGTTAGATTGTTTTTTGAAGAAATCCCAAACTGAGATTTTTGACATTTCACCTACCTACCAAGTAAGTAACAGCCGTCACAAACAATGCAAAAAACTGCACAAAGTAGGTATGTATTGAATCGGAATTTCTCAATCTCAAACAACGCAAACGCACTAAAGTGGAGTAGGGATTCGAGGGTCTCACGGCAACACCCCGCATCGTCACTTTTGGCCAAAATGAGTTATGCATACCATTGGAAGCGTCTTCCCCCGGCGGATCGATCTAACTAAGTGTAAGTTAGGTACCTAAATTAGGTAACACTAAATCTCACGATTTATTTTACTGAATTACGCAGTAAACATAGTCATTGGCAGATGGTTTTTTGGCTCTCCTGAAAAATTTGCCGAAATGACGATGTGTGAAGTTGAGACCCTCGATTTTATAATTCTATGGTGGAACTGGAACGCTGGACGGGGAAGGCGCGAAACAACACAATCCATGAGGCCGTGTTTATTTGTCCTGGCCGCACCCATGCCTGACATAAGTGCACAGTATCAGTTGAGTTGTTTCACGTTTCCAGTCCTACTAGATGCTGGTCAGTTGAATGAGAGATCATCTCCATTTATATGTCAAGGTTGTTGACAAATGGTGGGACTTCAGGCATGGTAGCGATCAGGCTTTCTAGTCTTCTGAGAAACTTGGAAGTAAGAAAAGATCCTTGAAAAACTCTGCAAATTCTTGACACAACGGTTCATTATCTTCTTATTTTTTATTTATTTTTTATTCGATTTTCTGAATCTACGTATCTTGAAACGTAAACCAACAAATTTTGAGGGGGGGTTAAAAAAATTTTTTCTTTGGGCGATTCCAATGGTTCATTATCGAAGATAATAAACCAAAAAGTATCGGTGTCGATACCGCGAAAAAAGAAAAAGTATCCCGATACATTGCAAAAAAAGAAGTATCAAAAAGTATCGATACTTTTTCATGAAAGTATCGATATTTTGATGTATCGATATTTTGAAGTATCGATACTTTTTTATACATCCCTATCGCCCATCACTAATCCCTTGTTGAACCTTCTTCCAGGAACCTTGTTGAACGGCGCTGCTGTGCTGCAACAGCGGGTGATTGGCTGGAACCTTGCTGTTATTTCGTTGATAATAGGTCTTATCAACTCTGATAAGACAACATCTTTGACAAGAGGTTCAACACGACGGTTTTACCAAGGACCCATTTGTACCGTGCGTTTTCGAATTTTCATTCCGAAAATAATGTCGCAGTGTAATCAACAGTTTTTCGACGAGGTGACAAAGCTAGTGGATAAGGCCGGCGAAGTGAGTACCAGTTCATTAATTTAACATGGTTACTTATGTTTTTGGGTTGGGGGTCAGTCTGAAATTCGCGACACCGTAAACAAAGTCGCAAACCAATAGTCATTCCATCAAAATCATTAGGCGTTGTATCTACGAACGAGACCGCATGAACGAGGCTTTAGTTGAAGCCAACTTATGAGTAGCCAGATAAATGTTTTTCCAATCAAGCGCATTGAAGGCGGTACAACCAGTCGTTGGGCTATAATATTATCATGGAGTAACTTTGATAGAATATTATTACATCATATAAAACCACCAAAATGAAAGAATAGTCATAGGTTTCAACGACTTTAGACTCGGAACGAATACTTATTACGAATAAAGAATGAATGAAAAACTGAGGAGTGATCTATCAAAAGGGAACATAATATGTTTCAAGTCCGTATGTTGAATCGTAATTAAGGAAGTTTACAATTAATTTATGTTGGAGATGGGATAAGTATTTAGTTTTGTTTGGCAGCCCTGTCTCCTGCGACCACAGGATAGAACAGTTGCTCTCGAGACCCCTCGTGGTACCGCTCGTTTCTTGATTCGAAAAACCCTTTTGAAAAACGGTGGGTACAGCTTTCGTACAAGTACGCAACCACCAGGGACATTTTATGTCTTTGCGCCCCCTCCCATCAGAAACTTATATGAAGCTTGCATTCGTGTTGACAATATAAATTATTGAGAATGATCACCTGTGTGTAAACAATTATTTAAACAATCACGCTCATTCCGCAGCTTGTCGGCCACGCACTCCGCAGTAGTTAACGTAATATGGTTAGGTAAATCGAGAGCTATCCAACGAGTGGTGAACGATTTTTGTACGATGATAACTGGCGAAGATAAAGTTCCGTAGCAACGAATCGGCTGTAAGCGAAAATCATCAGAAACTCCGTTACATGTCCCGCGTTACATTAAAGCGTTACATTCCCGCGTTTCATTTTCGAGTTTATGTAGCAAAGTAAAGACATAAAATGTCAAGAACCTGCTCACTCAAACCTCAGCATTTTCGTCCATCGGGAGTGCGGGCGCCCTAAACTGCCCTCTTTCTCATATTGTGCTTTCCGGTATATGGGAAGTTGATTGGAATGATTACTGGGTGCGTTGTGAACAATATTCACATAATAATCTTACATACTAACTCCGAACAAGACCAATGTCGTCAAGTCGATGAGTAAACAAGTGAACCATTCACATGGAGCTTCCCCAATCTCCCATACCGACAGTTTTATAATCCACATTTTCTGGAACCATAGGGAAATAATATTCGAAATATATTATATTATATTGAACAAAATTATTTTTGTGATTACCCCATTTTCGGCTGGTTTCTACATCAAAAATATAACTATTGGTTGGTTTGGAAACATCCATCAATTGGTACCTACTCAAGATTGACGTTTATTATTTATTTTCCTTAAAATTTAATATTGTTCATATGCTGGGCTTTCAGCTTGTCAAAAACAGGATATGGGCTGCTAAAACTGTGAATACCAAAGCCTCTGCTATTGATTTTGTCACTGAGACAGATAAAGAAGTCGAGGATTTACTCATAAACGGTTTGAAATCTGCGTTCCCAGATCACAAGTGAGTTTGAATTGATCGTATATCGTTACTTTTTAATTTCGAAGTCAATGGGGTCTGAGCATGAGAATTTTTATTGATTGAGAATTGCTTCAAAAACGTGAAAGTGCGAACCATTCGTCAAAATTAGTTTACCCTTATTTTTTACGGATAGAAAAATATAATCATGTTCATAAACAGCACACGATGACGTCAGAACCGCTGAAGCATCTGATTGGTCGGGGCGCAATGAAATCATTGCTACCACACAAAAAAACAATAGCCACTTTTCCTGAAACTTGCAAGATGGCCAAAGGGAAGCCGACGGTGAATGACGTCACAACTGCGCGCCGTTTTACGTCCAAGTTTCAAATCAATCGGATTTCAGTTGTGATTATCGATCTCTGTGAAGTTTTTATTTTTACATACAAACTAGCGTTTACATGCATTAGCAACTCAAATAAGATAACAAATCGTTTTTTTTTTCAATTTTAATTTCTCATGCGCATACCCCATTGATGATAAAGGAACAGCTATTGTCCTGTTCATACACAAAGAGGGGGCGTTGAACAACGTCTCAACGGCGTCCCTTGTCAGGGCTATACAATTAACTGGGTTTCCAGACGCTGTCCGCCAATGGCTCATGGAGAGCCTTGAAACTAGGTGTTGTTTGATGTACCAGAGGCCGGGTTTTAATAAAGTGTTACAAAACCAATTACCAAAGGCATAAACGAATAATATAATTATCAGGTTGGATTGAGAAAATAATAATATAATATATTATATTATATAGATATCAAATAAGGAGCTCCTTCTAATATACAAGTAAAGATACCAGGCGCGTAGATTCAGGGGTACCGCGGGTAGCGGCGGTACCCCTGACGAAAAGAAGAAAAAAGTTACCTACACAAAGAATAAAAATCCTAAAAGTTGAATTTGGGCGCATTCTGATGGATTCGATTAAAAACCAGTTTCATCGATTCTTCGTGGTAGGTTCACATCAGAGATCGATGACTTCTTTGTCTGAATCGATACTACAAACTCATCGATAGAGGTGATAGAGCAGTATCCATTGAAGCAGAAATGACGCATGGAATGATGGTTGGTCACCGCACTTCCATTGCGGTGAAAACAGGTCATTGGCCGAGCCCGTCTGTCAGTGAGTCTCCTCGTCTTCACGATGATGGTTCGGTGTGTGTGTGTGTAGTTTCTAGTGGTAGTTCAGTCAGCCAGTCACCGCAGGGTTTTTGCGGTGACTTTCGTGATCACGCCGATGTTATCGAAGCTGGTAGGTATAATCGATTTGTTTAGGAGCCCGACGTTGAAAGGTTATGTCGGAAGGTTCTGTTTTGTTCGTTTTTATGGCTTTCATTCCATCGTTTCCTTGATAGTGTCAGCTTGTTTTTTACGCGACTTTTTTGCTGCTTTCCGCTCGCAGCAGCGTCGAGATGACAAACTAGAAACCACCTACAAACAGATTTTCAATGAAATTATAGACGTTGCTATAATGCAAATTTCCCGGAGGTTTGCAAATGTCGAAGCTCTCGGGTTTGTCGCTCTCCTTGACTCGGAAAAATTTGGAATGTACCAAAATAGTTTCCCGCAAGATGCTCTCAATTGCCTTGTTTCAACCTACAAAAGATTCGGCTCTATTCAGCTAAAAAAAGGGAATTAACAATCCTTTACAAAGACGAGGATTTTGGTGGTAAAGGAATTCATGAACTAGTTTTGTATCTTGCTGACATGCCATGGGTTTTACCCGAAGTTTTCAGGTTAGCAAAACTCATTTTGACTATTCCAAGCACCACGGCATCTGTCGAACGTTCATTTTCCGCCCTGAAACGCATAAAAACGTATCTAAGATCCACACAAGGGCAACAACGGTTGTCTGATCTCTCTCTAATATCTATTGAGAAATTTCGGGTTGTAAAACTTAAATCATCTCCGCACTCTAACTTCAATGATCTCGTAATTGATAAGTTTCTCGAAAAAAGTCGACAGATTGATCTCATTTACAAATAATGATGTCTAGTCATCTCTTGCAATCAATTATTACTTAAGCACATGTACCTATCTTGCAAAAGAATTGCTATTCTGATTAACTATTTTCCTTTCCTTTTATCCTCTATTTTTCTTTTATTTATTCTCAATTTCATTGTTTCATCGCTACGGTTGGGTGGTAGGGGCGGACTGGGAGGACTTTACAGTAGTCGCCTCCCCGTTGGCAAGTCCTGGATACTGGCTATTTGCATGGGAATTTTTGGTTTCTAACTAATGTTTGAAGGCTAATATAATAACACTGTACAATTCCCTTGAGCAAATGGCTTGCTAAGAACTGCTTTACTTTTCTGTCTTGGTTGAAGTGAATAATGTGCGTAGGTAAATTCAGTAGGAGACTTGGGACATTGGGGGGGAGGGATGGAGTGCGGTACCCTCCATTCCAGAGCCACGCTACGCTCCTGAAAGATACCTAAATTTGGACCAGTTCTCTTCTGTAGGCTGATGATAGGTAGGTACTATTAATTAAAGAAAAGAGTTTCTGACCGTATGGTAGGTGAACGGGGAGCACGCGCAAGCAGATTGTAGAATATACCGCTGGAAATCCTCACCAAGTCGTCTGGTAGGGAGGAAATACGATGAAGTGTGATGAAATGCGTTGAAATGAGTTGAAATGCGTTGTAATTGATTGGATGCGGTTCGATGGATGCGTTGTAGATGCGGTGCTGCCGACGTCCGATTGACCCTGAAATCAATGGGAGACCAGAGAGACAAATGGCGTGTGGATAGAAACCACGAGGAGAGCCAAATCTGCTTGGGGATGATGATGAGGTGGGGGGTATACAGGATTGATCAGAGACGACGCTGTAGAGGATGAATCTTCAAGCGTCAGGGCACAGTTCACTTTCACTTCACATCGGTTTTCACAGTTCTTCTTATCTTATAGCAAATGAAATTATACATACTATCTGTTGGCGTAAACAGGTGTATCTCCTCAAAACTCGCTATTCCAGGGCGGTGGGGACGGCGACGGGCTGCACGCAGGGGAGACTGCTGTGGGTCGCCTTGGTTGATGACCTTTTACAAACGCTATCCTATGGGAGGGTTCCTACTCGCTTGGATATGCGGATAATCAGATAGTTGTGGTCAGAGGCAAATTCCCAATCAGTGTCACATCAGGTGAAGATGGCACTAAATAAGGTTAACCGCTCGAGTGTTGGAGAGGGTCTCTCTATAAACCCGTCCAAGATAGTAGTGGTTCCATAACAAAAAAAAAAAAACAAAAAAAAAGATATCTTGAGGGACTACTTCCCCTGATATTAAATAACGTGGAGACTCCTTACGCTAAAGAAGCAAAGTATTTCGGAATAACTATTAACCAAAAACTCCCCAGAAAGCTGCCATCTACCCAGGCAGGTGCCAGAAGCCTCCACGGTAATAACATACGGGTCAGTAGTTTGGTGGAAGAAAACAAAGAAGCTGCAGTCTCAGCTAGTTCAGCTAGGAAGGCCATCTGCCAATCACCAATAATATCCAGGCATGTTTCAGTCCAGGGGAAATTGAGGGAGGAAATCCAAGCAGACCCAATACTAGGTATTCATAATGGAGATCAGAAAGCTAATACGTATATATAATAGGTAAGAAAGTGACAATCTGTTCCAATAGCCTAGTCGCATTGTAGGCATTAGCCTATCCTGTAAAAACATCACGAAGGACTGATAGAATGCCCAGACACATACCAGACAGTAATAATGTCACCTTGGTATGGGTGCCGGGGTATTCAGGGCTAAAGGAGAATGAAGAGACGGATGCACTGGCCAAAAGAGGGCCAGAGATCGTCATCATTGGACCTGAACTCTTCTGTGGGGGTATCCAAAAGCCTCAGGCAAAGCACCATATAACAGTGGCTGCTATCAGAAACTCAAGCCGCATGGAATAGATCCATAGGCCAGAGGCATGCGGAAAAAAAAAAAAAAAACTGCAAATTCTTGAAACAACGGTTCATTATCTTCTTTGTACAGATCACCCTTCTGTCTAGATCACTAGGTCTAAATGTCTAGATCCTAAATGTTAGATTAATTATTATTATCAATTATCACTAATTATTAACAATTTTATCAAGTACCTACCTAGTGAAAATTATTATAATTTATTAGTAGGTATTAATAATTTGTATTTATTATTAATAATAATTATTATTAATTATGATTAATTAATACGATATAATTCTGGGGTTTTTAATACTACGTCGGTAATAATTTTTCTATAAAAGAAGTACCTACCTACCAACAAACATTCGAAATTACCTTCATTTCCGTAGCACGAAACGCACCTCAGAACAACAAACTCGACATCACTTAAGCCATATGATGTTCCAAAGAGCTTGTTAGTATGACAATTGACCTGTATTTCAAAAGTTTGATTCATGATCGTGTGAAGCACAATCTTTGAGCCGTCATTGTGAAGAAACGGCTGGTCCTACAAAGCTGCGGATTTTTTTTTTTTTTTTTTTTTTTTCAGTATGTAAATAACTTTATTGTTCTGTTGGGAATATTTCTGTTGTGATAATGGGGGGAATATAGTAGAGGAGTCCTCTAATTGGCGTGTGACGTGATGAGAGGGTGCAGTCCATCAACTGGCCTCTCTGCTGGATGTGGGTTGAGATGGTGTCGAATCAGAAGAAGTGTTGGCTTTGCTATTTGATCATGTTACGTTGGGTGGTAAGGAATCTTGGGGTCTTTTTCTCTTGAGTCGTCTTCTGAGGCGTGGTTCCTGTGGATTGTTGACCAGGCTGGTAATTAGCTGATTTGTGTGAAGTGTCATAGTGTGGTGAAGGTTGTTATAGTTGTGTTGGATGACTTCGGCTACATAGGGTATATTCAGATCAGTATGTAGGGTACTGCCTCGCACATACCATGGAGCTGACGTGATTAACCAAAGCACCCTGTTCTGAGTTACCTGTATCTTATTTATGTGTGTACTAGCAGCGGCTCCCCAGATTCCGCAAGCATAGGCCCATATTGGTCGAATGAGTGTTAAGTAAATCTGTCGTTTGTATGAGAGAGGTAGAGTCGATCTGTGGTCCAGGAGGTGTCTGAGGGTTCGAATTCTGTCTCGCTCTTTGCCTACCAGGTATTTTATGTGGACTGCCCAAGTCAGACGTTGGTCCAGGTGTAGCCCGAGGTACCGGACGGTGTTACGGGATGGTAGGATGTGTTCTTTGTGGTGTATACTTGGTGTTTGTGCTGATGTTCGTAGTGTAAACTTGAGTCATGCAGATTTGTTGGTGTTAATATTCAATCTCCAGTGTTGTGTCCAGGTGTCTACTCTATCCATGAAGTCTTGTAGAGGGATTTGTGCTCCTTCTGTTCCTCTGGCGACTGAAAGAACGGCTACATCGTCAGCGAACTGCGCCGTTACTACTTCTTCAGATGAGGGGAAGTCGGACGTGTAGACCAGGTATAGAAAGGGGCCCAGCACACTCCCCTGGGGGACACCCGAGAGAATGGGCTTAGAAGTTGAGCTGAAGTTGCCACACTTGACCGAAAATGTTCTCTTGTTTAGGTAGGATTGTAGTAGTAGGTAGTAGGTGTCTGGAAGGTGACGTTTTAGTTGCGGATGGTCTTAAAAAATTCTACGGAACAAACTCTATCTAAATATGCAATAAAAAACATACCGTTTGATGGAAATTTTTCGAGATATGAAATTTTCAAAATTTCAAAATTCGTTTTGAACCCCTTCCCCTTGACCTAGGGTTATGAAAAGTTTCGAGGACCATTGTGGGGTTGGTCGAAACCCATAAAAAAAATTTCGTAATTTTAACTCAACGCTAACTGGGCAAAGTGGCGCGGACGGACGGATTTTGGTTTATTATCTTCGATAATGAACCATTGGAATCGCCCAAAGAAAAAAAAAGTTTTTAACCCCCCTCAAAATTTGTTGGTTTACGTTTCAAGATACGTAGGTTCAGAAAATCGAATAAAAAAAAATCCGTCCGTCCGCCGTCCGCGCCACTTTGCCCAGTTAACGTTGAGCTAAAATTACGAAATTTTTTTTATGGGTTTCGACCAACCCCACAATGGTCCTCGAAACTTTTCATAACCCTAGGTCAAGGGGAAGGGGTTCAAAACGAATTTTGAAAATTTGAAAATCTCATATCTCGAAAAATTCATATAGAACGGTATGTTTTTTATTCCATATTTAGATAGAGTTTGTTCCGTAGAATGTTTTAAGACCATCCGCAGCTGTGTACGACCAGCCGTTCGTTCACAATGACGGCTCAAAGATTGTGCCTCACAACACGATCGTGACTCAAATTGTTGAAATACAGGTCCATTTTCATACTAACAAGCTCTTTGGAACATCATATGGCTTAAGTGATGTCGAGTTTGTTGTTCTGAGGTGCGTTTCGTGCTACGGAAATGAAGGTAATTTCGAATGTTTGTTGGTAGGTACTTCTTTTATAGAAAAATTATTACCGACGTAGTTTTAAAAACCCCAGAATTATATCGTATTAATTAATCATAATTAATAATTATTATTACTGATAATGAATACGAATTATCAATACCTAACAATAAATTATAATAATTTTCACTAGGTACTTGATGAAAATGTTAATAATTAGTGATAATTGACAATAATAATTAATCTAACATTTAGGATCTAGACATTTAGACCTAGTGATCTAGACAGAAGGGTGATCTGTACAAAGAAGATAATGAACCGTTGTGTCAAGAATTTGCAGAGTTTTTTATTTCATATTTAGATAGAGTTTGTTCCGTAGAATTTTTTAAGACCATCCGCAGGTTTGTACGACCAGCCGTTCGTTCACAATGACAGCTCAAAGATCGTGCCTCACATCACGATCCTGAATCAAACTGTTGAAATACAGGTCCATTTTCATACTAAAAGCTCTTTGGAACATCATATGGCTTAAGAGATGTCGAGTTTGTTGTTCTGAGGTGCGTTTCGTGCTACGGAAATGAAGGTAATTTCGAATGTTTGTTGGTAGGTACTTCTTTTATAGAAAAAGTATTACCGACGTAGTATTAAAAACCCCAGAATTATATCGTATTGTTAAAATTACCAAAGCAGGATAATAAATTGATCTAATTTATTTAACACAAACTCTTTAACACAAAAGCATTTTTTTCTTTAGGAAACCTTTTTCACGACAACCAACCTTTCGGACTGACTGTTTACACAACAACAACCTGCTTCTTAGGTCCAGGTCACCTGGCCTGTAACTTCCTTACACTTTTCCCCCTTCTCAAGAGGTCCGCAGTAGGGTGTAATTCGGTCGATGTGGACCACCTTGAAGGCCGTTGACCGCCCCCAGCGCTGTTGGATGCGGACCACCACGTCGTTCAGGAGCTTCTGACCTTCATAGGGTCCTTCCCAAGGGCACATCAGCTTCGGGTTTCGTCCTCGCACCCTTCTCGGATTGTGCAGCCACACCAAATCTCTCACTTGGTAGGAGCGACCCTTGGCAGTGCGGTCATACCGTCTCTTCATCTCCTCTGCCTTCCAATGCAGTTGCCCCTGGGCTTCTCTATGAGCATCTGCAATCCTCTTCCTGAGCTGGGCTGCGTACTCCTGAATTTCTTCTTAAACCGGAGGTCGTCCAAATAGAAGTTGCAGAGGGAGAGTGAGCTCCCGGCCAAACAGCAGGTATGCTGGAGAATACCCTGTTGATGCTTGTTCTGAAGCCCGGTATGCTAACAGAGCAATAGGTAGCTGCTGGTCCCAGTCTCGCAGGTGGTCTGAAATCATCTTTGCCAGCCACTCATACAGCGTCCTGTGGAGCCGTTCCACCTGCCCATCACTTTGAGGCCGCAATGGGGTCGTCCGAGTTTGGTGCACCCCTAGTAGGCTCAGGACTGCCTTCATCAGGTCTGACTGGAAGTTCCTACCTTGATCTGTGTGGACTTCTCGTGGGATGCCAAACCGTGAAATGACGTGTTCTAAGAGGGACTGGGCTACTGTTTCTGCTCTTTGATCTTGGAGGGGAGTTGCTTCTGGCCACTTTTTAAAATAGTCCACCACCGTCAAAATGTACCGGTTGCCCCTCTCTGTCTCAGGAAGGGGTCCCACCACATCCATCCCCACTCGTTGGAAGGGGCTTCCCACAACGTACTTCTGGAGGGGTGCCCTACCTCGCTGGCCTCCCCCGCGACGTCTCCCGCAGTCCTGGCAACTCTTACACCACTCTTTCACGTCCTGATGTAGTCCCACCCAGTAAGCCATTTGCCTCAATTGTGCCAACATCCGCCTGTCCCCCACATGTGCAGCCCCATGGGCTTGCCTCATGAGTTGCTCTCGGAGATGGGAGGGAACTATCACCTGCTCTCTGCATTCTCGTCCTGCTACATCTTCCCAATTCCGATAAAGAATGCCTCCTTTCACCTGTAGCGAGTCAAACATTGCCCATAGAGCTTTTATCTCAGTGCTTTGCCCTGCTACTTGTTCCCATTCAGGTCGTTTGCCTTCCTGAACCCACTTCAACACTTGGGCCAGCTGCGGATCTACTTCTTGTTGACTTTTCCAGCTGCCCTCTACTTCTACCTCCTTTTCCTCTAGAGCTGCCAAACGAACTGCAGTGGTCTCCCGACCTCCTTGTTTCCCTTGTCCCATCTCCCTTTCTTCACGCCGAGCACAATAGGTGCAGCCAGAGCTAGCACATGGCCTGCGAGACAGGGCATCTGCGTTTCCATGCTGTGCTCCTGGTCTATACCTGATGTCCAGATTATAGGCGCTCAGCCGATCAAGCCAGCGTGCCATTTGTCCATCCTGATTCTTGAACTTGAGCAGCCACGTGAGGGAAGCATGGTCCGTTCTTACTGTGAGGCAACCCCTGTCTAGCCCATATGAGTCAAAGAACTTTAATGCCTCCACAACAGCTAAGAGCTCCTTCCGAGTAACACAGTAGTTGCGTTGGGGACGAGAGAGGCATTTACTGAAGTAGGCCAATGCTGTTTCCTTTCCTTCTTGAATCTGGGATAGAACCGCCCCAATTGAAACATCACTAGCATCAGTGTCTAGAATAACTACTCCAGACCTAACATGGCCCAATACAGGTGCCTCCTGGAGACAAACCTTGAGCTGGTCAAAAGCGTTTTGGCACTTGGGGGTCCACTCAAACTTGGGAAGGTTCTCTGCCTGGTACAGAGGTTTTGCCAACTCTGCCAAGTGGGGCACAAACTGTCGGTAATAGGAGCAGAGCCCCACAAACGAACGCAACTCCGTTGTTGTCTGGGGAACTGGCCACTTGACCACTTCCTCCACTTTCTTTGGGTCTGTGCGTATCCCTTCTGGAGTGACCAGATGTCCTAGGTAAGTGACTGTCACCCGGAAGAACTCACACTTTTTGACGTTCAACTTCAGGTTAGCCTCTCTTAGTTTCTTGAAGACAGCCTCTAGGACTTTGAGCTGTTCATTAAAAGTACTTGTGTGCACTAGTACATCATCTAAGTACACCTGCACCACATTCTTGGCAATGAGGTCTTGTAACAATTGGCGCATGACACGTTGGAAGGTGGCGGGGGCGTTTGTTAGGCCAAAGGGCATCACTGTGAACTCCCACAGCCCATCCCGGGTACAAAATGCCGAAATCTCTTGCGCCTCTTTGGCTAGGGGTATTTGCCAATATCCTGCTTGGAGGTCCAGCGTGCTGAACCACCGACTGCCTTCTAACGTGTGCAGGGTGTCCCCTATGTGAGGTAAGGGATGTGCGTCCTTTACTGTTACTTTGTTAACCCTCCGGTAGTCGATGCAGAACCTCCAGCCTCCCGTCTTCTTTGGGATCATCACTACTGGGCTTGCCCAAGGACTTTTGGACTCCCGGATCACCCCCTGTGTCTTCATCTTTTCCATCTCTTCCCTAATGATTTTATCTTTGGCTGGGCAGGTGCGTCTTGGTGGCTGCTTGATTGGGCGATGCCCTGCAACATCAATGGTGTGTTGTCCAAGGGTGCAGCTTCCCAACTCCTGGTTATTGGCTGCCAACACATCTGCATAGCTGAGCAACAAGTCCCGGAACTCACCCAGCTGTGTTGCATTCACCCTTTCTGCTGTCTTTTCCAGGAGGGGAGCCAAGTGAGATGGGAATAGAGCTTTGTTTGTGCACCGAACCTCCACAGGGGAAACGTTGCCTGGGCCCCTTACTTCTAGTTGTGTCCCCTCAATCCCCAAGGTCCCACTGCCCACATCTATGACACACTGCTCCCCTTGCAGGACATCCATTCCAATAATGCATTCTCCATCAATGTGGGCCACTACTGCATCAACTGGGACCTTGACTCCTTCTCCTAACTTCAAATGGGCCCTAACCTTCCCCAATATTGGGGCTGTGGCCCCTGTGGCTGTCCGTAACAGTGCTTGCGGTCCTGCTTTCCTCATTGTCAGCCCTGCCCTTGCTAAGACCTGTGGGTTGATGAAGGTATCAGATGCACCTGTGTCAATGATGCAGGTGCAAGCTGCTGAACCTATATGTCCTATGACTGTGAGCGCTGCTCCACCACCAACTTGATATAGCTCTTTATGTCTGGGAGCATGGGGAACTGTGGGCTTCAAACTACTGCTCCCTCTCAGTTTGGCCCTTCCTCGTTTCCCAAAGGCTGCCTGGGGTTGTTGGGCTCCTCTCCCATTGCCTGAAACCTCAGCCTTGATCCCCAAGTTGGACACTCCCGGAGAAAGTGCCCTGGTTTGTCACAGCGCCAACACACTACCCGCCTCCGTCCTTGATTACTCGCCTGCACCACATGCAGTCGGGGCATAGGAGTGCAGGTGCTATTTGGGCGTGCCAACGTGGCAACAGCCTCTAGGCGTAGAGCAATGGTCAACGCATCTTGTAGAGTCTTTGGCCAAGTGGTGAGGACCTTCTCTTTTAAAGTTGTATCCCACAGCCCGTCGATAAAACGGATGGTAAGGAGTTCCTCGGCCTCCCCCCCACGTGTTGCACCTGGCCATGCCTTCCGCGCTAACTCCTGCACCTGGCGATGATATTCCATAACCGTCTCACCTAGCTGCTGCCTACGTCCCTGCAGTAAGGCCACGTACAGCTCCTTCTTATTCTTACTGCCATAGTTGGTACTCAAAACAGCGACAAGATTCTGGTAAGTTATAGGCAAAGGTACCTCTGTAATCATAGCTAGAGCTGGGCCTACTAGAGCGGCGCCTAGCTCCATTGCTTTTGTTGTTTCGCTCCATCCGTTGTTCTCAGCTACTAATTCAAACTGTCGTTGGTATGCCTCCCAATCCGAATTGCCGTCAAACCGCTTTGTTTTGAGCTTCCTGGTTTCCATCGTTCTTGGAGGAATAGTGTCTGAGAGTTCTGGGTTAACTGTTGAAATTGTTTGTGGCCTAGCGAGGAGAGACTCGAATAACTCGGCAATATCGTCCCGGAGTTCCCTCCTCACTTGGTCATTCTGTTGTAGGATGAACTGTCTCATTTCTGAAGATATTTGGTGATCTCCTTGAGAAGTAGCCAAGGGAGGTGTGGGCGCTGTGGGCGGAGGATCTTCTCCCAGCAGGAGCTCGTCACCTGTATCTTGACCTACCGGTACTGGGTCGTGATCCATCGTCTCTTCAGGTAGCCCGAAATGCCTTCCTGAACGCGTCGACATCACGAACGGGTTGATGATCAATTTAACCACTTCTGACACCAATTGTTAAAATTACCAAAGCAGGATAATAAATTGATCTAATTTATTTAACACAAACTCTTTAACACAAAAGCATTTTTTTCTATAGGAAACCTTTTTCACGACAACCAACCTTTCGGACTGACTGTTTACACAACAACAACCTGTTTCTTAGGTCCAGGTCACCTGGCCTGTAACTTCCTTACAGTAATAATTAATCATAATTAATAATTATTATTATTAATAATTAATACGAATGATTAATACCTAACAATAAATTATAATAATTTTCACTAGGTACTTGATAAAATTATTAATAATTAGTGATAATTGATAATAATAATTAATCTAACATTTAGGATCTAGACATATAGACCTAGTGATCTAGACAGAAGGGTGATCTGTACAAAGAAGATAATGAACCGTTGTGTCAAGAATTTGCAGAGTTTTTTTTATTCGATGTTCTGAATCTACGTATCTTGAAACGTAAACCAACAAATTTTGAGGGGGGGTTAAAATTTTTTTTTCTTTGGGCGATTCCAATGGTTCATTATCGAAGATAATAAACCAAAATGCATAGAAAACCCTTCGCACGCAGCCACTGCAGACCTACTCATCCTCACCAGGCTCAGGATAACTGTTGTGACTCCACATTCCTCCACATACCTAGGTATTCAACACCTATCATGGAAGAAGGATTATGTTATCAGAAGATTATTAATAAATCATTATTGAAACGACACGCGTGCAGCTATTTAGTTCTCCCGATTCATATTAATTGTAGGAAACATAAATATAACATTTGGTGACGAGGATGGGAACGGTAGGCCTTCCAGCTTGACACCGCATACTGTGTGCAGACTGAGGACAGTGAGTTCTGCCTCGAAGATGAGCACGTCCTATGACACAGTGAGGCCAGGTCCCGGTTTCTGGGGCTGAGTAATGAAAAACCTGACCCAGAAAACTATATGGGGAATCTTGATAGCCTCGAGAATTGGTAAAACAACTGGAGCTCACAGTAGATCTAATTAGGTCGAGGTGCTTCACAAGTAAGCCTCACATCATCTTATCTGGTACCTTATAGAACACCAGGAGAAAGCTGGCAGGTGAAGTCATATTTAGCTGGTTCTCAGACATTTGTAGAAGACTGTACCAACCGGTATAGTTTAAATTCAAAAATAACACCATATTCCAAAGAATTAATAAAAATGTATTTTTTAAAGGTTTATTGGAGAAGAAACCGCTTCAGAAACTGACAGCTCTCTTATTCTGACGGATGACCCCACTTGGATCATTGATCCTGTTGATGGGACTTTGAACTTTGTTCATGGCAATCCCCACGTCTGCATCTCGATCGGCTTCTACGTCGGGAAACAAGCTGAAATCGGTATAATTGATGTTCCCGTTATAGGGTTCAGGTTCACAGCCATTCGGGGAGAAGGAGCCAAGTTGAATGGGAAACCCATCAAAGTGTCTGGCGAAAAAGGTTTTTTTTTGCTTTCTCTTATATAATTTTACAATAATATTGTAATGTCTTCTTATGTCTTCTATTGTTATGTTGTAATGTTAAAATATATTATCATGTCTTCTTCTTCTTCTTGACTCTATGGCCCCTTGAGAGCCTTGGCCTGCTCAGTGAACTTTCTCCAGACTGATCTGTCATTGCCTTTCTCTCCAGACTTTCTCTCCAGAATGGCCTCACTGAAAGCTTGCTCTCGACGTCCTCAACCCATTTCTTCCTGGGCCCCCCTAGAACTCGACGGGCTCCGTGGTTACCGTCCAAAACTCGAGCCAAGGGATTGTTTGGAGTTGCAGAACATGCCCGCACCATCGCTGTCGTGCACTTTTGACAATCCCAACAATTCCATGCATTTTATACAGCTCCTGCAACTCCACATTCTTCCGGATTCTCCACGTTCCATTTTTGCAAACGGTCCGAAAATCCTCCTCAAAAAATACTTCTAGGGTTCTCATTCTTCAGCCCCCGCCGTTGAGGACCAAACATTCGGAACCGTAGGTGACTATTGGGCGAATAATGGCTTCGTAGCTCCTTGTTTTAAGTTCCCATGAAGTTGAATTTCGAACAAAGGGTGGGGCGTGAATTATATTGCGCTGCAGGATTTTGTTTTGCTGCCCTTCAAGCCGTCTGAATTGGGACTCTGAACACGTTCCCCAAATTGGCAAGGCATATGTCCAAATGGGGCGTATGAGGGTTTTGTAAATAAGTATTTTATTGGTTAGAGATAGGTTGCAGTTGTTGAGTAGTGGCTTAAGTTGAGTAATTCTAATTTTAGTTCTTCTGATTAGATTGGAAACGTGGTCCTGGAATGTCAATAGACGATCTAGGGTGATACGCAAGTATTTGTGGCTACATGCTGTTTAGAGTAGGACTCCTTCATAGAACAGAGGAACATCTTGAATTCTCTTTCGGTAGGAGAATGTCAGTGCAACTGATTGATGGGATTAATTTTTAATCTCCATTTTGTGGACCATTGTCCAAGTTCGTGAGTGAGCGTTTGTAGGACATCACCAGCCTCACCTGCGTCTGGGCGACTGACGGGATTTACGAGGCCATCGGCAAAGAGCCCCGAGAAATCTGGATGAGCTGGTAACAGTAGGCCGTGGCAGAATAATAAGATGTAGAGTTATGGCCCCAGGACACTTCCTTGAGGGACTGAAGCTTGTATTTTTCGAACCTGAGAGATCTCGTTTTAAACGTTAACGAAGGAAGTTCTTCCATCCAAGTAGTTCTTGAGAAGGTCTAGAAGTTTCTCGGGAGGTGGGGCCCAACCTTGATCAGCAGTCCCTCACGTCATATTCTGTCAAATGCCTGCTCAGCATCAAAAAACGCTGTTCTGCAGATCTCGGAAAAGGTGGGGTCGAATTCAGTGTAGTTATGTAATGTATTCTCGGATTTTGGCGTTAGCTGTGGTTATGTTGGGTTGCCTCAGGGTTGTCTGTCATATGGCTGGTATACTTCTCATGTATTCACATATTGACATGCCGGATCAATCTTTACAAACTTCATGGCATGTTCAATTCAATTTACAGAGTTTTCTTGAAATTCAAGCATTTCTATGTACTTTCTAGAAACTACGATTTATAACGTTATCAATAGAAAAACCAGCATACTTATCTATTTACGAATTCTTTTCCAGAGCTTTCTAAAGCCCTGATCTGCCTGGAAGGAGGGACCAATACATCACCAGAAAAGCGTGAAAATGTTGTGGATAACTACAAAACCCTCTATCCAATTGTGCACGGGTACGCATAATAATCGCTAATCTTTAAGAAATCGTCATTCTATTTTGATTTAGTGGAAATTGATTGTTGAAAAGGTTTAATTTGATTTTGAATACTTCGAATTTAGTATAAGTAGTATAATGTGTTGGTAATTATTAGAAACCCTTTCCAATGTCTAGTGTTCGTACTTACGGGTCTGCTGCCTACAATTTGGCTTGTGTCGCCATGGGCGCCCTTGACGCGTACTGCGAATTTGGTCCTCACATCTGGGACATGGCGGCTGGCTACATCATCATTAAAGAAGCCGGAGGAACTTTCATAGACCCTGCAGGTCAGTCACCGTTGGTTTACCTAGTCGTACCATAGGAAGAATTGGGAGCAAGATGATATTTTTTGGAAAACAGGGTACTAACTAGGGTACTAAGAGGGGTTTTAACTAATTGGAACACTTTTCATAACCGATATAATATATTATGTCTTTATATTATTTAAAAAATACTTTTAAATAATATTTGAAAATATTTTTAAATTCGTGATTTTCAATATTTTTTTAATATGTATAAGTGTTTCGGGTGAGGAGTTCGTGTCTGGACACCTCACGTTGTCCGGACTGAGCCACTGTTGTACGTGGTCAAATCAATGGTTTTTAGTGATTTTACTTTTTGCATTTTTTTGTTGTTGTATACCTACTCAAAACACTTCTTGCACGCCAAAAACGTCCATGTTCGAACCCAGCCTTAATTTGGACCTATTGAGTAACCCCTCGAAATTTGGGAGGTGTCACTCTCTTGAAAATCCAGATATCCTGCCGAAAAGTTAGCGGCCATTGGGGCAATAAGGCAGGGCTTCGCCCAGACAACTGGTGTACTATTGCCGATTTTTGGCTCCCGGGGGGGGGGGGGGGGGGGCTCTGTTTTGGTGGTCAAGATTCGATAGTGGAAGGTATCCTATCCCCGATCTGCGTTACGAGGAGTACCTTTGGATTACGGCAATATCTTCTGCATGTCATGATTTATACGCGACAGACCTGTTCCTATTACTTGATATTGTAGACTGAATCCTCGTGATCGAGTCTGTTAGTCGTCATAATTATTAGTCAAGAGGAAACTAGTATCTATGACAAGAGATTGTTAGTGAAGAATAATAACAATGTTTTAGGATGGGTCTTTGTTGTGGTAAGAACACGTTTAGAAAGAAGTCATTGCCTTCTAGTTCTGGATCCGTGCCAAGGATTTTGCCCAGTTAGCGTTGAGTTAAAATTACGAAATTTTTTTAATGGGTTCCGACCAACCCCACAATGGTCCTCAAAACTTTTCATAACCCTAGGTCAAGGGGAAGGGGTTCAAAACGAATTTTGAAATTTTGAAAATTCCAAAACTCGAAAAATTCATATAGAACGGTATGTTTTTGGTTTATTATCTTCGATATGAATGGAATTTTCGAGACATGGAATTTTCAAAATTTCAAAATTCGTTTTGAACTCCTTCCCCTTGACCTAGGGTTATGAAAAGTTTCGAGGATCATTGTGGGGCTGGTCCAAACCCAGAAACCAAATTTCGTAATTTTAGCTCAACGTTAACTGGGCAAAGTGGCGCGGACGGCGTACGGCGGACGGACGGATTTTTTTTTATTCGATTTTCTGAATCTACGTATCTTGAAACGTAAACCAACAAATTTTGAGGGGGGGTTAAAAAATTTGTTTCTTTGGGCGATTCCAATGGTTCATTATCGAAGATAATAAACCAAAATCCGTCCGTCCGCTGTACGCCGTCCGCCGTCCGCGCCACTTTGCCCAGTTAACGTTGAGCTAAAATTACGAAATTTTTTTTATGGGTTTCGACCAACCCCACAATGGTCCTCGAAACTTTTCATAACCCTAGGTCAAGGGGAAGGGGTTCAAAACGAATTTTGAAAATTTGTGTTGGCGCCTTCACACATCAACCTAATTGTGGAGTCCGTGCAGTGCTGCCATCTGCCGCAATCGGCAACAATCGAAAACGCGACACGTTTTCCCTTTCGTCTCTTCGCCGTCATCGGTGCCGCTAATAGTATTTCTCTCGTGTTATCACAACTTATTTTCCGCCTTTTCTCCATAACTCGCGTTATTAACGCTTTTCTATTGCACTTACCCCAAGTATTCGACTGTTTAATTTAAACTCAAATAACTTCTCCTCCCTGTGTTGTCTCTGCTTCGAAATACCTTCCTGGACAGCTCGAGGACGTTACCGGCCGGTAAGCCCCTTCTCGTCGCACCGAACCTGTGAGTACCTCGCCTTTTACAATTTTCGAAGCAGAACATCCTTTTTGCTTTTCATAATACCTCTAAATCTCATAATTACCTATACAGTCCACTCCCTCTGAGTAACACGCCAGCACGATCTCTAACAAGTGGTCCTTTTTCGAACCGGATCGTGTTCATATATTGCAAATAATATATTAAACAGTCGAATAATAATTCATCCGTTCCTTTTAGTTCAATAGTATTAAACTAATTAGGTATTGATTCGCTTATTAATTCAATCAATTGTGATATCACTATTCTGTTATTACGCCGACTCGTAAACTACGGACATTATTCCGCCAGTGAAAGGTGAAACAAATCTATTGTCCGACAAATTAATCCGACAAATTAATCTTGCGTTCAAGCTTCTTCGAATCAGTTGGGAAATCATTTGTCGGGTCTCATAAATCATCTCACGTGGTGATTTGTGGCCACAACCTATAACCGATAATCCCTTGTTTGCACACCGAACCGCGCACGTTCCAGTTTGTCCGTCATGAAGTCGGCTCACACATCAGCTAGTACGCCTGAGACGGTGTCCCGTGCGTTGCGTTTATACAAACGAAAACGCGAGAGTATATTCGCCCAGTTGCAACAAATTAAAGATTATACTCTGGCAGAATCTGTTCAACCTGGAGCTACCAACGTATTTTTGGCAAGTTGCGGAAACTTGGAAAATATTAGACAGCAATTTGATTCAGTTCAGAATGATATTCTCGTTACCAATTTGGACGCAACCACTCCGGATCAATTACCTTTTGAGTGTGTTAATAAATCATTCTATGATTTATACTATACAATTCGTTCTATTGAAAGCTCCGTACAACGAGTAGCCGATTCATCCCTCAACGCTTCTACAGCCAGTACGGTTGAGGTCAAACCTCAAATTAAATTACCCAAATTGGAGGTACCAGTATGGAGTGGGGATCCGGAAACCTTTAGTAATTTTTTTGCGCTTTACAACGCCGCAGTTCATTCAAGCGCTTATTCTGGTGCTGTAAAACTCACTTACTTACGTTCATTACTTGCGGGTACGCCACGAAAGCTGATTGAAAACCTAAACATTACGGATGCCGATTATGACATCGCATATCAAACAATCTGCGATAATTATAATAATGTTCGGATTCGGGCCACCCATCATCTGAATAAAATGTTTGCTTTCTCACCTTTAGCCAATAGCAGAAGGTTTGATGTAACCCATGCCCTGAATTGCAAGATGGGGGGGTTGGTAAAGAGGGGCCACGATGGGGTTCGAGATGAAACGGCGATGTTGGCAGATCTGGCGTGGGGTGGGGCAACAACTGAACCTGTGCTGCGTGAGGCCGAAGAAGGAGCTGTGGCTTTGATTGCTGATATCAAGGTGGAAGGGGTCTGGGAGAGTGGGAGGCCGGCGTTCTTTGACAATCGCATAATAAATGCTGACGCCGCCTCTTATTGCTCCCAGCCTTGGCCACTGATATCCAGATCAGCAGCGGCAGGAAAACATGCGAAATACGACCGAGCAGCTGAAGATTTGCGAGGCTCTTTCACCCCCCTCATCTGTTCAGTCGATGGAGCGCTCCATAGTGAGTTTAATGTGTTCTTGAAAAGAATGGCTCATACCCTGGCAGGTAAATGGAAACGTCTGTACCAACAGGTCCTGGGGTGGACCAGGATAAAAATTCAAATGGCCATCATAAAGGCGGTCTCCCTGCGGATCCGAGGAGCAAGACGGAAAGTTCGGTCACTGGGGATGGAAGATGGTGCCGCGCTCCCATGGCTGAGGGACTAAGTTTATTGTTGGTGTTTTTTATCGCCTACTAACCCACCACTACCCGACAGTTACCTACTACAATAAAAATATTATTATATGGAACTTCAATCATTTTTGGATGTATTCAGTACGAATAGGCAAGCGTTTCTCAATTTAGGTATTGATGATTCTCACGATTTCATCATGTTTAGCTTGGCGTTCCGTTGCTTACCGACGAATATCCGTAGCTCATTCGAGCATTCACTCAGCAATCGAGATGTCATCCCCACCTTTGAAGAGCTAAAGTTATTCGTTCAGGACCAAGTACGTATTAAGGAGATAATGGCCCAAACCTCAGTAAAAAACCCTAGGGTAAATAACAACGTCAAACCTGCCTACAAACCATTGATGCCAAAGTCATCGGGAGTCCAAACACTGCTTGTGTCACCCTCATCCAGCCCTTCCAACTCCTATGAAGCCAATCGCTCCCACCCTTCGTCATCGAAATGCGCCCATTGTTCCTCTGACGTCCATAAGATTTATGCATGTCCTACGTATTCAGCGCTGGCTCGCTCTGATAAACATGCTTGGCTCGTAGAAAAGAAGCGCTGTTTCAAATGTTTGGGCACCCACTCTTCCACTCAATGTAAATCGCGTGGCCGTTGTATTACCTGCAAAAGTTCATCTCATCACTCCTCGTTGCATTTTGACACTTCAGCGTCCAATGTTTCCGCAGCTCCTCTCCCATCAACCTCTACTGCGATCACCACGGTCCAACCACAGTCTTTGGTCAGCTCATTGCTGACAGGTACTACCCAGGAACGACCAGTGGTAGTGCTGGCTACCATTCAGGCACTCATCCGTGATCGTCACCACCAATGGGTCCCTATCCGCTGCATTCTCGATCCAGGGTCCGAAATCAACATGATTACTAGTGACTGCAACCAACGACTCGGACTTCCAGTGACACCTTTCCAGCAGGAACTCTGTGGTGCCATGCAACAACCGGTTGGCAGGTCGGGTGGTATTGTCTCTTGTGCTCTTGCCTCCAGGTTGTCCCCCAATACTCATATATCCACAGAAGCAGCAGTGGTGTCCCACATATGTTATGATCAACCCAAAGTAGCCCTTTCACAGGAAGTGTACAACCAATTTTCCCACCTAGAACTTGCAGATCGGTCGTTTCACGAAACTGGTAAAATTGATTTCCTCATTGGGGCCGAGATTATCAACGAAGTGCTTCAGGGTGGTGGTGAGGTCATCCATGGAAACCCAGCTGCTATAAAAACCATCTTTGGTTGGGCTATTGTAGGTCGGGTGCCATTGCCCTCCCAATCCTCTCGTCTGTGCCTACTTACTGGTTCCATGTCACTGGAGAAGCCCGTACAGCAATTCTTGCAAGCAGAGGAAGTCTCTACTGAGGTGTCTGCAGATCCCCTTCATCAAGTGGCCAATAATCCTTTCAGTTCTACCCTTTAACGCTTGCCATCAGGAACCTACGGTGTGAGGTTACCCTTCAAGGACCCGTCGACGTTTCCACCCTTAGGCCAATCCCGTGATATTGCCCTGAAGAGGTGGTACAACTTGGAGGCGAAGCTGCGGCAACATGAGCCACTGCGTGTTGCCTCTCATGCATTTCTGCAGGAGTACCTGCTCCTGGGACATATGCGTCAAGCCCCTGAAACTGGGCTTTCCTATATACCTCATTTTGCTATTGAACGCAATTCAACCACAAGTCCAATCCGCGGCGTTTTTGATGCCTCCTGTCGGGATACTTCAGGTCTCTCCCTAAATGATCGTCTGTTGCCTGGCCCCCTACTACAGAGAGACATTGGCTACGTCCTCACCCTGTTTTGGCTACAACCTGTTGCCTTGACAACAGACATCCGTATGATGTACCAGCAGATTCGGGTGGTTGAAGCTGACTGCCGTTATCAGCATACACTGGGGCACCCTGACGAGAAACATTCAGTTTCTGAAGAAGAATTTAAACTGCAGACGGTCACTTATTCACAAGTCCTACCTGACATTCCCATTAAACATCAAGCCTCTTCACTACAGCTACAAGCCGATAGAACGCCGTCCTTACACATCCTTGGATTAGTCTGGGATCCCCCATTGGATGCCTTTTCTTATAACATTGCTGCCTCTAAGAAAGCTTCCCCCAAACGTACCATCCCATCACTGATTGCCTCTGTTTTTGATCCACTGGGCTGCCTATTCCCTGTGATTTTCTGGGCCAAGGTCTTCTGGGAATTATGGGGTGAGAAGCTCCATTGGGATACAGACCTGCCAGAACCATTCTCTACACGGTGGGCGGCCTTTGCTGAGCAACTTCCCTTATTAGCTAGCCTCCAGTTGCCACGACTCGGTACTCTACCTGCGTCCACCTCTCATCAACTGATTGGATTCTCAGATGCCTCAAGCTTCGGCTATGCAGCAGAACAGAATGCCCTTGCCAAAGGAAGTAGCGTCAGCAAAACTTCACAACCCCTCACTCCTTTTGTTGATGAGGATGGACTTCTCAGGGTGGGCGGTAGGCTGGGTCGCTCACTTCTACCAACTCATAGTAAGCATCCATTATTGCTGCAGAAGGCTGCTCCCCTCTCCAAACTCCTTTGTCGTTATTACCACCAATTGCACTTTCCTGGTGGACCACAAGCTGTGCAAACAGCAATACAGTGCACATATTGGATTCCAAGCTGCAGATCCCTCCTTTGTTACTGCATATATCAGTGTGTTGATGGTGATGAACCTGAACCTGAGCGCGCTGATGCTCTGTCTGGTCGTGAGGCATCTTACCATTTCAATCCGCCAGAAGCGCCTTGGCTGTGGGAAGCTGCTATCAAATCTGGAAAACGTCATCTCCAACATGTCACCAATAACCGCTCTCTTAACTTTGAAGAAATGACTACTCTTCCCGCAATGATTGAGACAGTTCTCTCTGCTAGCCGGCCTCTCTGCTCAGTTCCCAGTGAGCCAGAGGGAGCACTGACGTTTCTCTCACCCGGCCACCTCCTCATTGGTGAACCCTTACTCACTAACCCCCAGCCCAGCCTACGTGATGTCCCGTCTTCGCACCTTTCCCGTTGGCAACATGTTCGTCAAGCCTCTCAAGAATTCTGGGCAGAATGGAAATCAGAGTACCTCCAGACCCTCATTGCCAGAGCGGCTCGTGTTAGGACAGCTAGCCGCACTTACCTACGCCCAGTTGCAAAGCTGGCTAAGCGGCTCCCATCTGACTCTTGACCTACGGGGCATTTGGGTGGGGGGAGGGGGGTTACAAAATTGGCAATTTTGGGTGGGCGGTGTTGGCGCCTTCACACATCAACCTAATTGTGGAGTCCGTGCAGTTATTAATAATAAATACGAATTATTAATACCTAACAATAAATTATAATAATTTTCACTAGGTACTTGATAAAATTGTTGATAATTAGTGATAATTGACAATAATAATTAATCTAACATTTAGGATCTAGACATTTAGACCTAGTGATCTAGACAGAAGGGTGATCTGTACAAAGAAGATAATGAACCGTTGTGTCAAGAATTTGCAGAGTTTTTATTTCATATTTAGATAGAGTTTATTCCTAAGAATTTTTTAAGACCATCCACAGCTTTGTACGACCAGCCGTTCGTTCACAATGACGGCTCAAAGGTTGAGCCTGTCAACACGACCGTGAATCAAACGGTTGAAATACAGGTCAATTTTCATACTAACGAGCTGTTTGGAACATCACATGGTTTTAGTGATGTCGAATTTTGGTTTATTTTGTTCTGAGGTACGTTTGGTGCTACGGATATGAAGGTAATTTCGAATGTTTGTTGGTAGGTACTTCTGTTGGTAGGTAAGTCACTGATGCCATAAGTCCGAAGTCCATAAGTGGAACATACCTAGTAGGTATGTTCCAACCTGACCTAGTTCATGAACTGAGTTCACGAAACAGTTCAGGAGTAGTGGGGATGAGTTCAAGAACTGTTAGGTTCGTGAACTGAATAGCTGGAACGACCCGAACTATTCCGGCAGGTAGCGCTGAGGGCGGTTTTGATCAGAGTAACCTTCTTCTTCTATCCCTATCAGATATCAGAACTCAACAATTTCCGAATTGAAATTCCGAATTTCAGAATCCCATTTAACGGTCTTGGTTAATTAATTGACTTGGTCTAGGACTAGAAACTGGAATGTATCTAGCATTGACCCTACTTCAAGTAACTTCTTTAAAACAAGAATAAGTGTAAGCAGAGCTTGATTTGTCTGCTCCTTCTGTAAAAAAAGAGATTCTTGTACAGTGGACTACCGGGTGGCGGCGGGAATTGTTGAATATTTATTTTTAATATAGTTCTAAAAACTATATGCTTACGCGTTTCTGAACACCTTCAAAAATTAATCAGGGGACAAAATAGCAATCTAAAGTAAATTGAAGCAATTTTCAATTAAATTGAAACTGCAACATTGTTCTTATTATATCGTTTGACTATAATTAATTTTAATGTAGGCCAACTTGACTTCCATTCAAACAATGCACTTTATTTCAATCTAATTTTTTTAAGTAGGTACATATAAGTAATGTTCATTTTTGTATTATTTATTTATTTTTGGGAATAAATAGAAATTCATATTGATTTATTCATTCACCTAATTCAAAAATTATTTGGTTTGAAAATACACGCATGTTCACCAACAATCTTTCATTTCGTGGGTTATAATTTTATCTTTACAGTTTTCTGAAAAATTATTTATTTTAAAGGTACTGTACTTAGACGTATTTTATCTTACGAGATATGATTTTATGATAAAATGATTTAAATGATAAATGATTTTATGATATGATTTTATCTTGTCGAGATATGAACCACTTACGAACCAGAATACGCTAAAAACGAGAACCACAAATAAAAGACAGAAAACAAACTGGACCCTTCTTCTCCCGTGAAACTCAGGACGTCAAATGATTTTGTGGGAGGTTATAACGTGAGATCACTGTTACCTTCCCAGTTCGAGTTCTCAACCCTCATCTCAATTCAGTGCAAGAAGTTCCCGAACTGAGCTGAACTGAGTTCATGAACTGGCCGCGGTGGAACGCGTTGTCTGCACTGAGTTCACGAACTGAAACAGGCTGGAACGCAGTTCATCATGCGCATGGCTTCTGCGCAGAACTAGTTCCTGAACCAGTTCAAGAACTGGTCAGGTTGGAACATACCTACTGGCATCGGGCTGCTTGCCCTCAAAATGGCAACCGATTCATAAAGCTGGAGACAAGTGCCAAATCAAGCATTATCGCCCAGTGTGTTCCTTATCCACCACACCTAAGCTATTAGAAAAACTGGTTGTTGAACAGCTGTTGGTTAATTTTTCTTCGTTTATGGCACTTCAACAGCATGGGTTTCTTCGCGGTCGTTCAACAATCACAAACTTGTTGGAATTCCAGGACTTCATCTTGGAGGGCTTCGAGAGGGGTCTCCAGACTGATGTCATTTCCACTGATTACGCCACGGCATTCGATAAACTTTCTCATCTTCATCTTCTCTCGCTTCTGAATTCCTTGGGCGTTCACGGAACATTTCTGGGATGGATGCGGAGCTATCTGTGTGACCGCCGGCTCGTCGTTCGTGTGAAGGGTGCTCTTTCATCGCAAGACCAAACCGTTCATCTTTGATTACATTCTTGGCGATGTTCCCCTACGAAGGTCGAGAGAAATGGTGGATCTGGGTGTTCATTTTGACGAGCAGATGCGTTTCTCCAGGCACATCGAGGTCCTTACAAACAGAGCTATGCGCTCTCTTGGTTTCCTTAAAAGGAACACAAGGGAGTTCACGAGTATACCTGCTATCGTGACGGTCTATAAGGCCCTAGTACTTCCAATTTTTGAGTATGCATCTCCTGTCTGGTCCCCATCATACACTACACATGCATACCGGCTTGAACGAATACAAAATAAATTTCTTCGGTTTATTGCCTTCAAGTTGGGTATCCCGTCAGCTGATGTTCAGTATGATTCCATACGACAGAAGTGTCACCTGGAGTCCCTTGAGAGGCGTCGAAGCTTAGCCGATCTCACGTTGCTCTTCAAACTCCTCAACAACATGATCGACAGTCCCATACTTCTTTCAAGGATCAGCCTTCTTGCACCGCGCACCTCTGCCCGTTCGCCAATGCTGTTCTCCGTCCCTTTTTCAGCCCGAACTACTTGAGAAACCAACCCCTACGCAGACTTCCTCGCAGTGCAAACCTCTTCCTGGCTATGAATCCGGCCTTCGATTTTTTTTTATTCCCCTCTAGCCAAGTTGAAAGCATTACTCTCCTCGTCCCCAATCATTTTTGTTTTCTTTTCTTTTTTCTTTTTCTTTCATGTTATTTCTTTGTTGCTTTATATTTTTCTCCCTGGACTTTCTTAGAATATTGGGCTTGTCCCGTTCAATAAAGAATTTTTTTCTCCCTGGACTTTCTTAGAATATTGGGCTTGTCCCGTTCAATAAAGAAATAAGAAAATAAAAAATAAGAAAATTTCTTATTTAATAGTGATTGTCGATCTCTGTGAAGTTTTTTTTTTTTTTCTTTAACATGGAAATTAGTGTTTACGTGCAATAGCAACTCAAAAAACAGAACGAATCTTTTTTTTTTTTTCAATTTTCATGCGCATACCCCATTGTGGATCTTATTTTCCAGGCGGCCCCATTGACTTGATGAGCAGTCGTATGCTGGCAGCCTCTTCACAGGAACTTGGTGCTGAAATTGCCAAGAAGTTGAAACAATTTTACCCCAAGAGAGACGACGCCTAAAGAAATCCGTGTACTTTATTACTACACATCTACTGAGTTCAGTATCTACGTTAATATTATAATAATGTCAGTGTTCTAAAATCCGTGTTCTTTACAAGTGTATATAACATCCCCCCAAAAAACACTCCGTGTAAAAATCACCCCGCCTCGCAAATATCATTCTACAGCGGCCGGAAAAAGTTATGATATCCACTTTCCCCGCCCGCCCTTTTCCTCATTAAGGAGCTAAGTATAATGAAAAGCTTAACCACTACACAAGCACCGTACCCCTTTCGAAATCTCCCATTGGCGCTATCGCAAGACGTTTTTATTACTTCCACAAGCAACTAATACTTGTATAAAAAGTTGTATTTGTAGTATTTTTATTACTTTCACTACAAACCTGATCCTCCTTCCCCTAACCACCACCACCAATGTTTTCCTGTTCCCTGTCTTCTTCCCACAACCCCAACCCACAAACTTTATCATAACTTTTTCCGGCCTGTGTAATGATATTTGCGAGGCGGGGTGATTTTTACACGGAGTGTTTTTTGGGGGGATATCACATCTTTTTGCTGTTGAAGTTGAAAAGACCTGTAGAGGCAATATAAACTAGGGACGATACATTTCAAGTCGATTGGTCCGGTTACCCAGGCTGTAGACTCGTCAAAGTTGGCAAAATTAGCCTAAATTTCAGTTTTTTGTTTCTAAACGTTTTTTTGGGTTGAGATAATGGGTTAACCTTTCAAATGGCACTGGCTGATGTTGAAACGAAGCTCTGTGCGAAATTTCAAGTCAATCCGTGAAGGTGGAAAGGCCTAATTGATTAAGGAGAAGAAGAACAGGTAAGGGTGAAAAACCGGGTTTTTGAAGTTATATAACTCGGCTCCCTTTAGAGCTATCTACTTGAATCTTTCAAAAGGCACTTGCTACACTTGAAACGAAGCTCTGTGCAAAATTTCAAGTCCATCGGCGAAGGTGGAGAGGCTGTAGCCTTGACCGACTGAAAAAAGTAGAAAAACATGATAATTGGTTTTTGAAGTTGTATAACTCGGCTCCCTTTAGACCTAGCGACTTGAAACTTTCAGGGCTTTCTATTATCCACACCAAGAAGATCCACACCAAATTTCAAGTTGATCGGGCAATCTATGAGCCGAGATATGGCCAAAATTAGCCTAAATTAACCTAAATTTCAGTCTTTTGTTCCTAATTTTTTTTGGGTTGAGATAATGGGTTATTTCATTCAAATGGCACTGAGCCATGCTATAAAGAAGGTATATATGTAAAAAAATTCAAGTCGATTTCAAAGTCAAGTCCTTTTACCCAGGCTGTAGACTCGACAGAATTTGCCTAAAGTTTCTGTTTTTTGTTCTAAAACTTTTTTGGGTTGAGATAATGGGATAATCCAAAGATAAAATATTTTGGATTGAGATATCTTTTATAAGGCTCTGTCTCAAGGTTAAATGAAGCTCTGTGCAAAATTTCAAGTCAATCGATGAACGTGGAGAGGCTCCAGCCTTGCCTGTCTGAACAAGGAGAAGGAGAAGAAGAACAAGGTAAGGCCGAAAAACCGGGGTTTTGAAGTTATGTAACTCGGCTCCCTTTAGACCTAGCGACTTGAAACTTTCAGGGCTTTCTAATATCCACTCCAAGAAGACCCATACTAATTTTCAAGTTGATCGGTCAAATAGGAGCCGAGATATGGATACCTCGAAAACGCGTTTCGTGACGTCAGGTAAACATACACTCGGTACCTACCGTTCGTTTTCTCAACTTCTTTGCTTGGCGGGGCGGAACGCTACCGCGTTCCTAGATTTATATATTATGTACACTGTAAAGCACATTCATGTTCCAACTGAACATGAACTGGTTCAGAACTTCATAGTAGCAAGAAATTTAGATTTCACTAACTTGTTTGACCTTCAGCACTTGGACAAACAAATGTTACCATGTTGGGGTTGCTCGCAAGCTACGAGAATAGCAATTTCTTACTTCCTTTTCAAATGAGCCCCAAAGTACGTATTATGCACCCTTATAATTGCCCCTTTCAAGGCGGCGGCACGTTGTGCATTTGGTTTTGTTGGTGGATTCATATTTCCACCACATTCCGTTCAATGCTTCAGTCCAGTGCTCCCAATGAAATAAACGCGCCTTATGAACGTTTAGGTGAAATTGGTTCGGGTTAAACATTATGTTGATAATCAATAATGTGACCTCATTAAGGAGCGCCTGGTGTGATAATTGTGCCTCTTGTAGAATTACCATTGTGACCATCTATTGAAGCTGTTCTTTGCAAAGCTCGATGGTGGTATTTTCGAAAACCTAAATATTGCCAAGATGTTCAATGTGATTTCATAAGTTTTCTTTCATTTTCTTCAAAATTAAAGTTATACGAATTAAGTTAAAATTGATTTATCCGATGTAATATCATAAACAACTATTACCATTTCCTTTTTGCATGTCCATACTCGTCATGCTAAATGAATAATTCATTTATAATAATTACAATTATTGTAATTATCAAACGTGGAAGTTGAATAATTCAGAATTATTCTGATCAATACCTTATTGAAGTAAGAGTATACATTGTGAATATTAGAAGTAGCGAATGAATTCAACTGGCCTAACGGGTGCAGCCCATTTATCAGGTGGTCCACTGAGAAATATACCATAATATATTATATTTTCCATGATTACATAATTATTATGGGTTGCCCTGAATCAATGATACATGAAAATTCTAACTAACAGCAATTTACTATCACAATTTAAGTGAGTTACTATGCAGTACCAAATTGTACTATAAAGCTACTTATTAGTGTTGTCAATGAACTACAAATAGATCTGTGATTGTTTCCTCATCAATAAACCTACATTTTAGTGTCAACATCGCGATTCAATAATTAACCTACCTGTAATAGGTAACGAGCTAGATCAACACTGCCGTTAGAATGAAGAACGCCTCACCTCAAAATTTTCATTTTTTTTTTTTTTACGTAATCCCTATATTTTTTACCTTATCTTTCCAACGGTGAAATCGAAATTTCGAAATTCGACCCGGAAGGGGTTGAATTCGTAGGGGGTGAAACCAAAAAAGTGTTCGATTTGGAGGAAAAACACCTCACCTACGTGTTTTTTAAGGTAAAACACCTCAGCCTACCACTTAAAACGCCTCACCTTTGTGTTGTTCGTTGCCTGTTTTGGAGGAAAAACGCCTCAGCTCGTTGAAAATTCGAGCTGAGGTGTTTTTTGTTCAAACTGTTGGCTTCAAATTCAAGGTGAGACGTTTATTGGCTTTCGCAAGGCGTTTTTGTTCCAATTGTTTACACATCTGACCGGGGCTGAGGCCTTCTTTCTATCTGATCGGCTGGTGGTCAGTCATTTTCAGTTTAAGTTTCGGCGCTGTTTTAATTCAACGAATTCACGTGGGAAATCTTTGGTGGCTCTCGCGTTGGCTCCTTGTTCAGTCGGGGAAGACATTTCATTTTCAAATCATTTAGCGAATTTTCGAAGAGAAAATGAGCTATAAAATAAAGATGTACGGTGGGAGGGTCGTCACCCCCCCCAAATACGTTCCATATTAACTAGGTAGGTGTGTGTAATATATTAAATACTAGGGAGGGGGGGGGGTTGCCGACCCACTGTACATCTTTATTTTATAGCTCATTTTCTCCTCGAAAATTCGTTAAATGATACCTAAAATCAGAAGACACGACCAATTCCATATCGCACTCGTTGAGTAACTAATAAAAACAAATATTTATAAATTTTATAGATACATAGTGCCAATCATCATGGTTTTGGGAAGGTGTGAAGTCATGGTATCGAAATTGGAAGAAATGGGATCCGTCCATCAATTAGGTACTTGCTCGAGATGGAGGAGAGAACAGTTCCTGGGATTGGTTGCTCAACGCCGGGATAGGCTGACGTACATAACTTACTGTTACAGTCTGTCGTCATTTGAGGAGAGGGGTTCAACAATGGAAGAACCATCCTCAGGTAGAACCATGAAAAACCATACATAGTATCTTAATAGTTTAAAAAAATACTGATTAATGATTAGGTACCTAGTACCTACTTAATTAGTTAATAATTATTATTTAATTTACAGGATTAAATCCTGTAAATTTTGTTTTACCTCCAAAAATATTTAGAAAACGAATTTTTAGCACTTGGGTGAGGTGTTCTTCCTCCATACGCAGCTTCGAAATGTACTAATCTTTTTGAAACTGAAACGCCTCACACAGAGGTGAGGTGTTTTACCTTCAAAAACATAGCGAAATAGTGGCTCAAAACGCCTCAGGTGGCAATAATCGATAAAATTATCGATTTTTTCTCAATTTCGTCTTAAATTATGTTCATTTGAGTTTCTATCGACTTACCCCCAAAAACCTGGGTCGTAAAAATGTTCTGGAGTGAAGTTATAGCGAAGTTCATACTGAGAACTTTGAAGCTGATTTCTGAAAATCGCACTTTTCGAGGTGAGGCGTTCTTCATTCAAACGGCAGAACATTAGTTCTTTAAAAACGTCTATTGTTTACACAGAATCTTATATTTAGTGACTGGGAAATAACAAAGTGAAATACTGTAACTGTATATCTTCAAGGCCATTGGAAAGCATGATATTGTGGGCATTTGCCAAAGTCCAAATAATTGACGAGAGGTTAAATATGGTGAGGCCTCATATCGAAAAAAGATGAGCGTGAAGCACTGAGTGCAGAGGAACGGTTAACAATAATTGTTATTGTCACGCTTCGTTTTTTTTGGCAACTGGCCGGAAGTACAAAGACTTGAAGTTTAGTGCTGCTGTATCACCATCATTGATGTCAACCACGATTCCAGAAACTTGTTCAGCATTTTGACGATGTCGTGAGATGTTTTGAGCAATTTTACATGTGAGCCAGAAAACGTTTTTAGTCGTCTTAAACTGAGATCCTAAGCATATTCAGATCATATTAAGCACAAAGAACTCACGGATAATTTTATCATTACCTATTTATCATTTTTGACCATTCGGTTCTTGGAAACTTATTAATAGGGCAACAACCACAAAGAAAAATGTCAAAAACTGGAAAAGAACGACAACTTTATTTGTGAACATAGGGTGCCATGTTTTGTTTTGACAAATTTTCAGACAAGGGACAATCTCAGCTTGTAAAGAAGAGGCACCCCCCCCCCCCCCCCCCAAAAAAAAAAAGCATCAAGTTTATTGAAGTGGAAAACCTTCTCATAGTGTAAAGTGCCGAGTCAATCTCTAAGTCGCCCTATCTAAACCTACTAACTACCTAATTTTTAAAAAATCACATCAGGAACGTAACAGCCTCAGTAATGAGGCAACATAACAGTTTCAATAATGATTTCGTTGAATTCGCGGTCGATTTGAAATGGTTGGTAGGTAACTACAGAATTGACGTGAAAAAGACGATGTATGATGACAATTATTGTCGGTTACTCGACTAGTCTTTGCGTGCCCTCTTTCTCTTATTCTTTTTTTTAGCCTTCTGCTATCCGGTGAAAATGTCAGAATGTCGTAGAAAGAGTGGCAATCAGAGGGTATGAACGGCTTTAAAGATTGAAAATTCGTCCACTTGTCGTATTGGAATCGGCTCCTTGCGTTTTGGCAGGAATTCGTGTGGTTAATGATAGGGGGGGGGGGGGGGGCTAACCATTGAGAACAGACGTTCATACGACCTGTTGATGACACACTTTTGATACGCAGTGTTGCTCTGTGGCGATCCAGGTCTGCCAATCGCAAAAAATTGGGGCGTAGGTACAACAAACGTCTGGTCTTCCTCCCTTAATCTGTTGGAAATCTCTCACGACCTCCTTGCCCCAAACCGTGACCAGGAGCACAGATTTTCACCATCAGATTTCAGGGCCAATGGCGAATAGGCCAGATTTAGTACCCCTAGACCGGGTCGTGAAATCCCTGCTTGGAATAAGTTGAACCATAACTTGACACTTTTAATTGAAATATAGTTTAATAACACATGTTCAAGTTATACCTATATAATACGATTATTATGCATACAATAAAATTGTGTAGTAAAAAAACGACAAAATAAAACAATAAGTTAAGACAATAAAACTTGGACTAGTAGAAAACTAGAATGAATTTAAATCAGATAAAAAAGTTGAAGAAATAGCATAATATGCTATTTCTTTAACTTTTTCATAATAAAATAAAATATTATTTCATTGAGATAAAATAGGTAACGCAAAATGATAGTGAAATGAAGTTGACTGAAACTAAGTAACACAAAACAATTTGATTTTAACCTGTTGAATTAAGGGGTCGGAAGTCAGAGAATTATCTAGTTTTCTTCACCTTCTGTTTGAAATTGATGGTTATTAATATCTGGAGCTGGGGATTCAAGTTCAAAATCGTTAACATCATTAAATCCTAGCAACGGGAAGTTATTGTATAAGAAGACTAGTATAGCCACATTTATTTATTACGGGCAAGCCCAATTACACACCGTAACAGTTACGAGTCAGCACACAGATCAGAGACTTTAAAAAAAAATAATAATAATAAAAATAAAATAGGAAGAAAAATACACACTTCAAACGCTTTGAATAAACAGACAAATGTAGCTGGGAAAAAATAATGAAATACTGGCAAATACCAACATAAGTTTGGAGAGTCCGAAAAAAAAAAAAAAAAATCAAAATCTGGGCAGACACTAAGGAGATGGTTGGCTGCGCGAGGAAGACGACGGAGAGGCCGGTGGAATTGGTAAGTCGTTGTAGAAATTCTGATAATACACTGAGAGTGTAACAGGCTTGTTCAACCGTTTTATGCCCAGGAAGTAGCCGAGTCCTTCTATGGATGTAGCCAGCACACCTGAACATTCAGATAAAGTTGACGTAGCAAATTAATACAAGCGAGATCTGCTAAAGGGCCCAAACAGGAAGTTTTTTCTCTCAAATATGTAAAGGGCTCTTTTTCTTCTATGGGAGGAGCTTCAAGATACTGTTTCCAAATGAGGAAATGCATTGGATCGGTTGCACGAATCTTCGTCTGAGGTAGACGTAGACATGTTCTCCTTTCTGAGATAACTTAGTAGACCTGATTTTTTGTTCTCTTTATTAAGGCCGGTCCAGACGCTCCGTTTTCCACCACGACTTAAGTTTGCGCAGACTTCAGAGGTCCTCAGCTCAGACATCACTGCAACTGCGCGACTTCCCGACGGACTTAAAACCTCACCGTTTTCCGGTCCCCACGCAACGTCTTGTCTGCAACGACTTGGTATGCGCAGGCAAGTCGTGGTGGAAAACGGAGCGTCTGGACCGGCCTTTAGATTCAATTGATGTACGAGTAACAAGAGTGGTTTTGCTAGTTTTCTTTTATGAACTGCTGAGATGCATTTGTAGTATCGATAGTTTTCCACGATACTACCGGAACTAACGATAGTTTCCCATCACTAATCTTAACTAAAGACAAGAATCTTGTCTTCATCTGATGATATGCTAGAGTTTATCAGGGTTTTTCCTAACTTCCTTTCGTTGAGTTGACAACGAACGATTGACAACAAAGTTAAATGCTGTTAAAATAAGAAACAGTCAAAAATTTAATTGAAACTATTTATTATTTCATGCAAACAAACCCTCGAACAACAGCAAAATAGATCTCAAGGTATGGATTAATAATGCACTTATGTAAAGAGTATTGATTTAGCTCTTCCGTTGAAGTTCGCCAATTTAGATGTTATGAGCAGCGATGTGGGTAATACAAATTCGTGGTGATAGATAGGAATTATTCTAGATTATTGAAACAATATGGATTCATGTACGTATCTTGCGTTTACAGGGTATTATGGGTTTTCTGCAAAGATCGATGATTTTCGTGATACCCTGATAATTGGAGTTTTTCCTTCCATTTTACATTGTTTTTTAACACAGATTTGTATGTGACCAAAATGAAAATTCCGCTAAATTTATTTTGATCAGTCATCGATAACAAGGGGTACGCTGTCTTGGAGACCCTCCAGATCAACAGCTTCTTCAGAGAGGTAGTTGACAAGCCAGACGGAAGTAGCTTTGCTCAACCAGAGGTGGGAGATGAGCCAGCCTTCCGCCAAGCCAAAAAATACTCCTCCCAAGACGTCGAGGATGTGATGGCGCTTCATGAGGACGCGAGAGACGGCAACAGCTCCCGCCCAGCTGGAAGCAGTGAGGGAGAGAAAGAGGTTTGACTGGGTGGTGCAGGCGGTGAAGAAGGCGATCATTACTGCCCTGGAGACGTGGCCTGATGGGAAGGAATATGCATCGATGCCGACAGTCAGGAACATATCGTTGGTATTACCAGCGGGTCGCCTTCTCCTGACAGCGGCTTTGGTTACCGCTATGATCAAACAGTCGATAGTCAGTGCTGGAAAAAATTAGCCTATTAATACCAAGGAGTAGGATAAATATTCAACATAGTCCTGGAAGCAAACAGTACTTTCTGTCTGTTAATAACTTCGAGATCAGAACAAGACAGAGCGAGGTAGTTCAATGGGTCCCCATGGATGAAAGAAAAAAAAAAGTTCATTAAAGATGAAAACTACATGTAGAAATGCAAGAATGAACCCCAAGACTACAGATGACCAAAAACCAATTTTCGAACTGAAAAATGAAATGAAAATGAAATTTATTCCTCCAACACAGGTTACAAGTAAGCACAGAAAAAAAAAGAAAATGAAAAACATTTTTAAATGAAACATAATATGATAATATGATATTATCCAATCAATCGACTGGAATTTCCCCACCCAAAGAACATTGTTCTGTGCTGGGTGGGGGAGCAACTCCCGATGGTTATTTAGATATACGCTACGAACCTTGTAGAATAAGTGTCCTTCCTATATCGCGCACAGACTGCCGCGAGACAAAATTTGACATTTAATAGTTTACAACTTAGAAATTGACTTATAAGTTACACGATATAAATACTTTTGAATATATTTTCACAAATAGAATGTCCTTGAGATATAAGCCAACTAAAAACAATTTTTTTATACTCTGGTCTTTTATAATTAGCTAGGTTAATTATGTTTGAGGGTGCTTTTCGTAGTAATAGTGGCATACTGTAAAATATATGGCGTGTTGTTCCTTTTAAACGTGAGTGAGGTGCACGTTTAATATTACGCGTAGTGGGGCGAAAAGAATAAGCACTATTGGAAGGAAGTCCGTAGTTGAAAGAATCCGGATGCTTGTGCATGAACAAGAGAGCAGACTTGACATATAACTGCCCAACAGAGAAAACCTTGGCCAGCGAGAATACCTAAGTCATCTGTCGGAAACCTTTTAGGTTTCTTAACTATAATTTTTAGAATGGCCTTTTGAGCTGTCATCAGTGGATGCAACAGTGATGGAAAGGCTCCGCCCCATGCAACTATGCCAAAGCTCAGTATACTCTGAGTCAGAGACTTGTATACTATTAAAAGAGAATCATAGCAGAGACTATTCCTGACACTGTAGTATACATAAGCCATGTTCATTACTTTTTTCGTGAGTGACAGAATGTGTTCTTCCCATCTAAGATTCTCATCCACGACGATACCCAGGTACCTCGCAGAGGCCACTTTCCAATTTCGGGCACGGACATGAGTATGAACCCTCATTACCGCATCTGTGAAGTTTCAAAACATGTTCGATATGCGACCGACTTAGCGATCTCGAAAATACCAAATATTTTGTTTTGCCAACATTTAAGCTGAGGGTATTGACGGACAACCAATCATAGATCATTGTCATATCGTGATTAGCCTGAGCATACACTTCGTTCCAGTCGCTGGCAGAACACAAAATGGCGGTATCGTCAGCGAAAAGGTATATTTTTCCTTTCAATGGAATATCCTCTATTCGATTTATAAATAAAAGGAAAAGGAGCGGTCCTAGAGTGCTTCCCTGGATTACGCCATAATCAACGGTTCTACTTAAACTATTAATTCCATCAACCGACACCAACTGGCACCTATTTTCCAGATAACTCACAAACCATTTGTGCTCGACCCCGCTACAGCGCAGAACCTCCAACAACTGGGCACGGTTTACAGAATCAAAGGCCTTAGCCATGTCCAATAAAATCAACACAGCCTTGCGCCCATCATCAACAGCACTATGCAGATCCCTTGTAAAAGAAAAAAGAGCCTCATCCACCCCCACCCCCTTGCGGAACCCAAATTGCGTGTCAGACTTAGAAATGACACTCAAAAGTGATATTGGACGGTAATTGGTCAAATCCATAGCGTTTCCTCCCTTGAACAATGGTATCGCCCTAGCGACCTTAAAAGCCTCAGGGAACGTGTGGATAAGGAGGCTGGTGTTTATTAAATGCACTATAGGAACGCTCAGATAGTCTAAATGCTTTTTAAACAGTTTCAGGGGAAAACCATCCACACCTGGTGCGGATTTTCCATTCATATTCGCTAGTATATTTTTTAGCCCATTACCATCTATAATTTTAAATTCAAATTTCGGGACATGATCACGTTTGTCTCGCGCAGGGCTAGGTTGGAAGATGCGATTCGCTTGCGGTATATTTGCTGCGAGTTTTTCACCTACGACCGAAAAATATTCATTGAATCTATGAGCAATCTCTGCTTTGGCTGAATTCTCATCAACGTTCTTTTCATTTCCAACATCAGCAATCAATCTATTGCACTGCCCTCCTTTTTTGCTTTTGCCACGAATTTCTTCATTCAAAATTCTCCAACGTTCTTTAGGTTTCCCTTCCGCCTCTTTAAATTGTTTCCTATAAAAGTAACTGTATACCTACATAATATAGGTTGTAAATGGTGCTACTAATGGTAAAACGTATGATCTTTCTCATTTCTAACCGGCTTCCTGAGAAAGTAGAGGGTCTCAAGTCGGGACAAGATGAAGACGAGACAACCAAGAACGTGAAAAAAGGATGGACAGAACAGGTGCGACCATTATACTGCCTCTACAATGAAAAACACCTCAACTCCAAAATTGCCGAAAATGGGGTTTTTACGTAAGTACTTTTCCTCAATTCAACCATTCTAATGGTCGAGTAGAAATTTCAAAATTCGACCGGGAAGCGGTTGAAATTAATAGGGGGGGGGGGGGGGATCTCAAATAAGCATGATGTTGAGGGAAAACGCCTCAACTGCATGTTTGTTGAGTAGAAACACCTTAACCAAAGTGCTTTTATGTTATTTGTTTAGGAAACAAAGCCTCAACTTGCTGAAAACTGAGGTGAGGCGTTTTACTTCAACATCGATGGCTTCAGATGATGGGTTGAGGTGTTTCAAATGGCGCCTGGGAGGCGTTTCAAGTATGTAATAATGAAAGCGTATTGAACACTTATAATAAGTGAACACTTATAAATACACTTGTAATAAGCATGTTGGTGACCAGTTGAGGTGTTTTTCATCAAAATCCTACCAAAAACTCCGCCTCTATTGTGAACCTTGCCCATAAAAGCGTCAAGGCACTGCGTCAGTACCATCTGCAAAAGTGGCGGTTGTATTTCCACTAATTGCAGGCAGTTTGATAATAATTCATTTCATGTTATTTTGACAAGTTACATACTAAGAGTCTCACTTGTAAATTGTTGCCAATAAAGAATATTAGTATGAATTAGTACAGATGAATATTAGTACAAACCCCTTGCTGGTCCGCGGGTTGTTGTACTGCTTGGAGCCGTTCCAATGTGAGACTAGGTTACACAGTCCGGTACCGCTGTTTCTCCACCCCCCTAGCTTGTTCATGATACTCGTACATTCAAACACTGGATCGTAGCTCATTACCTCCACGCTATTGAATATATTGTATAGGACAAATTCGTACAGGCCATTATGAAAATCAGAACAGAAGACAAGCCCATAATCATTCACCGTCATTACTAGTTCATCAGCAAGAATAATACACGACTGATTGAGAAGATGTTTTATTTTTATTTTTTTCTTATTGTCGACCAGACGATGGAGTTGGGAGACCAAATTAGGACTTGAAACGCTTATGACCAGCTTCTAGAGTGAGTATGAGGCAGCAGGCATCTTGCCCCAACCACAAGTGGCACAAAATCCAGGCTGTAAAGTATCCAAGGAGTATGCCACAACAGACATCAATGATGGAATGCTTGCAACTGAGGATTCTGCTGGTGCACACCAACACGCCCCACGCGACTAACGAGTGTCTAATATAAGTGTACAGTGGTTTCAAGTAACAGAAGTAACACGCGATGAAAGTAGCAATGGTAGCCCCACCGGATGGGTTAAGTTCTGTAGGGAAGCACACCCCTCTTCCAGAAGGGTATGCGAATGCAGCTTTCCAAATCCACTGAATGGATCCAGCAATCAGAATGCCTGTAACATCATTACTATATCTACTTGCGATCAAAAGCTAAAGCTAAATTTGATGTACAAATGGGCAAGAAGATACGTCGACTTCATGCAAATCGGATGACCAAAGCGGAAATACGACCTGGGGGACAGGTCTCAGGAAGCGGAGGGAGTAGTGTAGTGGTAACTACATGAGGCCCTGAACACGTGATTTTCCAATATGTTGAATTGGTCGTGTTTTGATCAAAAATCAAACTAAATCAAATGCTTGCATACGAGTCTGCCACACATTGGGACATTTTATGTCTTTAAAGAAGGGATTCAAGGGCCTTCGAACTATACTACATCACCTACCTCAGTAGCGTAGTTGTTATACTTAATTGAAAGGTTCATCATAAATTATGAAGCTTGCATTCGTCTTGAAAATATAATTGATTGAGAATGATCACCTGTGTGTAAACAATTATTTAAACAATCACGCTCATACCGCAGCTTGTCGGCCACGCACTCCGCAGTGGTTAACGTAATATGGTTAGGTAAATCGAGAGCTATCCAACGAGTGGTGAACGATTTTCATGGGTTGGAAAATGAGGAAGTTAGTTTTCGTCAACAGTTTTCGTCAACAATTTTCGTGACGATTTTGGTTTATTATCTTCGATAATGAACCATTGGAATCGCCCAAAGAAAAAAAAATTTTAACCCCCCCTCAAAATTTGTTGGTTTACGTTTCAAGATACGTAGATTCAGAAAATCGAATAAAAAAAATCCGTCCGTCCGCCGTACGCCGTCCGCCGTACGCCGTCCGCGCCACTTTGCCCAGTTAGCGTTGAGTTAAAATTACGAAATTTTTTTTATGGGTTTCGACCAACCCCACAATGGTCCTCGAAACTTTTCATAACCCTAGGTCAAGGGGAAGGGGTTCAAAACGAATTTTGAAAATTTGAAAATCTCATCTCGAAAAATTCATATAGAACGGTATGTTTTTTATTTCATATTTAGATACAGTTTGTTCCGTAGAATTTTTTAAGACCATCCGCAGCTTTGTACGACCAGCCGTTCGTTCACAATGACGGCTCAAAGATTGTGCCTCACAACACGATCATGAATCAAACTTTTGAAATACAGGTCCATTTTCATACTAACAAGCTCTTTGGAACATCATATGGCTTAAGTGATATCGAGTTTGTTGTTCTGAGGTGCGTTTCGTGCTACGGAAATGAAGGTAATTTCGAATGTTTGTTGGTAGGTACTTCTTTTATAGAAAAATTATTACCGACGTAGTATTAAAAACCCCAGAATTATATCGTATTAATTAATCATAATTAATAATAATTATTATTAATGATAAATACGAATTATTAATACCTAACAATAAATTATAATAATTTTCACTAGGTACTTGATAAAATTATTAATAATTAGTGATAATTGATAATAATAATTAATCTAACATTTAGGATCTAGACATTTAGACCTAGTGATCTAGACAGAAGGGTGATCTGTACAAAGAAGATAATGAACCGTTGTGTCAAGAATTTGCAGAGTTTTTTGTTTGTGTGCCATAGCAAAGACATAAAATGTCAAAACGTCAACACGAGCGTGAATTAAACATTGAACTTTGGGCTAATTTTCATACTCTCTTATCTTGTTCACAGATAGTGAGGTAATTTTTGTGTCTACGGTGGTTTCAAGAAGCAGAAGTAACACAAATCAATTTTGACTGACCCTTCAAGTCCCTAGCCAACCCTGTACATTGAAGTGAATGATATGGTGTCTCAAGTATGACCACCAAGTATGGACTACTTCGTGTGAAGGTGGATGTCTTTTCTGTGGTGGTGAGGCGACATACAATCGGGTTATAAACAGATACATTACTTCTGTACGAGATTTAAAACTATTCCGTTTTCATCCAGGACTAACAGGCAACCTTAGCTGCTTGGCCTTTCCAATCCTCAATGATGGAACACTACCATTTGGATTCATAACTTCGTCTGTTTCCGTATGATGGAATTTTTTCTTTACTTTCATTACTTCAACAAAGTCACCCTAATGAGGGTATTGGGTAATGGGGGAGCAGGTGGCATGGCAAGAAAAGGGGCCCCCACAGCATTTGTAGGGCCGGAGCCAGTATTGAGTATTGCCAAATGCTCGGTAGGATCCTCCTTGGAAGAATGGGTGAGAGAAGGGCAAAGGAAGCATTGCAAAGACATCCTGTCAAAGTTTCAGGGAGTTGACTATGGCAGTACCTCAGAAGCACTAGAGCTCCCTAGGTGGAAGATGAGGCTCCTGGTGGGGATCATGACGGGGCACGGGTGCTTCCAGAAACATCTGCACAGAATCGGAGTATACGCCGTCGTGCAGACATTGCAGAGAGGAGGACGAAACTGCGCTCATTTCCTGTTTGAGTGCCCAGCACTTGAAGCTCGATGGTACAGACTATTCAGGGTCTCTAGTACCAGAAGAGATTGTGTCGTCAAACAACCTGGTAGGGGGGGGGGGGGGGATCATCAGTCTGGTGCAGGGAGTGTACTGGACCCAGAGCCTATAGGTTAGGCCGCACAATAAAGCCAGGTGGGGAGAAAACATTTTTGTGTTCAGGGCATAAGTTGAATGGTTATAATTGAGCGTCGGAAGTTTTTCCAATTTATAATACCCACGCCAAACCTGTTAATATACAATCATGCGGTACCTTTGTGGAAAATTTTCACTGAGATCAGTTCAACCTAATTCGAACAGTACATTAATCGCTCTTACCAAACAGCAGGTTGACCTGAGTTTGAAACAAGTCTTCATCCCAGAGCAGCCACAGAGCGCCGAGGCTAGCAAAAAACCAAGGGAGTGCATGGCAGGAGTACTGAAACAGCCGGGAGTATGGTCAGATGAGATAGCAAGAATAGACACTTCGAATAAAATACAGCAGAAATCGTTGTTGAAATTAGGACTTGCTGCAAGGGCTAAATCTACATTTCATTATTGCATAAAATATATTACTCTAAATATTTTGTCACTGATATACAAATATAGGTTGGGGAAAAGGCAATTTTTTCACGTTCATTTTGAAACTTTATTTACAATAGGTACCTACAGTCACTCATTTGACTCAAGTACGCCCAGAAGGCAACTACATGATGCCACTCTCCCAAAATGATTTTTCATTGGAGGCCTCCCTTCAGCCTAATTTTAGACCACTAAGAGCGTTTGTCAAAAAAGATGGTATCCGCTTGGTGCTGGGTCTGGACTATAAGGTGGATGCATCACAACCTTCCAGCCTAAGCTTTGTACGAGTACGAACTAAATCACTCGCGACGAAAAACAAGAGTATTTGAAAAGTCGTCTATTTCCACGGAAATATGAGTATATACAATAGTATTGTTTTGTTACTGGTTTAATCGCCGAAACCGGTCCAACAATGTACTCATATTTCAGTGGAAATAGAGGATTTTTCAAATACTCTTTGTTTTTCTTCGTACGAGTCATCGTCGATACGTGAGGTCTGGAGCTGTCTTGGTGGAACATGACGCCTCTCCTCCAATTGACCAGTTCCGGCCTCTTAAGGTCGATCGCTGCTTTCAATCGGTCTAATTGCTGGCTGTAGAGGTCCGAATTGAGGGTTTGGCCATTTGGGGGTAGCTCATAATGAACGACCCTGTTCCAGTCCCACCAAACACAATCCTGGTTTTGCTACCGTGTGGGGCTCTTCACCAGCCTTTGACCATGACCTTTGTCGCTTGGAATTGTCATACGTAACCCATTTCTCATTGCTCAGCTTTATGTAAGTGGTTCACAGTTTTGTGATCGATATTAAGCTCCTGGGCAATGCTGAGACAGCTCTCATGCCGATCCTTCCTAACCATCCTCAGAGTTGATTGCTCTTTAATTTGTCTCTTGGTGGGGTTTTCGGTAGGATGCATTGTTTTGGAGTTATAAACGAAAAACTGAAGAAAGTCCGAAACTTTAGACGTTTTCAGGGCACCAAAAGACTGAGAATCAACCACTGGAGGGGTACAAACTCAGATTACTCAAGACTATGTCAAGGTTTTAGAACGATTTCCAGCTGTCCCCAGGCCACTTTGAGGTCATTTCCTTATTTTACTGGACTATCAGTCATTCCAGGAAGGTTAACTCGTAAATCACTTATAAGGCTGTCATGTCGTTAGAAATGTATATTGACATTTTATGTCTTTGCTATGGCACACAAACAAAAAAATCGTCACGAAAATTGTTGACGAAAACTAACTTCCTCATTTTCCAACCCATGAAAATCGTTCACCACTCGTTGGATAGCTCTCGATTTACCTAACCATATTACGTTAACCACTGCGGAGTGCGTGGCCGACAAGCTGCGGTATGAGCGTGATTGTTTAAATAATTGTTTACACACAGGTGATCATTCTCAATCAATTATATTTTCAAGACGAATGCAAGCTTCATAATTTATGATGAACCTTTCAATTAAGTATAACAACTACGCTACTGAGGTAGGTGATGTAGTATAGTTCGAAGGCCCTTGAATCCTTCTTTAAAGACATAAAATGTCCTAATGTGTTGCAGACTCGTATGCAAGCATTTGATTTAGTTATGAGGATTTACACTTCTGATGTTTTATAGGAATTCCAACATAAATTATAAGGTGACAAGGTGGTTTATTCTACACCTTGTTATCCCTTACTGACTTCATCCTACCCCCGCCTGTAGCCAGAAATTCAATAATGATGGCTCATATTTGAATTTCTGGCTACAGGCGGGGGTAGGATGAAGTGGGTAAGGGATGACAAGGTGTAGAATAAACGTTTCTAGAGGAATACATTGCCCAGAACTTACCTCAAGAAATTTGTAGTGCTTCCGGTACTTAGTGTACGGTAGCAATTTCTCCATAGCATCACAGAACGTTTTAGTCAACACTTTGTCGACTGAAAGCAACTTTAGCAGGGATTTAGGGGTCTGCCGTTTCCCTTTTTCTGTTTTCTCTGTCATCTTTGATTACTGCACCTGTGGAAGAATGGAATATTCAATAGGAAAATAGATGAGGAGCATTCGTCAATCTAATTTATTATATGTTATAAAGATACTTCTCAGTGAGCCAGAAATTGGAGCAAAGAAATAAGACTCCAACATAAGCCATTGCTCTATAACATACACACAATTGTTCCGGGTAAGTTGAAACTGACACAGGATTTAAGAACTAAATATATTGACCAGCCTGTGTATTGTGGAAACCACCAAGATAAAACTAGTTGGCTAAGTTTACAGGCGTAAAAGCAGTTGTCTCAGACTAGCAGTTTGGATTTAAAATGAACTAGTGATTTAAGATAAAACTATTGAGAATAACTAGTTTTACGCCCGATCTTGGTGGTTTCCAATAGAGTTCTTAAATCCTGTGTCAGTTCCAACTTACTGGTAAAAATACTGTGCAAGTTCTAAAAATGAGTAGTATGCTATCACTCAGAGCAATGGCTATGAGAACAACTTCATAAAGGTGAATGTTTGGGTTTGGGTTTAGCCGTATGGCGGACGGACGGATTTTTTTTTTTTTAATTAGATTTTCTGAATCTACGTATCTTGAAACGTAAACCAACAAATTTTGAGATGGGGTTAAAAAAAATTTTCTTTGGGTTCAATATCGAAGATAAATAAACCAAAATTTAGGACCGAGAACAATAGCTACATTTTCTTCGAAAATTCGCTAAAAGCCGTCTTCTGATTTTTGAAATTCATAAAATGAATTTGTTTATTAAGAAAACGAGACATGGGGGCATTTTTGGAAGTCCTTTGAGCCAATTGAATTTCTTGATACGCTTTATTAGAATAACATAGTACCTAACACTAAAGTAACGACGTGTTCCTCTGTGATTGTAAAAGAACGGCTCAAAGAAATTCAATTAGCTCATCGCCTGATGACATTTTAGTCGAACCTTTCCTTCCATTGATTATGGGCATCCACCATCATTCGCTGCCATCCAACACCAAATTCGAATCATGAGGGATAGCTCGATGCCGCGAGGGACACGATGTTAACAAGGGAGTATCTAATTTAATTGAGAAGTTTAATTGAAATCAACACTTTTTGAAAAAATTAAAAAGAAAACATAGACGGAGAATCCAAGGACATGACGTCACAGCCAAGCCTCGTAGAAAATGGCGCCGAGCTGTTTTGGCAAAATAGTTGGGTTACAAAAATATTAATAATAAATAAAATTTCGACAATTCACACTTAGTTTTATTAATTAAAGAATAATTTGTTGTTTCGTTCATCCTCCTTGGTTGAATAACCTTTATTTATTTGGAGGGTTGTAGGAGGTTGTAAAGAAAACGGGGGAGAATTCTTTCCGAGCTTTCGGCTTTAATAAGCCATCTTCAGGGGTAGGTATTTTTTCCTCGACCCAAACATAAAATATTACATAGGTAACAAAAATATTAATAATAAATAAAATTTTGACAATTCACACTTAGTTTTATTAATTAAAGAAGAAAAAATAAAATTGTTGTATAGTTTAAGTTCCCGATTTATTGTATCCCCCCCTTCACCAACACCACGAGGGAGGGGGGCTCAAGCCCCTAGCAGACGGGGCCTATGTGATACGTCTACCATCTGCTCCTGGAGTTCAGGATGTTGCAGTGTGGGAGATGAGGAACTTTATAAATAATTTTATTAATATGCCAAAATTCCATTAATTGATTGAAACTCGGAAATTTTTTTATTACTTTTGGCTTGAGTTTTCTAACTAGACACGATTTCGAGTTATATTTTAGTAAACAAGGTCAACGAACTGATGACGAGATTAAGATTTGGTAATCCTTTGAAACATCAACAGTACCTCCAATATTTTTGTTCTCTCTGATGAATAGGGTAGTGATTATCAAGCTCAAGATCTTGTAATTTTATGATATCGTCACTTAAGATCCCACATGGGCTAACTCACTTTTCCCAACTTTACAGGAGAGACAAAAAAGTGTGCTCAGTCTTGCTATAGACTTTTCTGCAATTTTGTTCTACAGTTCTTGGGTGTGTAATGAGATGAACTGTAAAACAAAATTGCAGAAAAGTCTATAGTAAGACTGGGCACACTTTTGGTTTATTATCTTCGATAATGAACCATTGGAATCGCCCAAAGAAAAAAATTTGTTAACCCCCCCTCAAAATTTGTTGGTTTACGTTTCAAGACCCGTAGATTCACAAAATCGAATAAAAAAAAAATCCGTCCGTCCGCCGTACGCGCCACTTTGCCCAGTTAGCGTTGAGCTAAAATTACGAAATTTGGTTTCTGGGTTTGGACCAGCCCCACAATGGTCCTCGAAACTTTTCATAACCCTAGGTCAAGGGGAAGGGGTTCAAAACGAACTTTGAAATTTCGTCAATGTCATGTCAAAATATTTAACTGAACCGTGTAATTTTTAGTTCACTTTTGAATGACCTGAAAAATTACGAATCTTTCAAGACCAATTGGATTTTTGTGCGACCAGCCGTTCGGTCACAGTGAGCGCGCAATGGTTTAAGGAAAAACAATAAACTTCGCGTCGAAAACGGCCGTTAGGTGGGTCCCGGGTAGCCGCCCAGAATAAAACTGCCTTTTTTCATCTTCCAGATAAACTACAGTCTAGAAATTTTAACCGTCAGTCGGGATAGACCACATTGCAATATTCACTCGGTTTCTCATCTGTAAAATTGTTTAAATAATACCTTTTTGTAATAATACAAATTAAATTTTGATGCTGATCTATTGACTTGAAATTTTAAAAATAGGTCAGAACTGGATCACAATGCAATATTCGCTCGGTTTCTTGTCTGTAAAATTGTTTAAATAATACCTATTTGATTAAACAAATTAAATTTTGATGATGAGCTAGATACTTGAAATTTTAAATATAGGTCAGAAATGGATGACATTTCAATATTCACTCGGTTTCTTGTCTGTAAAATTGTTTAAATAATACCTATTTGATTAAACAAATTAAATTTTGATGATGAGCTAGATACTTGAAATATAGGTCAGAAATGGATGACATTTCAATATTCACTCGGTTTGTATGACATGGTATGAGTATGGTATGGTATATTATTGTATGTATGATTTAGTATAGTACAGTACGGTATGATAGGAAAGAAATTCGTATGGTATGGTATGAGTACGGTGAGAATATGGTATGGTGCCGATTTGCAACACAGTCTGGTATAGACAGAAGGGTGATCTGCACAAGGAAGATAATAAACCGTTGTGTCAAGAATTTGCAGAGTTTTTGTCTCTCCTGTAAAGTTGGGAAAAGTGAGCTAGCCCATGTGGGATCTTAAGTGACGATATCCTACTCGTTATTCTGAAAGAAAAAAAGAGTTTATTTAAAAAAAAAGAATGTTTCATTTGAGAACCTTAGAACGTGGTAAATCATACTTGGCCAGAATATACATGTCCCTAACCCTACTTGGCAGAAGAGCTATCCATCTTCCACAATTAAATAACTAGAACATGTCATGTTCTAGTTATTTAATTTTATGAAAACGAATGTTCAATAAAACTATTATTAGAAGACTTTCTTGAGGATTGTATAGCTCAAAGGAAATTGAAGACTTTAAAGGAATTAGCCACTGTTTTAGTAATTGCGCAAGGTTCAAATCTTGTTTTGCATTTTTCTCTAAACACCGTTTTTTGGACAAAGCACCTTTGTGCTTTAAGGTAACGACATGGTCCACAAAAACAGATTAAGATCGCCATAATTTTATTACAAAATTAAATAAGTGATCATGTGAAAATAAATAAAACGTATATGTACACGAACTAGTTTAGTATGTGGAGCGAAGATAGCCTTGCAAAAATCGATTTACAAAGTAGAAATGAAAGTCGCGTGAAGAAAAATAAAGAATAAAGCCATTAGCTGAAATAGGTTGACAGTAATTGCACTGCTAATAGAAGCGTGGTAAGTACGAAAATTCACATATTGTACAACCTATTTGCAATAGAAGATTGAAAGAGAATGTCATCAAAATAAAATTTGGCACAAAACAATGATCATTACGACAGCAAATGACAATATTTAAATGGAATTTTTCAAATTAATCAATTCTTTTATGACACTCTCAAGTGTTGTTTGTAAAGAGGCAAGGTCTTTATTGAACTTGTCGTCAATACTTTCGACACTGATATCCGATATATGTTGAGTCACTTTAGCTAAAATGTTTTGGAGGGAAAGTTTGGCCGAGGACAATGAATGAATGGCTTCGTTAGTAGATGGACAATCCTTAACAAAAGCAAAGTGAGCTTCTGCTAAGCATTCGCAGATGTTGAGGATTTTGTGCATGGAATTGATTTCTTTGAACCAGGCATTGTCTTGGATAGCTGCAGTGTAGGCTTTTTGGTAGTACTGAACGGCTTTGGAGCGAGTGATGGGAGTTTGTTCTTCGATGCTCGAAGTCAAATCAGCGTACAGTTGCCATATTATGGGGTTGCCCATGACTTTTGAAGTCAGTCTTCCGAATAGCTCTAAAGCTTTTTTTCTGTGCACGGAAGAAGGCTGCCCCTTGCAGTCTTTAACGCGTTTTACAATAACAGATACCAAAACTGAGAGAATCTGTTCATCAATGTGTTTGTCTTTAAGGTCGAGTATTCGGTGGTAGCAGTGGATGACTTCTTCGAAATCTCCACAGTCGCTGCTGACAGCCATAAGGTTGTCCCACACTTGCCACATCTCGTAGTTGCACTTGATGGCTTCTTGCAAAGCGCTATAAGCCCGTTGTTTCTGCCCGAGAAGGATGTAAGCTTTGGCGAGATTGTTCCAGGCCTCGAAGCTGTCAGGTTCCAGGTAAGTATACTGCCTGTAAGCTACGGCACTCTCTTCCCACTCGTGTTCCATCAACGCAGCGTATCCTAATCTGAACCAGAGCGAAACTTGAAGAGCGTTCAACTGTACAGATAACTTGAGATGAGGGATGCTCTCCTTGTAGTTCTTACGATGGAAATAAAACATGCCCCAATGGCGCTGAGCTTGAGCGCTTTTGTGCTGCGAAAGCTCCCATGCTCGTTCATAACACGTAACATCATCTGTTGCATCACCCAAAGAGCACCAAAGTTTGACAGTTTCTCCTTTATTCATTTGTTCCTTTATAACATCAGCTGCCCTGTGGCGCAACTTGAGATAGTTGTAACAAGTGATGACTTCATCCCACATCTGCAGTTTGAGGTATATGTCTAAAGCGGATTGCATGGAACCAATAGCCACCATAATTGACGCACATTCAGATGACATAATGAAGGAAGGCGGAGCGTAACTACAGTAAAAGAAATTTAATCGTAGAGCCACAGGAGTGCTATTTGCATTCAAAGTCATCAACTCTTGGGTTTGGAGTAGAGCTCGTTCTATTGTCCTCTTATGTTCACAGTCGATCCTGGAACGAAAGAGCAACGCTGATATTTCCAACGCCCAGACTTTGGGATGAGCCAGAAGGCAGTTGATGAAAGGCATAAGTTCTTCGTTCTGGATGTGGTCCTTGGCCTGGCTTTTTTTCTTCTGTACGAATACCGCGATCAACGCTACTTGTTCCAAAGGCTGAAGGTCGGGATAGTCGCCGTCACCAGCGTTAGCGAATGAGACTTGAGGAAGTCGGACATCATCGTTGAGCAGGACGTCTTTGGGAAACTCCTGAAGCGGCAGTTCCACAGTCGGTTCTGAATCTGACCTGTCAACTTTGACGTCAATCATTAATTGAGCGATGTCTCTGCGTTGATACTGCGTTCGCTTACCCATAGCACCAGTTAGGTTCACTTCCATCTTCAACAGCCCCAAAGCACCCTGGATCTCCTGCTCGGAAACCAACACGTTGCCGTAGTGTAAATAGACACGGGCGACTTCAAGGTGCATCAGAACTCTCAAAATTTTACTTTGAGCCACCCAATCACAGTCGTGTACTTTTTGACTCAATGCAATCAAATTATCTTTCAGCGTGGGGGAATGTTCATCAAGAATTTGCTGGTGAATGTACATTGAACGCATCAACCACCATTCGGTCGATCTGAGGGCGGCCAGATCACATTGAAAAAATACTTTAGCAAGTAAAAGCAGTTCAGGATGTTGTATCGATGAACATATTTCCTCACCGTCTACAGAAAGCGTGAGCCTCACGGATTCCTTGATGTCTTTAAACTGCACAATTTCTTCTGGAAGGTATTTTAATATAAAAGGGTTAACACAAGGACCGGATTCGTCGACTGGGACGTACTCGGGACCGGTCCAATTCGCCTGAATGAACGCCTGCAAGCTCGCGATGCCCAACACGAGTATTTCAACTTGCTGCGTAATAGAATCATTTTTCGATATGTACTCTTCAACTCTACACCTCATTCTCTTGATCGCGCAGTCAGACGGTTCTCCGATAGGAGTATAATTTGAAAATATATCTTTACAAAGCTGTGATTCTACTACAACATTATAATCACCCTTCTGGAGATCTGATATCCACGGAATGATGTTAGGAAGCTCTTGAAGCACGTCGCCGCGGAGCAAAATATCTTCGCATATCCTCAAAGTGTCGACCATTGTTGCGGTATTCGGGAGATATGGAACATCAAGGGGGGTCGCCGAAGGTGTCCAGAGTTGTCTTTACACGAGAAAAAACATTAAAACACGTCACGAAACCAACATGTGGGAGTGCGACAACACAATTTACGAATGATACGAAAAAATGGAGCAGTGTTAAGACGGAGCAGGGTCGCCAACAAAACATTGACACAAAGTAAGCAAATCGTAGTTCTGTCATTATGAATTCTTTAAACCTCATCTGAATAATATGTTATATTAAAATAGCGCTCAAGCAGACGAGTTTTGAGGATAAACTAGGAGATAAGCATTGTCTTATTTACAAGAAGTGAGTGACTAATGTGTGAAATGAGTGATCAGGAGAGATAATACTTGGGATGTGGATTGAAGCTGTGAATCTAATGTAAGGAAAATCCAATTAAAACCACGTAGAACTTTCATAAATCACGAGGTATTCTTTGTTGTCAGGAAGATTGCGTCCACGAATATCGAAGGATTATGACGCGAAACTACTGAAACTGGGGAGTCAGAATTAGCTGGCCCGGTGTTTATTGAATATGACCGGAGGAACGAAGATGTGGATTTCTGAAACTAACGGTAGAGTATGTAATTTACTTCCACGATTGGTGACTTACCGTGATTGGAGATTCAATGAAGATGTAATTGTGACTATATTAGATGATTCCACTGATAAACCGAAGTGACGAATCGAGTCGAGTGGGGGGGGGGGAAGGTTCCTCCAATTCTTCCACCATGCTACTTTTTCCCGGTGGAGATCCGTGTTTCATGGAGGTTGGTTGTTCGATAAACCACGCAGCGCTGTAGAGCGTTGAGGTTCACTTTTCCTCAAGACCCAAGACTGGAACCATTCCGCGGAACCTGTTCCATTCCCGGAACGGAACAGTGACTACTTGTACAAATTTGCATTCTTTATTTTGCAAATTATTTATAATCGCTTGGCTCACACACAGATTTTTGGTTTATTATCTTCGATAATGAACCATTGGAATCGCCCAAAGAAAAAATTTTTTTAACCCCCCCCTCAAAATTTGTTGGTTTACGTTTCAAGATACGTAGATTCAGAAAATCGAATTAAAAAAAATCCGTCCGTCACCCGTACGCCGTCCGTGGCACTTTGCCCAGTTAGCGTTGAGCTAAAATTACAAAATTTGGTTTCTGGGTTTGGACCAGCCCCACAATGATCCTCGAAACTTTTCATAACCCTAGGTCAAGGGGAAGGGGTTCAAAGCGAACTTTGAAATTTCGACAATGTCATATCTCTAAACATTCTCATGAAACGGTTATTTTTAGTTCACTTTTGAATGACCTGAAAAATTACAAATCTTTTAAGAACAATTGGATTTTTGTGCGACCAGCCGTTCGTTCACAGTGAGCGCGCAAAGGTTTAGGAAAAACACTAAACTTTCGCGTCGAAAACGGCCGTTATGTGACCCAACCCCCAGAATAAAACTACCTGTTTCATCTTCCCGGTAAACTACAGTCTAGAAATTTTTACCGTGAGTCGGGGATAGACCACATTGCAATATTCACTCGGTTTCTCATCTGTAAAAATGTTTAAATAATACCTTTTTGTAATAATACAAATTAAATTTTGATGATGAGCTATTGACTTGAAATTTTAAAAATAGGTCAGAACTGGATCACAATGCAATATTCACTCGGTTTCTTGTCTGTAAAATTGTTTAAATAATACCTATTTGTTTAAACAAATTAAATTTTGATGATGAGCTAGAAATACTTGAAATTTTAAATATACTTACGTCAGAAATGGATGACACTTCAATATTCACTCGGTTTGTAGAACATGGTATGATTATGGTATGGTATATTATTGTATGTATGATTTGGTATAGTACAGTATGGTATGATAGGAAAGAAATTCGAATGGTATGGTATGAGTACGGTGAGAATATGGTATGGTGCTGATTTGCAACACAGTCTGGTATAGACAGAAGGGCGATCTGCACAAGGAAGATAATAAACCGTTGTGTCAAGAATTTGCAGAGTTTTTTATAACGGATTTCCACTGTAAGGAATTTTTCAGTCAATCAAACTGAAACAATTCATATGGTGGTAGGTATGATAGCTACATAATATTATCATAGCTACATAATATTATCATAGCTACATAATAATATTATTATGTTTGTCTGTTTGGAGGGTTGTAGGAGGCGGTAAGAAAAGAAGAAGTTTTTCCGAGCTTTCGGCTTTAATAAGCCATCTTCAGGGCTGCAACATATATTGACATCTGCTATAGGTTTGACCGTTGTCGGAATCATCAACAAACAGACAAAGGTTTTTCAACCAAAGGAGATAATGAACAATACAGAAAAATATTATTATGATAATATTATTATCATAGCTACATCACATTAAATGTGCCTAGCTAGAGTAATTCTTGATGACATTAAATTTTAATGTCATCAAGAATGACTCTAGCTACAGTGGCATTGCTTAGTAAATTCCTGGGAGGAGGGGGGGGGGGGTTCTCAAGTTTCCTTACTGCTTAATATAGATTTCCGAAGTATTTTTTATTTTAAGAAATCAATTTCTGTACTATTAAACACCTTGAGCGCCACCTGCTCCAATCTGGGCCATAGAAGTTATGGCTGGGGGTACACCTGCAACAATATGGGTCAGGGAAGAACTTCCCGTTCTTCATGCTCCATGCCTGTCCTGGGAGCACATAGTATGTATATGTTGGAGTTCACAGGATTATCGTATACGATCGTCTAGCGGAGCACCCTGAGCATTGAGGAATGATAGAGGAAGAAGGAAGGAATAGGAGAAGTCCTTTACTTCAGGAGTCCATTCTCGTGGGTCTGCAGTTGGTCGATAGGAGCCGACCAGTGTGGACCATTGACCAGGGAGTTTCGCCGTCCTGTGGTTATTAGCGTTTAGTTATTATTTGAGTTCGTCTCACAGTTATCATAATTATCAATACAGTTCTTTCCGTAATCATTGCATTTTAAGAGCCAGACCCTGGGGGTTTTCAGTTTCTTCCAATTATCTTGGATTTTGTTCATTTGTCATTCCCCAAAAAAATTCCTAAATTCATTTTATAGGTTTTTCCTTATATCTACGTGCTCAATTTCTATGTAAATTGAAATTTAGAAAAAATAAAAATTTTAAAATTCATTGAAAATTTTTTTTTTGAAAAACTCTCCGAGGGATATGATTGCAGAGGAATAAGAACGCTAGAAATGCAATGGGAGCAATTTTGACTTGTAAAATAATGGAGAAAACAGGAAGAGAAATTTCCGCAATTTTGAAATGAGGCTCCTGATTGGGTCTCTTGTAAGGTGGCTCGCTCTGGCGGCGAGTGTGGAACTAGGCGACTCTCAGTGGCGGGTTTCATAGATCACCCCCCAGCCATAGCTGTTTACTCGTCACCTTTGTAACGGTGTCAGTAGGGAGGGGGATCCTTTTCGGAGCGGCAACATCGCATTCCGTCTCGCCACTGGGGCGTTTCCAAAGCTTTTATAAATACTAGCCATATAAATCACTAGAAATTGCAAACTAAAGGCTAGTTCTGATTTTTTATTATGTTGTTGGGACCACTACCAGTAATGTATATCCAAGTTTGCAGCTTCGAAAGACCTGTGCTAACTTTGTAGTATACTGGAAAAACCGCGAAATTACCACACTTTTTTTTGGTTTTTTCAATATAAGTCCAAAACTATGCCTTTTCCCAAAAAATATGCTCTGTCCTTTTTTAAAGTGATGTTATGGAGCTACTTGATGCATTATTATTGTTACTAAACTGATATGTAAGTTAGTAACCGTGATTTGTTGTTCTATTAAAAAACCCAGAGAGTTTGAGTTTCGATCCCGAACGAGTTTGTCAATTTATTTGCAACTTAAAACGATCAGTTCATTTGGTGACAGCGGTGGGATATGCTGGACTAGTTAGCATGGACACTCGTTCTACTGTGCGATCAGGAAGAGAGCCTGTGGAAAGGTTTGACGTGGTCGAAGAAGTAACGAGAGACGTCGAGGATCAGATACCTCAGGCCCCAACAGGTCCCTCGGTAGACATGGACGAACTCGTCAACCTGTTAAGTGATGAGAGAAGTGCCTGTTTGGGCGACATCAGGTCGGTGTTGAACGACCATTTGGCTGGCATTGAGCGAATTCTGCAGGGTCAAGTCGAGTTATTAGGTACTATGTTGGCCAGAATCATGCCCCGTCAAGAAGAGCCGCTCATGTCGTTTTCTCCGCCACTACCTCCCTCGACAGGTCCTGTAGGTGAAGTTAGGGGAAGTCCCAGTAATAGTGTTTGCTATTTCAAACCCATGAAGTTTGATGGCACCGAAGAATGGGAGTCATACATCCTCCAGTTTGAATCCATTGCCAGTAATAATGGTTGGGACGAGGAAACTAAAGCAGTGGCTTTAGGTGCGGCACTGACGGGATCCGCCCGAGAGGTCTTGGCCGAGGTGAGTACTCCCTGTGATTACTTGGTTCTCAGACAAGGGCTTGAGACTAGGTTTGGCCATAAAAATCAAGAACAAAAATTTATGACCCTGCTTATGACTCGACAGCAGCTGCCCAATGAGAGTTTGGTCTCCTACCACCAGGAAATGAAGAAATTGGCACGACGTGCCCTACCAGAAGTGTCCAGGGGAACCGAGCTTATGCTGGTTCATTTGTTTGTCCAAGGAATTTGCAACGCCTTATTGCGAGATAAGCTGCTTACAGTAGGTCCTATGTCCATGACGAAAGCTCTTGAAACAGCTCTTCGGTTGGAGGCTGTGATACTGACACCGTCTTCCAGCGTCAGCGTGCGTTCTGGAGAGGTTGAGGAGGTGCGCATTCCAACCAAGACGCCTAAAGAAACCCTGAAGCCCTTGGGACCAGAAGAATTGAATACAGCATTGCGCTCTCAGCTACAAGCATGCCAGTATAGTCATGAACGTCCGGTTATTTGCTGGCGTTGTGCAGAGCCAGGGCACCTGGCAAGGAACTGCATCAACCCGGTCAGGCGAAGATGTACCTGTAAGAAGACCACCTCCATAACACGGAACATGCCTTCGGGAAACGGCTTCAGGTCGGATTAAAAGGGGACAAGCCGACCTCAGAAAACAAGTCCCCACAGAATTTTGTTGCTACGAGAGAGAAGGGACTACTTGTAGAGGATGTAGTTACATACCGGGCAGCAGTCATGTCATCACTAGTCCTTCAAGGGAAGCTGAACGAGACCCCTTGTGATTTTGTTGTGGACACAGGTGCAACAAGGACTATTGTTAGTACGACCATGGGTGATCTGGCAAGGTTGTCAGTACAGGAAGGAGTCAGGTCTCGAATTAGATCTATATCAGGTGATCTCATTCCAGTACAGGGCCAGGCGGACGTCTTACTTGATTTGGGGGATGGAAGGGGGCGCTGGCATACTGTACTAGTTGCTTCCATCCGAGAGGATTGTGTACTTGGGATGGACTTCCTTGCTGGACAAAGGTGTTTGATTGATCTGGCTGAAAGTGCCGTAATTGTAGATGGGAACAGGTTGCATGCTCAAGACTTTGAAGCCAACAGGGTGTCTGAGCTTGATGAAGACGGCGAAGACCCAGATCAGTTAACGCCGTTTGATGTTCCCCCAACTTGCACTTTGACCAGTGGAGGAGTACCAACACACATCCATCAGCTGCTAGGAGAGGCTGAGAAGAGCCTAGATGAAACACAAAAGGAAGCACTACAACGGTTATTATGGGACTTCCAAGATGTTTTTGCTAAAAGTGGGAAAGATCTGGGGAGGATCAAGGGTTGTACTCATCGGATAGATGTTGGCAATAATGCGCCAATTCGACAAGCCCCGAGGCGAATACCCCCACATCGGTTGGAAGAGGTCGAGCACTTGATTAGTGATATGGAAACAAACGGCATTATCGAACCATCCAGTAGTCCATGGGCCAGCCCCATTGTGTTAGTGGCAAAGAAAGATGGGTCTACAAGGTTCTGTGTCGATTTCCGGCGTCTGAACGATGTCACCAGGAAGGACTCATTTCCACTGCCAAAAATTGAAGAACTAATAGGCGCCCTTGCAGGTAGTTCCTGGTTCTCGACCCTGGATTTGCAAAGCGGTTATTGGCAAGTGCCTATGGAACCGGGTGATAAGGAGAAGACGGCTTTTTGCACGCCGCGGGGGTTGTGGCAGTTTTTGGCTATGCCATTTGGGCTTTGTAATGCCCCAGCAACCTTTCAGCGGGCAATGGGCAAAGTCCTACACAAAGAAATCCGCCAAGGCCGGACCAAAGTTTATCTGGATGACGTCTTAATTGACAACCCAGGGTTTGACGAGCACGTGCAATGGCTCCGCAGAGTCCTTGGGGTTTTAAGACAGGCTGGAGTGAGGCTAAATCCCAAGAAGTGCCGGTTGTTTGCTAGGGAAGTTACCTACCTTGGGCATGTTATTTCTGGAGAGGGGATTGCCGTCGACCCAGCAAAAATAGCCAAAGTTGTCGAGTGGCCAGTCCCAGTAAATGTGAAAGAACTGAGGACCTTTGCTGCTATGTGTTCTTACCACAGACGATTTGTTAAAGACTTTGCTGCACGCATGACTCCATTGTATGCTCTCCAGGATAGTACCAAGGATTTTGTTTGGACGCCCGAATGTCAATCTGCATTTGACGATATGAAAGCTGCGCTCACCCAACCGCCTGTACTAGGTCACCCAGTGGCAGGAGCAACGTTTATAGTGGATAACGATGCCAGTGACCGAGCAGTTGGTGCTGTGCTGTCTCAGCTACAGGATGGAGAAGAGCGCGTGCTTGCTTACTTCAGTAAATGCCTATCAAGACAAGAGCGGAATTACTGCGCCACTCGGAAGGAGTTACTGAGTTTGATAAAAGCACTTCGGAACTTCCAGTCATACGGTCTTGATAGTGGCGAACAATTCTTGGTAAGGACCGATCATGCCTCATTGCAGTGGCTCCAAAATTTCCGGGAGGTAGATGGACAACTGGCTCGGTGGCTGCAATTCCTGTCAACTTATAACTACCGGATTGAGCATAGGGCAGGCTCAAAACACCTCAATGCAGACGCAATGTCTCGCCGACCTTGCGTAGAGAGTCAGTGCCAATATTGTTTACGACAAGAGCAGAAGCAGGAGGAGGTGGAGCTGCGGCGGATAAGAGTGGAGCCCGACAGTAATACATGGAAAGTTGCACAATTAGCAGATCCGGACCTCAAGCCGGTGTATGAATGGGTGTCACAAAGGAAGAAACCCCCTTGGCAGGCAATCTCAAACCTAGGAATGGCATCAAAGGCGCTTTTGGCAATGTTTGACAATCTGCAATTGGTCAACGGCCTGTTGGTACGTAAATATGAGAGCACTTCAGGGAGAACAGTCACCACACAGACTCTAGTGCCTCGAGAGAAACGCCAAGAAGTCTTGGAGGCGGCGCATGGCCTTGGGCATTTTGGTCGACGGCGCACTCTGACGGCGGTTCGATCTGCCTATTACTGGATAGGGGTGAGTAGAGATGTAAAAATCTTCTGTAGATCCTGCACTGTTTGTGGTCGTCGTGGGAAGACAGTCACAAGAACCAAGGCACCAATGCAGAGCTATACATCAGGTGCTCCATTTGAAAGAGTTGCCATTGACACGTTGGGGCCTCTGCCGACCACAGAGCGAGGTAACAAGTATATCGCCGTCGCAATCGATTACTATACAAAATGGCCAGAAGCGTTTGCAATCCCTGACACAAAGGCTGAAACAATTGCACGTGGGCTGGTGGATAACGTGATTTCAAGGTTTGGCGTACCCCTGGAATTACATTCGGATCAGGGGAGAAGTTTTGAATCTGGTGTATTTGAGGAGGTTATGAAGATTTTACAAATACACAAGACCCGCACGACGCCAGGAAGGCCACAAAGCGATGGGTTGGTCGAGAGGTTCAATCGCACTCTATGGAACTTATTGTCAACATCGATTGGGGACGACCAAACGGGATGGGACCTACAGCTTCCCTTGGCACTCCTAGCTTACAGAGCAACAGAGCATACAGCTACAGGATTTTCCCCGGCACAGCTCAATTTGGGGCGTGCATTGACGCTACCTGTCCATTTGTTGGTCGGGAAGGTTCCAGATGAAAGCAGACCGCTTACTCAGTACGCATCGGAGTTGAGGGACAGACTGGAGGAGATGCATGACAAGGCACGTCAGAGTCTATCAAAAGGAGCGAGGGAGAGTAAACGACGGTATGACGTGCATACAAGAAGTCCCAGATTCCAGGAAGGTGCCTTAGTCTGGCATTACCAGCCAAAGAGACGCGTAGGGATATGCCCAAAGTTGCAGTCTCAATGGGTGGGCCCTTGTCGAGTGCTGAAGGCAATATCGGAAGTCGTATTTCGAATCCTCACACCAACGCGAAAGTCCCGTGTGGTTCATTCCGATACGCTGGCCCCATTCACGGAGAGGAAAGAAGAAGGGGAGTGATGTTATGGAGCTACTTGATGCATTATTATTGTTACTAAACTGATATGTAAGTTAGTAACCGTGATTTGTTGTTCTATTAAAAAACCCAGAGAGTTTGAGTTTCGATCCCGAACGAGTTTGTCAATTTATTTGCAACTTAAAACGATCAGTTCAGTATACTAAAATGGCTCCAATTTGAGACCAGTATTAGCTCTGAGGGTTCAATACTAACAAAAATACACCTATCCAAAAATTGGCAATTTTTTCCAAAAAAGTGAAATTTCAAGATTTGGTCAATTTTTAACCCCGATATCGGGGAAAATAATAATTTTAAGAGTAAAATTACGGGAGAAGATGTGGTAGCAAATGAAATTAGCTTTAATTTAAGCACAGAACGACGTCTGTAGGATACATAGTTTACTCACAACTATTAAAAAAATTTTAATTTAGTATATAATATATACTATATATATTATATAAAAAATATACTTATATAACTACGTTTGATAATATTGGTAAAGTTGATGTTTTTTATATTCAGTAAAATATCTATGGATTTCTCACTATCCGAATTTTTATTTTAAATTCAACAAACCATTATTTTATTCTACTAAGCTCGTTTTCCTGCTTTACCCAATAATGATGAATTTGATTATGAACCACCTACCCATACTTACTTATTGTTTTTATATTTATCTCAACTTTTTATTGTTGAAGTAGGTAGTATTCAAAAATTAATTATGGCAACTTCTTATCAGGCTTTCGGTTGTCTTGGAGTGAAGAGTTTGACGATATTTTCTGTTTCCAAGTTTTACTATTAAAAGCAAAAGTATTCTTCTCAGTTTTTTTTAAAACCATTTCATTCTATTATTCAATAGGTTATGGGTGCAGACGCTTCAACAGACATTTGTCGATAAAGTTGACGAGTTTAGAAGTGGTTCTCTAACAAATTTGAGTTTAGTAAGTACAGTTCATTTTGGTAGTCGTTCAGTCCAGATAGAATGGAGTTCGCAAAGCACGTCAGACCCCTAACTGGAGAAGCTGACTGGCCGATTTGGAAAAGAAAGGTACGAGATCTGTTAGACTATCATGAAGGAGCTATAGACTGTATTGAAAACAGACTAGTGAAACCTGAACCACTGAGTGGTACTGCTACAGAAGCTGAGAAGTTATACAAAGCAGATTGTGATCTTTATCGAAAGGCAAATAGCTACGCAAAGTCAATGGTAGGAGGCATCGTTTGCAGCTGATGGATGTTTGGTTGGTTCCTAAAATTACTAAAAATTTATTCTCTCCACTGGCACCACAAGATAAGAATCCTATCAGCAAGTTTGAGTCAACTGTTACCTCCAGTAAATTGTCTGTCAACAGTGTTCCAGTACTGACAGGTATCAGAGAGAAGGAAGGTTCGCTGTTCAAAGCAAATATAAAGGCTTTAATTCCTAACAACAGCTTTTCGGTCAACCTGTTAGGCTCCAGAGATCTATTGCAGCTGTATCACGAGAGGTGGGGCCACCAAGATAAACGCCACATAAAAGAGAACCTTGAACAAGAGCTAGACGCCAAGGTCAAGATCGATGAGAAGATTTGTGAACCGTGCGTTTAAGCTCATCGACTACCATTTGGCACTAGAAGAAAAGCATCAAAGCCAGGTGAGCTTATTTCAGCAGATGTTTGTGAACCTTTCCACGAGTCATTTCAGAAGAAACGTTATCTGGTTGTATTCAAGGATAGTTACACCAAATTTCGTTATAGTTTTGTTATCAAAGAGAAGTCTGAAGTCAAAATAGTTTTAGGACAGATGTTGGCTCATGCAGAGAAGCAAGGTCACAGTATCAAAGAGTTCCTTAGCGATAATGGTGGTGAGTTTGGCAATACTGAAGTTCAAGAGATATTGAAGAGAAAGGGAGTCACTCAGAGGTTAACTGCCCCTTATACTCCTCAGCAAAATGGTGGTAGTGAACGAGAAAATAGAACAATAGTCGAGATGGCCAGAACATTCATGCACTCAAATTCGGATATGCAATTCCCTCATGGTGATGACAACCGAGGAGGAGCCACAATCCTATGAAGAAGCACTTCAGCGACCAGACAGTACAGGTTGGAAGAAGGCAATGGAAAATGAAATGGCTTCCTCGGTGGAAAATAATACGTTCGAACTAGTAGAATTGCCAAAAGGTTCAAGAACAATTCCGTGTAAGTGGGTTTATAAACTGAAACTTAACCCTGGTGGTTCCATTTTGAAGTATAAAGCTCAACTAGTTGCCAAGGGCTATGGCCAAAGGAAAGGTATTGATTTTGACAAAACGTTCAGCCCAGATGTTAAGTTGCAAACTATTCGTTTGATGCTAGCTATTGCATCAACAGAGAAAAGGATGTCTCCACAGCTTGATGTCTCCACAGCCTTCCTGTACGGTGAGTTGGAGGAAACCATCTATATGACACAGCCTGATGGGTATGATGATGGTACTGATAGAGTTTGGCAGTTGATAAAGAGTCTCTATGGGCTAAAACAATCACCGAGATGCTGGCATAAGCGTATTGGCAAATTTTTAGAGGATTTGCAGTTCAAGGTTAGTCAGGAAGAACCTTACCTATTTATCTGAGAAAGTCATCTTAGCCCTGTATGTAGACGATGGCTTAGTTGCAGGAACTTGATGAGTTTCTAAACCAGCTTAGAACCTAGTTCAAGATTACTTCGAAGGATGCTGATTACTTTTTGGGCTTTGGATAACAAAGTTGATAAACGGTAGTATCAAGATTTGTCAAAGAGCCAGAAAATGTTAGAAAAGTTCAATTTCGCTGAGTGCAATCCAGTTTCATCGCCCATAATTCCAATTCCAAGTTCAGATTCAGGGAAAGCAGTTGCAAAAGAGCATAATTTTCCTTAAAAGCAGTCGGCTCTTTGATGTATCTCATGCTTGGGAGTAGACCTGACCTAGCTTACGCTGTAGGTTTTCTATCTAGATCATTGGAGAACCCAACGGTGGAAGCTGTAGTGAAAATTAAAAGAGTTTTTCGTTACATTGCCGGAAAATTGGATTTTGGCATGGTTTGCTGTCAAAATGCAGATATTGGTATTCTTGAAAGTTATAGTGATGCCGATTTTGGAGGTTGTGCATTCTATTATTGAATATTTATAGTAGAATGGTCAGACGTTGTAATCCTCCAAAATTGAATTTTCCACTTGGTTTGCTTTTTCACTACCAAGGTAGGAAGCTACGTATTCGTGCAAGAAAACGTTATCCTCCAAAATAAAAAATTTCCACATTTCAGAGCTTTCTGAACTAATTTTGATTCCGAGTCTGTACTGTCCCAGGCAAAACTTGGTATATGAAGTTATGGTCAGATTTTGTTGAAATGTGTAGGTCCTAATTTCATTGCAGTCGGACAACTAGTGCGTGTACGCATGTGCTAACATTAATTTCGTAAAACTGCGGTTTCTCAGTTCATAATGGACCGATTTCGCAGCAATTTTGAGAGCATGTGGGGGATCCATGACAATTACCTATCTATGAATTTGGTCAAGATTGTATGACTAATAACTAACGCACACGCGCCAACTTGAAATGAGTTGTTATTCGTGGGTGTAAAGGGTATGTTAGACATCACTGGAGAAACATTTTTATAGTAGATCATCAAGGCAGAGCAAGAAAAACGCGTAACACATGAACGGAAACAATTTATTCAAAGACATTGACATTCACGACCGAGGCTAGGACACAATATAATGATGGAAGACACAACAGGTGGGGGTTGACCAACTCGATGGTCTAAACTAGAGGTGTGCTTAACGAATACTTGTGAGTATTCGTTACTTCTGATACAGAGACTTTCAAATATCGGTTACAAAGTATTAGTTATTCGTTAGTGCGTTCATGTCTCTAGTATCTGTTAAGGGTTTGTCTCTTTTAAGGTATCAGTATTCAGTTTTTTCTTATCGAATACTGGATTATAATAATATATCGGTTACAAAGTATTAAATATTAGTTAGTTCGTTTATGTTTATAAAGGTATTATCGAATACTGTATTATAGTATTATATATTTGGTATTACAATATTAGTTGGGGGAAAAATAAATACTGTGTATATGTTTGGTAATTTTCTTTAATTACTGTCAAAAAATTAAAATACATCACATATAAATTACTTACTTTAAATTCATGTTTAAAAACGGGGTTACCACCACCAACATCAGCTACTGGCACATCAAAAACTACGGGAGTATCCTCAGTTACAATAGGAATTTCTAGCACTTCATCACACTGATCTATTTTTCCAAGCTGGTTCATGTCTACTGAGAGATGTTTTCTTTGTAAATGTTTTTTCAAGTTACTCACAGTACCTTTGTAAGAAAGGGACGATTTGCACAGGTTACACCTGGCAGTCGCAGAATCTGCAGAAAAACCACTAAAAAAGTTCCACAGTTCACTTCGAAATTTTCGTTTTTGCTTATCCATTGTAAAATAAATACAGCACACTTTTGATGATTGCTCTAGGTTTGTAAACACAACACAATTCAAAATCTATATCAAGCACAAGGCACATTGTTTTCATGTTTTGATTTATGTTTTCTGTTTCATGTTTCATATCGGTATTCATTGAAAGGAAAATATCGATACAAATATCGGTGTCGATACCAAAAAAGTATCGATACTCCGATATATCTTTGGTATCTTTGAAGGAATAAGTAGGACAGAAGCGATATATCGTTTCAAATGATCTCAGACCTAGGGGGTCATTTCAGTTCACTAATAATTTTGCTGTAGGTATTTTTTTTTTTTAGCACCAAATATTAAGATATTGGTAAAAAGTATCGATACTTCCGATATATTTAGAAAAAGTATCAATACAAAAATATCGGTATCCACTATCGAAAGGAAAATATCGATACAAATATTGGTGTCGATGCCAAAAAAAGTATCGATACTCCGATATATCGTTGGTTACCGCCTCTGCTCCAACTTGGAGATACCTTAACTAATACATTGTAACCGATATTTTCTGAGAGAGACTTGGATCCTCCAAGATCCAAGTCTCTCTCAGAAAATATCGGTTACAAAGTATTAGTTAAGGTATCTGTTAGCAGTATCACAGAGAGAGTCTCTCTTGATACTGCTAACAGATACCTTAACTAATACTTTGTAACCGATATTTTTGGTTTTCAGTATCGGTTACATATCTGGATGGCTAGTAACGGTTACAAAATATCGGTTACTGAAATATCGTCTCACCTCTAGTCTAAACTAGAGGTGTGCTTAACGAATACTTGTGAGTATCCGTTACTTCTGATACAGAGACTTTCAAATATCGGTTAGAAAGTATTAGTTAAGGTATCTGTTAGCAGTATCACAGAGAGACTCTTAACAGATACCTTAACTAATACATTGTAACCGATATTTTCTGAGAGAGACTTGGATCTTGGAGGATCCAAGTCTCTCTCAGAAAATATCGGTTACAAAGTATTAGTTAAGGTATCTGTTAAGAGTCTCTCTGTGATACTGCTAACAGATACCTTAACTAATACTTTGTAACCGATATTTTTGGTTTTCAGTATCGGTTACATATCTGGATGGCTAGTAACGGTTACAAAATATCGGTTACTGAAATATCGTCTCACCTCTGGTCTAAACTGGGCAGAGCCCCATAGAAGCTAATAGTGTGATTGAAACCAATACTCCCCCTCAAACACACAAACATATCATTATCATAAAAGTACAAACTAAAGATAGACTATATAGATCTAACAAAAAAACAAAAATAAGACACTATATATCATTCACACAAAACACCATGTCTCACATCACTAAAACTGACGCATATTTCCGAAAGTAGAACTCTACTTCACCTTTTTCTTTCAACAGGTACACCATGCCAAAATTGCTGAAGTGATCCAAAAATGACACATAATATCTCTTTCCATCATGGGTTGGGGGTGATATTTTGCCACATACATCAGAGGATACGATCTCTAATACAGCCTTTGCCTTACGATCAGCGGAAATATCTTTCATAAAACTAGCCCTGGTTTGCTTGGCCTTCATGCACGTATCACATATGCCTTCGATTGGGTACTTACTCGAATGACCCATCCTTCGATGCATCAACAAAGCTCCACTATTCGCAGCACTTGCCACCGCCGAAGATCTCAGCTTCAGAGAAACATAATACAGATTTCCGAGCTTTACACCGACCAAAACCGTACGATCACCATTCATAATTTTCGCCTGTCCATCATCAAAAACTACGTGTAAACCATTTTCCACCATCTGCTTAACCGATAGCAAATTAAACGAGAGTTTATCACATGCGTAAACGTTTTTGAGAGAAATCGACTTGCCATCATTCGACATCACAGGCAATGTTCCGAGTTTGGCAACACCAATTCGAATATTTGCTTCGCTCGAATTTCTCAGGAATAGCCCAAACTCCGCTTTAATCAAATGATGAGTAGCGCCACTATCAATAACGAAGTGAATATCATGCTCAGATGTCGCAAAACACAAGTCTGAGTTCGATATTTGCTGCATTGGCGGATCGATGAGAGGGACACACAGAAAACCCTACTATACTACGTACAGAAGGGACACTCAGGGTGGGGGGTGGTTGCCAGCATACAGCTGGCGCGACGCGAAAATTAGATGGCCGAAACCTGAACTAAGACCCCCCCCGAATCCTCGCGCATGCGCCTGACACCTTGGTTACCGCCCCACTCCTACTTCGTTGCTACAACAAACCTCCGCCACCGTTCCTCAACCACCACCCCCCCCTCACTACTCCATTTCCATCCGCCTCTCTTCCACACCCTTGGTAAATGTACGAGAAAGGATGAAATTAATACAATTAAAGCAAATGTACGGTAAAACAATATTTATTCAACAATATGGATTGAACAGTTATTACGATTCGAACATATGACATCACAGTTCGTGGATAGTTGATATCATTAATTTAATTGCATTATAATTATCTATTGTCGTCACAATGAAATTATTAGACCATCGTCAATATTGATTGACTAGTTATTACAATTCGAACATAACATATTGACATCGCAACTCGTGGATAGTTGATATCATTAATTTAATTGCATTCTAATTATCTATTGTCGTAACAATGAAATTGTTCGACCATCGTCAATATTGATTGACTAGTTATTACAATTCGAACATATATTGACATCACAGCTCGTGGATAGTTGATATCATTAATTTAATTGCATTCTAATTATCTATTGTCGTCACAATGGAATTGTTAGACCATCGTCAATATTGATTGACTAGTTATTACAATTCGAACATATATTGACATCACAGCTCGTGGATAGTTGATATCACTAATGTAATTGCATTCTAATTATCTATTGTCGTCACAATGAAATTGTCAGACCATCGTCAATATTGATTGACTAGTTATTACATATATTGACATCACAGCTCTTGGATAGTTGATATCATTAATTTAATTTGTTTCTATTGACATTTTATGTCTTTACTCTGGCACATAACTCGAAAAACGTCACGAGAAATCGTTACGAAAAATTTTCTGATGATCGGACGACGTCAGGTTGTTGAGGATGGCAGCTTTCAGAGCTGACTTGAATTGCGAGGCGGTGGGGTTAGCATTAGAGCCGCAATGTGATCGGATGATGCCGAAGGTACACTCCAGGAGGTCTTGATTGAGGCGAAGCACCTGCAAGTCAAAGATGAGCATAAACGGTAAATCAAACATGAATAAACAGTTAAATAATATCACGTTTGTTTGATCACAAACGATCTGTCCCAACATTTGACCCAATTTTTTTGACAAAAATTCTCATCGAAATACCTGCACCGTCCCCTCAAAGTCCGTCACCGTCGCCATCCCACACTTCAGGTGAATAATACTGATTTTAGCCCTTAATACCAATTGTTCATCCCCGAAAATCCTAATTAGATCCCTATTCTGTGTGAAAAGCAAATGAAATGATATTTTTGTCTCCACTCAACCTTCCATGCCACTTTCAGTGATTTTATATATCATTTTCAGAACATGAATGTTTGAAATATTTTTATAGGCAAATCCGTTTCAGAGCATCACCATTCCATCCCTAAATTTAAAAAAATGATGTATATCTATGTGCCACTCCAGATAATATCTGTCCTTGGGTACATGATAAAAATTCCAAATTTCTCCAAAACGTTTGTACCTATTGCCAAACAAAAGGTTGAGTTCAAAATTAGCAATTTTAAAAAATTTCAAGGGGGTCAAATTGGACTTTCTAGGGGTCAAAAATTGGTAAAAACGGCTAAAATTGCAATATAAAATGACTGGAAGTGTATGGAAGGATGAGTAAAGACAGAAAAATACCATTTCACTTGTTTTTCGCACAGAATAGGGGTTAGAGATATTGGTTTTTGGGGGTAAAAATAGGTATTTATGGCTAAAAATTATTATTAATTCACCTGACGTGTGGGGTGATTAATCACGACAGAGGGACCCTATTTTTCTGAAAAAGAAGCGGGTCAAAAATCGGTGAAAATGGCTAAGACGACGAAAAATTATATAACTTTAATGGCCGATTTCACCACCTGGGGATAAGGTTGGTGATAACGTTATCTTGGGAATAGTGCAAAAAGTGCATTTCACCACTGCGAGGTAGCGCTATCACCGGGAATAAGGCGAGCGGTATTCCCTAGATTTTATTCCCTACTTCATCGGGGGGATAAGGGCTTGTTCCCCCGGAGTAGTCAAAACAAAATGGCGAACCACGATCATATGTTCGGAGCCCCAGTGTTATCAATCTGTTTTCTGCCGTATATTTTCTGTTAACAGTGTTTTTCTGGCCGTTTTTTCGTGTTTTTTTATTATTGTTGAGAATGGCTTTTCGGGACATTTTGGTCGACGATGAAATTCTGTTCGACGACGAAGAGGAAATTGATTCCGTCATTCGGCTGCAAAGGCGACCACGGCTTTTGCGTCAACGAGTAGATTATTTGCAGGATTTCGACGACACCGATTTTCAGGATCGATTCAGGATAGCCAAGGGAACGTTCACGGAAGTTTTGAGGTTGATCATAAGTCAAATAATCCCTCCTTCTGACAGGTAAGTAGTCTGATAATGCATCACCACCGTAGCTACCTTACCTACCCCTCTCTTACCTTATCTCATGCAACTACGCATAAGTAGGTGTAAAGATGTACATGAATGGAATTGAAAGGCATCAATTTCTCATGTTCCAGGAATAGAGCAATATGTGCGGCTTCTAAATTGTACATGGCGCTGAGGTACCTAGCCACAGGATCATTTCTGATGTCAGTTGCTGACTTCGTAGGCGTCAGCCAATCGTCCGCCTGCCGATATGTACACCAAGTGTGCCGAGCTATTGCCAGGCTGAGACCAAGGTTTATATCGTTCCCAACTACTGCTGCTGATAGAAGGTGCGTAGTCACCACGTTTTATGAACGAAGTCGCTTTCCGCGAGTGATAGGAGCTGTGGACTGCACTCACGTGAGAATCCAATCCCCTGGTGAGCGACATTTGATACGGTGTGACAGTTGAAAGTAGTGGAATATCAAAAAGTTGTATTCAAACATTAGGTACATCGTCTAAATACCAGACAGAAGTCGGTAGAGTACCTACCAACTTTTCTGCTGTGAACTACTTCCAGATGTCCTGCTGAATAAACTTTTTACTTGAGTGAATTCATTTTTATTTTAGTGAAGTCGTTTTTCTCGTAACTATTTCAGGTGGAGCCGGCGCCGAAACTTTCCGAAACAGGAAGGGCTCCATCAATACGCAATGCGTTTGTGATGCAAACTTGAAAATTATGGACATAGTGGCGCGATGGCCGGGGTCCTCTCATGATCAAACAATATTTGATAACTCGGCAGTAAATATGAAGTTTGAGACCGGGATTATAGGAGGATACTACCTCCTAAGGGACAGCGGTTATGAAGTCACTTCGTACCTCATGACTGCTCTTCTAAACCCTTCCACTCCCGCTGAACATTTGTACAACGAAAGCCACATCAGAACCCGAAAGGTAATACTTGAACAGCCTACTTTACTTTTTATCGCAGTTATAGGTCGACACTCCCTTATTTTTCCGTATGGAACCCATGTTACACCTACTATTCCCAAACTAATAGTGATCTTATTTTGCCTGTAATACGTTGCAGATGTTTCGGCGTTTTGAAACGAAGATTCCCTGTGCTCAGCAAAGGTATTACAGTTGATGTAGTTAATGTCCAGGCAATCATTGTTGCGTGCGCTGTACTCCACAACATATGCTGTGACAGGCTTGATGTTTTTCCAAATGAGGCAGATCAGTCTATGGATGACGGCATTGAAAGGGAATCTTTTATTGGAAATAATGAAACGAATGCTCAGAGTTTGAGAGGGAGGCAAGAAAGAGAAAAACTTATCCAGGAGCACTTTAGTAACCTCAGATAAATGCTCTAGCTTCAATGACAAGGTGAGAGAAAACAAACGTATGTTGTGACATTTTAATATAGGAATGAAACTTAGAAAAAATAATTATCACATGACTGTTTATAAGTAACAAAAAGACATATATATGTTGATATAAGCATGAAAAGTATAAAACATAACTATTACGACTATTTATGAACTGACTATAGGAACTGAAAGTAAAAGAAACGTAAAATAAATGAGTAACAAAACGACACAAAAGTACATTGCAATTGCAATGTTGATCCTAAGCATGAAAAGTATAAAACATAACTATAATAACTATTTATGAACTGACTACCTATAGGAACTGAAAGTAAAAGAAATAAATAACTACCTATAGGAACTGAAAGTAAATACTAAATAAAGTAAAATAAATAAAGTAAAAAGTAAAAAATAAATAAAGTAAAAATAAATTATACGAAAGTAAATTACAATCACAGGAAAATTCGAAAAAAACAAAATAGGAACGAACGAATCATTCAGTTTTTTTAACTTTGATTTGGAGAAGTTCAATTTCCAACTTCATTTTCTCCTCTTCCAACAGCAAAAGTCTCTTCCTAACTCCATTCATATCGATTTGCTACTCAGTCAACGTTTCCTGTACACCCAGCAACTTGTCTTTGCGTAGTAAAACCTTGGTTGCCTCAGCCGTTGTGCTTTGGTAACGTCTCTCTGAAACAATTTTTAATTTGCTATCATCCAATGAAGTTCCTATGTAAATGTTAACGGTGATACGCATTGAAATATTAACGTTCCTACAATAAAAACCGGAGGTATAGAGTGAGAGAGTCTATTTCCTCGAAAAACAATGAGTACAATAATTGTACAGTTATTGTTGAATCGATTTCGAAGATTAGGTCATAATCAGTAAAAAAAACATGAACTGAAGGTACATCATGAAATAGGTAGGTACAGCTTATATAGTAATAGAAGTGAAAGGGATTGGGCGGATCAACAAATGCCAATTTAGGCAGACAAAGTGAAAGGGAGCTAAAACAATGGTGAGGGTAACATCATCCCCAGGGGGGGGGGGGGACCAAGCTATATGTTGACCAAGCTACATACTGTCTATTTGTTAGATCAAAACTAAAATCATCCGCAAGCAAAGGAGACAAAGGAGAACCCATAGCTACCCCTGGCTGAGTATAATATTTGCCTTCAAACGGAAAATAATTCTGATCCATGCAAACAGACATCAAATTACACAGTTCATCTTTTTCAAAAATATCAAGATTGGACTCATGGATAATTCTATTAACCACATCTTGGCAGCAAGCCACATCGATATTGGTGAACAAACTAACAACGTGAAAGGAAGCAAGTTTGGCATTTGGAGGCACTTGAATCCCGCTAATTCCAGAAACCAAATCGTATGAATTTAGAACGGTATTTTTGGCCGAAAATTGATCCTATTCCTAAACAAAGTACATACATTTGAGAATACTTTTTGAGCTGTTCAGTACTTTACGAATTGTTTTTTGATAGTGGTTGGATCCGATTGGAGAGCTATGCAGTTATTTTCATCTAAGAATTTTAGAGTTTTGTTAATGTAGTTTTGTTTAGTTAAAATAACAGTAGTATCAAAATAACGTTAGAATAACGTTCCTACAGTGGGTATCGAATTCTGAGGGGAGGTAGGAAGCATTTTTTTTTCTCACGCCATAATAAACCAACCAAGGCTGGTTCCACTCACTATTTGATCTGAGAGGTGTGCTCTTCTTTTGCTGCAGCTTTACGGGAGCAACTACCCCCCATCCTGTCTGTCGACTCGTCCCTGCTCCTGAAAGAAAAGAAAAACTCAATAACCAGGGATTCAACAAATGTTGCTGCTTATTATAACAATGCCTACGACAATTTTGATCGTACCTACCAATAAAACTAATGAATGGAAAATGTGGAAGTTCCCATCAGTTTACCTTGTGATACAGCACTGTCCTCTTCAACATCTTGCGAACCTTCACCGGCGTCCTCATTCTGTGGGGGTTCCTGATACAAAATGATGGGGGTGGGAAGTACGTCGTCGGTTATTGGTGTTACCTCTATTGTATGTGTTTCTGAAAAAAAAGGAATAATAATAAAGCAAATAGGAACAAAATTATTTAATAATCTCCGTTGGTATTTGGATAAGTGATTAGTAAAATATGCAAAAACTGCTGCAGTGACAGGTGAAGTAGTGGAATGCCTTTTGCCTAAAGGAGGATTGCCTTTTGCCTAAAGAATGGAATGGCAAAATAGATATTTGAAGTGCGACAAAGGTCGATTTTTCAAAGACATTCACCCACAACTTAAAAGCGACCCATGGTTTAATTGTATAAAACATTGGAGATACCTTTTAATTATCGATTAATATCGATGTTTTTCAATTATTATGGGAATTCATAGAAGAAAATGGTATTAGAATATAAGTTTAGGTGATAAGATGCGTTTGTAAATATTTTTCATTGATACCCTACGATTGTGGTTATGATTAATTATGTTTTAATTGTGGGTGTATGTTGACAAGCATGCCAATAAAGAATTTGAATAAAATAAAAAATATGCACTACAGCGACAGACTTTCTCCTTCTTCAGGAAGGAAATATTATGGTTTATGGAGATATATGAAAATATTATGGTTTTACCAGTACCTACGTCGTCGATGGTATCGCAGTCATATTCTGCCGGGATGCCTTCCACCGATATTCTGTCTACCATGTCCATCAACTTTACGTCGATGGTGTTGAGGGGCAGGCTGTCATTTTGACCTCCACCCGTCTTTCTCCCTTCCAGCCTTGAATAATAGGAAACCAAGAATTAACGTTACAGTACATGAACTCGTAATATGTTGGTAACTATTACAAACAAAATTATAGAACATGCTATTTACGTAGGTTAACGTAGCTAGGTTGTTCACCACCACATTGGTATGTGTGGTTGTACGTTTCCGAAAAGCTTCAGAAAACCAAGTGCTATACATTCATCACATAATTTCGTGAAATCGTTTAAAATTAGGTCAACTTAAAAGAAGGGTCCTTGCTACCTGTTATAAAATAAAAGCTCGGTAAGTATGTTGAACTTACTTTGCTCTCGCACTCTTCTTCCTCAGCTCCTTTTTCAGACCCTTATATTTCAATTTGAGTTGCTCGATGGTCCTGGGAACTACGAGGGATGCGCTGTTGAAATCGTTTTCAACTTGCTTCCAAGCGGCCTGCTTATCCTTTCACATCACAGAATCAGTCGTTTTATTTTCTATCACTTGTTTCCTGCGATGAACTAATTCTACCAACAGTTCCACCTCCGCCTCAGTAAAATTTACATTTCTCTTTCTTTTTTCCATTCTTTTTTCCAGACAAACCGACTTCACAACTTCACGACGTTTTCAACACTATCACTGCGTTATCACCGTTATCAGCTTTGCTGGCGCGAAGGCCTTCGTCAAATCGTCTGGGAGCAACATTCTGGGGCTAACCAGGGAACAAAGTAGGGGATGCGTTATCCCCGAACCGGAAATGCATGGTGAAACTGAAAACCGGCTATCACTGGGATAGGGTTTATTCTCGAGGATAGCTTATCCCTCCTTTATCACCGACCTGGTGAAATCGGCCATAAGAAAAGTGGAATGGTTACTAGCTGTCATTTTTCTACGCAGTAGCAGGAATACTTCTTTGAAGATTCGCTCTTATAGCCATGCTACATGACAGGAACTTTTCATTTTATCAAAAGTTGCGAATAAATGTGTAATGCTCGTCGTAGGGCGAATACAATCGTAATTGGGCGTGCTATTGTTATTGTGTGTAATCACCTGTAGGTACTTCACATCAGGAAGCTCAATGCTCAAGTACTCCCAAAGGGAACGAATAGCTTTCAGCGTCTGGAGCCAGGCGTTGACGCATGGAGGGGTAAACAGCTTCTCGGTCCCTGAGGCGTTTTTCCTGACAAACTGAAGTTTCTTGAGCTGAAACAGGAAAATTCCACCAGTAGGTCAACATTATGTCATATTATACTTCAAGTCTGATGTCCACTCGACTTGATAGTAAGAGTAGGTACTCACAAATTCTTCAGCTTTGTCCCATAGAGAGTACAGAACAGGTTGAGTTCCACTATTGGGATTAAGCGGCCCGGTACGATAGCTGGGCACACTTCCTCGGACCAACCGAAGTCTATCGCTGTCGTAAAATTGCTTTGCATCAAAGTGTCTTTGGCACAGCTTGTGTGAACGTAACGAGTCAGTTTGCCCCGATACCTCTCGCCATATTTGCAACCTGAAAATGATGGATGAACAATTTATTATTCCATGAAGTCTGAAAAAGTAGACGGTTGGTCGCCTTACAATCACCCTAACTTTACTATAATTATTCTTGACTAACTTTGGTAATTCTGAGCAATTGTCCGGTTAACCTCAATTCTTTCTATGCATTACTATACTTATGTCACTAAAAATAAATATTTAGAGTAACATAAGTGTCGGAAAAGGGAAATCCACATCACTTATTCTGCTCAGAACAAAATAATAATCAATTTAGAAAAGGTAGGTAGTATGATAAGGAAAAAGTGTAAAATGTAAGATCGCTTCCCTCCTTATCAGTTCACGTTTGCGACGTCTAATTCTGCATTTTATTGTCGTCTATTTATGCCAACAACATTATATCGCAGTGTGGAGAGTATTTAAGTTGACTGGATTAGGCTCAGAATTACCCTAACTTTACTTAATAATCCCATTAAGGTTACTATAATAGAGAATAATGTAGGTAAATAATGTGTGCGGTGCGGGTGAGTACGGTAACCAACGAGGTACGGGGTCGGAAAGTAAACAAGCAAAAAAATGCACTGCACAATGAACGTGTACCTACTACGAACGTAATTTAAAGTAGATTAAAACGAAACCATTAGAATAATTTAACAGACTCACCTCTTCTGATGGTCGGGCTTGGTCACATCGGGTCGGGAAAGCAAAAAAAGGAAGCAGTTGGATGAGTCTTAAATCGAACGTCACATCCGATAGCGGCGCACTTTAAATTTACAACCCAACTCATCTAGAAAACGAACGACTTCAGTTAATGAAAAATACGAATTCCGTACACGACAGCAGTATTTTCAAATTTCACGAGCCTATTACGTACGTAAGTTTTATTACTAACCTCGTCGCACGTCTGTGGATGAAATCGTAGGTATAACACAGAAAACCCTACTATACTACGTAGGTATTCATCACTACAATTTTTACGTTTTAACGCGCGAGGAGGTTTTAATATTTAATTTAAACCTACGAGGAATAATAATGAATACCCCTATTGTCCACAGAAAACCCTACTATACTACGTACAAGAAAATACAAATGGCGGAACGGAGTCGCAGCGTCTAGTAGACGCCACAGAAAACCCTACTATACTACGCCATCTACATGAGTTGGTGGGTGGTAGAGGTGGGTCGCATAACCTGAAACTGTTACGAATAACCGGTTATTTCAAAATAACCGTTATAACCGTTATTCAATTGATAAAAAAACGGTTATAAAACCACCTAAAATTTTCTTTTGCTCCTATATTGCGGCTATTCTGGCCTCACAATAACAATAACTTGTCACTCCCATACTGTCGACAGCTGATGAAGAAACTTCAGTGATCCTTCATCATGTTCGTCTTTTGTTCGAACGTTCGTATTTGTAATCGAAAATCGAAACGTTATCGCGTCAGCGCATCGGTTACAATGTAACCGTTACATTACAGTGGTTATTCCGTTATTCGAAGTTTTTCAGTTATTTTACAGGTTACGTTTTTTTCGGTTATGGGATAACCGAAAATAACGTAACCTGTAAAATAACGCATGCGTTATTTGAGGCGAACCGGATAACTCGTTTTTCTGGCTGTAGCTGTACTCAGGTAAGGTTGTCAATTTCTTTTCGGTTATTCTATTTCATTAATATTTTCTGTACTCCCGGCCATCACAGATATTTTGATATTCGAGAGTTTTTTCGTTGTTTCCGTTTTTGTTGTTTCAATCTCCTGGCCGTATACGTAGGTAGGTACTCAAATATTTTGTGAATGTTTCAAAGTTTTTCCATTTTTTCAGTCTACTCCTGGCAGTACCAAACAATACTCAAATAACCACTTCTTATTGGGCTCAATAAAATTCAATTGCAGGTAATTTGGTACCGTCGACTGGGACGAAAGTAATCAGCTGGGGTGAAAGTAATCACTACAGCTTTTATACCGATAAGTTATCGGCGATAACCGACTGCGGAGGAGTATCGGTTTGCCCACATAGAGAATCCCACATTAAATTGCACGTAGGATAGCGTTTAAAAGATTTTAGGGGGTAAAGAATAGGATGGTGTAAACATCAATTCCAAAGTTGACCGGCCTTCATTTTTATACGAATGGCTTGTAGAAATTATAGTATCTACCAGTGTGTCGGATAACCAACTTGCAACTTAGCATTGAACAAAAGACAATAATATTGTCTTTTGTTCAATGCTAAGTTGCAAGTTTATTATATATTATAATATATAATAAATATATTATATTTATATCGTACAATCTCGTATTTATACAATCTAATTATCGGGTAGAAATGATATTTTATCCTCTAGGTTTTCTTCACGAATCACTGCGATAATATTCGTGTAGGAGACTTTTTAAACTATGTATACATAAATATAATTTTCAAAAAACTCAGTGCGTTATAGATACTCGTAGTTTGTGAAGAGCAGAAGAGGTATAAAAATAATACATCCATAAGCAACAAAGAATTTTTAGACTGGGAATGTTATATCAACAGAAAATGGAGTAGAGTAAATTACATCGTAAAATGTGGAAGTGCCATGGAGCTAAATTAAAAAAGATTTTTTTACCCCAACATTTTTTTCAAAACAAGAATCGCAGTAGTTAACGTTCAATTTTACTAGCAAAACTGCTATTTATCAAAAGTGGTGTGCTCGGAATAACCTGACAACCGAAAAATAGCGAGAAACGGAAAAAAACTAGCATGTAGGAAGTAACTGAAAAACGAAACGACTATTTTTGTAGGTTAGCAGAAAAGAAATAACGGTTATTTTGTAGCCGAAAAAAATAACGGTTATTTTTTCATAACTAACGTAACGTACCGTTATGGAAAAGTAGCAATAACGCCCACCACTAGTAGAGGTGGGTCGCATAACCTGAAACTGTTACGAATAACCGGTTATTTCAAAATAACCGTTATAACCGTTATTCAATTGATAAAAAAACGGTTATAAAACCACCTAAAATTTTCTTTTGCTCCTATATTGCGGCTATTCTGGCCTCACAATAACAATAACTTGTCACTCCCATACTGTCGACAGCTGATGAAGAAACTTCAGTGATCCTTCATCATGTTCGTCTTTTGTTCGAACGTTCGTATTTGTAATCGAAAATCGAAACGTTATCGCGTGTCAGCGCATCGGTTACAATGTAACCGTTACATTACAGTGGTTATTCCGTTATTCGAAGTTTTTCAGTTATTTTACAGGTTACGTTTTTTTCGGTTATGGGATAACCGAAAATAACGTAACCTGTAAAATAACGCATGCGTTATTTGAGGCGAACCGGATAACTCGTTTTTCTGGCTGTAGCTGTACTCAGGTAAGGTTGTCAATTTCTTTTCGGTTATTCTATTTCATTAATATTTTCTGTACTCCCGGCCATCACAGATATTTTGATATTCGAGAGTTTTTTCGTTGTTTCCGTTTTTGTTGTTTCAATCTCCTGGCCGTATACGTAGGTAGGTACTCAAATATTTTGTGAATGTTTCAAAGTTTTTCCATTTTTTCAGTCTACTCCTGGCAGTACCAAACAATACTCAAATAACCACTTCTTATTGGGCTCAATAAAATTCAATTGCAGGTAATTTGGTACCGTCGACTGGGACGAAAGTAATCAGCTGGGGTGAAAGTAATCACTACAGCTTTTATACCGATAAGTTATCGGCGATAACCGACTGCGGAGGAGTATCGGTTTGCCCACATAGAGAATCCCACATTAAATTGCACGTAGGATAGCGTTTAAAAGATTTTAGGGGGTAAAGAATAGGATGGTGTAAACATCAATTCCAAAGTTGACCGGCCTTCATTTTTATACGAATGGCTTGTAGAAATTATAGTATCTACCAGTGTGTCGGATAACCAACTTGCAACTTAGCATTGAACAAAAGACAATAATATTGTCTTTTGTTCAATGCTAAGTTGCAAGTTTATTATATATTATAATATATAATAAATATATTATATTTATATCGTACAATCTCGTATTTATACAATCTAATTATCGGGTAGAAATGATATTTTATCCTCTAGGTTTTCTTCACGAATCACTGCGATAATATTCGTGTAGGAGACTTTTTAAACTATGTATACATAAATATAATTTTCAAAAAACTCAGTGCGTTATAGATACTCGTAGTTTGTGAAGAGCAGAAGAGGTATAAAAATAATACATCCATAAGCAACAAAGAATTTTTTGACTGGGAATGTTATATCAACAGAAAATGGAGTAGAGTAAATTACATCGTAAAATGTGGAAGTGCCATGGAGCTAAATTAAAAAAGATTTTTTTACCCCAACATTTTTTTCAAAACAAGAATCGCAGTAGTTAACGTTCAATTTTACTAGCAAAACTGCTATTTATCAAAAGTGGTGTGCTCGGAATAACCTGACAACCGAAAAATAGCGAGAAACGGAAAAAAACTAGCATGTAGGAAGTAACTGAAAAACGAAACGACTATTTTTGTAGGTTAGCAGAAAAGAAATAACGGTTATTTTGTAGCCGAAAAAAATAACGGTTATTTTTTCATAACTAACGTAACGTACCGTTATGGAAAAGTAGCAATAACGCCCACCACTAGTTTGCCCCGAGCAGGGGCAGGTTTTCTTCGGGTTTCTACGATTGGTGCCCTGGGCTCGCTCTGGGTTCCGCCCACAGGAAACAACCAGGGGCGTGTTCAGGGCGAATTCGCGTGACTCTTATCAGGAGGTTAAAAGTGCGACGCTAAATCTGCGAGTGTTCTACGTAGTATAGTAGGGTTTTCTGTGGTGTTCTGCTTCTAATTTATTGTCTTGGCCGAGCGAGTGTTGTTTGTTTTTTAGTGTTGTCGTCAGTTTTTGTGGGTTTCGGTCTTTTTTTAGTGTCGTCTCCCGTTTTCGTCTTATTTCGTCTTAACTCGCTGTAGACCGGTAAGTCAGTACTATCGTTGCCTGAGCGTACGAACATATTTTGAATATTTGAAATAATAATATTATGCCTTTATCGGACAGCTAAGCGAAAGCATTTTGTTAGTGGCATTTTCCGTCGGTGACAGTTTCATTTCACAGTTACATAATATGTATATTATTCTTTCTCTTGCAGAAATGACTGACTACACCGACAAAAGTCCCTGTCAGTTGGACGAGAAATATGGTAGCGAGATTGTTAGAGGAATACAAAAGAGGTAAGGACCGCCTCGGTTTCCGCCACCTCAAGGAGTTCCACAGCAAAATAGCCGACATTCTAAATACAGAATTTAATATGAACCTAAACCACGAGCATATTACAAATAAAATTAAAGGTCTTGAGAAAGGCTACAAAAAACACGTGGACCATGAAAATAAGACGGGGAGAGGTGCCAAAACAATAGAATTTGAAGAAGAGTTGGTTGACATTTTTGGCAAGAAAAGGAACGTCAATCCTGAAATATTATTGTCTGAAAGACTGGAACCAATGTTCGAGCTCCCTGCTCCTGTCGACGAAATCATCGAACAACAATATGAAATCATCGAGGATGGTGAGACCCCAGTGACACCAATGACGGAGACTGCAACTCCAGGACGGAGGCGACGTGCCAAAAGACGACTGGTCGTTGACGTACTCGAAGGATTCAGAAAAGATCGCCAAAAGTTCTACGATCAGTTTTTGAAGAACCAAGAACGGGCCATTAAAGCTATGGAAGAAAGGAACAACTTGATGAAAGCCTCGATGAAAGGTAATTAGATACATAGCTAAAATCTTGAATGTTTCATGGTCAAATTATCTACCCTATTCTTCAGTTCCCTTTGAGCTAAAATTAGTTTTGAGTATTATTTGTTGCGATTGTTTTTGTCGTTACCTTCACATTTAGTGTTACCTGTCAGGTTCTTTCCAAGTCGTGTTGCCTGTCGGGTCCTTTACAAGTCGCCCTTGCTCATGTCGTTTCCTTAGATTCTCTACATATTTTGATATCTTTTTTTTTTTTTTTTTTTTTTTTCCAAGTTGGAGTTCCACGTTATGGCGAGATTGGAGAGACTGGAAGTGGCGACGGCCCGTTTCCCTGAGAACCCCAGTTGGCATATCAAAATGAGAGTGAAGGGTTGGGAGCTTTGTGATTATTCTGAGGATCATTTTTTTATATGATAAATTGTTGGGCTGTGTTGGGGTATTAGTTTAGATCCTCTTAGATTTCCTTACATTCTCTTGATATAATTTTTTTTTTATATCATATTTAGATTTCGTTTTGATTCTCTTAGATTTCCTTAGATTCTCTTGATATTTTGACACAATTGTTTTTATGTGATAAGCCGTGTTGGGCTATTACCTACGTTTCGAATTACCCTTACATACTAAATGTTTCGAATTAGATACATAGCTAAAATCTTGAATGTTTCATGCTCAAATCTACCTCATTCTTCAGTTCCCTTTGAGTTAAATTGAGTGGGTATTATTTGTTAATTTTTTGTCGTTACCTTCACATTTAGTGTTCCTTACATTCTCTTGATATTATGATATGATTTTTTCATGTGATAAGTTGGGTTCGGCTGTTACGTTTCGAATTACCGTTACATACTAAGGCTAACTGTTTTGAATTAGCCCATTAGCTATTACGTTTCGAATTGGCATTACATGTTAACTGTTAGACGACTCCTGTCACGTTCCAAGTCGTTCAGTTTCACGTTGCCTAGTCGTTACCATGAGCTCATTTGTTTTGTGATAAGCTTAATAAGTACCTAGTCAACGATAAATGACGTTACCGGACTGAAATGTTACATTCTTGCTAGTATTTCGTATGTACAGTTGTCTTGCCTTCGAGACACTCCTGTGACTGAATAAATAATATTTTTCAAGCTTTTCGATGTGTTTAAATTTAAATCATTTGCCTTTAAACACTCCCCCTTTCGGGTTTTACGAGGAAACCCCCCCATTGGGCAATCTGGCTGGCTAGACCTTTTCGACCAACTAGATTGAGTCAGTGTGCGAAATTTCATATTTACCTATTCCATCATTTTTAGGGGGAAAATTGGACCATCGTAGGTACGATCACCACGAGGTGATCGTACCTACGATGGTCCAGTACACTGGTAGCCTTGTTATAGGAAACAATAACACAACAGTAAAAAAGTAAACGACGACATTTTCAAGACAATATTACCTACTGAAGAATTTATTTAAAGAATTCGATAGAAAAACTCGGCGCTCCGCGCCTCACCCCTACTTTGAGCCTTTGGCTAACATCACAATGGGCAATTCCATTGTGTCCGAAAATTTACAATAGGACAGTATTTTTCGGTCAAGGGACGTGTGAAGATTACGAAAATAGCATGAGTTGATCAGTTTTTTCGTTAAGTTTGGTAGGAAATGCAATCAAAACTAGTACTTGTTCGTACTACGCCCTAACCATCCCTAACCAGTAGATGGAGTTGTCAACTGTCCAGTTGAACCAAGCAACGATATAGGGACACATTATGAGGATGTTAATTTCAAGTTAAGTCCCAGTGCTCCTGTAAAGAAAAAAGGGCGCCCTCATGGGAAGAAACGCTTTGGATTCGGTCAACAATCCACCTCTCAAGTTGAAAACAAGGAGGTAAATCTAACAAATGTGTCAACAGAATGGTTCCTCGCAGAACAACAACGTGATCCATTGATCTTATTTAGAAATAAGAATGGTTCCTCGCAGAACAACAACGTGATCCATTGATCTTATTTAGAAATAATTTCTAAATTAGGTTCTGACGAAATAAACGAAGATGTTCAAAATACATATGAATTACGCTCTGGGGTGCTATGTAGGAATATACAGCGACATGGACGTAACCGCTGTCTCCCAATTGTTCCACAGTCTCTCAAGTGGTCAGTTGTGAATAATATCCATAACTCAATTTTTCATTTAGGTTGGGAAAAAAACGTTAGAAACTATGTATGAACACTATTGGTTTGAACACATGTCGAAGTTTGTTCGGAAATTTGTTGACAATTGTGTGACTTGTAAGATGGGTAAAAGAGATACAGGACCTTGTCAGGTTGAGATGCATCCTATTCCCAAAGAACCTATACCATGGCATACAGTCCATTTAGATATCACAGGTAAGCTAAGTGGTAGGCGTGATACCAGAGATTACCTGTTCGTTTTCGTTGATGCATTTACCAAATATTGCTTGTTGGTTCCAACACATAAGCTTGAGACGGTCAATGCTGTAAGAGCTTTACGTTCTGCTATTTCACTGTTTGGGCCCATGCAGAGGTTGATTGTTGATCAGGGTCGTTCATTTACAGCCCGTGATTTTCAAGAGTTTTGTGAAAAATCCCAAATCATGATTCACTTTATTGCCACTGGTTCAGCTCGAGCCAATGGTCAAGTGGAGAGAGTCATGGGAACTCTTAAGGATATGTTAACAGTTGCTGAAATGTGTGAAAATCGTTCTTGGCAGGAAGCAGTTGGGGATATTCAGTTGGTTCTTAATACTACTCATAGAGTAACAAAAGTGTCTCCAATGGAATTAATGTTTGGCAAAGTTTCTCGCCCTCGTGAACTAATTATTGTGGACGAGGAAATTTCCGGTGTCCCACAAGTTAATGTTGAAGCAGTCAGAGAGCAGGCCAGTGCTAAGATATCAGCAAGCGCAGAATATTCCAAAACACAATTTGACAAAGGCAAAGTTAAAATCGTTCCTTTTGCAGTGGGGGATTAGGTGTACTTGAAACAAGAGGAACGAAATCAATGTAAACTGAGTCCCAAATATAGAGGGCCAGTTATAGTAAAAGAGATTCTTCCAAATGATCGTTATGCATTGCAGTCAATTGATGGTCGTCGTAGCTATAAGTATGCTCACGATCGTCTGAGGAAAGTCCCAAATGCAAGTGACGTGGAACCCAGTGTAAATTTACCTAAGTGATGATGAATAAAAGAATACACAATAAATACTAGCCAAGTTAAAAAAAAAAAAAAAAAACCTCGAGTAGATGGATATTTATTTGTCCGTCTACATGATAAGGAGTTTCTTATGAACTCCATGCAAAAGATGGTGTCTCTTCATAGCACCCACCTAAAAGAAGGTGTCTTTTCAAAGCACCCAATCAAAAGATGGTGCCTTTCATGTCACCCTTTCAACCACAGTCATTGGGCGTCTTTTCATAGCACCCATGTAATCACCATTGTATCTTCTTTATACAACCAGTCCATAATAATAATGCAAATCAGGTTATTGACAAAAAAAAAAAAAAAAACTTATAGTACCATTGGATAGGTACGTACTGTTTTAGCATGTCAGTCTCGCATGCTATAATATAGCATATACTATAATATAATATTATTATCTATATTATCTACCTACCAGTTTGGGCGTCTTTTCAAAGCACCCATGAAATCATCAATGTATCTTACTTATACAACCAGTCACTATTAATAGTGTAAAAAAAAAAAAAAAAAAAAAACACTTGATGGAATACTATGGTAGAATGGAGTACGAACTGTTTTAGCATGTCAGTCTTGCGTGCTTGGGATCGATCAGTTTGTCCTCATGTCTGCAACTCGAAGCTATGAGGATCTTGATATTTCAGATCATTCAATTTCAGGCTTAAAGGCTGTCATGAGAGCGATTTTGATGATTTCCAAGGAATAAATCCATTGAAAAGTTCTTATGATTGAATGGTACATGCAATTAAAAAAAACCTCTTGGGGTGTGGGAGCAGACCGTAGTCATATAAAGGACTGATTCTGCTTTCGTTTTCCTTTCTTAGGTCAAGGACTGCAGAGACGCAAGGTTTTGCAGAATGGCCGTGTGGAAGCATCCCCCTCCACAACACTTCATCCATGAAGAGTACATCTATGCAGGTGAACCGAGTTACATGGAGTAGCATCCATGTAAGGAGTAGCATCCATGTAAGAAGAACCTCCCAGTTCGGGTTATGAGAGGGACACTTTTTGGCAAGGAGTCTATAATACCTGGAGGCACGGTTCCGCGCTCCCGGCCCGTCCGTTTCGACTACCAGCGGCGGAGGTGCGGAGGAGTTCCACCGGCTGCCACCGCGCGGCGCTGCGTTCGCTATGGCGATACTCCGGCACTGCGTAGCATGGGACTGGGTGGGATGCGGTCTGTTTACATCGCATTTATCTCGTCATATTTTAAAATTAATGGGTGTGAAGTCAATGCACGGGTTCCGAGAAAAACTGAAGTAGAAAGAGCAGAAATATTACAAAGAAACGGTACAGTAAAAAGCTTTGTACAATTAAAACATAGCATTTAAAAACAACAATGCAATCTACCTATGTTAAATGAGCTTCTTTTCTAAGTCCCCTCTGCTTTTTCTTAATATCTTTAGTCTTCTCATTCCATCTTTTACAGATGAAGTGCATTCGCATAATGAAAAAGAACTTTATGATGGCTTTTGTCAATTCTCGCTTATGTTCTTCACAGCCAACTAAAGGAGTTCCTTTGGCCTCTTGGATATTTTCCACTGTTAAAAACAGTAAATTTTCTTCCAACTCGTTATTGTTTGCTGTATTCACTATTTGTTTCTCCAGGTATCGAAGAAGCTGCACAGTTTCAACAGAGGGGAATGTCAGGTAGCCCCTTGATTTTAACTTTATCAATAAATTGTCATCTGTTGCTTTTTCAGGGTCCAGCAACTTCAGTTGTTTCTCACATTCGGCACAGCTCTTTGTGAATTTTAGAGATTTTCGTGCTGTGTACCCTGCCACATACACTAAAGCAAACTCGTCAATATAATTGTGGTCTGAGGCTATTATATTAGCAATGTTAACTATTTCGTTATAGTCTTCTCCTGCAATTTGAAAATAAATTAATGCAAGACTTGTAAGTATATGAGTTCCAGGGATTGTTACTCATGATACTAATAAGTATTTGGACTAGAAAACATACTTCAACCAGGGAAGTCGTGTCGTTTGGTGTCCTCAAATTACAAGATTTAATTTCACAGGAGATAAATACTCAACGTCCAACACAACAAAAAACACAGAGGAATTTTGCTGAGTAACCTACTCATTAAATACTTAAATATAAAACGCTACTTGAGCACTTGTTGCAGTAATATATATTCACAGTGCCTTTCAAAGACAGCAGATATTGTCTGTACAGATCTCCTGCTCGAGCTTCCATTCAAAATGAAACATAATGTGGAAGCACAAAGATATATGCCACGGAGACCTACCTCATCAGGTGCTTGAAAAAAGTGCAGCTTAGGCAGCTTATTGTACTCAAAATACTTCCTTTGCCCCAAGGATCCACCCTGACACTTAGGCACAAAGCAGTACGGCATATTGTGATGAATAAAACAATACAGCACTAACACAATACAATCAGGAGTGCTCTTTCCCTATGCTTGCCTATGGTGGCCTGCGCCGGCAATCGCCATAGCGAATGACGCGCCACCTGGCGGCCGCTCGGCAAAGCTCTACGCCCGGACGGGTTTGGTAGTCTCGGCGAGCGCGCGGCCGCGTCTCCAGGTATTATAGACTCCTTGCTTTTTGGCTTGGCGTTTTGAGCTCAGACGTTTTTGTGTTGTGTACAAGTTCTAATAATAATAATACAAGTCTTTCATTTTGCATTTTTCAACATCATTTGGATTATGCCTCCGCCCACATATATATAAAACGTATATATAAATATAAATATACGGATGACAGAGGGGGCTCTACAAGAGCGTTTATACATTTTGAATTGAGATACGAAAAGTTAGAAGACACAAGACTATTTTCCGAAATATACTACTTAGGTATATAGGACCGCATTTTTATATAGAATATTTGTCTCAAAATATAGTATAATACATACTATAATATATATTATATAAGCAGTATATTTCGGAAATTATATATTATATGAAGTAGGTATATCTGGCAACCCTAGTTATAGCCCGCACATATTTATGTAGAGCTCCTTCGAGGGGATTATAAGGTTTGTATTTCCCGACAATGGCCTCAGCTACGTCTAAAAATGACACTAACAATGAAATTTTTACGACAGATTCCCGGCTGCACGGTCACTAAACGAAAACGCAAATTATATACAGTTAAACTCTTGATTTCCGAAATTCACGTCATGGGAATGTTGGAAGTGTAGTGTCTGTATCGACGGTCTTGGAGCCGCTGTACTTTGTCCATCCTCACTTTGGACTGGCAGTAAGCGCAGAATTCCGAGAAGAAGAACACGTGTAGGGGATGCTGATACATTCCGGGTTTCTTGTGGGCGTAGAGGTGGTAAAGAGTCTCGAGGCCGAGCCAAAGGGTAACGCCGTACGACGGAGCGAACATCATGAGAGTGATGAGTGCTAACCATATGACGTAGGCGTCTCCACAGCATTTCTTTCCACCATACTCACGGACATGCTTTCTGGGAATCCTCGAATTCTGCATCGGTATCTGAATGTAAAACAAGTAAATTAGTCATGGGTTTAAGAGCCAAGTGCATCTTGACAATATGAACGGTGTAAGAATAATTTAAATGAACCCAGGTGGTGGGGATGGGTCCAAGAAAGTTTTTGTTTGAGAACTTATCTGGGAATACCAGCTAACACTGTTCTGTTGCACACTTTTGAGACACGATGGTTTGAAAATCTCATCGATAGAAGGTGGAGGTGGGCAAATGTCCTATTCGCAATATAAGACTCTTATTTGCCAACACAATTTATCCTCCCCCCCCCCACCGCAGAATACACCGCAGAATACCCAAATGTGCAACAAACATTGAAAGATTCATGGTAAAAAGAAATACTACAGAACATGAAAAATAACGTATGTATTTAATTAAAGAACCTAATAATTAGGTTGGGGAAAACCATGCGACTGTCCCTGATGTTAAAAAAAACAAAAAAAAAAAAAAAAACAGAAAGTTTAACAGAACGTCCCCCTTCAAACGATTTCTCTCCTGTGTGAGAATTATCCCGGCTTTAGAAAATAATCGTTCGCACGGGACTGAAGTGGCCACTGAGGAAACGTGCTTTTCGGAGGCATGGCTAAAAAAACAAAATTTGTTTGCGTTTTTTGGCTTTGTGATTTAATCACAAAGCCAAACGACGACAAAAAAACGCAAACAATACACCAGACACTAACAACAACACAACACCAAGTCAAAGACATCAACATCAGCTCCCTCTTTTCAGCATGTTGTTGATCTTTTTCAACTTTGGATCCTGGTTGTAGAGAAAACATCGATGCATCGTTGCCTAACAATCGATCATCAGAAAAAATCGGAGCTTCACAATCAATTGTGATAAATCGATGATCGGTGGAGAAAAATCGATTTTTATAAAAAATCGATTATCGATTCCCATCCCTACTGGTGAGGTTGAAGAGGCCTTGAGATGCCCAAGAAAGAAGAATAGACCTTTATTGGCATATAAATTTACAATAGGCCTCTAGGGGCCAATTGAAAGGGTTGGAATGGTGAAAGATTTTTTGTGAAAGGGCGCCTTTGGGCTGTCTATATGGACTAGGGGTGCCTAGTGATGCTCAAGAAAGGCTTGGAATAGTGAAGGATGACTGGAAATAGTTGAGGACTGTTCAAGGGAGCCTTTGGACTGTTAAAAATGGGCGCCTGGTGAGGCAGAAGAGGCCTTGAGATGCTTAGGAAAGGCTTGGAATGGTGAAGGATGATTGTGGATGGTCGAGGACTGCTCAAGGGTGCCTTTGGGCTGTCTAAATGGACTAGAGGCGCCTGGTGATGCTTAAGAAAGGCTTGGAATGTTGAACGATGACTGGGGTTAATTCAGCACTGCTCAGCCTCACCAGGCTTGGAGATGCTCAAAGACGGCTTGGAATCATCTAATTATTACTCACATAATTCATATGAATGTATCTTCATTAGGTGGGCCCGAAATTTCGTTGGAGAACCAGGTTGGGTTAAGTGCTTACCTGTGAGGCGGACGAAAGTACCCACCTACCCAGGGTATTTCTGTCCTAGGACAAAAGAACCCCGGGTACTTATGTCCTAGGACGAAACTAACCACCTACCAGGGGTACTTCTGTCCTAGGACGAAACTACCCACCTACCAGGTGTACTTCTGTCCTAGAACGAATGTACCCACCTACCCAGGGTACTTCTGTCCTAGGACGAAAGTACCCACCTACCAGGGGTACTTTGTCCAAGGACCAAACTACCCACCTACCCAAGGTACTTCTGTCCTAGGACCAAACTACCCACCTACCCGAGGTAGGTACTTCTGTCCTAGGACCAAACTAACCACCAACACAGGGTACTTCTGTCCTAGGACGAAACTACCCACCTACCAGGGGTACTCTGTCATAGGACGAAACTACCCACCTACCAGGAGCGTAGCGTGGCTCTGGACAATGAGGTGCCGCACTCAAATTAACTCTCTCCCCCTGCCGCGACCCACACACACACTTACTCTCTCACCCAAAAAAGGAAAAAGTGAAGCAGTTCTTAGCAAGCTGTTTGTTCAAAGGAATTGTGTGATATTATTTATTTTCTAAAATTATTTAGAAAGGTAATCGGTAATTTATAAAATTCTCCCGCAAACAGCCAGTATCCAGGACTTGCCAACGTGGAGGCGACTGCAGTTAAGTCCCCCCAGTCCGCCCCTACCACCCAACCGTGGCGAACTGGCTATTCTGTAAAAGTAGGAGGAAATAACAAGGAAATCAAGTAAACAAAAATTAAAAACATAGATACTCATCTAAAATGTATATACACTGTACAAGAGCCAAAGAACACACAGCCGAGTCGGTTGAAACAGCCGTAAAGGTAATCAAAAATGGAGAAAATAATTATAAAAAAATAATGACTAGAGACGACTAGAAATCTACCTATTTGAAAATGAGATCAATACATCGATTTTTTTTAGGAACTTATTGATAACTAGATCATTGAACTTTGAAGAGGTGGGTGCAGATTTAAGTTTTGCAACCCGAGATCTCTCAATAGATATTAAAGAGAGATCAGACAACCGTTTTGGTCCCTGTGTCGATCTCAAATATGTTTTAATGCGTTTCACAGCTGCAAATGAGCGCTCTACAGACGCAGTGGTGCTTGGAAGCAGGATGGTTAAAGATGGTTTGAGTTTCCCTAATCGAAAAAATTCAGGTGAAACCCATGGCATTCCGGTGAGATACGAAACCAGCTCATGAATTTCCTTACCGACAAACTCAGCATCTTCGTACAGGATGGTTAAATCATTTTTCAGCCTTATTGAGTCAAATCTTTTATAGGTTGAAACAAGACAATTGAAAGCACCCTGAGGGAAATTATTCTGGAATATTCCAAATTTTCCAGAATCCAGGAGAGAGACAAACGTGAGATCTTTAAAATTCGCAAACCTTTCAGAAAATTGTGCGATAGCTACATCTAGAATTTCATTGAAAATCCGTTCGTATGCCGTTTCTGAGTTATCTCTACGCTTTTTATTTGATGAACTTTCATTTTCATCAGAGTACTCAGTAAACTTGACCCAAATTTGAGAAAAACCCGCAAAACCACTAAGAATCAGTTTGCTCTCGGAGCTTGAAGTGTTAAGACCTCAGCCGTTGTTACCCGATCTCTTATTTGTTTGTTAGTGTGGCGTGTTTGTCTTTGCGCGAGAATGGAGACGGACGAAGACTCAGCTGATCTAGGAACGCGGTAGCGTTCCGCCCCGCCAAGCAAAGAAGTTGAGAAAACGAACGCTGTCGAGTGTATGTTTACCGGACGTCACGAAACGCGTTTTCGAGGTATCCATATCTCGGCTCCTATTTGACCGATCAACTTGAAAATTAGTGTGGGTCTTCTTTGAGTGTATATTAGAAAGCCCTGAAAGTTTCAAATCGATAGGTCTAAAGGGAGCCGAGCTACATAACTTCAAAAACCCGGTTTTTCGGCCTTAGATTGTTCTTCTCCTTCTTCTTCTCCTTGTTCAGACAGGCAAGGCTGGAGCCTCTCCACGTTGACCGATTGACTTGAAATTTTGCACAGAGCTTCATTTAACCTTGAGACAGAGCCTTATATAAAATTTAACCCATTATCTCAACCCAAAAAAGTTTTAGAAACAAAAAACCAGAAACTTTAGGAAAATTCTGTCCACTTTGACGAGTCTACAGCCTGGGTAAAAGCACCAATCGACTTGAATTTTTTTACATACCTTCTTTATAGCATGTCTCAGTGCCATTTGAACGAAATAACCCATTATCTCAACCAAAAAAAAATTAGGGACAAAAAACTAAAATTTAGGGTAATTTAGGCTAATTTTGGCCATATCTCGGCTCCTAGTTGACCGATCAACTTGAAATTTGGTTTGGATCTTTTTGGTGTGGATAAGAGAAAGCCCTGAAAGTTTCAAGTCGCTAGGTCTGAAGGGAGCCAGGTAATATAACTTCAAAAACCAATTACCATGTTTTTCTACTTTTTTCAGTCGGTCAAGGCTACAGCCTCTCCACCTTCGCCGATTGACTTGAAATTTTGCACGGAGCTTCGTTTCAAGTGTAGCAAGTGCCTTTTGAAAGATTCAAGTCGATATCTTTAAAGAGAGCCGAGTTATATAACTTCAAAAACCCGGTTTTTCACCCTTACCTGTTCTTCTTCTCCTTAATCAGTTAGGCCTTTCCACCTTCACGGATTGACTTGAAATTTTGCACAGAGCTTCGTTTCAACATCAGCCAGTGCCTTTTGAAAGTTTAACCCATTATCTCAACCCAAAAAACTTTTAGAAACAAAAAACCTGAAATTTAGGCTGAATTTGGCAACTTTGCAACTTTACTTGTATAAAACGTTAACCACCATCAAGTATTAGTTGCTTGTGGAAGTAATAAAAACGTCTCGCAATAGCGCCAAGGGGAGATTTCGAAAGGGGTACGGTGCTTGTGAAGTGGTTAAGCTTTTCATTATACTTAGCTCCTTAATGAGGAAAAGGGCGGGCGGGGAAAGTGGATATCATAACTTTTTCCGGCCTCTGAAGAATGATATTTGCGAGGCGGGGTGATTTTTACACGGAGTGTTTTTTGGGGGGATAAGGGTGACTCGCCGCGCCGTTTGGGAAACCTTGCCGAACGGCTAAACGGGAAGAAAACAACACATGAGGTAGACAAAGTGATCCCTTTATCTAATTCTTTCGCACCTTTATCCAAACCCCAAGCTTCAACACTGATAACCGACGTTCCTCGCAAATACCTAAACAAGATAATCAACCGAAACCACCTCCCATCTTCGTTAAAACTTTATTGAATATTAATACATTGCTAGCGAAAGTTCGCGCTCTTGATGCTGGTGAATTTAAACACTACTCTACGGGAGATAAAATCAAGTTCTCATTTGAAACAATTGATGGGTATAGAAAAATGATTAAATATCTAAGCGATCGTGCTTTCAGAGTAGTCATTAGAGGTCTACACCAAACGTGTGACAATAAACTGCTACTGGAGGAAATAAAGGCATTAGGCTATGAGCCTCGTCAATAGTTCCAGAACTCACACGTAGATGAAACGATCACTAAGGCCGAAGCGTATGCAAATGTATTAAAGTCCTTCTCATCCACAGCCTGGGGAGCTGACCCTTCGACATGCATGCTGTTCTACTATGATACGGTCAGAAGCGTAATGGACTACGGCTCTATATTCTACGCGTCAGCAGCCAAGACCAGATTAATTAAACTCGATAGAGTCCAACATAGAGCACTGAGGGCAGCGACGGGGGCTCTAAAGAGTACCCCAATTGCTGCACTATTGGCCGAGGCAGGCGAACCTCCCCTTGAGCTTAGGAGAGAGCTCCTAGCAAATCGCTATCTAATGTCAGTGTACTCCAGAAACGAATCCATGATGGGAAAAATTAAAACTCTAGCAATTGATACGCTGACCGAACGATACTGGATAAGGAGAAAGACACCAGCTCTCTGTGAGAGCTTCCTGAATTGGTCCGGAGAGATACCCTAGATTTCAACGCAGAGCCGACCCCTACAATATTTAGTTCCATACTCACCTACGCTCAGCATTCTCAGAATAACTTATTTACCTCAGGCAGAATTCCATAACCTTGGAGTTTCTACCACGGACTTCGTAGAATCTTATCTGTCAAAAAAATGGTCAGATGCTACCATTATCTATACCGATGGCTCCAAAATAAATGATTGGGTGGGATGTGCGTTCTACGATGCTTCCAACAATTTCTACAAAAGCTACCGTCTTTGGAATCGAGCCTCAGTTTATTCAGCAGAAGCGTTCGCTCTGGTGCAGGCCCTATGTTATGGGTGAGGCATGCAAGGGGTTGGTTTTACTGAGAGACTGCCAAAGCATAGTCAACAAATTAAGCAATACTTCACCTTCCTCTCGTCTCACTTACCTCGAAGCGGACATAATGAAGAAAGTAATAAGACTTTGCAACGAAGGAAAGACAACCCACTTAGTTTGGATTCGCGGACATCACGGAATCCGGGGAAATTCAATTGCAGAGGAGAAAGCAAAGGATGCCACCATGATACCGCAAAGGATGATCACACCACCATGTTTCCCCCCTCGGATTTAAACTTAACGTTCAACCAACATCTTAGACGTAAATGGAGGAAATACCATTAGTCCAGTCGGCAGGTACTTGAACCGCGGAAAAACTGCGGAGTCGTCGGAACTTTGGGGTGTTGTTTGTACATGAATAGTGATGGATAGATAGATAGATAGATAAACTTGTATATTTGAAAACAATTAATTTAACAGCATGTGATACAAATACATAATAATGACTATGGGCCCGTCTGCCAAAAGACTACATAGATCCTACAAAAATTTACCTACAACAAACACAGTATACGATGTTAACAAATATTCTTATTAAACCACTTAGTACTAGACAAAATTTCATAATTATAATTATTACCTATATTATTATTAAATAATGGTGAAATTGTTCAGAGCGTTCCGTCCCAGTTAAATTCTGCCACCAACTCCGACCTGTATGCCCATGCAACCTTGCAGTACCTTGCCAGTGGAAGCCAATTCGCACCATTCATCATATTTATGACTCTGTCACGCGTGAGACTTGCTAAACCGAAGTTAGCCATACGGAATTCACTCAGCACGGGACAGACTGCCAAAAAATGGAAGATATCCTCAGGCTCACCCATGTTACAAAGAGCGCAAATATTTCTTGCAGGTACCTACTGCGCTTTCATCTCGCCCATGTGGCCGACTATTGAGCATAAGGAGGTCGCCCCGGACTCTACAGATCCACCTCAAGACAAACATCGAGGCCTTTTGAGTTTCGGCAGTCAAGTCCACGCAACGGGTCCCCAGGTCCAAGTGGCGATACACTCGATCATGCGATGCCCTTGCCCTTGCCAGGATCGATTCCCTCCATGCAATCTCCACCTTCTCCTGCAGGACATCAAGCTGGGTCCTCCACGTCTCCATGTTCTCAAATGACGTATCAAGAGTGCATTCATTCCGGCTGCAGAGTTGTTGAAGATTTCTGTACCAGTATAATCTTCTCCTAACCACCTCGATTGCCACCAACCGCGGAAAGCGACCCACTGGCATAGCCATAACCTTAGCAAATACTTGCAATGTAGGGAAAGGGTGTAGTGGAACACTGGAGACAGACCTGTTTCCAGATACACAAAATAATCCGGAGTGTTTCGAGGCAACCAGAATAGCCTCTTCACAAAATATTTAAGTACCCGCTCGACCTCATCATATTGCTGGGACCCCCAGACCTGGGCATTATATGCGAGCACCGCACGAGATGTGGCACGGACAACTGGTACTTCGCTTGGATCGGTATTTGTGATCGCCGAAAGAAGGAGCCGTAGATGCTAGCAATGCCATACTTAGCAGTTGCAGACCTCTCCTTGAGGTGAGCACCGAAGGACAGCCCCGCCGTCAGCGTCACTCCAAGGTATTTGTAAGAAGAAACCACCTCTACCCTTTCACCCTGGTATGTCCAGGACTCGGCGGATCTGAGCCTCCCTCCTTTACAGAACACCATGATTTTGGATTTGGCTAGGTTGACCTGCATTTTCCACTGTTCGCAGTAGGCTTGGAGCGCATTGATGTTATGTTGGAGATTCTCGACTGTCTCTGCAGTCATAACTATGTCGTCCGCATACATCAGAAGTTTAATTGTGGTCCCACCAATCTCAACACCAAAGGGGAGCGCACCCTCCAAATCATTAAGATACAAGGCAAAGAGCAGAGGACTCAACAAGCAACCCTGCCTCACTCCGTGCTCAACATCAAAAGGTCTTGTAATGCCCTGCTTACTCCACACTGCCGCTCTCCCCTCAGCATACAGAGAACCAAGCAGGTGGACAAACTTCCTGCTGACTCCATAACTGTTGAGTTTCTCAAACAGCAAACCATGCTGGACACAGTCAAAGGCTGCCTTGAAGTCGACAAAAAATGCGTAAAATCGCCTGCTTGGAGAGTTCAGTGTGATCACACAGTCGGGTCAGTGTGAAACTGGTCAGTGTGAACACACAGTCGGCTGTTCCATACCCCTTCCTGAATCCGGCCTGACATTAATTCAATATGGAATTTTCTTCCACAAAGCGCGCCAATCGATCCCCCATGAGTCCGGATAGCAGCTTGGAGCAACAGTTGATGAATGAATAGTGATGGTATCCTAAGTTTTCGACCTTGAGGAGCTTGTGGAATTTTTTTGGCGTTCAAAAAACCTCGATATTTTCGGACTTGTTTCAGTTACCATTGCCCATTACATCAAAAACGGCCAATCCTACCTTAAAAGGTACTACACACTTAATTTACGACCGTAGCAACTTCCCTATTGAGCCGATTTCGAATTTTTTTCTTTTGGTTTACGGGGAATCTTGTCCCCTTTAATTAAGTATATATTACCTTTTAAGGTAGGATTGACCGGTTTCGATGTAATGGGCAAAAACTGAAACCAGTCCGAAAATTTCAAGGTTTTTCGACCGCCAAAAAAATTCCACAAGCTCCTCGAGGTCGAAAACTTAGGTTTACCATCACTGTTCATGTACAAACAACACCCCAAAGTTTCGACGACTCCGCAGTTTTTCCGCGGTTCACCCCTATTCAACGACCTGCCGACTGGACTACTACTCTGCGTCTTTCCCATCTGGTATGTCTTCTCAATGAGAAACCTCTCAAGTGGTTATCCCAATAAAGCGTTATCGCAGTATCTCGTTCACGTTCAACTCGACCACATTGTTCTCTCTTCATTCTCCCCGTTTTCCTAGATTATTTTTAATAATTCTAATTAACCACAACAACTGGCGACGAGATTCGTTTAAAGTATCCGTGTGTGCATCTTTTGCAGCGATTTTTTGTGAGTTTCTCATATACGGTTTTCGGAGATCGCGAATATGACGGAGCCGACACCTACCGTTTCTCACTTACCGCCGCCGGCGCTATTTGATTTGCGGAAAGGATCGTGGAAATTATTCTTAAAACGGATGGAGAACACCTTCGTCACGTACTCGACGACGTCCAAGTCTGTACAGAAATCGTATCTGCTAGCCTCCCTGGGCGACGAAGCGTACGCTTTGCTCCACAATTTGTGCGTCCCAAAGGAACCCGAGGATTCCTCGTTTTCATTTAAGACGCTGGCAGATAAATTATCGCAACATCTGAAGCCAATTCGCTCGATTTTTTCGGCGCGGCACGAGTTTTACTTGGCAAGGCAAGACGAGAACGAGGGTATTATGCAGTTTTCTGCTCGAGTGCGATCTCTGGCAACCGCGTGTGCTTTTCAAGAAAGTTTTTTCGAAACAGTCGTGCGTGATATTTTCACCATCGGCATCAGGGACCAACGTATAAAAGAGCGACTATTTGAAGAGGACCCTACTTCAAACACGTTCACCCTGGCCAAAGCAATTGAATTGGCGGCTACACGAGAGTCGGCCAGCCGACGACAAGTTGCGCCCGTAAGTAGCGATTTTGGACCGGTCAAAACAGAGCCAGCCGACCTTGCGTACATCAGAGGTAAGCCGTCACATCGCAAAACAAAAGGTAAAGCACCACAAAATATAAGCTCTAGGTTTTCCTCAGATAAATGTAAACATTGTGGCTGGAAACATAAATTTGATGAATCAAAGTGCCGATTCAAACATGCTACGTGCCATAACTGTTCACTAGTCGGGCACATTGCGTCAGCTCCTATTTGTAAAGGAAAGAAAGGGGCTAATCAAAATAAATTTTTGGAACCGGTGACCACGGGGGCAGAGGAGCAAGAGATTTCTCTTCCAGACAATTTTTTTAGTTTGATCTCTGAGCCCTTAGGTACCAAACGTCCCGCACCATTTTTCTTAAATTTGGAAATCGCACAGACCAAATACAATTACGAAATCGATACTGGGTCAACATTCAACGTAATGTCATACGATTTCTATCGGAAAAATTTTGAGCAATTCCCATTATTAGAAAATGACATAAAATTAACTGATTATGTAGGGCATGGCATCGAACCGTTTGGAAAAGTCATGTTACCTATCCGGCATGACAATTACACGGGCGATCTAGATTTCTACGTCATCGAAGGAGGGGGCCCACCACTCATAGGACGTAAAGGATTGGTTCTTTTGAAAGATAATAGCTGGGTAACGTCATTTTTATACCAGCAGACCGATCCGTTCCCGACAGTTCCAGAGGACATTCGTCAAATTTTGAACGAGTTCCCCAATGTTTTTCGGGATATTGGGCAAATTTATAAAGGAGATCCTGTTACTCTCAAACTTAGACCAGACACACGCCCGGTTTTCCTGAAGGCTAGAACACTTCCAATCGCGCTGAAAGGCAAAGTAGAGGCAGAAATCCTACGCTTAGTCAAAGCGAATATTTTGGAGCAGGTGGAGTCCAGCCCTTGGGGCACACCGATTGTTCCTGTTTTAAAACCTGATGAATCAGTTAGAATTTGTGGAAGCTACAACCTAACCGTCAATCCACACTTGGAGCCTACAGGGTATAAGCTTCCCAGGACTGACCACATTTTTGCGGAATTTGGAGGCGCGACATTATTCTCTAAAATAGATTTGGCAGAGGCGTACCAACAGTTACCACTGTCCGAGACTTCCAAAATTGTGACCACACTGACCACCCATTTGGGATTATTTTGTTTTAAAAGACTTTGTTTTGGTTTGTCCGTGGCTCCAGAGATTTTTCAAAATAAAATGGATCAAATTTCTCGTAAGAAACCTGGAGTTGGCTCACTACTCGATGATTTCCATGTCACAGGTCGGACGAGAAAGGAACACAACGAACGTTTACGCTGGGTACTCAAAGAGCTGGATGCCGCCGGCCTACGAGCAAAACCTCAAAAATGTGTTTTCGCCCAGACGTCAATGAAGTATCTTGGTCACGTGATCGACAAGGACGGACTTCATATGACCAACGAGCATATTCAAGCCATCATCGACGCTCCACCGCCCTCGGATCCTGGCACCCTAAAATCGTTCTTGGGTATGATCACATTTTTATTAAAATTTATTCCCAACGCGGCGGAGATTCTACAGCCGCTCTACGCCCTCCAGAAGAAAGATGCAAAGTACATTTGGACAAAGGAATGCAACAAAGCGTTTAAACAAATTAAAACGATTTTGACTACCCGCCCGGTACTCACCCATTATCATCCAGATATGCCTCTAAAATTGACAGTAGATGCTTCGTCCAAAGCCGTTGGATGCGTTCTCACTCACGTCTACGAAAAAGGGGAAAAGCCAATTGCCTATGCCTCACAGGTCTTAACTCCTACTCAACAGGCGTACCCATCGATCGAAAGGGAGGCTTATGCAATAATATATGGGGTAAATAAATTTAAAGATTTTCTTTATGGACGGACATTCGATTTGGTCACTGATCATCGACCATTGATATTTATTTTTGGTTCAAAAAAGGGTTTACCCATCTACGCAGCCAACCGTGTCCAAAGATGGGCCTATTTATTATCGAATTTCAAGTACAACCTGAAATGCGTACGTTCGGAGGAGAACTGCGCAGATTTTCTTTCAAGAATTAAAATCTCTGAACAGAGAGAACCAGAGATGTTCGATCAAATTTCTTACTTATTTTATGTAAACGAAGAGTGCCCATTTCGGCTGGATTGGCATTCCATACAAAAAGAAACCCGAACCGACTCTGAGTTAGCTGTAATCGTTAGATGTCTACAACAAGGTGCCCACGTTCCCGCTGGCGACAGTTTTGCACCCTATCGCCGCCGACAACCAGAATTGACTGTAGACAAAGGATGTCTTATGTGGGGATATCGAGTGGTGGTACCCACCAAATTTCGAAACTCTGTATTGCGGCATCTGCACGCCAATCATTTTGGAATGACTAAAATGAAAAGCCTGGCCAGATCGTTTTTCTGGTGGCCTACTCTCGACCGCGACATCGAAAAAGTGGTCACGGATTGCGAAATTTGTTGCCAATTCCGTTCAGCGCCACCGCGATCCGTTCTTCAACCTTGGCCATGGCCTTCCGCTGTTTGGACCAGAATACACGTAGATTTCCTGGGACCAATAAACCGGTCTTACTACTGTTTTGTCATACAGGACGCCACATCCAAATGGCTGGAAAATTATATCGTGAGTTCACCTACAGCAGCTATTGCCATCGAAAAACTCGTAGAGACCTTTTCGCGTTTTGGGCTACCCCGCGCGTTGACTTCGGACGGAGCCGCTTGTTTCACAGGGGGAGAGTTCTCCGAATTTTTGAAGAAATACGGCATAGTTCACCTGAGAGGTCCACCGTTCCACCCTCAGGCGAATGGAGCAGCGGAGAGCGCCGTGAAGATCATAAAGCGATGCATACAAAAGGCATCAGCTGACCCAAACAAGGAAAAGTTAACGACAGCCATACATCAATATTTGTTCCAATACAGGAACACCATTCATGACGCCATTGGAGATACACCAGCCAACATGATGTTTAGGAAGAAACCAAGAACCGTGTTCGACTTAATGATTCCTTCCTCTGAGGATGTTGTGCTGGGACGGCAAGTGTCCATGGTGAAACATGGAGGCCAGCGAAGAACACAGTTTGAGATGGGAAGTGAAGTCTGGGCTCGCGACTACCGAAATGGACACCAAAAGTGGAGTAGAGGCGAAGTCAAGGACATTCTGGGTCCTCAAACCTACGAGGTTAGAACAAAAGACGATCAGATTTGGACCCGACACGTCGATCAGCTGTGGCCTGGCACTCCTCCACCAAAGAAACCACCAGCCCCAGATCCAAACTCACCACCAATACCAACGACTTCCCCAGATCCGGATCTTGGCTCTAGCGCCCCGCTTTTGGATCAACCACCGCCTCAGGGCACAAGCGCTGCTGACCCAATATCGACCCAGAAGACACCCCCGGGCTCCTCGTCCCCATACCGGGGTGTGAACAAACGTCCGCGAAGACCCCCCCAGAGGTTGACTTATGATGGACTTATGAAGGACAATAAGTAGTTTTCATTTGTTTGCTTAGTAATTGATAATTTACAAGATGAATTTATTTTAATTAATTACTCAAAATTGGAAGGGAGAGATGGTATGTCTTCTCAATGAGAAACCTCTCAAGTGGTTATCCCAATAAAGCGTTATCGCAGTATCTCGTTCACGTTCAACTCGACCACATTGTTCTCTCTTCATTCTCCCCGTTTTCCTAGATTATTTTTGGTTTATTATCTTCGATAATGAACCATTGGAATCGCCCAAAGAAAAAATTTTTTTAACCCCCCCTCAAAATTTGTTGGTTTACGTTTCAAGATACGTAGATTCAGAAAATCGAATAAAAAAAAATCCGTCCGTCCGCCGTACGCCGTACGCCGTACGCCGTACGCCGTCCGCGCCACTTTGCCCAGTTAGCGTTGAGTTAAAATTACGAAATTTTTTTTATGGGTTTCGACCAACCCCACAATGGTCCTCGAAACTTTTCAGAACCCTAGGTCAAGGGGAAGGGGTTCAAAACAAATTTTGAAAATTTGAAAATCTCATATCTCGAAAAATTCATATAGAACGGTATGTTTTTTATTTCATATTTAGATAGAGTTTGTTCCGTAGAATTTTTTAAGACCATCCGCAGCTTTGTAGGACCAGCCGTTCGTTCACAATGACGGCTCAAAGATTGTGCCTCACAACTCGATCGTGACTCAAATTGTTGAAATACAGGTCCATTTTCATACTAACAAGCTCTTTGGAACATCATATGGCTTAAGTGATGTCGAGTTTGTTGTTCTGAGGTGCATTTCGTGCTACTGAAATGAAGGTAATTTCGAATGTTTGTTGGTAGGTACTTCTTTTATAGAAAAATTATTACCGACGTAGTATTAAAAACCCCAGAATTATATCGTATTAATTGATCATAATTAATAATAATTATTATTAATAATAAATACGAATTATTAATACCTAACAATAAATTATAATAATTTTCACTAGGTACTTGATAAAATTGTTAATAATTAGTGATAATTGATAATAATAATTAATCTAACATTTAGGATATAGACATTCAGACCTAGTGATCTAGACAGACGGGTGATCTGTACAAAGAAGATAATGAACCGTTGTGTCAAGAATTTGCAGAGTTTTAATAATTCTAATTAACCACAACACCATCCATCTTGTATTAATATTTTCCCCCTCAGGGATTTCTGTTATATCCATTTATCGAGGTGATATCCGAACATAATGTTGACTCTAAAATTGCCGCCAGAGGATACTTGAGATTATTTCAACCTCGGTGGGAGCCAGGAAGTCATTGAATACAGTAAAAGCTGAGTAATATACTTGTATTGAACACTTACAATATGAGACACATCATAGACGTACGAACTGACTACAACAACTGAACTAAGACGCCATTACACTGCTACTTGATACTGCTACGTTAACTGTTCCAAAATCATTTCACAACATCCTCCCTATTTTGGACAAGTCCTTGCAATTTTAAACACATGCGAAGTTTCTCACGATCAAGAGGTTTTGTGAACGAATCAGCAGCCATCTTATTTGTAGCGACGTGATGCAATTTGATTTCTTGTCGAAAGATACGCTCTCTCAGAAAATGATGTCGAACATCTATGTGCTTTGTTCGAGCCTGATAAGCACCATTCTGGGCTAAGTTTTGCGCTCCCTGGTTATCTACATGAAGTACTGTAGGTTGTTTGTCACAGAGAGGAAATAACTCTATAGCCAGACCTCGGAGCCAAAGTGCTTCTTGCGTTGCTGCTGTCCTAGTTGGTTCTGCTTTGGTAGATGTTGTTTACGTAATATTCTGTTGTACAGACATGTCCGCCCCCACGTGATGAGGGAGAGCACCATCATAATTTCCCCAGATATTATCTTCAATATGATATTATGGTCAATATGATTTCAGTATTATTTAAATGACAATTAGTACGTAAGAAGGGATCCTACTGTTGATAGATAGGTGGTACTGTTAGGTAGGTAAGTAGGTACACCAATAGTTGGAGCAATTTTGGATTCCCCAAAATTTGGTACAATCCAAATTTGAGTTTTTCAACAACAAAAATTTGATACATTCCAAAAAAAAAAAAAAAAAAAAAAAAACACTGCTACATCATTATGGACTGTACTGGGAAGGTAGTTGGCGTAATTTTGAACTTGGGTATCCAAATTTGAGTTTTTCAAAAAAAATTTTGGTACTTTTGGAAATGGGGTCTACATGATGTCCTGAGTTGAATCATCATGAACACATCAACATGAATCATCAACATGAACACTATTTCCGCACTAACCCCCCATTCGATAGAGAAAATATTTGAACTCCCTTTGACTCCATCGAAAGGAAACCCTGTACCAACTGACAAAGATTCCATTTCACCACAATTTGACGAAACGGAACGACGTACTGTACACTCCGATTCAGATACAGTTCATTCAAATGTAATGGGACACTCCATAGTAGAAATACACATTAAAGACGAACAATTGCACGAATCAGATATTAATCAACACAGCAAAACGTACGCCCGAAAAACCAGTTCAGATCAAAACAAATTTTACAATAAAACAAGAATAATTGTCACATTTTCACGCACACATTTCGTAACTGATGTCATCAAATTCGTAAAGGAATACGTGCTACCAAAAATTAAGTATGGTATTTACTTTTTGGACGACGTATACGAAGAATTTGCTAACATTATGACAAAGAATTTTACATTTTCCGAAATTTCCATGACCAAGTACACATGAAAACTAGAAGACGTTTATTGTGAAAAAGAGTGGCCGACCATCATACGGAATTATCACGAAGGTATTACTAACCATCGCGGAATTGAAGAAACTTACCAACACCTTAAAAGGTAACATATTACTGGCCAAACATGAAAGAGGAAATTCAAAAGGTAATTAACAATTGCGAAATTTGCACTAAATGCAAATATGATCGTTCCCCTTTGAAAGTCAAGTACAATGTCACCCCAACTACCGCTAAACCTCTTGAAACTCTTCACATTGACAAACTGACACTAGAAAACAAAAAATTCCTCATCTTAGTAGACACATTCAGTCGTTTCGCTCAAGCCTACTACTTAAATTCAGCTAAAGCCATAGAGATTGTTGAAACACTCATAAATCATTTTTCACACCATGGAACCCCCCGTTAACATAATTATGGACAATGGACCAGAATTCCAAAACACAATAGTTAGAGAATTTATGCTACTTCATAACATTAATCTCCATTTCATTTCATCTCGACACCCAGATTCAAATGCACCAGTAGAAAGATTTCACTCAACTTTGATTGAACACCTGAGACTACTAAATGAAAGACCCGAGAACAAAACCAACTCAATTGAATCCAAAGTAAGACATGCAGTACTAGCGTACAATAATTCCATCCACTGTGCATCAAAACTCACTCCTTTTGAAATTCTATATGGACATTCAAATCAAGACAATTTACTGGATACAAATATAGAGCAAACTCTCACCACTAACTACAAAAACTCAACACAAAGAAAAAAACTCTGCAAATTCTTGACACAACGGTTCATTATCTTCTTTGTACTGATCACCCTTCTGTCTAGACCACTAGGTCTAAATGTCTAGATCCTAAATGTTAGATTAATTATTATTATCAATTATCACTAATTATTAACAATTTTATCAAGTACCTATTGAAAATTATTATAATTTATTGTTAGGTATTAATAATTTGTATTTATTATTAATAATAGTTATTATTGATTATGATTAATTAATACGATATAATTCTGGGGTTTTTAATACTACGTCGGTAATAATTTTTCTATAAAAGAAGTACCTACCAACAAACATTCGAAATTACCTTCATTTCCGTAGCACGAAACGCACCTCAGAACAACAAACTCGACATCACTTAAGCCATATGATGTTCCAAAGAGCTTTTAGTATGAAAATGGACCTGTATTTCAACAGTTTGATTCACGATCCTGTAGTGAGGCACAATCTTTGAGCCGTCATTGTGAACGAACGGCTGGTCGTACAAAGCTGCGGATGGTCTTAAAAAATTCTACGGAACAAACTCTATCTAAATATGAAATAAAAAACATACCGTTCTATATGAATTTTTCGAGATATGAAATTTTCAAAATGTCAAAATTCGTTTTGAACCCCTTCCCCTTGACCTAGGGTTATGAAAAGTTTCGTGGATCATTGTGGGGCTGGTCCAAACCCAGAAACCAAATTTCGTAATTTTAACTCAACGCTAACTGGGCAAAGTGCCTCGGACGGCGGACGGCGGACGGCGTACGGCGGACGGCGTAGGCGGACGGACGGATTTTTGGTTTATTATCTTCGATAATGAACCATTGGAATCGCCCAAAGAAAAAAAAATTTTAACCCCCCCTCAAAATTTGTTGGTTTACGTTTCAAGATACGTAGATTCAGAAAATCGAATAAAAAAAAATCCGTCCGTCCGCCGTACGCCGTACGCCGTACGCCGTACGCCGTCCGCCGTCCGCCGTCCGCCGTCCGCCGTCCGAGGCACTTTGCCCAGTTAGCGTTGAGTTAAAATTACGAAATTTGGTTTCTGGGTTTGGACCAGCCCCACAATGATCCACGAAACTTTTCATAACCCTAGGTCAAGGGGAAGGGGTTCAAAACGAATTTTGAAATTTTGAAAATTCCATATCTCGAAAAATTCATATAGAACGGTATGTTTTTTATTTCATATTTAGATAGAGTTTGTTCCGTAGAATTTTTTAAGACCATCCGCAGCTTTGTACGACCAGCCGTTCGTTCACAATGACGGCTCAAAGATTGTGCCTCACTACAGGATCGTGAATCAAACTGTTGAAATACAGGTCCATTATCATACTAACAAGCTCTTTGGAACATCATATGGCTTAAGTGATGTCGAGTTTGTTGTTCTGAGGTGCGTTTCGTGCTACGGAAATGAAGGTAATTTCGAATGTTTGTTGGTAGGTACTTCTTTTATAGAAAAATTATTACCGACGTAGTTTTAAAAACCCCAGAATTATATCGTATTAATTAATCATAATTAACAATTATTATTACTAATAATGAATACGAATTATTAATACCTAACAATAAATTATAATAATTTTCACTAGGTACTTGATGAAATTGTTAATAATTAGTGATAATTGACAATAATAATTAATCTAACATTTAGGATCTAGACATTTAGACCTAGTGATCTAGACAGAAGGGTGATCTGTACAAAGAAGATAATGAACCGTTGTGTCAAGAATTTGCAGAGTTTTTTTTTATTCGATTTTCTGAATCTACGTATCTTGAAACGTAAACCATCAAATTTTGAGGGGGGGTTAAAAAAATTTTTTCTTTGGGCGATTCCAATGGTTCATTATCGAAGATAATAAACCAAAATGAACATCCTATACGACGAAATAGTAAAACACCTACACGAAAATCAGTTAGACCTACAAGTTCAAATTGCCGAACAATATTCTATCAATGAGGAAATGCAAATTAATTTAAATAAAACTATGGAAGTAATGAATCATAACAATCAAGAACTAGCAGCGACACGCTCTACATTTGAACATCATCAAATACTACTGAAAATTATCATCAAAACCATTCAGGATATTGAAAACTCCATAACAGCGTGTAAAGCCGGCACAATTCACCCCAGCGTAATTGATTCAAACATTCTATCCAAAGAAATATAAAAATAATTTTTATAGTATTATTATCAAGTTATTACGGAAACAGGTTCTTAAACTTCGAAAACCTTTTCGAAATTCAACAATACATACGAGTTAGATGCTATGTTGGTTCGGAAGAAATCGTATATTTCTTAGAAATCCCTATTGTTAATTCCAATGAATATGTATGTATGTATCATCTCAAACCCATTTCCACATTAACAGACCGACAATATCTTACCATCCTCCCGACCACGAACTACTTCCTCAAATCGGATACAGAAATCCTCTCACTCCAACAACAATGCCCAAGCTACCTAATATCCCCACAACAACCAGCTTGTGAAACTAAATTCTTAGCGACCGGTTCAACAATAGACTGCAAATTTGTTGCATTAAATTCTACGTAAAGCACGCGAAATTAATGACAAACATTAATAGATAACTATTGTTTTTCCCTAAAGGTGATACAATTAGTATTGTTCATAAAGATATCACCGAAACTCGTACTCAGTACGGCATTTACTTAATTTCTCCTGGAGACCAACAAATAATATACAAAAATCAAACTCTTTTTGCCCCCCATCAAGAACTAGCAGGGAAACCCCTCATAATAGGAGACGTTCAACTCCAAATTAAATAAAACCGAAAACCAGAACAAGAATTCAATTTAATCGACCTCGAATTAAATTGGAGCGAACCAAAAAACATACGTCCATTTCGAAACGTCAATTTAACTTCATTCGCCTTACCCACCTTGTCCTCTTACTAGTCTTGGGTACACAATGTTCAAATATCATAGACATGTTCACAAAATAAGACTTAGTACTTCAACTCACTCTGTTTCATATAACATGACATGTAGTACTAGGACGTGTACTAGTTACTAAATTAATTAGACAATCATTGTTGTTCAGACTTACTCGAATTCGCAACCTTACCAGCCATCAACTACAAGTCACTTCTACTTCCTTCGAAATCCCTTTTTCCTTTCATGAGCACATCATTTTTGCACCTCACCAATATTTGTTCACATTAAAGTTCCTGTATAAAACTTCGCAAGTTCCTAATCAATGTTATCTATTTATCAGTTATCAATATTATCACCACTATCATCATGTAGGAATTACACTGGGAAGTACTTCATGGATGCAATAAGACAGGACTGTGATATTATTATAATTGTTATTAATTTATTTTCTGTGCAATATTAGGTAAATTACTTATTGTTTAATTGTGCTATATTTATTTTGACCTAAATCTTGTGCTATTTATAAGGACATCAGAGAACATCTCCCAACCATCAATCCTCAGCATCACTGTTTCCAGGAGGAAGGGGCAACAGGTGGGAGTCTTCACATAAAAAGTCTTTGCGTCGCCATCTTACACTTCCAACATTGTGCTTTCAAATACGTTACATGTGCTAATAATTATATCCAAATTCATCCAAGTTCGAGTTACCATCATCTAGTCAGTTTCATCTGTGATCACATCATCGTCATCCCTGCAATATTTATCCGTACCTACTGTAACACGTTGGTACTACGAAGCTGAGTGGAATTTTCAACTAGTTGAGGGACTTGGAAACTTTACCCATATCACCTTGGAGAACCTACACATAATTCTATCAACCATCTGGACTGCACCTTTCTAGTCATCACAGCATCATCATTCTAGTCATCAAAACAGATAAGCACTATTAGTTATAAGCACATACTGTTCCTATAAAATCTATCTACTCCATTATTGACGTTCTGACTCAAAGTTACCAGTGGCCACTGTAGGTTTCATCTTCTTTATCATAATTCTCCTAAAGCACTGAGTTCCTATTTGCAAATAAATATCAGTGAATGTTGGTGTTTCATCAATATCTGTGTCTTTAATCTCTCTGAGCACCCTTAGTTCCTATTAGTTGTTTGTACCTACTTGAGTGTTAATCTCTAATTTTCCTCAGTTGAGGTGGTCCTTCGAGTTTTTTCTAATCAACTATTATCTTTTAAACATAATTATTAAGTTCTAGGACAAGTGCTGAAATCAACCCAGTAGGTCTTAGGCGCTACAATTGTACTATACCCAATTAATTGTTACTTTCATGTTTATTCCTAATTATTCATTGTATTATATTTACCCATTGTTTTCATACTAATTTCTAATTATTCATTGTATTCATGATGTAACATACCATTTTAATATTAGGAAATCCATGTAACACACTTAATATCTTCACTAGGTACTTTCTAAATATTCTGGTAATGAATTTATAAAATTGTTTCCCTCATATAATTTCGTCTTGGGGAGGGACGAGTTACGTACTATTAACCTGATCTATCAGCACTGTAATCCTTTCCCACGCTCTTGACTCCGGACAGCATAATATGCTGATAACATTTGATACTTTCCAAAAAACCATTGGTACATCATTATAGAGAGTTATCTGGACGGACCTGCTTACAACACCATCAAGCATATTGCAGTCACTGAGGAGAACTTCGAGCAGGCTTGGGCTGCCTTGTTAAGGGTGTATGATGATCGACGTAAGATGGCTTCTACTTATATTGAACGTCTACTAAAACATAAGGCTCCTACAGGTAAGCCAACCAATGCATCCTTGCAATCATACCTTTCAAATGTAATGGAGAGCATCACCTCTTTGGAAAACTTGAAAATACCTAAGTTTTCTCACTATCTTCTATGTGAATTGGCTTTGAGGGGATTGGATCCAATAACAAGGGAGGCCTTTGAGGTCCATAACATAGGTACTGAGTTCCCAAGATATTCCGAGCTACAGGAGTTTGTCCAAAATAGGTGTCAGGTTTTACGTATCACCGCAGAGCCTGCAGAATCTGGGGATAACCGGCGTGAGGCTAATCCATCAATTCTTAAGAACCCAAACAAACAAGTTCAATCCCGTCAGGCTTTGTTGACTCATAACTCCCCTTCTGATTCTGCTGGTGATTCTGATTCAGTCAGGGCTGCTACTCCTAGGTCTTGTTGCATTTGTGGTAAGGATCACAGCATTGTTGGATGTCCCAAGTTCCGCGCTAGTACACCAGTTGAACGATTGGAGCTGCTCCGCAAATTTCCGGGTTGTAGGAATTGTTTGCACCCAAAACATCGCACCAGGGAATGCACCTCTCTCTATAAGTGCAGGGAGTGTGGTGGCAAACACCACTCAGACTTGCACCTTCCATCCAAATCTCGAGAGGTATCCAAGTCTGCTGTTCCATCTTCTGCACCATCTACTAGCAGAATTGAAGTATCCACACCATCAACATCTTCTACCTCTTTTGCAGGGGCTAACACCTCCAGTGTAACGGGTGTTTTATTGGGGACAGTGGTTGCTGAGCTAAGGGATGCCCAAGGCAAACCTCATCGTTTTAGAGGAATTCTGGATCCTGGCTCACAATATTCCTTTGTCACATCCAGCTGTGCTCGGAAACTGAACAAATCCACACGTCAGTTTTGTGGTTCTATCTCTGGTGTTAATCATTCTCCCTTGCAGAATGTCAAGGGCAAGATCACACTTTCACTCTTTCAGCGATACTCCTCAGATCTCCTTGAGACAGATGCAGTGGTGGTACCTTCCATCACGCCATACCTACCTCAGTCTCCTCTCACTTCAGCTATGTGGGATGATTACCTTACCTATGACCTGAGCGATCCACGTTTTACTGAACACGGGCCAATCGACTTTCTTATTGGAGCTGATCTGTATCCAGAAACCATCACAGGCTTACCAGTTACCATTCACCATACCGGCCCTCGGCTCATCCAGACTGTCTTTGGTTTTGTTGTCATTGGCAGATTTGGAAGGAAATCATCATCATCTGCGGATCGCAATCTCTCTCTTCTTGCTCATGGAGATATAGCCCCTCTCATTGAACGTTTTTGGGAGTTGGAGGAGCCATCTTCAGCACCTCAAGCAGATGACCAGTGTGAGCAGCACTTCCAGACCACACACTATCGTCAAGAGGATGGCCGTTATGTTGTCCGATTGCCCTTCAAGTCCTTTCCACCAAACATCAAGCCAAATCATCGTCAGGCGTCAAACCGATTGTTCTCATTGGAGTCTCGCTTATCTAAGGACCCTCTGCTGCAGAAGGATTATTCAGCCTTTCTTGCTGAATACGAGCAGCTTGGCCATATGAGTTTATCAACTGTATCACCTTCTTATATTATCCCACATCATCCTGTTTATAAGGTTAATGGTGACAAGCGCAAGCTGCGAGTTGTTTTTGATGCTAGTTGCCCTACCTCCACTGGCAGCTTAAACGATCATCTACTTCCCGGTCCAAAGTTACAGATTGACATCTGTGTCATTCTGTCCAACTTCCGTCTACACACCTATGTATTTAGTTGTGATATTGTCAAAATGTTCCGACAAATCGTTGTAGACCCAGCTGATCAACCCTACCAGCAGATTGCCTGGCGTTTTGACCCTGGTGAGCCTCTCCATTTCTATACCTTGAACACTGTAACTTATGGGCTTCGATGTTCACCGTACCTCGCGCAGAGGGTGTTACAACAACATGCAATCAACTATCATGCCCAATATCCTGAAGCAGCTGATATTTTGACCAGTAACACATATGTAGATGACATTGTGGCTGGCTCTGATTCTGTGGATCACCTACTGCAGCTTCGAGAGGAGTTGACTGTACTTTTATCAAAGGGTGGCTTTGAGCTCAGTAAGTGGAGCAGTAATTGCCCAGCATTGTTCAATTCTAATGATTCAGCTGTTGACAGTATCAGTTTTTGTAAGGAGGAAGCAGTTGTCACCAAGATCCTTGGTATGAGATGGGACCCTGTTTCAGATTGTTTCTCTTATGAGGTATCAGCGCCCCCGTCAGGATTTACCAAACGTATCATTCTGTCCACCATTGCAAGGTTGTTTGATCCATTGGGATTCCTTGCTCCAGCTGTGTTCTATGCTAAATGCATATTTCAAAGTACCTGGCAGTGTCAATCTGACTGGGACGATGAAGTGCCTCCTCATATTTGCTCCCTGTGGTCACAATTTATAGATGCATTGCCTCAATTATCCAAGATCCAAATACCTCGTGCACTACCTAAAACTGATTCTACCTACCAGTTTCTCTGTTTTTGTGATGCCTCAGAACGTGGCTATAGCGCTGTGATTTATCTCAGATCTATACTTGGCGTTGAAGTCCAACTCACCCTGCTAAAGTCAAAGACCCGCCTGGCACCTTTGAAAACCATTACAGTTCCCCGTCTGGAGTTGTGTGGGGCTCTCCTTCTTGCTCAGCTACTCAAGTCCTTGGATCATTTGAGAAGAGACCTTCAGGTGGAGCAGGTTTTCTGTTTTACCGACTCCATGATTGTCCTGTCATGGTTGAAGACCCAGCCACATCTTCTTCAAACCTTCGTATCAAACCGTGTACAGCAAGTGCATAGTGTAACACAACCAGATTGGTGGCACCATGTGAGAGGCAGTGACAATCCAGCTGACGTCGGATCTCGAGGTGTTCTCCCATCCAACCTAAAGGAGCACCCATTATGGTGGTCTGGACCCTCATGGGGTCAGTTACCTATTAGCAATTGGCCAATTTCAGCAGAGGCATCAGGCGTGGAGGTTCCTGAATTGAAAAAGGTCCGCCTTTCACTTGTAACAGTGGTTGTCAACCCTGAATTGATTGAATATGCTAGTCGGCACTCATCTTTCACCAAATTTGTTCGAATTATTGCATATATCAAACGCTTTATCCATAACACCAAGATACCCAAACTTCTCAAGCATCATCGTATTTCTGGCTCAATCTCAGCATTGGAGTTTCAAAATGCAAACCACCATTACATTCGTCTGTTGCAGCATTCAGCATTTCCTGCAGTTCATACAGAAAATTCGTTCAATATTCTACCCCAAGAGCTCCGGAGGCTTGATGTATTCATTGATCCCAAGGGACTCATCCGTGTTGGAGGGCGTTTGGCCAATGCACCTCTTGCGCCTGATCAGCGTCACCCTATACTACTACCATCAAAATCGTACTATACCAACCTAATAGTTCACCATTATCACATTTTAAACCACCATGCAGGCCCGACAGCTCTACTCGCTAGCTTAAGACAGGAATATTGGATACCTAGAGCTAAGAATCTTTTGAAGCATCTGAGAGGAAAGTGTCCTATTTGCACCAGGTTTTCCAGATCCAACCTCATACCATTCATGGGAAATTTACCAACCTCACGCTTTGCTGGAGTTCGACCATTTTTGGTTACTGGTGTTGATTTTGCTGGTCCTTTTTTATATCGAGAGGTGTCAGGTAGGAGGTCCAACTTTCGAAAGGCTTATCTCTGTTTGTTCTTGTGCATGTCATCTAGGGCTCTCCACCTTGAAGTGGCCACATCATTGTCAGTGGAAGGCTTTCTTGATGCCTTTGATCGTTTTGTGAACCGACGGGGTCTCCCCAATCAAATGTTATCAGATGGTGGAACTAACTTTCGAGGTACTGCACGTTATCTGCAAGAAGTCACTGACTGGTTTACAAATCAGGACCACCAGGCTGCAATTGCATCCGGCACTGCTCATTTGAGGGTGCAGTGGGATTTTAACCCACCATCATCTCCCCATTTTGGTGGTGGATGGGAGGTCTCTGTCAGAGTTGCCAAGGACCTACTGTACAAGACCTTTGGTAATCAGCCATACAGCCTGACTGAGCTCATCACTGTTTTTACCAAGATAGAAGGTATTCTAAACTCCCGGCCATTACAACCTCTCACCAACAGCCCACAGGATATGGAGGCCCTTACACCTGGTCATTTTCTGATTGGCCAACCAATTACAGCAACACCTGAGATGGATCTCACTGATGTTCCAGAGAACCGCTTGAATAGATGGCAGCTTATTCGTCAACGTGTCCAGCATTTCTGGTCACGATGGATGGCAGAGTATGTTAGCGCTCTGCAGGTGCGCCAGAAGTGGGACAGACGAAACCCCAACATTAAGATAGGAGAGCTTGTTCTTCTCCAAGAAGATAACACACCACCAACACATTGGCCTCTGGCAAGAATCCTTGAAGTCCACCCTGGTAATGATGGTATTGTGCGCGTTGTCACCCTCAAGACAGCAAGTAGCACTTACAAGAGACCTGCAACCAAGCTTGTTCCTTTGCACCTTGATTCCATCCATGCATAATGTCTATTGTTGCAAATTGCCGGGGAGAATGTTCAGACTTACTCGAATTCGCAACCTTACCAGCCATCAACTACAAGTCACTTCTACTTCCTTCGAAATCCCTTTTTCCTTTCATGAGCACATCATTTTTGCACCTCACCAATATTTGTTCACATTAAAGTTCCTGTATAAAACTTCGCAAGTTCCTAATCAATGTTATCTATTTATCAGTTATCAATATTATCACCACTATCATCATGTAGGAATTACACTGGGAAGTACTTCATGGATGCAATAAGACAGGACTGTGATATTATTATAATTGTTATTAATTTATTTTCTGTGCAATATTAGGTAAATTACTTATTGTTTAATTGTGCTATATTTATTTTGACCTAAATCTTGTGCTATTTATAAGGACATCAGAGAACATCTCCCAACCATCAATCCTCAGCATCACTGTTTCCAGGAGGAAGGGGCAACAGGTGGGAGTCTTCACATAAAAAGTCTTTGCGTCGCCATCTTACACTTCCAACATTGTGCTTTCAAATACGTTACATGTGCTAATAATTATATCCAAATTCATCCAAGTTCGAGTTACCATCATCTAGTCAGTTTCATCTGTGATCACATCATCGTCATCCCTGCAATATTTATCCGTACCTACTGTAACACGTTGGTACTACGAAGCTGAGTGGAATTTTCAACTAGTTGAGGGACTTGGAAACTTTACCCATATCACCTTGGAGAACCTACACATAATTCTATCAACCATCTGGACTGCACCTTTCTAGTCATCACAGCATCATCATTCTAGTCATCAAAACAGATAAGCACTATTAGTTATAAGCACATACTGTTCCTATAAAATCTATCTACTCCATTATTGACGTTCTGACTCAAAGTTACCAGTGGCCACTGTAGGTTTCATCTTCTTTATCATAATTCTCCTAAAGCACTGAGTTCCTATTTGCAAATAAATATCAGTGAATGTTGGTGTTTCATCAATATCTGTGTCTTTAATCTCTCTGAGCACCCTTAGTTCCTATTAGTTGTTTGTACCTACTTGAGTGTTAATCTCTAATTTTCCTCAGTTGAGGTGGTCCTTCGAGTTTTTTCTAATCAACTATTATCTTTTAAACATAATTATTAAGTTCTAGGACAAGTGCTGAAATCAACCCAGTAGGTCTTAGGCGCTACAATTGTACTATACCCAATTAATTGTTACTTTCATGTTTATTCCTAATTATTCATTGTATTATATTTACCCATTGTTTTCATACTAATTTCTAATTATTCATTGTATTCATGATGTAACATACCATTTTAATATTAGGAAATCCATGTAACACACTTAATATCTTCACTAGGTACTTTCTAAATATTCTGGTAATGAATTTATAAAATTGTTTCCCTCATATAATTTCGTCTTGGGGAGGGACGAGTTACGTACTATTAACCTGATCTATCAGCACTGTAATCCTTTCCCACGCTCTTGACTCCGGACAGCATAATATGCTGATAACATTTGATACTTTCCAAAAAACCATTGGTACATCATTATAGACTGTACTGGAAAGGTACTTGGCGTAATTTTGAACTTGGGTATCCAAATTTGAGTTTGGTACTGCTCAAAAACGACTTCTACACAATGTCCTGAACCTGAAAAGTACCCACACTTGGTATATTGAATGAAATGAATGGTAGGAGGGGGTGGTGAGAGGGGGGTAGAGGTAGATATGTCCCCCTTAATAATACATCTGGGGAAAAAAGAAAAGTATGAAATTAATTTAAAAGATAAAAATTTTAACATTAACATTTAACATTTAATGTTCTTCTTTGTTTCTAAACATATTTGAGAAATCATCCACCTTAATCCCCCCACCTACCCCTATATCTCAGATAAACTGAGGGAGGTATGAAGTACTCGTATTTGAATCACCATGTTATCCACCGTCATCCCAGCCACTGAATGATCAGATTTTGGTATACAGCCTGGTTAACCATTTTAGCGGCACACACCCCTATCTCTCAGATAGTCTGAGGGAGGTATGGGACCCAAAGGTCACTGGAACTATGCCATCTGCACACTAGGTTAACGTACTGGCTGCAACGCAATTTCTGGGGAACAGGAATCAACCGAAATTGATTCTTTACAGATATGATGAGTCATTATTAGGAATACTTTTGATGCTGCCCCAGGGATTCGAACCCTGGATGTCCAGATGGTAGGCGGATACTCTAACCACTGGACCAAACTAACCAGACATTGGGTAAGTTGTTAGATTTTATTTCAATAAAAAAAAATGCGTGACGGATAGGGCGGGCGGAGGCGGGTGTGGCCAGTGAAAGTCTGCGCATGCGCAGTAGAGTAAGGGAGTATGGTTGGCGAGGGGGGGGGACTAGGGCGCCACATCGGCATGTTCAGACCTGTTGAGGCAGGTATTGTACCCTCACTTGGTATATTGAACGAAATGAATGGAATAAGGGAGGAGGAGGGGGGGGGGTCAAGGGTAAATGTCTTGGTGAAGGCTAGGGGGGGGAGGAGTCAGTGGGGAAGGGGGAGGAAGTCGAGGGGAAGGTTATAGTGACGGGGGGGGGGGGTTACCATGACAACAGATAAGGATCAGGTGGGCAGATTTGGCGAGGGAGGGGTGGAGGGGGTGCACTGCAGAGGGGGTGAGGGAGGAAGTCATTAGGGTGAGGGGGGGGGTACAGAACTCATTAAGGGTCGAGTGGGGGGGGGGGTACCATGACAACAGATAAGGATCAGGTGGGCAGGTTAGGTGGGTGAGGGGGAAGAGGCCACAACGGTCGGGGTGAAGGGGTGCGACAGACGAGCATGTTCAAACAGGAATGCTCCAGAACCTACATTCATACTCTACTCCTAGGATATACTTCGCCTCTCCCATGTCGACCATCTTGAAGTTCTCGGTCAGGTGTTTCTTAAGGTTCTCTTTCATACCTTTATAATTCGATAAGATCAAAAGATCGTCGACATAAACAGCAACGAATAACATTTTGTTGCCTGCTATATGATAGTATAATATTATGCATTTTGTTGCCTGCTATATGATAGTAATACTATAATATTATGCAAGAATCCAATTTTGACTGTTTGAGCTTGCATTTCTTCAAGCTGCTATCAAGCTTGATGTTCCAGACCCGACTCGCCTGTTTGAGGCCATAAATGCTTTTTATGAGGCGACATACTTTACTGGATTTCCCATAGAGTTCTGGCTGGAGCATGTAAATTTCCTCAGAAAGTTCTCCTTGGGGGAACGCCGTCACAGCATCCATCTGCTCTATTTCTAGATTGTGCTCTGCAGCTAATGACAAGAGATAATATCCGGTACAGCTCTATAAGATATTATCTTATAGAGCTGTATCGGATCACGGGTGAATATGTCTCTTCATAGTCCACTCCTTTTTTCTGGCCACAACCCTTCACAACAAGTCGTGCTTTGTGCTGTACAATTTTTCCAGAGGCATCCTTTTTGGTTTTGAAGACCCATTTACTCTTCAATGGTTTTCTGCCAGGAGGGAGATCCACCAGTTTCCAAGTTCCGTTATCAATTTGTGCTTGATATTCCTGATCCATCGCCTTGATCCAACAGTCTTTGTCATGGCGTGTCATCACTTCTTCAACTGACACTGGATCATTTGAATCATTAACTATCGCAGAATAAGTCACATAATCCTGGAGATTCTGAGGTTGTCTTCTTATGCGATCTCCACGTCGTTGAGGTAGATTCGAAGTAGATTTAAAGTTCGAAGTTTCAAAGCCTATTTGTCATATAATAAATTTGAGTTTTAAGCAGGGGGTTTTCCCATCTTGTTTGAAACTTGCTCTTATAGTTCCTATTTACAAGGCAGGCGACAGAGAAGAAATAAGTAACTATAGGCCAATAGCTTTAGTCAGCAATATTGCAAAGATAATAGAAAAAGCATTTAAACACCAATTGATAGGCCACCTAGAAAGAAATAATCTACTCAGTAACGCACAATACGGCTTCAGAAAACAAAAAAGTACTCAAGATGCAATTTGTAGCTTATATGGTAAAGTCATTGATGAACTTGAAAAAGGGCATAAACCTCTAGCAGTTTTTTTGGACTTAGCAAAGGCCTTCGATACAATATCTCATAAGATACTATTACGAAATTTATCTATATATGGAATTGGTGGCATTGCTTTTCGATGGATCAACTCTTATTTGACTGAAAGGCAACAAAAAGTTAAGTTAGGCAATACAATTGGAGAGACACTGACAATTGAGTCATACGGAGTTCCCCAGGGGACGGTATTAGGACCTATTTTCTTCATCATGTATATGAACGAGTTAGGAAAATTAGACTTTCCAGGTGAATTGATTCTGTTTGCTGATGATACTGTGATGTTATTTAGTAGCGAGTGCTGGAAGTCCACCTTTGGGTTGGCTGCGGAGGGAATGCGGACTGTTTATTCATGGCTTTGCGCAAACAAGTTGTCCTTAAATTTGAAAAAAACAGCTAGCCTCCCGTTTTCTCTTGCTTCTGCTAGTATGTGTTTGCGCCCAAAGGTGACATTTATTTATATTCGTATCGTGCTGAAACGCGTGTGAACCTCGGAAGCTAAACCCCCCCACCTGTCGGATTTGAACTGCCTTGAAGACGGACTGGTCAGTTATCTGCGAAGAGTCCTCAAGATCTCTCGCCATTTTACTCCGGTTTTCACCGTAAATTCGCTCATCAGGGTCATCAGCATCCCTGCACTGCAGCATAATTCTTCTTCCTTCCACAATCTACCGCTCATGTAAGTAGCTACCACGGCTGCCGTTTCCTTTTCCCAGCAGCAAATTACCATTCTCACAAACAATTATTTTCTGCAGCGTGAAGTTCGGCAGCACCGTGGTCAAACCATTCAGTAGCTGACGATCCATATAAGGCAGCCTGGTGAAGCTGCACGATTTTGACGGTTCCCGGCGTCAACTCACCTCCTCGTCATCTTCGCGGTATATACACGCGTGCGCGAACCAACGAAACGGTCAGACTGTTCATTTATTTTAATTTAAGAAGAATAACCTTTATATTTACTCTTACATATCAGCGTTGTTATAATTTCATTCAAAGGAGCTCCTTATTTTCATTTATACCATTTGACAAAATTATATTCTTAGTACCTTGGGTAATTGGTAATTTATTGAGAAAACCACTCCTCTGGTGCTAACATTTTTGGTGGCAGAGCGTGGTTGTAGGTCTTCATTTTACGCATAATACCTACAATTACATTTTTTACGCATAATACCTACAAACAAATTTTGTTTGTTAATTTAATCCTCATAAGAGGTAATTGGGATTACGTGAAATATCTTCGCATGCGTATTCCATTAGCATCGATCTATTTTTACCTATTATACGTAACTCATGAAACAACATGAATTAGGTGATACGTGAAAGGTAATCTGCATTTGAGAACTGTTGAAGTGTTGTAACTGGTACCATATCATTCTTGTTATGTTTCAAAAGTCAAAGCTCAAATGACTTGGTAACACTACTTAGGAAAACTGTTGTAATCTGAGCTTGTTTGTTTTCTAAGTCATCCTTGATACTATTGACCCCAATACTTACCATTTTTCGTAGCCAATTCCATTCTTTATCACTTTCGCATCTCTAAACCTACCTACATAATGAGTGAGAACCCGAAGAGAACGGCGGCGAAATTGAGACGACAAGTTGCTTCAACATTGACTGAGCTAGCTAATATTCAGGTGGCAGCGAGAAATGCTAAGTCCAATCCCTCCGAGTACTTACCACTTTTAAAAGGTATGATCCCATCATTGAATGATTTGTTGGGAACCAGTGCCGCAAGTGTTTAGTGTCGCGCCCAGGCAACAAGTGAACATGTGAAGTAGAAGAAGTGTGTCCTCCTAGAAGAACCTCCTATGTTTAAAACGTTTTATTATTCCATCTTTAACCTTCTTCTTACGCATGAGCTTTTCCCAGTCAATAAAGTCTAGTTTCGTTTTTAATATAATTTCCTTTATTTCCGTTTAACAAAACATGATTATTATAAAAAATATGAAGATGCCTACGATGAATTAATTCTTTTGAATGACGATCTTTCTGACTTCAACTTCCCTAACGAAGAAGAAAAGAAAAATCGTACTACACTGAGAAATGCTTTTTATGAAGTCAAAACTATATTTATTTCGTTGACTGAATCAACTTCGTCCTCTCATAACTCAACGATGTTAGGCAATTTGAATGATAGTATTATTGTTCACGACAGCTCCGCTTCTCATTTACCTGACATTCGATTAGAAAAATTTGATGGTGAAATTTTGCAGTGGCCAAAATGGCGCGATGCGTTTCGCTCAATCGTCGACGAACACAAGTCACTTTCATCAGCTAAGAAGTTTCATTTTTTGAGATCATCACTTTCGGGCCCAGCACTCGCTTTGATCAGTAAATTTCAACTGACTGAAGCTAACTACCCTCTCGCATGGAAGGCTTTAGAAGACTCCTACGATAGAAAACGATTGCTAGCAACAGCATATCTCAATCGAGTCTTCAATTTTCCATAAATAAATTTAAATAAATTCTTCAGTAGGTAATATTGTCTTGAAAATGTCGTCGTTTACTTTTTTACTGTTGTGTTATTGTTTCCTATAACAAGGCTACCAGTGTACTGGACCATCGTAGGTACGATCACCTCGTGGTGATCGTACCTACGATGGTCCAATTTTCCCCCTAAAAATGATGGAATAGGTAAATATGAAATTTCGCACACTGACTCAATCTAGTTGGTCGAAAAGGTCTAGCCAGCCAGATTGCCCAATGGGGGGGTTTCCTCGTAAAACCCGAAAGGCAAATGATTTAAATTTAAACACATCGAAAAGCTTGAAAAATATTATTTATTCAGTCACAGGAGTGTCTCGAAGGCAAGACAACTGTACATACGAAATACTAGCAAGAATGTAACATTTCAGTCCGGTAACGTCATTTATCGTTGACTAGGTACTTATTAAGCTTATCACAAAACAAATGAGCTCATGGTAACGACAAGGCAACGTGAAACTGAACGACTTGGAACGTGACAGGAGTCGTCTAACAGTTAACATGTAATGCCAATTCGAAACGTAATAGCTAATGGGCTAATTCAAAACAGTTAGCCTTAGTATGTAACGGTAATTCGAAACGTAACAGCCGAACCCAACTTATCACATGAAAAAATCATATCATAATATCAAGAGAATGTAAGGAACACTAAATGTGAAGGTAACGACAAAAAATTAACAAATAATACCCACTCAATTTAACTCAAAGGGAACTGAAGAATGAGGTAGATTTGAGCATGAAACATTCAAGATTTTAGCTATGTATCTAATTCGAAACATTTAGTATGTAAGGGTAATTCGAAACGTAGGTAATAGCCCAACACGGCTTATCACATAAAAAAAATTGTGTCAAAATATCAAGAGAATCTAAGGAAATCTAAGAGAATCAAAACGAAATCTAAATATGATATAAAAAAAAATTATATCAAGAGAATGTAAGGAAATCTAAGAGGATCTAAACTAATACCCCAACACAGCCCAACAATTTATCATATAAAAAAATGATCCTCAGAATAATCACAAAGCTCCCAACCCTTCACTCTCATTTTGATATGCCAACTGGGGTTCTCAGGGAAACGGGCCGTCGCCACTTCCAGTCTCTCCAATCTCGCCATAACGTGGAACTCCAACTTGAAAAAAAAAAAAAAAAAAAGAGATATCAAAATATGTAGAGAATCTAAGGAAACGACATGAGCAAGGGCGACTTGTAAAGGACCCGACAGGCAACACGACTTGGAAAGAACCTGACAGGTAACACTAAATGTGAAGGTAACGACAAAAACAATCGCAACAAATAATACTCAAAACTAATTTTAGCTCAAAGGGAACTGAAGAATAGGGTAGATAATTTGACCATGAAACATTCAAGATTTTAGCTATGTATCTAATTACCTTTCATCGAGGCTTTCATCAAGTTGTTCCTTTCTTCCATAGCTTTAATGGCCCGTTCTTGGTTCTTCAAAAACTGATCGTAGAACTTTTGGCGATCTTTTCTGAATCCTTCGAGTACGTCAACGACCAGTCGTCTTTTGGCACGTCGCCTCCGTCCTGGAGTTGCAGTCTCCGTCATTGGTGTCACTGGGGTCTCACCATCCTCGATGATTTCATATTGTTGTTCGATGATTTCGTCGACAGGAGCAGGGAGCTCGAACATTGGTTCCAGTCTTTCAGACAATAATATTTCAGGATTGACGTTCCTTTTCTTGCCAAAAATGTCAACCAACTCTTCTTCAAATTCTATTGTTTTGGCACCTCTCCCCGTCTTATTTTCATGGTCCACGTGTTTTTTGTAGCCTTTCTCAAGACCTTTAATTTTATTTGTAATATGCTCGTGGTTTAGGTTCATATTAAATTCTGTATTTAGAATGTCGGCTATTTTGCTGTGGAACTCCTTGAGGTGGCGGAAACCGAGGCGGTCCTTACCTCTTTTGTATTCCTCTAACAATCTCGCTACCATATTTCTCGTCCAACTGACAGGGACTTTTGCCGGTTTGTCGGTGTAGTCAGTCATTTCTGCAAGAGAAAGAATAATATACATATTATGTAACTGTGAAATGAAACTGTCACCGACGGAAAATGCCACTAACAAAATGCTTTCGCTTAGCTGTCCGATAAAGGCATAATATTATTATTTCAAATATTCAAAATATGTTCGTACGCTCAGGCAACGATAGTACTGACTTACCGGTCTACAGCGAGTTAAGACGAAATAAGACGAAAACGGGAGACGTGAAAAGGGAGACGACACTAAAAAAAGACCGAAACCCACAAAAACTGACGACAACACTAAAAAACAAACAACACTTGCTCGGCCAAGACAAAAAATTAGAAGTAGAACACTCGCAGATTAAGCGTCGCACTTTTAACCTCCTGATAAGAGTCACGCGAATTCGCCCTGAACACGCCCCTGGTTGTTTCCTGTGGGCGGAACCCAGAGCGAGCCCAGGGCACCAATCGTAGAAACCCGAAGAAAACCTGCCCCTGCTCGGGGCAAACCTGGGGCTCCTCAGGAAACGAAGCTAATGTCATCTAGGAATGACTCTAGCTATAGCCGCTACAACATGATGTTTTTTCAGAGGAAAACCAAATTCATGGGAAACAAAATAAAAGGTTTTTTGAACTACACCCTGGTATTTATTGTAGTTCTCAACATTAAAATGTCGAGTGTACAGCTGTCCCTCGATAATCCGACACTTTTTAATCCGACGTACTCGGTAGTCCGACGCGGTGCCGGCAGCAACATGCATCTCCCTCCCACCCTCTCCGCTCCGGCAGGAAGCAAAACAAACATGCAGTGACATGAATCCTCCTCCCTCCGCTCTGTGGGGACAGATCAGTCCAGTGTAGTTAGTTCAGCAGTTGTGTTGTATAGTTTCGGACGTACAGTACATATTTCCTATTGCTTTGTGTTACGTTTTGACAGTGTGATTGCGTGTAATAACAGTGTAGTAACGTGTAGTAACAGTGTAAAAATGGCAAGCACAAGTGTGAAACTAAAACATATAACTTCATTGTGTTCAAACGCATTAAGAATAAAACATCTTTGATAATATGACATTTTTGGTAATCCGACATTTTCGGTAATCCGACACTCTCTCGGTCCCTTAACTGTCGGATTATCGAGGGACAGCTGTACTCACGATTTCGTTCATTGACAACTCCTTTGAGATTCGGGACCTGCTGAGTCGAACGGCCGGCCATAATTATGTCGAATTTTTCGCTAAAACTTCGCGAAAATAGGCGACTGGCTTTTCCTCGTCATCCACAATGTGGCTCATGATGGCAGCAACGCCTGTTGGGCTGGCATCCGTTGTCAAAACAATAGGAAGGTGAGAATCGTATGGCACTAGTACTCGGTCTGTTGTCATTTCAGTCTTGAGGCGGAGAAATGCAGCTTCACATTCTGCTGTCCATTTGAATTTTCGATTTTTACAGAGTAGAGTTCTCAATGGAGTAGTCATTGTAGACAGGTCTGGAAGAAAACGTGAATAGTACGTTAACATACCAAGAAAACGTCTGATGTCATCAGTATTGCTAGGACGAGGCATGTCAAGAACAGCTTTGATTTTCGATGGAGATTTTGATATTTTGTTGTGCTCTATTATGTGACCCAAGTATTCGATTTTCTCCAAAAAGAATGCACATTTGTCTCGATTTAAATGTAGATCATGAGTCTGAAGGCGGTCAAGACAAGCAATCAGGTTTGAATAACATTCATCCCTAGTAGTTCCATGTACAACTATATCGTCGTAATATGCTTCAGTTTTAGTTAAACCATGCAAAATTTGATCTAAAATTCTGTTAAATTCACTTGGAGCTGTTTTTACCCCAAAACTCAATCTGTGCATCCGGTAGGTTCCCTGGTGAGTAGTGATAGTTTGAATTTCACTGCTAGCGTCATCCACTGCAACATGTAGGTACGCTTTAAAAATATCTAATTTGCAAAAGAATTTTGAATTACGCAAATTGTTTAGAGCATCCGGGATTGATCTGATTGGATAATTGACGGACACAAGGCGTTCATCAACGCCTACTTTGTAATCCACACATAATCGTACTGAGTTATTTGATTTTGGAATTACCACCAAGGGCGATCCCCAGTCGCTCTTGTCAATTTTGGAGATTATTCCAGCTGACTCGAGGCTGTTCAGCTCTTCGTTGACTAATGTTCTTAGAGCAAAAGGAACGCTGCGCTCTCTGGTGTAGATTGGCTTAGCACCTTCTCGTAATTTCAGAGTTACACGGTAGTTGGGGATGCAACCGACCCTTCGCTCAAAAACTTTGGAATACCGAGTAAATAGGTCGTTCGTGGGGAGTGACTCAGCAGAAAACACAGGCTGGTACTTACCAATTGCGAATATGCGATCCTGGTCAATATCTTCTAGATTTATTTTCAGGTGTCGGATCCAAATACGACCTAGAATGGATGGACGACCCTTTGGAACTACATATAGTTCTTCGACAGAACTACGTCCTTTATACGTCACGGTCAGTGTAACTTTCCCTTTTGGTAGAAAAATATCGTTAGTATAGGCTCGGAAACAAATGCTGGTCGGGGTAAGGGGTATGTTCAGGTTCAAATTTTGAAATTCGTCCTCAGGAATCAGGGAGAAACCTGCCCCTGAATCCACTTCCATTCGGATAGGTTGGTTGTTGACTGAAACAGTAACAAAATACTTTTGAGAATTTGAGTATTCAGAGTGTGGCTGGTCAAAAATGTCAACTATTTCGTTCTTTGAATTATAACAAAATTCTGTGACTTTGTTCAGGCCGAATGTGGAATCATTAACCCCGAAAGATTGCAAGTGATTGGTTGAATTTTCTCTGGTTTTTTGAGTCAGGTTTTTGGTTTGGAGGCTTGTATTTCAGGAGTATCGATATGCAAACCCGCACAACATGTCCAGCCTTGCCACAACCGGAACAACGTAATGACGATCTGTCAGCGACAGTCAGGAGATCGGTGGTTATTTCTACCACAATGGAAACATAGATCACTAATTCCGAGTTTGGCATAATCGATTCTTGATTTAGAATGAGCCCTGGAAGACCCATACGCCTGAGACGGCGATTTAGATCGGGTTTGACGCTGTTTAGATTTATTACGATGCGGTTGATGAAAAATGTTATTTACTTCCTGATTTGGAGTTGAATTCGACGGCTGTTGATTTGTGAGCTCTTGTGTTTCGATGCGAGACGCTTCCAAAGATGTAGCTTTGGTTAAAACTTCGGCAAAGGTTTTTGAATCAGATTGAAGCAACAATTATTGTTCTCTAATCCAATTATCCTTGAGTCCACGAATGAACTGTGCTCTCAAGAAGTACTTGCACGTGCATTCTACGGAAAATTTGCATTCAGGAAGATCGCGCTGTAAAGCAGCAACAAATTCCGTGATGTTTTCGGTCGGTTTCTGGTAGGTACTCAAAAAATAATGTTGCGACACAACCGTGCTTCTAGGTGGAGCGAGCATTTTCTAAATGCGTCCGTGAGTTTCTCATAATTAAGAGTTTTGATTGGATTGTCAGGTCCCAACATTGATGATAAATTATTATAATGAGTAGAGCCTATTGAGACGCAAAGTAGTTGAGCTTGTTTATCGGTGCCTGTGACGTTCTCCGACAGATAGTTCTCAATTCTCTCTTCCGAGAATATTACTGGAATTAGCCGTAGTACTTACAGGCCCGCTGCGAATTTGATCTAAAATTTTTGCAAGCAGCTCACCCTGGCTGGCAGTGAAGGCGCCCAAAAGTTGACTGAACTGTTCTGCATCCATCCTGGTTTCTGATTATTCACTCGTCGCCAATTGAAGTGGCCTTATGGTAATTATTATGAATAAAAGGCACGCATTTGAATAAGATGGAAATATATTATAGAAAGCTGGTACATGAGTCACGTTGTAAAAGTGGATATCCGAGTATAAGATGAGGTTAGGAGATAACATCCATGATAAGGAATGGTGGAGGTTCATTGTTGCCTAGTACATTGATTGAGCAGTCATAACAGGACAAGAAAACAAAATGGCACTTCTGAAAGTTGATCCATACCAAAAGGTCTGTCCCAACGCTTGCGCATTACATTCAGGCACCGCAAAAGAAAACCGCTGTCTGGTCTATTACAACACAACTAGGAACAAACTCACAAGCGCGCGCGCGCGCCAGAATACACACAGACCGACGCACAGGATGAACAAGGCCCTCTGCAATAATTTTGCAGTCCACAGGCAACGGTTTCTAAGAAGAAGAAGAAGAAGAAGGTGATCCAGTGGGTTGCCAGGCAACCCACTGGATCACCTTCTTCTTCTTCTTAGATTACTAGGCTTCGGCCATGGATTCGTGATTCCACGCAACCAACAAAGGTAGGTAGTGTTGGATTTTGTCTTTGGTATTACCATCTTTTATTATAATTGGCAGCCTTGTTTTGGCAGGACTGTTTTGGTTTATTATCTTCGATAATGAACCATTGGAATCGCCCAAAGAAAAAAATTTTTTAACCCCCCCTCAAAATTTGTTGGTTTACGTTTCAAGATACGTAGATTCAGAAAATCGAATTAAAAAAAATCCGTCCGTCCGCCGTACGCCGTCCCCCGTCCGCCGTACGCCGTCCCCCGTCCGCCGTCCCCCGTCCGCCGTCCCCCGTCCGCCGTCCGCGCCACTTTGCCCAGTTAGCGTTGAGCTAAAATTACGAAATTTGGTTTCTGGGTTTGGACCAGCCCCACAATGATCCTCGAAACTTTTTATAACCCTAGGTCAAGGGGAAGGGGTTCAAAACGAAATTTAAAATTTCGACAATGTCATATCTCCAAATATTCAACTGAACCGTGTAAATTTTAGTTCACCTTTGTATGACCTGAAAAATTACGAATCTTTTAAGACCAATTGGATTTTTGTGCGACCAGCCGTTCGTTCACAGTGACCGCGCAAAGGTTTAGGAAAAACACTAAACTTTCGCGTCGAAAACGGCCGTTATGTGACCCAACCCCCAGACGCCCAGAATAAAACTACCTTTTTTCATCTTCCCGGTAAACTACAGTCTAGAAATTTTAACCGTGAGTCGGGGATAGACCACATTGCAATATTTACTCGGTTTCTCATCTTTAAAATTTTTAAATAATACCTTTTTGTAATAATACTAATTAAATTTTGATGATGAGCTATTGACTTGAAATTTTAAAAATAGCTCAGAACTGGATCACAATGCAATGTTCACTCGGTTTCTTGTCTGTAAAATTGTTTAAATAATACCTATTTGTTTAAACAAATTAAATTTTGATGATGAGCTAGATACTTGAAATTTTAAATATAGGTCAGAAATGGATGACATTTCAATATTCACTCGGTTTATATGACATGGTATGAGTATGGTATGGTATATTATTGTATATATGATTTGGTATAGTACAGTATGGTATGATAGGAAAGAAATTCGTATGGTATGGTATGAGGACGGTGAGAATATGGTATGGTGCCGATTTGCAACACAGTCTGGTATAGACAGAAGGGTGATCTGCACAAGGAAGATAATAAACCGTTGTGTCAAGAATTTGCAGAGTTTTTTGTTTATGGGTTTCCAAGCTGGGCGACGGATTTTGGGCTCTTGTAATTTTGTGTGAAATTACTTGATTAAATTGTGTCGTATCCTAAAGAAGTTTTCCGCGTATTTTAATATTTAATTACACCCGGTGAAAACAGGTAGCATGGAAGAAGGAATTCTTCCATGGGTAGCTAGGTAGCTGTAGGTAATTTTCAATTGAATGTTTTACTTTAGATTAAATATTTTGTTTTTCTTAATACATTTTTTCATCATTCAACTTCTACCTACATTCTTCATTTCTTGTGGGGAAGCGCCGCTTCCTGCGCTCCCCCTGACGCTACGCCCCTGCCACCTACCCAGGGTATTTCTGTCCTAGGACCAAACTACCCACCTACTTAGGGTACTTCTGTCCTAGGACGAAACTACCCACCTAAACAGAACATAAGTACCCCTGGTAGGTGGGTACTGTCGTCCTAGGACAGAAGTATCCTGGGTAGGTGGGTAGTTTGGTCCTTGGACAGAAGTACCCTGGGTAGGTGGGTAGTTTGGTCCTAGGACAGAAGTACCTACCTTGGGTAGGTGGGTAGTTTGATCCTAGGACAGAAGTACCTTGGGTAGGTGGGTAGTTTGGTCCTTGGACAAAGTACCCCTGGTAGGTGGGTACTTTCGTTCTAGGACGGAAGTACCCTGGGTAGGTGGGTAGTTTGGTCCTAGGACCGAAGTACCCTGGGTAGGTGGGTAGTTTGGTCCTAGGACAGAAGTAATGTGGATAGGGGGTACTTCTGTCCGCTGACACCGGTACTCCCTCATCGTTTGGTTATGACCATCTGGTCACACAATATTTCAACTCATTACTCCAGCTACTCAAGAATATTGTATGCAGACAGAAAAGTTATGTATAAGTACAGAAAATAATAAGTCCCCCATAAGTTTGACTTCAATCTTTGATTCCATACTAGATTCTACGTATATAGTGATTCTAGGACTGCTATACCCAAATTCAAGACACATATGAGATTGAGAATTGGGTTTCATGGAAAAATACATTATAACCTATAATAGGTTATAATAATTATACTCGTAGTATGAGAAATCAGTAGATAGGTATTTACTTACACGTTCCAATTCCTTATACTCCACTAACTATTATAACTATTATAACTAACTAACTTTGTAACTGTTACAAAAAGTATAAAATCGACTATACATACCGTAAAAGGTCGGCCATTTCTTTTTTCTCGTTCACCAGTTTCAGGGTTCACTTCGCCAGAGCGGCAACTGATCGTCAGAAGGAGCTCAGAGGCAGTTTCACCTGTCTCGCAACAGACCGTCATTCTACGAAGAAATAAAAAACATTATTTATTTCTAAAGATAATGAAGATGAAGAAATTGGTTTGCAAAATTTAAGAAATTGTCGTCCGCGGCACTTTGCCCAGTTAGCGTTGTGCTAAAATTACGAAATTTGGCTTACGGGTTCGGACCAATCCCACAATGATCCTCGAAGCTTTTCCTAACCCTAAATCAATGGGAAGGGGTTCAACGTTTCATATCTCGAAAATTTAAATGGAATGGTATAGTTTTTAGTTCACATAAACATAGTTTATTTTTGGTTTATTATCTTCGATAATGAACCATTGGAATCGCCCAAAGAAAAAATTTTTTTAACCCCCCCTCAAAATTTGTTGGTTTACGTTTCAAGATACGTAGATTCAGAAAATCGAATAAAAAAAACTCTGCAAATTCTTGACACAACGGTTCATTATCTTCTTTGTACAGATCACCCTTCTGTCTAGATCACTAGGTCTAAATGTCTAGATCCTAAATGTTAGATTAATTATTATTATGAATTATCACTAATTATTAATAATTTTATCAAGTACCTAGCGAAAATTATTATAATTTAGTGTTAGGTATTAATAATTTGTATTTATTATTAATAATAATTATTGTTAATTATGATTAATTAATACGATATATTTCTGGGGTTTTTAATACTACGTCGGTAATAATTTTCCTATAAAAGAAGTACCTACCAACAAACATTCGAAATTACCTTCATTTCCGTAGCACGAAACGCACCTCAGAACAACAAACTCGACATCACTTAAGCCATATGATGTTCCAAAGAGCTTGTTAGTATGAAAATTGACCTGTATTTCAATCGTTTGATTCATGATCATGTTGTAAGGCTCAATCTTTGAGCCGTCATTGTGAACGAACGGCTGGTCGTACAAAGCTGTAGATGGTCTTAAAAAATGCTAAGGAATAAACTCTATCGAAATATGAAATAAAAAACATACCGTTTGATGGAAATTTTTCGAGATATGAAATTTTCAAAATTTCAAAATTCGTTTTGAACCCCTTCCCCTTGACCTAGGGTTATGAAAAGTTTCGAGGACCATTGTGGGGTTGGTCGAAACCCATAAAAAAAAATTTCGTAATTTTAACTCAACGCTAACTGGGCAAAGTGGCGCGGACGGCGTGCGGCGGACGGACGGATTTTTTTTTATTCGATTTTCTGAATCTACGTATCTTGAAACGTAAACCAACAAATTTTGAGGGGGGGTTAAAAAAATTTTTTCTTTGGGCGATTCCAATGGTTCATTATCGAAGATAATAAACCAAAATTGGAAGAAACCGCTCTGCCTCCTAAAGAAGCATTCTACAGCAGATTACAAAAACGTGGTATAACGAATGAGGATTATCAACATGCGAAAACAGTATGGCGACACTTCAATTGTGCTACACTTGGAGAGTATAGTGATCACTACCTCAAGACGGATGTTCTCCTACTAGCAGATGTGTTCGAAAACTTCAGAGATTCAAACAAGCCACAAGCCACGAGCTTCAGATACAATTCATATAAGCCATAAACTTGACCCACCTCACTACTTTACATTACCTGGGTTATCATGGGATGCAATGCTTAAATATACAGAAATGAGACTGGACCTTTTAACTGATTACGATCAGATTTTGATGATTGAAAAGGGGATACGAGGTGGAATTTGTCAAGCTTCCCACAGATATGTCAAAGCCAATAACAAATATATAAAGGATTACAACCCCAACGAAGAACCTACTTTCATCAGTTATCAGGACTGTAACAATCTTTATGGGTTTGCTATGTCAAAACCTTTTTTTTTTTTTTTTTTTTTTTTTTAAGAATTTAATCGTTTATTTACACATTTTACATAATACAGATATATTCACAAGTACAAATTATGAATGCAACGTTCGTTTGTTTAATATCTAAGCCTAAGGTCAGTGACCTGTCCAGGCTCGTTCTCTCCCAGCTCAGCTTGGATGTGCGTACGTTCAGTAATGCATTTTAGTTTATAATAATTATAATTATTATAAGAATTGTTCTTATATATTACTTCCTAAATATCCTACTTTTAACAAACTAAAAGGTACTTATACCTACTTAACGTCTAGCAAAGGTCGTTGTGGTAGTACATTTCTGTTATTCAAATTTTACATATAGGGATATTGGATTTTTGTGGGTCACTATGAATTCAAAATTTAAATTTAAGGATGATGGATTTTGCATTTATTTGATTCATCAAGTGTTGAAATGTTAGCTTTTTGAATACAGCTACAGAATTAGTTGTTTTAATTGCTGATGGCAAAGTTTCGAAAACTGAGGGGGCCAGCCAAGGCAACTGCCTAGTGTAGAAGTCATTGCTTGGGCGTGCTATTGATAAAATACTTTGTGCGTTCAACCTGGTAGGTCTCACATCACTTCTCTTTTCGAATAAGTCGAGGGACTTATGCACATATAAGGCCAATCGATAAACATACGTCATTCTTGGAGAAAGTATTTCAAAATCCTCGTAAAGGTTCACCATTTGGTTGCGCCTGTGTGATTTTGTGGCTATACGCAAGACAGTATTCACAACCACATTTAGGTTACCAAAACTACTTGCGTACGCACCTCCCCAAATGGGTATACCATAGATCAATATGCTAAAAACATAGGCATAGAAAACCATACGTAGATTTTTACGGCTAAGCCAGCCTCTCAATAAGACGAAGAGGTGGAATGTTTTCCTAATCCTTGCTACTAGACTTTGTATATGTTCCTTCCACTTCATGTGCTGATCAAGCAACAGCCCTAAATATCTGATGGAGTTTACTTTTTCCAGCCTTTCGCAATTAAGCGTAGCATGTTCAGAGCCGCAATTTCCCTGTTGTATTTCTATTTTTGAAACTACTGGTTGTCCAACTAAATTGATCGAAAATGAGATATATTTTGTTTTGGAGATGTTAACTGTTAAACGGTTCGTGGCAAACCATTTTGTTACTTTGTCCATAATTAATTCAGCACTTGAATGAGCTTGCTGCCACGTCTTCTCTTTCACTATTATGACCACGTCATCAGCGAATGCAACAAATCTACCTCCAGTGTTTATTGAAAATAGGTCGTTTATGTGTATGAGGAATAAGATTGGGCCAAGAACTGACCCTTGAGGGACTCCATAATTTATTGGTTTCATGGTACTTTCTACATCCTGAAATCTGACAAATTGTTGCCTATCTGATAGATATGTGGTGAACCATCTAATGGCCACCTCATCGAGTCCCATCTGCCTGAGTTTGAGAATTAACCTGCAGGTTTCAATCGAATCAAACGCCTTTGTTAAATCAATAAATAATCCTATAATCTTGTTGTTGTTATGTAAACCGTTTGATATTTCTCTCTCTACATCCGCTAGGGCGTCTTGGGTGCTCATATTTTGTCTGAATCCATATTGCGAGGATGACAGAATATTATTTGTTTCCAGGTAGTCTAGTAATTGTGATTTAACTATTTTTGGTTTATTATCTTCGATAATGAACCATTGGAATCGCCCAAAGAAAAAATTTTTTTAACCCCCCCTCAAAATTTGTTGGTTTACGTTTCAAGATACGTAGATTCAGAAAATCGAATAAAAAAAAATCCGTCCGTCCGCCGTACGCCGTCCGCCGTCCGCCGTCCGCCGTACGCCGTCCGCGCCACTTTGCCCAGTTAGCGTTGAGTTAAAATTACGAAATTTTTTTTATGGGTTTCGACCAACCCCACAATGGTCCTCGAAACTTTTCATAACCCTAGGTCAAGGGGAAGGGGTTCAAAACGAATTTTGAAATTTTGAAAATTTCATATCTCGAAAAATTCATATGGAACGGTATGTTTTTTATTTCATATTTAGATAGAGTTTCTTCCGTAGAATTTTTTAAGACCATCCGCAGCTTTGTACGACCAGCCGTTCGTTCACAATGTCGGCTCAAAGATTGTGCCTCACAACACGATCGTGACTCAAACTGTTGAAATACAGGTCCATTTTCATACTAACAAGCTCTTTGGAACATCATATGGCTTATGTGATGTCGAGTTTGTTGTTCTGAGGTGCGTTTCGTGCTACGGAAATGAAGGTAATTTCGAATGTTTGTTGGTAGGTACTTCTTTTATAGAAAAATTATTACCGACGTAGTATTTAAAAACCCCAGAATTATATCGTATTAATTAATCATAATTAATAATTATTATTATTAATAATAAATGTGAATTATTAATACCTAACAATAAATTATAATATTTTTCACTAGGTACTTGATAAAATTGTTAATAATTAGTGATAATTTATAATAATAATAATTATTAATAATGATTAATAATTAATTATTAATCTAACATTTAGGATCTAGACATTTAGACCTAGTGATCTAGACAGAAGGGTGATCTGTACAAAGAAGATAATGAACCGTTGTTTAGTTTTCACGAAGTATTGGAGTCGACAATTGGTCTTCTTGAAGGTCCATTCGAACTCAAATAAACACCTCGATTCGATATGAAGTCAACTTTTTTTCGTTTTCACGAAGTATTTGAGTCGACAATTGCTCTTCTTGAAGGTCCATTCGAACTCAAATCAACACCTCGAGTCGATATGAAGTCAAATTTTTTTCGTTTTCACGAAGTATTTGAGTCGACAATTGGTCTTCTTGAAGGTCCATTCGAACTCAAATAAACACCTCGAGTCGATATGAAGTCAACTTTTTTTCGTTTTCACGAAGTATTTGAGTCGACAATTGCTCTTCTTGAAGGTCCATTCGAACTCAAATCAACACCTCGAGTCGATATGAAGTCAACTTTTTTTCGTTTTCACGCAGTATTTGAGTCGACAATTGGTCTTCTTGAAGGTCCATTCGAACTCAAATCAACACCTCGAGTCGATATGATGTCAAATTTTTTTCGTTTTCACGAAGTATTTGAGTCGACAATTGGTCTTCTTGAAGGTCCATTCGAACTCAAATAAACACCTCGAGTCGATATGAAGTCGACTTTTTTTCGTTTTCACGAAGTATTTGAGTCGTCAATTGCTCTTCTTGAAGGTCCATTCGAACTCAAATCAACACCTCGAGTCGATATGAAGTCAACTTTTTTTCGTCTTCACGAAGTATTTGAGTCGACAATTGCTCTTCTTGAAGGTCCATTCGAACTCAAATCAACACCTCGAGTCGATATGAAGTCAACTTTTTTTCGTTTTCACGAAGTATTTGAGTCGACAATTGGTCTTCTTGAAGGTCCATTCGAACTCAAATCAACACCTCGAGTCGATATGATGTCAAATTTTTTTCGTTTTTACGAAGTATTTGAGTCGACAATTGCTCTTCTTGAAGGTCCATTCGAACTCAAATCAACACCTCGAGTCGATATGAAGTCAACTTTTTTTCGTTTTCACGAAGTATTTGAGTCGACAATTGCTCTTCTTGAAGGTCCATTCGAACTCAAATCAACTCCTCGAGTCGATATGAAGTCAATTTTTTTTCGTTTTCACGAAGTATTTGAGTCGACAATTGCTCTTCTTGAAGGTCCATTCGAACTCAAATCAACACCTCGAGTCGATATGATGTCAAATTTTTTTCGTTTTTACGAAGTATTTGAGTCGACAATTGCTCTTCTTGAAGGTCCATTCGAACTCAAATCAACACCTCGAGTCGATATGAAGTCAACTTTTTTTCGTTTTCACGAAGTATTTGAGTCGACAATTGCTCTTCTTGAAGGTCCATTCGAACTCAAATCAACACCTCGAGTCGATATGAAGTCAATTTTTTTTCGTTTTCACGAAGTATTTGAGTCGACAATTGCTCTTCTTGAAGGTCCATTCGAACTCAAATCAACACCTCGAGTCGATATGAAGTCAACTTTTTTTCGTTTTCACGAAGTATTGGAGTCGACATTTGGTCTTCTTGAAGGTCCATTCGAACTCAAATAAACACCTCGATTCGATATGAAGTCAACTTTTTTTCGTTTTCACGAAGTATTTGAGTCGACAATTGCTCTTCTTGAAGGTCCATTCGAACTCAAATCAACGTCTCGAGTCGATATGATGTCAAATTTTTTTCGTTTTCACGAAGTATTTGAGTCGACAATTGCTCTTCTTGAAGGTCCATTCGAACTCAAATCAACACCTCGAGTCGATATGAAGTCAACTTTTTTTCGTTTTCCCGAAGTATTTGAGTCGACAATTGCTCTTCTTGAAGGTCCATTCGAACTCAAATCAACACCTCGAGTCGATATGAAGTCAAATTTTTTTCGTTTTCACGAAGTATTTGAGTCGACAATTGCTCTTCATGAAGGTCCATTCGAACTCAAATCATCACCTCGAGTCGATATGAAGTCAACTTTTTTTCGTTTTCACGAAGTATTTGAGTCGAGAATTGCTCTTCTTGAAGGTCCATTCGAACTCAAATCAACACCTCGAGTCGATATGAAGTCAAATTTTTTTCGTTTTCACGAAGTATTTGAGTCGAGAGTTGCTCTTCTTGAAGGTCCATTCGAACTCAAATCAACACCTCGAGTCGATATGAAGTCAACTTTTTTTCGTTTTCACGAATCTTTGAGTCGAGAGTTGCTCTTCTTGAAGGTCCATTCGAACTCAAATCAACACCTCGAGTCGATATGAAGTCAACTTTTTTTCGTTTTCACGAAGTATTTGAGTCGACAATTGCTCTTCTTGAAGGTCCATTCGAACTCAAATCAACACCTCGAGTCGATATGATGTCAAATTTTTTTCGTTTTCACGAAGTATTGGAGTCGACAATTGGTCTTCTTGAAGGTCCATTCGAACTCAAATAAACACCTCGATTCGATATGAAGTCAACTTTTTTTCGTTTTCACGAAGTATTTGAGTCGACAAGTGCTCTTCTTGAAGGTCCATTCGAACTCAAATCAACACCTCGAGTCGATATGAAGTCAAGTTTTTTTCGTTTTCACGAAGTATTTGAGTCGACAATTGGTCTTCTTGAAGGTCCATTCGAACTCAAATAAACACCTCGAGTCGATATGAAGTCGACTTTTTTTCGTTTTCACGAAGTATTTGAGTCGTCAATTGCTCTTCTTGAAGGTCCATTCGAACTCAAATCAACACCTCGAGTCGATATGAAGTCAACTTTTTTTCGTCTTCACGAAGTATTTGAGTCGACAATTGCTCTTCTTGAAGGTCCATTCGAACTCAAATCAACACCTCGAGTCGATATGAAGTCAACTTTTTTTCGTTTTCACGAAGTATTTGAGTCGACAATTGCTCTTCTTGAAGGTCCATTCGAACTCAAATCAACACCTCGAGTCGATATGAAGTCAACTTTTTTTCGTTTTCACGCAGTATTTGAGTCGACAATTGCTCTTCTTGAAGGTCCATTCGAACTCAAATCAACACCTCGAGTCGATATGATGTCAAATTTTTTTCTTTTTCACGAAGTATTTGAGTCGACAATTGCTCTTCTTGAAGGTCCATTCGAACTCAAATCAACACCTCGAGTCGATATGAAGTCATCTTTTTTTCGTTTTCACGAAGTATTTGAGCCGACAATTGCTCTTCTTGAAGGTCCATTCGAACTCAAATTAACACCTCGAGTCGATATGAAGTCAACTTTTTTTCGTCTTCACGAAGTATTTGAGTCGAGAGTTGCTCTTCTTGAAGGTCCATTCGAACTCAAATCAACACCTCGAGTCGATATGAAGTCAACTTTTTTTCGTTTTCACGAAGTATTTGAGTCGACAATTGCTCTTCTTGAAGGTCCATTCGAACTCAAATCAACACCTCGAGTCGATATGATGTCAAATTTTTTTCGTTTTCACGAAGTATTGGAGTCGACAATTGGTCTTCTTGAAGGTCCATTCGAACTCAAATAAACACCTCGATTCGATATGAAGTCAACTTTTTTTCGTTTTCACGAAGTATTTGAGTCGACAAGTGCTCTTCTTGAAGGTCCATTCGAACTCAAATCAACACCTCGAGTCGATATGAAGTCAACTTTTTTTCGTTTTCACGAAGTATTTGAGTCGACAATTGCTCTTCTTGAAGGTCCATTCGAACTCAAATCAACACCTCGAGTCGATATGATGTCAAATTTTTTTCGTTTTCACGAAGTATTGGAGTCGACAATTGGTCTTCTTGAAGGTCCATTCGAACTCAAATAAACACCTCGATTCGATATGAAGTCAACTTTTTTTCGTTTTCACGAAGTATTTGAGTCGACAAGTGCTCTTCTTGAAGGTCCATTCGAACTCAAATCAACACCTCGAGTCGATATGAAGTCAACTTTTTTTCGTTTTCACGAAGTATTTGAGTCGACAATTGGTCTTCTTGAAGGTCCATTCGAACTCAAATAAACACCTCGAGTCGATATGAAGTCGACTTTTTTCCGTTTTCACGAAGTATTTGAGTCGTCAATTGCTCTTCTTGAAGGTCCATTCGAACTCAAATCAACACCTCGAGTCGATATGAAGTCAACTTTTTTTCGTTTTCACGCAGTATTTGAGTCGACAATTGCTCTTCTTGAAGGTCCATTCGAACTCAAATCAACACCTCGAGTCGATATGAAGTCAACTTTTTTTCGTCTTCACGAAGTATTTGAGTCGACAATTGCTCTTCTTGAAGGTCCATTCGAACTCAAATCAACACCTCGAGTCGATATGAAGTCAACTTTTTTTCGTTTTCACGAAGTATTTGAGTCGACAATTGCTCTTCTTGAAGGTCCATTCGAACTCAAATCAACACCTCGAGTCGATATGAAGTCAACTTTTTTTCGTTTTCACGAAGTATTTGAGTCGACAATTGCTCTTCTTGAAGGTCCATTCGAACTCAAATCAACACCTCGAGTCGAGATGAAGTCAAATTTTTTTCGTTTTCACGAAGTATTTGAGTCGACAATTGCTCTTCTTGAAGGTCCATTCGAACTCAAATCAACACCTCGAGTCGATATGAAGTCAACTTTTTTTCGTTTTCACGAAGTATTTGAGTCGAGAATTGCTCTTCTTGAAGGTCCATTCGAACTCAAATCAACACCTCGAGTCGATATGAAGTCAACTTTTTTTCGTTTTCACGAAGTATTTGAGTCGACAATTGCTCTTCTTGAAGGTCCATTCGAACTCAAATCAACACCTCGAGTCGATATGAAGTCAACTTTTTTCGTTTTCACGAAGTATTTAGTCGACAATTGCTCTTTTCGAAGGTCCATTCGAACTCAAATCAACACCTCGAGTCGATATGAAGTCAACTTTTGGTTTATTATCTTCGATAATGAACCATTGGAATCGCCCAAAGAAAAAATTTTTTTAACCCCCCCTCAAAATTTGTTGGTTTACGTTTCAAGATACGTAGATTCAGAAAATCGAATAAAAAAAAATCCGTCCGTCCGCCCTACGCCGTACGCCGTACGCCGTCCGTCGTCCGCCGTGTCCGCCGTCCGCGCCACTTTGCCCAGTTAGCGTTGAGTTAAAATTACGAAATTTTTTTTATGGGTTCGACCAACCCCACAATGGTGCTCGAAACTTTTCATAACCCTAGGTCAAGGGGAAGGGGTTCAAAACGAATTTTGAAATTTTGAAAATTTCATATCTCGAAAAATTCATAATGAACGGTATGTTTTTTATTTCATATTTAGATAGAGTTTGTTCCGTAGAATTTTTTAAGACCATCCGCAGCTTTGTACGACCAGCCGTTCGTTCACAATGACGGCTCAAAGATTGTGCCTCACTACAGGATCGAGAATCAAACTGTTGAAATACAGGTCCATTTTCATACTAACGAGCTCTTTGGAACAACATATGGCTTAAGTGTTGTCGAGTTTGTTGTTCTGAGGTGCGTTTCGTGCTACGGAAATGAAGGTGATTTCGAATGTTTGTTGGTAGGTACTTCTTTTATAGAAAAATTATTACCGACGTAGTATTAAAAACCCCAGAATTATATCTTATTAATTAATCATAATCAATAATAACTATTATTAATAATAAATACAAATTATTAATACCTAACAATAAATTATAATAATTTTCACTAGGTACTTGATAAAATTGTTAATAATAATTTTATCAAGTACCTAATTTAGCATCACTAATTATTAGTGATAATTGATAATAATAATTAATCTAACATTTAGGATCTAGACATTTAGACCTAGTGATCTAGACAGAAGGGTGATCTGTACAAAGAAGATAATGAACCGTTGTGTCAAGAATTTGCAGAGTTTTTCCAGATTTTTTGCAAAGTTTGAGAGTAGTGAGATTGGCCGGTAGTTATCAGCAGACGTTCTTGCTCCCTTTTGGTTTATTATCTTCGATAATGAACCATTGGAATCGCCCAAAGAAAAAAAAATTTTAACCCCCCCTCAAAATTTGTTGGTTTACGTTTCAAGATACGTAGATTCAGAAAATCGAATAAAAAAAAATCCGTCCGTCCGCCGTCCGCCGTACGCCGTCCGCGCCACTTTGCCCAGTTAGCGTTGAGTTAAAATTACGAAATTTGGTTTCTGGGTTTGGACCAGCCCCACAATGGTCCTCGAAACTTTTCATAACCCTAGGTCAAGGGGAAGGGGTTCAAAACGAATTTTGAAATTTTGAAAATTCCATATCTCGAAAAATTCCTATCAAACGGTATGTTTTTTATTTCATATTTAGATAGAGTTTGTTCCGTAGAATTTTTTAAGACCATCCGCAGCTGTGTACGACCAGCCGTTCGTTCACAATGACGGCTCAAAGATTGTGCCTCAAAACACGATCGTGTATCAAACTGTTGAAATACAGGTCCATTTTCATACTAACAAGCTCTTTGGAACATCATATGGCTTAAGTGATGTCGAGTTTGTTGTTCTGAGGTGCGTTTCGTGCTACGGAAATGAAGGTAATTTCGAATGTTTGTTGGTAGGTACTTCTTTTATAGAAAAATAATTTTTCTAATAATAATTAATAATTATTATTACCGACGTAGTATTAAAAACCCCAGAATTATATCGTATTAATTAATCATAATTAATAATAATTATTATTAATAATAAATTTATTATTATTATAATTTATTATTCGTATTTATACGAATTATTAATACCTAACAATAAATTATAATAATTTTCACTAGGTAATTGATAAAATTGTTAATAATTAGAGATAATTGATAATAATAATAATTATTATCAATAATTATAATGATGTCTAGATCCTAAATGTTAGATTAATTATTAATCTAACATTTAGGATCTAGACATTTAGACCTAGTGATCTAGACAGAAGGGTGATCTGTACAAAGAAGATAATGAACCGTTGTGTCAAGAATTTTGGTTTATTATCTTCGATAATGGAATCGCCCAAAGAAAAAATTTTTTTAACCCCCCCTCAAAATTTGTTGGTTTACGTTTCAAGTTACGTAGATTCAGAAAATCGAATAAAAAAAAATCCGTCCGTCCGCCGTACGCCGTCCGCCGTACGCTCCCGTCGTCCGCGCCACTTTGCCCAGTTAGCGTTGAGTTAAAATAACGAAATTTGGTTTCTGGGTTTGGACCAGCGCCACAATGGTCCTCGAAACTTTTCATAACCCTAGGTCAAGGGGAAGGGGTTCAAAACGAATTTTGAAATTTTGAAAATTCCATATCTCGAAAAATTCCCATTTAACGGTTTGTTTTTTATTTCATATTTAGATAGAGTTTGTTCCGTAGAATGTTTTAAGACCATCCGCAGCTTTGTACGACCAGCCGTTCGTTCACAATGACGGCTCAAAGATTGTGCCTCACAACACGATCTTGACTCAAACTGTTGAAATACAGGTCCATTATCATACTAACAAGCTCTTTGGAACATCATATGGCTTAAGTGATGTCGAGTTTGTTGTTCTGAGGTGCGTTTCGTGCTACGGAAATGAAGGTAATTTGGAATGTTTGTTGGTTTATAGAAAAATTATTACCGACGTAGTATTAAAAACCCCAGAATTATATCGTATTAATTAATCATAATTAATAATAATAATTATTATTAATAAATACGAATTATTAATACCTAACAATAAATTATAATAATTTTCACTAGGTACTTGATAAAATTGTTAATAATTAGTGATAATTGATAATAATAATTAATCTAACATTTCGGATCTAGAAATTTAGACTTAGTGATCTAGACAGAAGTGTGATCTGTACAAAGAAGATAATGAACCGTTGTGTCAAGAATTTGCAGATTTTTTGGTTTATTATCTTCGATAATGAACCATTGGAATCGCCCAAAGAAAAAAAAATTTTAACCCCCCCTCAAAATTTGTTGGTTTACGTTTCAAGATACGTAGATTCAGAAAATCGAATAAAAAAAACTCTGCAAATTCTTGACACAACGGTTTATTATCTTCCTTGTGCAGATCACCCTTCTGTCTATACCAGACTGTGTTGCAAATCGGCACCATACCATATGTATTATTACAAAAACGTATTATTTAAACAATTTTACAGATGAGAAACCGAGTGAATATTGCAATGTGGTCTATCCCCGACTCACGGTTAAAATTTCTAGACTGTAGTTTACCGGGAAGATGAAAAGAGGTAGTTTTATTCTGGGCGTCTGGGGGTTGGGTCACATAACGGCCGTTTTCGACGCGAAAGTTTAGTGTTTTTCCTAAACCTTTGCGCGCTAACTGTGAACGAACGGCTGGTCGCACAAAAATCCAATTGGTCTTGAAAGATTCGTAATTTTTCAGGTCATTCAAAAGTGAACTAAAAATTACACGGTTCAGTTGAATATTTTGAGATATGACATCGTCGAAATTTTAAATTTCGTTTTGAACCCCTTCCCCTTGACCTAGGGTTATGAAAAGTTTCGAGGATCATTGTGGGGATGGTCCAAACCCAGAAACCAAATTTCGTAATTTTAGCTCAACGCTAACTGGGCAAAGTGCCACGGACGGCGTACGGCGTACGGCGGACGGACGGATTTTTTTTTATTCGTTTTTCTGAATCTACGTATCTTGAAACGTAAACCAACAAATTTTGAGGGGGGGTTAAAAAATTTTTTCTTTGGGCGATTCCAATGGTTCATTATCGAAGATAATAAACCAAAAAGTATCGGTGTCGATACCGCGAAAAAAGAAAAAGTATCCCCATACATTGCAAAAAAAGAAGTATCAAAAAGTATCGATACTTTTTCATAAAAGTATCGATATTTTGAAGTATCGATACTTTTTATACATCCCTAGTTTCGCAGCTTCGTAATATTCTGGTGAAATTGGGCTATTCAAATCTTTGGGAAGTGCAAGATGCAAACGAGGTAAAAAATATAAAAAAAAATTTTCTTTGGGCGATTCCAATGGTTCATTATCGAAGATAAGGCTGCTGTGCTCGTCCTACAGTCAGTCATATCTTTCAACGCTCGACGAGTACCAAACCTCCCAGGGGTATCTAAGCTGGGACTTGCCGATGGAGGTTAAACGTGTTATTTGCCAAATTCGCCTGAGAAACCAAAAACAGCTAAGAATTATTTTTATAGGGGAAGCGTTTGGGTAGTGAGGCACAATGAAGAATGTTTCGTATGTAACCTTCGAGAGACAGAGTCAATTTATCATGTATTTGGGAAGTGCCCTCAATTAAAAGATGAACGAATAAGATATTTTGGCTCAGCCATTCTCAGCGAGGAGTACGTCTTTATAACTTTAGTGAGATTGGCCGGTAGTTATCAGCAGACGTTCTTGCTCCCTTTTGGTTTATTATCTTCGATAATGAACCATTGGAATCGCCCAAAGAAAAACAAATTTTAACCCCCCCTCAAAATTTGTTGGTTTACGTTTCAAGATACGTAGATTCAGAAAATCGAATAAAAAATACCAGACTGTATTGCAAATCGGCACCATACCATATTCTCACCGTACTCATACCATACCATACGAATTTCTTTCCTATCATACCATACTGTATTATACCAAATCATACATACAATAATATACCATACCATACTCATACCATGTCCTACAAACCGAGTGAATATTGAAATGTCATCCATTTCTGACCTATATTTAAAATTTCAAGTATCTAGCTCATCATCAAAATTTAATTTGTTTAAACAAATAGGTATTATTTAAACAATTTTACAGACAAGAAACCGAGTGAATATTGCATTGTGATCCAGTTCTGACCTATTTTTAAAATTTCAAGTCAATAGCTCATCATCAAAATTTAATTTGTATTATTACAAAAAGGTATTATTTAAACAATTTTACAGATGAGAAACCGAGTGAATATTGCAATGTGGTCTATCCCCGACTCACGGTTAAAATTTCTAGACTGTAGTTTACCGGGAAGATGAAAAAAGGTAGTTTTATTCTGGGCGTCTGGCGGTTGACCCACATGACGACCGTTTTCGACGCGAAAGTTTAGTGTTTTTCCTAAACCTTTGCGCGGTCACTGTGAACGAACGGCTGGTCGCAAAAGAATCCAATTGGTCTTAAAAGATTCGTAATTTTTCAGGTCATTCAAAAGTGAACTAAACATTTCACGATTCAGTTAAATATTTTGAGATATGACATTGTCGAAATTTTAAATTTCGTTTTGAACCCCTTCCCCTTGACCTAGGGTTATGAAAAGTTTCGAGGATCATTGTGGGGCTGGTCCAAACCCAGAAACCAAATTTTGTAATTTTAGCTCAACGCTAACTGGGCAAAGTGGCACGGACGGCGGACGGCGGACGGCGTACGGGGGACGGCGTACGGGGGACGGCGTACGGGGGACGGCGTACGGCGGACGGACGGATTTTTTTTTATTCGATTTTCTGAATCTACGTATCTTGAAACGTAAACCAACAAATTTTGAGGGGGGGTTAAAATTTTTTTTTCTTTGGGCGATTCCAATGGTTCATTATCGAAGATAATAAACCAAAAACTCTGCAAATTCTTGACACAACGGTTCATTATCTTCTTTGTACAGATCACCCTTCTGTCTAGATCACTAGGTCTAAATGTCTAGATCCTAAATGTTAGATTAATTAATATTATCAATTATCACTAATTATTAACAATTTTATCAAGTACCTAGTGAAAATTATTATAATTTATTGTTAGGTATTAATAATTCGTATTTACTATTAATAATAATAATTATTAATTATGATTAATTAATACGATATAATTCTGGGGTTCTTAATACTACGTCGGTAATAATTGTTCTATAAAAGAAGTACCTACCAACAAACATTCGAAATTACCTTCATTTCCGTAGCACGAAACGCACCTCAGAACAACAAACTCGACATCACTTAAGCCATATGATGTTCCAAAGAGCTTGTTAGTATGAAAATGGACCTGTATTTCAACAGTTTGATTCACGATCCTGTAGTGAGGCACAATCTTTGAGCCTTCATTGTGAACGAACGGCTGGTCGTACAAAGCTGCGGATGGTCTTAAAAAATTCTACGGAACAAACTCTATCTAAATATGAAATAAAAAACATACCGTTCTATATGAATTTTTCGAGATATGAAATTTTCAAAATTTCAAAATTCGTTTTGAACCCCTTCCCCTTGACCTAGGGTTATGAAAAGTTTCGAGGACCATTGTGGGGTTGGTCGAAACCCATAAAAAAAATTTCGTAATTTTAACTCAACGCTAACTGGGCAAAGTGGCGCGGACGGCGGACGGCGGACGGCGTACGGCGTACGGCGGACGGCGTACGGCGTACGGCGTACGGCGGACGGACGGATTTTTTTTTTATTCGATTTTCTGAATCTACGTATCTTGAAACGTAAACCAACAAATTTTGAGGGGGGGTTAAAAATTTTTTTTCTTTGGGCGATTCCAATGGTTCATTATCGAAGATAATAAACCAAAATCCGTCCGTCCGCCGTACGCCGTCCGCCGTCCGAGGCACTTTGCCCAGTTAGCGTTGAGTTAAAATTACGAAATTTGGTTTCTGGGTTTGGACCAGCCCCACAATGATCCACGAAACTTTTCATAACCCTAGGTCAAGGGGAAGGGGTTCAAAACGAATTTTGAAATTTTGAAAATTCCAAAACTCGAAAAATTCATATAGAACGGTATGTTTTTTATTACATATTTAGATAGAGTTTGTTCCGTAGAATTTTTTAAGACCATCCGCAGCTTTGTACGACCAGCCTTTCGTTCACAATGACGGCTCAAAGATTGTGCCTCACAACACGATCGTGAATCAAACTGTTGAAATACAGGTCCATTTTCAAACAAGCTCTTTGGAACATCATATGGCTCTAGTGATGTCGAGTTTGTTGTTCTGAGGTGCGTTTCGTGCTACGGAAAAGAAGGTAATTTCGAATGTTTGTTGGTAGGTACTTCTTTTATAGAAAAATTATTACCGACGTAGTATTAAAAACCCCAGAATTATATCGTATTAATTAATCATAATTAATAATAATTATTATTAATAATAAATACGAATTATTAATACCTAACAATAAATTATAATAATTTTCAGTAGGTACTTGATAAAATTGTTAATAATTAGTGATAATTGATAATAATAATTAATCTAACATTTAGGATCTAGACATTTAGACCTAGTGATCTAGACAGAAGGGTGATCTGTACAAAGAAGATAATGAACCGTTGTGTCAAGAATTTGCAGAGTTTTTTTTAAATCGGTTCCCGGTTCTCGGTTTTTTCGGGTTTTTTTACAGTTGAGCTTTGAACCGGTTTTTGGGCCAAAGCAACTCGAATTATTTACTCGGTAACAGAGCACTTATTACTAATTAGTTCACTTATTACTAAATTGAGTATTTAAAAAATCAATATAAGTGGTCAACTCAAGGAAACTACACCGAACAACTCGTACGGTACGATACGAGAACGTAACAAGGACGACCATGGAAGAAGGACGACATAGTCCGTTTTCAGGGTTCCGAATTCGGTTCATTTCGTTCATCCATAGAGTAAGCAACAAAGACAAAATCGTGTATCCAGGCGTGCATCACCATTTAATACGCGTTCAGAAAACTCGGCACTGCGCGCCTCGGCGGAGGCTTCGCCACCTGCACCCCCGGATGATTTCCGCTTAGAGCCTAACGGCTAAAATGTGACGTACCTTGAAAAGGTTTTTGCTCCCTCTCCCTCTTTCTCTTTCTTCCACCGTATTATTTAAGATACCTCCTTATTAAAGAACAGTTCGCGATGAACTCTTTAAATATTGCTTTTTCTAACGAATAAAAAGAGATGCGCATTATTAATAATAACATCAGGTTGTCAAGCACATTTGTCGTCAAGCATATTTGTCGAATTCGTGATCAGTGAGAGTGTAATTGGTTTTTAATAATTTAGTAGTTAGGCTAGGTACATCAGCATCATTTTCGTCGTAGGTAACTAAGCCAGAACTTCACTCCAATAAGAAGTTTTCTTAACAAAATGAACTCGTAACCAATGGTTCTCCGGAATGTAAGGAGGGGGAAATTGGCAGCGTGGCATGTGGTCTGGTGTCAAATAAATTCACAGCTTTCCAAAAAGTGGTGAACAAATTTTGTGCGATGAATAATGGCGAAAATAAATTTCCTTTGCAACGATCGGTTGTACGTGAAAATCATAATAAATCATAGCGCTACTTTCATGTCACTTTTTCCTGTCGTTTTTCGGCGGGGGGTCCCATCGCAAAAACCTTTTCAAGGTTAAAATAGAAAGATTAAATTAATTCAAATATATCAACAATTTGAAAACGTAGTCACGAGTTCAAATCTTTGTAAAAATAATTTGATATATATTTCATTTATTATATTGGCAGTATTTCTCTCCTACCATTTTCAATGATGTTCCAATCACGATTGCGACTGCCTAACCTGTAAGATGCAGACGAAACCTTCTTTTTTCTTGGTGAACTATGACTTTGTGTACGAACAACTCTTTATATTTTTGTTAGTTAGCATCTAAAATAACTATTTTAACAAGAAAGAAATACAACTGCTGTATAATAAATAATACATGTGCAGAAATACTAAAAACATAGGACAGGGGTAATTAATACTCATTTTTATTTGTTTGTATTTCTTATTCAGCATTCTTTGTCGATGTTAGTGGCGGTGGTTTAGTAGTTGATTTGATCCTCTTCTTTCATTGTGTTGTAATCGTAATGCAACACTCGATGCTGATGCCGAGTATTTGTAAAAACAAAAATTATTACTAAAACCTGTGAATCTCATAAATTGAACTGTAAATGTTAAAAGGAGAAAGGAATAACATCTGAAACCGTTAGTTATAACTAATTGTGTGCGTTGATTTACAACGTAGACGATCAATAAAGATAAATTTATTAATGTCGATCGGACAAAAAACCGAAAACCGAAAAAACCGACTTTGGACGATCAGTTCTCGGTTTCGGTTTTTTCCCAAAAACCGGTAAAACTGACAACCGAAAACCGAAACCGACCCATCCCTACTTAACACGTATTATTGTGGTTACAAGCCCAAATATTACGCAACAGGGATGTCGCCAACGTGACAGAGGTGGACCATTAGATTACACGTCCTAGAAATTTTAACGTATTTTCTCTCGTAGGAATTCCAGTTTTAACAGTGCGCTATCAACAGTGTGACTGGAGATTGAAAATGAACTACAAGTAGAACACCACAATTTTCGATGATGATAGTTTGTAGGATACGAGAAGGAACATCAGCGCAGTTCTAATTATACAGGTAACAACTCTCTGTGTTGCCTCAAATTGGCCTGTTGCGGACTTTGATTTGAATAGAGACTGGACCAATTCATTGATGGACTTAACACGGACAACTAAAAATAATTTCGAATGTGAAGGATAAGGACAGTGGTATTGGGGATAAAATTTTTATGTCCTTATCCTTAACATTCGAAATTATTTAATGGAGTCTACACATTAAGTGGCAGTTTGCAATAAGTATATTGGGTAAGGACATGGTTGTTGGCTTGGGACTTGAGTGCAAGGATACCCTAACCACATCAATGGCTCCTCGACTTCCTGAGACACTGAGATGGAATGGGATTGATTAGGGAACTCAAGGCTGTGAATTAGGCGTATGAAGTTAACATTCCTGGTTGGGTTGAAGGAAGTTAAAAGGTATTGAAAGCAGCACAAACCCTTTACTAACCTTAAGAAACTCAAAGAATCTTCTATTTAGGCACCAACTTATTAACGTGAAGACAAACGAAATCCGTGAGTTGTGTAAATTAACAATGGTGGAAATAGTGGGGATAGAGGTGATCCTGTCGACTAAAATGAAGAGTGCTATTAAAAATCCCCATTCAAGTTTGAAGGATGTTGGCAAATGATGAGCTCTACTTAGAACCAGCTACTGCAAAATAACCCGTCTTGTAATTAGCTAGTATAGTATAGTAAAGTAAGTATAGTATAGTAATTAGCTAGTAAAGTATAGTTTAGTTTTTTTATATAATTGTCCAGGCTCGGCGGGAACTTTGTTCCTATTTGGATAATAAAAGAGTTTATTATTATTATCATTATTAGCCTGCGGCTCACTGCAATACTTGGGAACATCTTACCTTACAGATGGGCTCCTGAGTTGTTTGAAACCTTCAAGACACACCTCTTATCCTACATGTTACTGTCCCTCGGGTGAACTCATTCAGGCGAAATTTAATTTCGATTGCTACGTTTTTGAAAGGTATTGTATGAACTAAACTGATGGGAAATAACGCGTATTCGAAGGAACACAATTCGAGATCTGTGGATGGCTACGAGAGGACTGGAGTGAGGTGCCCCCTCTCCAGTAGATAAGCGGTCCGGTTGGAAACCTTGAGAGTTTAGTCTTGGTGCCGTTCATTTTCGTTGCTTGTTCCACCTGTTGGTGTATCTGAGGTCCCCCTCTTGAACTATTCCAGGGCACTTTAGGAAAACAATGGGCATCTACATAGGCCAGTCGGTCGTGGGAACTGGGCAGCTGGTTTTATGGGTACGTCCAGCGGTTCGTTATGGCGAATTGTGAATCGTTTCGTAAATGAGAACTTGATTGAATATTACACTAGCAGGGCCTCCAGAATAGCCATAAACTTAATAGACCGCATTAGGAGTAGGTACTTCAAGGGTTGGTGCCCATAAGGGGAAATTATATTACCGTTAAAGTAGTATACATTTATTTTAATTTTTAACCAGAAGTGTATTTTATTATTTTTTGTCTACGAGTATATTTTTTCAATTTACATGGAAATAAAAAAAAATACTTGACACAATGGTTTATTATCTTCATTGTGCTGCCTTCTGCCTAGAACACTAAATGCCATATTAATTATAGACGATTTCAAAATTTCAAAATGAGTTTTGACCGAGGGTTATGAAGAGATCATCGTGTAGTCCGAACTTGTAAACCAAATTTCGTAATTTTATCTTCGACCATTGGAATCGACCAAAGAAAAACTCTGCAAATTCTTGACACAACGGTTTATTATCTTCTTTATGCAGATCACCCTTCTGTCTAGATCACTAAATGATAGATTAATTATTATTATGAATTATCATTAAATATTAATCATTATTATCAAGTAGTGTAAATTATTTATATACATTGTTGGTCATTAATAATTTTTATGCTTCATTTTCAATAATTATTATTAAATATTATTTATTAACGCGATATTTGAAAACCATGTGATGTTTGAATCAGCTGGGCCGGCTTGAAAATGGACCCGACAGGCTGCCTTTCGATTCACTCTCATGTTGACGATTTTCGATCTGCACCAACTTTGAGCCTTCATTGTGAACGAACGGCTGGTCGTACAAAGCTGTGGATGGTCTTAAAAAATTCTAAAAAATAAACTCTATCTAAATATGAATTGAAAAATACCTACACCGTTTCATATGAATTTTTCGAGTTTTGGAATTACCTATCAAAATTTCAAAATTCGTTTTGAACCCTTGACCTAGGGTTATGAAAAGTTTCGAGGAAAAATGTCGTAATTTTAGCTCAACGCTAACTTGGCAAACTGCCGCGGACGGCGTACGGCAGACGGACGGATTTTGGTTTATTATCTTCGATAATGAACCATTGGAATCGCCCAAAGAAAAACATTTTTTAACCCCATGTCAAAATTTGTTGGTTTACGTTTCAAGATACGTAGATTCAGAAAATCGAATAAAAAAAACTCTGCAAATTCTTGACACAACGGTTTATTATCTTCCTTGTGCAGATCACCCTTCTGTCTAGATCACTAGGTCTAAATATCTAGATCCTAAATGTTAGATTAATTATTATTAAACCTTTGAGCCGTCATTGTCAACGAACGGCTGGTCGTACAAACCTGCGGATGGTCTGAAATGAAATGAAAAAAAGTTTTATTTCTCAAGTAGATGCATAAATACAGTAAACAAGTTGAAAAAAAGTTTTGTAAAGAAACTATCCCCCTGTGTGGGCGAGTGCCCGTGTTAGGGAGAAGAGCCGTGCTAGCGAGCTATTAATCGCAAATCACAATGGAACATACATGTTACATGCCTACGTATTATTCTTTTCAAATCTTAGTAGCTATTTTCTATAAATCAAAAAAATGTTACAATCCTGCATATTATTCTTCCTTCTAGATCTTAGTTGCCATACTTACTTATTATTTATTAATTGCTTATCTTAGTTGTTATACATGCTGGTTGTTAATGTAAAAGCCTTTCAACAATTTGTTAGTTTGTAGGGGATGCTCAAATAACTTCTGTTTTTTTTTTAAATTTAGCGGAAGCAAATTGTATTGTCTTATTCCCTTGTACCTATAGATACCCTGCGCCGCCGTCGTGCGGTATTGAGGAAGCGCCATGTGCCCCAAAAGTTGAAAACGGGTGCTGGTCAAATGCCGTGGGAAACTAAAAGAGCCTTCTTTTAGGATTTGTTTAATTGAGCTGATTTTAATTAAATTGGTTATGTTTAAGATATTCATTTGTTTGAATAAGGGCGCGGTATGAGCAAGATAGCTGCTATTAGAAATTATTCTAATGAGGGCTTTTTGAGTTAAAACTATCGAATTCAGTGTTGTGGCACAAGCGCTTCCCCAGGCCGGCAGAGCATAAAGAATAATTGACTGAGCAAGAGCAAAATACACCATCCTGAGAAGAGATCTTGACAGTACCGATCGTAATCTGGCAAAAACATAAATAAGCTTTCGCAAGTTTTTATTAACATTGTCATCAGCGATTGAACACAACAAGTCGCTTCGACATTATTCCCGATGTTCGTCGAGCCAAGGAGAAAAGCCTGGGCCTGCACATCTCCACCCAGCCAGCGCCCGAAGGTATATAAACAACCCACGACCGGCAAACGAGGTTCATTTGTGCAGTTTACTCCGACTAGACGCAAGGACCACCACGTCATCCTCCTTGACGAGTTGTTGGAGATTCCAACAAGAGACGGGACCAGGACTAGCCCCCTGTTCAAGAGCTCACCCTGCCAGTTTTGGACGAAGGTTGGAAACAAGGTACGTCTGTATCCACATCAGCATTCCCCTCGCGAATCGGTACGCGCATCCGCGGCAACCGCGCTTCGTTGCAGTAAAGACATTAAATTCGAAACAGTTTTAGTTAATGTTAAATGTTGATGACAGAGTTTTACGTATTTTAAAATAAACTAGTTGTAAGTATTCTGCTTGCATTAATTTGTTTTTTCCAACCTCAGGCTCCATAGGGCATTCATATTAAAATGTCACCAACGTAGAGTGTTAAATTACTCCGTGACATAGTGGTGGAGGCGCCAGTTCTTAATACCCCTCAAATTTTACCCCCAATTTCGAAAACTTAACTCATTACATTTCAAATCTTCAAAATTTCTGAAATTCCACACAATTATTACATTTTCAAACATAAACTCACACCCAGACCACCCCTATACCAAATACTACGCTTTGGCCGGCGCGTGCGTGTTCTAAACCGCATGAGTACCTTAGGACAAGTCAAAGTTGTGGCGTTGTGAAGGTAGAGGGATTGTCTGGAAGATATTTCTTGCAGGACAGCGGTAGTTTTCCTGAGTCATTACAGCGTGGACTATGCTACGTGACGAGTGACTCGATAAAGGGAAAACCACCGTGTTGAAAACGTCGTTCTACCACGTTTTCAGCCGACGCATTTATCATAAAATATCTTTAATCACAGATAGCTAGTGTGGAATCTCTATTTTCCCCAACAATATTAATATTGCATTAAATTAACTTCAAACCTCCCGTCCAAACCTCCAACGAGCGTGAGGTAGGAAAATTTAGCCTAAGTTGTTAGATTAAGCCATGCCACATTTCAGCAATGCTAGTTTAAGATATGTCGCATGCATCACGCAGAAAATCGAATAGAGAAGAATCACCTTTGCTCAGATTAATCCAAAAGTTGATCCTTCGTTACACAGACCCAAAAACTAAATTTGGTTCTCGTAAAACTGATACCACAAAAGGGTAGAAATAGCGGACAGACAACAGGCCAGAGATTATATAAGTGCATTTTGGAATAAACAGTGGACAAAAGACGATATTCTAAAACAATTAAAAACAACACTTTACATTGCTGTAAATGACATACAATACCTAGAGGCAAAAGACTTAGTTCGCCGATCAGGGAAAATTAAATTTTCAACAGAAGTTGAACCTTTCCAACAAGAGACGGGACCAGGACTAGCCCCCTGTTCAAGAGCTCACCCTGCCAGTTTTGGACGAAGGTTGGAAACAAGGTACGTCTGTATCCACATCAGCATTCCCCTCGCGAATCGGTACGCGCATCCGCGGCAACCGCGCTTCGTTGCAGTAAAGACATTAAATTCGAAACAGTTTTAGTTAATGTTAAATGTTGATGACAGAGTTTTACGTATTTTAAAATAAACTAGTTGTAAGTATTCTGCTTGCATTAATTTGTTTTTTCCAACCTCAGGCTCCATAGGGCATTCATATTAAAATGTCACCAACGTAGAGTGTTAAATTACTCCGTGACAAACATATGCCACTTGCTTTTGCCATTTCATGTTAGATTCAAAAAATACGCCCAAATACTTAATATCAGTGCTTTGGCCTATTGCCGGGCATGTTAAGCATAGGGACAAATCACAAACTGTCGTGTGAACCCGGATATCGGACATTGGCATTATTGTATCATGAGTCTTATAAAGATAGAATGGGAGGAAAACTGGTTTTTTTCAAATTCAGAGATAGTTTATTGGCAATAAGCCAAGAATTTACAACCTGAATACCTCTTTTAGCTCGGCCATGAGTAGTTTCCCACTTGTCACTGCTAAAAAAGAGCACAGTATCATCTGCGAACATCAAGGGCTCCCCTGGGAAATTCAGGTGCCCCAAATCATTAACATATATTACGAAAAAAACCGAACCCAGGACCGTACCCTGAGGAACTCCGAAGGATTCATTAGCAATACAAAAACTCAGGGTACCATTTAGCTTAACCATTTGTTTTCTGTGACCAAGATAAGTTTTTATCCAATTATACTCAGCACATTTTATGCCTAAGTATTGTAGTTCAATATGAATTTTTCGAGATATGAAATTTTCAAAAGTTCAAAATTCGTTTTGAACCCCTTCCCCTTGACCTAGGGTTATGCAAAGTTTCGAGGATCATTGTGGGGTTGGTCGGAACCCGTAACAAAAATTTCAAAATTTCAACGCTAACTGGGCAAAGTGCCGCGGACGGCGTAACCGTTGTGTCAAGAATTTGCAGAGTTTATACATTCGATTTTCTGAATCTACGTATCTTGAAACGTAAACCAACAACTTTTGAGGGGGGGGGGGGGGTTAAAACATTTTTTTCTTTGGGCCATTTCAATGGTTCATTATCGAAGATAATAAACCAAAATTTTTTCTTCGATAATGAACCATTGGAATCGCCCAAAGAAAAAATTTTTGACATTTTATGTCTTTACTTTGCTACATAAACTCGAAAATGAAACGCGGGAATGAAACGCGGGAATGTAACGCGGGACATGTAACGGAGTTTCTGATGATTTTCGCATACAACCGATTCGTTGCTACGGAACTTTTATCTTCGCCAGTTATCATCGTACAAAAATCGCTCACCACTCGTTGGATAGCTCTCGATTTACCTAACCATATTACGTTAACCACTGCGGGGTGCATGGCCGACAAGCTGCGGTATGAACGTGATTGTTTAAAAAATTGTTTACACACAGGTGATCATTCCCAATAATTTATATTGTCAACACGAATGCAAGCTTCGTATAAGTTTCTGATGGGAGGGGGCGCAAAGACATAAAATGTCCCTCGTGGTTGCGTACTTGTACGAAAGCTGTACCCACCGTTTGTGTTTTCCCCTTCCCATTTCATTTTCAAGATCATAGAGAATTTTCGAAGAAAAAAGAATTTCATAACAAACCACTCAAGAGCTTCTTTTCAACCCCATGTCAAAAATTCTGCAAATTCTTGACACAACGGTTCATTATCTTCTTTGTACAGATCACCCTTCTGATTAGATCATTAGGTCTATACGTCTAGATCCTAAATGTTAGATTAATTATTATTATGAATTATCACTAATTATTAATAATTATTAACAATTTTATCAAGTACCTAGTGAAAATTATTATAATTTATTGTTAGGTATTAATAATTTGTATTTATTATTAATAATAATAATTATTATTTATGATTAATTAATACTATATAATTCTGGGGTTTTGGTTTATTATCTTCGATAATGAACCATTGGAATCGCCCAAAGAAAAAATTTTTTTAACCCCCCCTCAAAATTTGTTGGTTTACGTTTCAAGATACGTAGATTCAGAAAATCGAATAAAAAAAAATCCGTCCGTCCGCCGTACGCCGTACGCCGTCCCCCGTACGCCGTCCGCCGTCCGCCGTCCGCCGTCCACGCCGTTTTGCCCAGTTAGCGTTGAGCTAAAATTACAAAATTTGGTTTCTGGGCTTGGACCAGCCCCACAATGATCCTCGAAACTTTTCATAACCCTAGGTCAAGGGGAAGGGATTCAAAACGAAATTTAAAATTTCGACGATGTCTTATCTCCAAATATTTAACTGAACCGTGTAAATTTTAGTTCACCTTCGAATGACCTGAAAAATTACGAATCTTTTAAGACCAATTGGATTTTTGTGCGACCAGCCGTTCGTTCACAGTGACCGCGCAAAGTTTTAGGAAAAACACTAAACTTTCGCGTCGAAAACGGCCGTTATGTGACCCAACCACCAGACGCCCAGAATAAAACTACCTTTTTACATCTTCCCGGTAAACTACAGTCTAGAAATTTTAACCGTGAGTCGGGGATAGACCACATTGCAATATTCACTCGGTTTCTCATCTGTAAAATTGTTTAAATAATACCTTTTTGTAATAATACAAATTAAATTTTGATGATGAGCTATGGACTTGAAATTTTAAAAATAGGTCAGAACTGGATCACAATGCAATATTCACTCGGTTTCTTGTCTGTAAAATTGTTTAAATAATACCTATTTGTTTAAACAAATTAAATGTTGACGATGAGCTAGATACTTAAAATTTTAAATATAGGTCAGAAATGGATGACATTTCAATATTCACTCGGTTTGTATGACATGGTATGAGTATGGTATGGTATATTATTGTATGTATGATTTGGTATAATACAGTATGGTATGATAGGAAAGAAATTCGTATGGTATGGTATGAGTACGGTGAGAATATGGTATGGTGCCGATTTGCAATACAGTCTGGTATAGACAGAAGGGTGATCTGCACAAGGAAGATAATAAACCGTTGTGTCAAGAATTTGCAGAGTTTTTAATACTACGTCGGTAATAAAGTTTCTATAAAAGAATTACCTACCAACAAACATTCGAAATTACCTTCATTTCCGTAGCACGAAACGCACCTCAGAACAACAAACTCGACAAACCCATATGATGTTCCAAAGAGCTTGTTAGTATGAAAATGGACCTGTATTTCAACAGTTTGATTCACGATCCTGTAGTGAGGCACAATCTTTGAGCCGTCATTGTGAACGAACGGCTGGTCGTACAAAGCTGCGGATGGTCTTAAAAAATTCTACGGAACAAACTCTATCTAAATATGAAATAAAAAACATACCGTTCTATATGAATTTTTCGAGATATGAAATTTTCAAATTTTCAAAATTCGTTTTGAACCCCTTCCCCTTGACCTAAGGTTATGAAAAGTTTCGAGGACCATTGTGGGGTTGGTCGAAACCCATAAAAAAAATTTCGTAATTTTAACCCAACGCTAACTGGGCAAAGTGGCGCGGACGGCGGACGGCGTACGGTGTACGGCGGACGGACGGATTTTTGGTTTATTTATTTATCTTCGATAATGAACCATTGGAATCGCCCAAAGAAAAAAAAATTTTAACCCCCCCTCAAAATTTGTTGGTTTACGTTTCAAGATACGTAGATTCAGAAAATCGAATAAAAAAAAATCCGTCCGTCCGCCGTACGCCGTCCGCCGTCCGCCGTCCGCCGTCCGAGGCACTTTGCCCAGTTAGCGTTGAGTTAAAATTACGAAATTTGGTTTCTGGGTTTGGACCAGCCCCACAATGATCCACGAAACTTTTCATAACCCTAGGTCAAGGGGAAGGGGTTCAAAACGAATTTTGAAATTTTGAAAATTCCATATCTCGAAAAATTCCCATCAAACGGTATGTTTTTTATTTCATATTTAGATAGAGTTTGTTCCGTAGAATTTTTTAAGACCATCCGCAGCTTTGTACGACCAGCCGTTCGTTCACAATGACGGCTCAAAGATTGTGCCTCACAACCCGATCGTGAATCAAACTGTTGAAATACAGGTCCATTTTCATACTAACAAGCTCTTTGGAACATCATATGGCTTAAGTGATGTCGAGTTTGTTGTTCTGAGGTGCGTTTCGTGCTACGGAAATGAAGGTAATTTCGAATGTTTGTTGGTAGGTACTTCTTTTATAGAAAAATTATTACCGACGTAGTATTAAAAACCCCAGAATTATATCGTATTAATTAATCATAATTAATCATAATTATTATTAATAGTAAATACGAATTATTAATACCTAACAATAAATTATAATAATTTTCACTAGGTACTTGATAAAATTGTTAATAATTAGTGATAATTGATAATAATAATTAATCTAACATTTAGGATCTAGACATTTAGACCTAGTGATCTAGACAGAAGGGTGATCTGTACAAAGAAGATAATGAACCGTTGTGTCAAGAATTTGCAGAGTTTTTTTTATTCGATTTTCTGAATCTACGTATCTTGAAACGTAAACCAACAAATTTTGAGGGGGGGTTAAAAATTTTTTTTCTTTGGGCGATTCCAATGGTTCATTATCGAAGATAATAAACCAAAACTCTGCAAATTCTTGACACAACGGTTCATTATCTTCTTTGGACAGATCACCCTTCTGTCTAGATCACTAGGTCTAAATGTCTAGATCCTAAATGTTAGATTAATTATTATTATCAATTTTATCAAGTAGGTACCTAGTGAAAATTATAATAATTTATTGTTAGGTATTAATAATTCGTATTTATTATTAATAATAATTATTATTAATTATGATTAATTAATACGATATAATTCTGGGGTTTTTAATACTACGTCGGTAATAATTTTTCTATAAAAGAAGTACCTACCAACAAACATTCGAAATTACCTTCATTCCGCAGCACGAAACGCTCAGATCAATAAACTCGACATCACTTAAGCCATATGATGTTCCAAAGAGCTTGTTAGTATGAAAATGGACCTGTATTTCAAAAGTTTGATTCATGATCGTGTTGTGAGGCACAATCTTTGAGCCGTCATTGTGAACGAACGGCTGGTCGTACAGAGCTGCGGATGGTCTTAAAAAATTCTACGGAACAAACTCTATCGAAATATGAAATAAAAAACATACCGTTCCATATGAATTTGTCGAGATATGGAATTTTCAAAATTTCAAAATTCGTTTTGAACCCCTTCCCCTTGATCTAGGGTTATGAAAAGTTTCGAGGACCATTGTGGGGCTGGTCCAAACCCAGAAACCAAATTTCGTAATTTTAGCTCAACGTTAACTGGGCAAAGTGGCGCGGACGGCGGACGGCGGATTTTTTTTTATTAGATTTTCTGAATCTACGTATCTTGAAACGTAAACCAACAAATTTTGAGGGGGGGTTAAAAAAATTTTTTCTTTGGGCGATTCCAATGGTTCATTATCGAAGATAATAAACCAAAATTGAGACTGCTACCCCGACTCGTTTTTAACAAAACATACCGTTTGATGAGAATTTTTCGAGATATGGAATTTTCGAAATTTCAAAATTCGTTTTGAACCCCTTCCCCTTGACCTAGGGTTATGAAAAGTTTCGAGGATCATTGTGGGGCTGGTCCAAACCCAGAAACCAAATTTCGTAATTTTAACTCAACGCTAACTGGGCAAAGTGGCGCGGACGGATTTTGGTTTATTATCTTCGATAATGAACCATTGGAATCGCCCAAAGAAAAAAAATTTAACCCCCCCCTCAAAATTTGTTGGTTTACGTTTCAAGATACGTAGATTCAGAAAATCGAATAAAAAAAACTCTGCAAATTCTTGACACAACGGTTTATTATCTTCCTTGTGCAGATCACCCTTCTGTCTAGATCACTAGGTCTAAATGTCAAGATCCTAAATGTTAGATTAATTATTATTATCAATTATCACTAATTATTAACAATTTATCAAGTACCTAGTGAAAATTATTATAATTTATTGTTAGGTATTAATAATTTGTATTTATTAGGTATTAATAATAATAATGATTAATTATGATTAATTAATACGATATGGGTAATTCTGGGGTTTTTAATACTACGTCGGTAATAATTTTTCTATAAAAGAAGTACCTACCAACAAACATTCGAAATTAACTTCATTTCCGTAGCACGAAACGCACCTCAGAACAATAAACTCGACATCACTTAAGCCATATGATGTTCCAAAGAGCTTGTTAGTATGAAAATGGACCTTAGGGATGCATATCGAATCGATAAATATCGATATTTTCAATATCGATATAGTTGAATGCTTTCGATATTGAATATTGATATATCGCCAAAAATATATCGATATATGCAAATATCGAATGATCTATCGAGCAGAGAGCGATTTTTTTCACTCCGTTCCATAATTTTGCTTTGAATTGGGCTCAGGTGTTAAATATCCCAGAAAAAAGGGTCGCACTAGTTCTTTTCCGGTAAAAACTTTGTATTGCAAGAGAGGAAACAATTTTTTGGTAAGTAACACGTTTATTTACGCTAAAACATGGCACATTGATACCAAGTCAAATAGGAACCAAATACCTTCGGTAAGTATCATGTCTCTAAGACCAGGACAAGGGTAAATCCGTCTAAAATCTTTATACTACTAAACCTAGTATTGATAATGTAGAGCCACTAAGATTCATAATATTCACTACAAATAATAGTTAAATTACAGAAAAAATAAAAATCACTTCCTTGTTTCAGGTTTTGCTACATATTCACTACAAATAATAGGTAAATTTCAATAAAAATAAACATCACTCAACCTGGTTACTTCTTGTAATTTGGTGGCTGTTCTTTAAATGGGACCACAAATTGGACGTATTTTTGGATGTACTGTAAATCTTGTTGCACCTCTTGCACTGTGCTTTGCAGTCTTTTCGGGGGCCAACTCTATCCCAATACTTCCAAACCTCGCTTTTGGCCGGAGCCATTGTGCGCTTGCGTATTTGAAATATATTTCGTCTCGCGCTACGCGAAATAAAACAAAAACGGGTGCCGCTGGCGGGGAGGGTGGGGCGACGAGGTGAGGTAGCTCGCCAGCGCCATCTGCCGGAGGGGGAACAAACCGACACCGCCAGCCTGCTTGCCAGCCAGCGCCGAGCGCCGCCGGCAGCAATCCCGCGTGAGAGCTCGCTTGGCGCAGACGAATTTCAAACATTTTCAACGATTTCTCCACAATTTTGAAGTATCGATATATCGCATAACGTATATCGATATTTCCAAGTATCGTGGATTGAAACTATCGATGTAAAAATATCGATATATTGCAAACAAAGTATCGATAGTCCGATATATCGATACAGTATCGTGCATCCCTAATGGACCTGTATTTGAACAGTTTGATTCACGATCGTGTTGTGAGCGAACGGCTGGTCGTACAAAGCTGCGGATGGTCTTAAAAAATTCTACGGAACAAACTCTATCTAAATATGAAATAAAAAACATACCGTTTGATGAGAATTTTTCGAGATATGGAATTTTCGAAATTTCAAAATTCGTTTTGAACCCCTTCCCCTTGACCTAGGGTTATGAAAAGTTTCGAGGATCATTGTGGGGCTGGTCCAAACCCAGAAACCAAATTTCGTAATTTTAACTCAACGCTAACTGGGCAAAGTGGCGCGGACGGATTTTGGTTTATTATCTTCGATAATGAACCATTGGAATCGCCCAAAGAAAAAAAATTTAACCCCCCCCTCAAAATTTGTTGGTTTACGTTTCAAGATACGTAGATTCAGAAAATCGAATAAATAAAACTCTGCAAATTCTTGACACAACGGTTCATTATCTTCTTTGTACAAATCACCCTTCTGTCTAGATCACTAGGTCTAAATGTCTAGATCCTAAATGTTATATTAATTATTAAGAGAGGTGAGGTAGCCTCTCAGGAATGTACCTGCCTTTCTACCCCCACTTGTGAGTAACGAGTGCGGAGCCTCGGAGATTAAACAGTGATCGTGCAAACCTCGTTGTTATACTTACCCTTCTCCCGAACCATTACAATTGGCGACGTGTAAAAAGTGGTTTTTTATCCAAAATCATCGTTTTACCCAGTGCTCGGTAGTAACTTTCGTTTTCTGCTGTTATCGAGTGCGTTTAATTGCGAGTGGAAAACTACGGTACGGTTTCAGAAAAACGGTGTCTAGTTTTTTCCGACGGTTTTTTTTACCGCATTGACACTTAACCTAATTCCGTTGTGTGGGACAACTTCCTCGTCGATTCGTCTCACTTCCTCGCAAGTTTTTATTTATTTTTGGGACAATTCTAATCGCTCAACGGATTATCCTAACGTGAGTGATAGCGTCAACCGCGAATTCTTTTTGTATTGTGCCTGGGAAACTTCGCACCAAATATGCCAGTTACACCGGCACCACCGGAACAACAGCGAATAATTGTTGTTCGACAAAATTTGGGCGACCTTCCACACTTCGACATCGGAGACAAATTTCAAACATACTCGGAACGTTTGGAACAATATATCGCGGCCAACGAAGTCCCTGAAAGCCGTTACGTGGCTCTCCTACTTACATCCATCAGCGCCCGTGTTTATGACGTCCTGCGGGAGTTAACTCATCCCGATAAACCAAGTACCAAGTCTTTTACGGATCTCTGCGAACTTCTCAAACAGCAGTACGTACCGGCGACTTCAGTCTGGCGAAGCCGCATCAGGTTTTCGGAGTTGAAACAACAAGATTCCGAGAAAATCGCGGATTGGTACGTCCGGGTTAAAAAACAGGCGATGGAGTGTGAGTTTGGTACTGACCTTAACGCTCATACGAAACTTCGATTTGTGGTCGGACTAAAAAAAGGTGCAGTGATTGACAGACTTTGTGAGGAAAAAGCAAACGTTACTCTTCAATCGTTATACGAAATCGCTTTATCCAAGGAAGCAGCTAATCAAGACAAGATGACCCTGGAAGCAGAATTACACAAACTGCAGAAGAAGTCAAGGAAGGACTTTGGGAAGAAAGAAGGCTCAAAAGACCCTTCATCATCTCCGAAATGTTACGCATGTAACAAAGGTTCTCATGATTTTCGTACTTGTAAGTACAAGAATTCCATTTGTAAAAAATGTAAACAAAAGGGGCATATTCTCCCAGCATGTAAAATTAGAGACACTAAATTCCTTAGCAACGATGAATATTCGTCTGATACTGATTCAGTTTCAAGTGGAACTAAAAAAATTATGAACCTCAGTTTACACTGTCTAAAATCAAATGTCACCGACGACCCATTTTTTCAGAAAATTTCAGTTGACAATGTTGATGTTAATTTTGAAATTGATACTGGAAGTACTCTTTCAGTTTTGCCCTTGGATTTTTTCGAAAGAAATTTCAGCAATTTTAAATTGAAACCAACTGATGTTAAACTTCGAACATACGATGGTAAAATTATTTCTCCGAAAGGTGAAGTTTATCTCACCGTTCAATATGGTAATATCAAGCAAAAATGTCCATTTTTAGTTGTCCTAGGTGGGCAACGCCCATTAATGGGAAGGGACTTGATACGCTCCCTACAAATTCAACTTGTAAATGAGGTGGTTACCCAACATTCTCTAAAATCGGACTCTCCCCAGGATATTACAGATAAAATTTTCACGGAATATGCCGATTTATTTGATGGTAAATTGGGGTTATACAAGCATGCTAAAATAAATTTATCCGTTGATTCAAATGCTTCCCCGAAATTTTTCAGGCCTCGTTCAATTCCATATGCATTCCGGAAGGGAGTAGACTCTGAACTTGATAGATTAGAGAATGAAGGGGTAATTACCAAGATTCATACATCAGAATGGGGAACACCGTTGGTTCCGGTTCTGAAGCCTGATAATACTATTCGTGTATGCGCAGACTATAAAGTAACAGTCAACCCATTTTTAAAAGACTTTGATCATTGCGTTCCTACTGTTGAGGATGTATTTACAAAATTAGAAGGTGGCCAGCAGTATAGTAAATTGGATTTTTCTTCTGCATACACCCAGATTTCGTGTGATTCTAAGACTGCTGAGCTACTAGCTTGGAGCACGCCAAAGGGAATTTATAAAGTGAATAGATTACCTTTCGGCGTGAAACCGGCTTGCAAGTTATTCCAATCAATTATTGATAAGACTTTACTGGGTTGCGAAGGTGTTGCTTGTTTGTTAGACGACATCGTCGTAACTGGGAAGTCTTTTAAGGAACACATACGTAATTTGATGGTAGTGCTCCAACGGTTAAGAGAAGCCGGATTTAAATTAAATAAATCAAAATGTAAATTTTTTCAAAAAGAAATCAAGTTTCTTGGTCACATTATCGACAATGTTGGGCTCCGAAAGGATCCCGAAAAAACTGCTGCAATTCTGGAAGCTCCTCGACCAAATTCTACGGATGAACTTAGAGCTTTCATAGGTACCGTGTCTTATCATGGAAGATTTTTGAAAAATATGTCTACAATGTTGTCACCGTTGTATCAACTATTAAAGAAAAACGTTAAATTCGAGTGGTCGTCTGAATGTGAAGTGTCTTTCCAACAGATCAAACAGGCGATCGCTTCTGACAAAACGCTGGTGCATTTCAATCCAAAATTACCCATAATTTTGGAATGTGATGCTGCCGGAAATGGTATTGCCGCGATTCTTCTTCACAGGATGCCCGATGGCGAGGAAAGGCCCGTATGTTTCGCGTCTCGTACTTTGAAAGAGGCCGAGAAAAATTATCCTACTGGTCAAAAAGAAGCTCTTTCAATTTACTTCGGATGCAATAAATATTATCAATTTTTGATGGGTCACAAGTTCGTAATAAGAACTGATCATAAACCGCTACTGGGTACATTTGGTGAGGAAAAACCGCTTCCGGTGATGGCTGCAGGCAGAGTACAGCGTTGGGCATTGTTTTTGTCAAATTTCGATTTTAAATTGCAATATATTAAAGGTTCGAAAAATTCCGCTGACGGGCTGTCACGCCTGCCTGTTGCCAATAAAGATGTTGAAAATGATGATTTCGATTATTTAAATTTTATTGAAGAATTTGTACCAGTGGATCATGCTAAAATTAAGCAAGAAACTCGAAAAGACCCAATATTGGGCAAATTATATTTGTACATTCGTAATGGTTGGCCAATTATTGTTGAAGACGAATTAAAAACATTTGAATCGAGAAAATCGGAATTTCACATTGAAGACGACGTAATAATGTGGGGTTACAGAATTGTTATTCCGCACAAATTACGTGAGTCTCTGTTAATCGAACTTCACTGTTCACACATGGGCGCCACAAAAATGAAAGCGCTTGCGCGCTCGTATTTTTGGTGGCCCGGTCTGGACAAAAACATAAATGATTTATCAAAAAGTTGCGAAATTTGTCAAACTTCTAGGCCCGATCCGCCCAAAACGGCAACCGCTGGGTGGCCCGAGGCCGTTGAACCAATGGAAAGAATCCATATGGATTATGCAGGTCCAGCGTTTAATAATAAAATGTTTTTAATTATGATAGATTCATGCAGTAAATGGCCTGAAGTGTTTGAAGTGGGTAGGGCTGATACCTCACACACTCTACAAAGATTCCGTGAGGTGATAGCGCGTTTCGGAATTCCGAAATGCGTTGTAACCGATAATGGTACTTGCTTTGCTTCTTCAGAATTTTCCAATTTTTGTAAATTTAATAATATTATACATCTAACGTCACCGCCTTTCCATCCATCAAGTAATGGGCTGGCAGAAAATTTTGTTAAAACATTTAAAAATTCATTGAAAAAAATAATTAAAACTTCTAATAATCAGTCATTTCACACTAATTTACTAAAATTCTTGTTTGCGTACAGACATACTCCACATTCCACTACTCATCGACTTCCTTCCGAAGTCATGTTTGGTAGAAAAATTCAAACCCGTTTTGATCAACTTTTGACCAAACGAAGTATCTCTTGGAATAAAAAACAATATAAATTAACAGATAAAATCTACAAAATTAATGAGTCTGTGTATATTCGCGACTATTCTCGCCCTAATAAGCGCGGATGGTTGCGTGCAAAGGTAGTGGAGGTGCTGGGATCATGCTTGTACCTCTGTGAGGCTCCCGATGGGCGAATTTTCAAGAGGCATCCCGATCAAATGATCAGATCAGGAGAATTTTTCACTGAGACCTTTGAAGACATGGGCCGTCAGGAATTTAAACCGGGCCCCATTCTACAATCCTCGCCTCCTCGTGAAAGTGCGCCGCAAAAGGAGCCCCGTTCAAGTATTCCACGTACTTCCACTGTTCAACCGTCTGTGGAGGAAATTTCTGAGCTTGTACAAAATGATTCTCCTAACCTAAGTGACGTAGGTGCTCATTTACCTGCTACCCCGATTGCCATTCGTAAGCCTGTCCGAAGTGTTAAACCTCCTTTAAAACTTTCGTACGAATGAATTAATTTCTTCTGTAAGATATCTGTAATTTCTTTCATCTTATTAACACCTGTTCAAATTTATTTAAGAGATGTACTTGATTATGTTTATTTTATTCTCTTCAATTTTTTTCCGGTTCAATTTCTTTAGTTTCTTATTTTTGTACAACATATTTATTTTTTTTTTCACACTCTTTGTAATGGAAAAATGTATTCATTTTTATTTTTTTGGGGGGAAAGTAGTGAGGTAGCCTCTCAGGAATGTACCTGCCTTTCTACCCCCACTTGTGAGTAACGAGTGCGGAGCCTCGGAGATTAAACAGTGATCGTGCAAACCTCGTTGTTATACTTACCCTTCTCCCGAACCATTACAAGAGGATTCTAAATAAATGAGTACTCACATTTGAAGACGAGAATCCGAACTATATTTCTTGATACACAAAACAGCACCAACAAATCGAGAGCACAAGTTATGGTTGAGACAATGAGAGAACGAGAGTTACAAGATAGTCGAAACAGTTTCAGAAAGGAAGTAAAAACTCTGCAAATTCTTGACACAACGGTTTATTATCTTCCTTGTGCAGATCACCCTTCTGTCTATACCAGACTGTATTGCAAATCGGCACCATACCATATTCTCACCGTACTCATACCATACCATACGAATTTCTTTCCTATCATACCATACTGTATTATACCAAATCATACATACAATAATATACCGTACCATACTCATACCATGTCATACAAACCGAGTGAAAAATGAAATGTCATCCATTTCAGACCTATATTTAAAATTTCAAGTATCTAGCTCATCATCAACATTTAATTTGTTTAAACAAATTGGTATTATTTAAACAATTTTACAGACAAGAAACCGAGTGAATATTGCATTGTGATCCAGTTCTGACCTATTTTTAAAATTTCAAGTCAATAGCTCATCATCAAAATTTAATTTGTATTATTACAAAAAGGTATTATTTAAACAATTTTACAGATGAGAAACCGAGTAAATATTGCAATGTGGTCTATCCCCGACTCACGGTTAAAATTTCTAGACTGTAGTTTACCGGGAAGATGAAAAAAGTAGGTAGTTTTATTCTGGGCGTCTGGGGGTTGGGTCACATACCTAACGGCCGTTTTCGACGCGAAAGTTTAGTGTTTTTCCTAAACCTTTGCGCGCTCACTGTGAACGAACAGCTGGTCGCACAAAAATCCAATTGGTCTTAAAAGATTCGTAATTTACCAGGTCATTCAAAAGTTAACTAAAAATTACACCGTTTCATGAGAATTTTTAGAGATATGACATTGTCGAAATTTCAAAGTTCGTTTTAAACCCCTTCCCCTTGACCTAGGATTATGAAAAGTTTCGAGGATCATTGTGGGGCTGGTCCAAACCCAGAAACCAAATTTCGTAATTTTAGCTCAACGCTAACTGGGCAAAGTGCCACGGACGGCGTACGGGTGACGGACGGATTTTTTTTTATTCGATTTTCTGAATCTACGTATCTTGAAACGTAAACCAACAAATTTTGAGGGGGGGTTAAAAAAATTTTTTCTTTGGGCGATTCCAATGGTTTATTATCGAAGATAATAAACCAAAAGGAAGTAAGTGAACGCAGAAACAGTTTACAGAGTAGCGGAGGGATACAACTGCCTCCTTGATCACCCAGTGATGCAACAAGCATCTAAAGATACAACAACTGGATAATGTAGGTACTATTACTGTGACGTCACATGAACTGATGTTTTTCTTGTCACTCCCTCCCATCAGGAATGTGAAGGAACACAAGATAGTTACAAATTATTTACAAAATTTATAACATGACATGACTAATTTGAGAGAAATTGCAAAGACTTGCACATTATGGATTCAGAACACAAATTCAAATTTGATTCCTTAATATTCAGTTGACGTTATGTTTAGTATAGCTATTTTTCGAATGATCAAGAGCTTTTGCAAAGAGGAATCATAGGTAGATTTACGACACGTCAAACTTCGCGAACTATTGTGTCGAGTCGAGTGTTCAAGTGTTGAATATCGAGTTTTGGCTGTTCTAGACTTCAGTTGCTTTTCGAGATTCCGAGGTTCATCAACAGCAACGTAGTCAAAACGAGATTCCACAGTTTACAGTGCCAATGTGAACTCAGCTGAGTCTATCTGTAATCAGAAATAAAGCGTTCACTTCTACACTGGCTGTGGGAGTACAACTTGATCACGGAAAAACTCAAATTTCTTCCGTGCTAACGGATTAGTGAAGAAATCTGCTACTTGAGATCCCGTCCCATTCCACTCAATTTTCACATTTCCATTTTTCAATTCTTCACGGATGTAATGGTACGCAAGCCGCACAAGGTGTCTCAGTGAAGAAGCGTCATCCATCTCAGCAAGTCTTATAGCACTTTTATTATCTTCAAAGATAATTGGCACAAGACACAGTTTCAACAATTTATCACTCATCATTCTAAAAGCTGCAAGATCTTTACATGCAACACTCATAGCTACATATTCTGATTCTGCTGATGAAAGCGCTACATAATTTTGGCGTTTCGTCTTCCATGCAACTAAGTCGCCGAATAACCGAATGACATAACCAGTAGTGGAATGACCCTCAGGGTCATGAATGCCTAACGAGGCATCAACATTGCACGTCATGCCCTTTTCTGAACCTGTATATTTCAGTCCAAGATCAGAGGTATTCTTTAAATACAACATGACTCTTTCAACCTCAGCCCAGTCATTCGAAGTAATGTTAGACTGACGTCGACTAAGTAAATTTGTCGCCACGGAGATATCAGGACGAGTACAATTCTGAAGGTACTTACAACAATATTCCAATTGCTTGACGAAAAGGAATTTCATTGACTGACATATCGAGGGTCCCACAGCAACACCACGGACTGTCATTTTTGGCCAAAATGAGTTGGTGGTACCATTGGAACCGCATTCTCGCGGCGGATCAGTTAAAAATATAAGTTGGGACGATTTCTCAATAGATAGCGCAGAATACCGAGAAATGTCAAACCAACGGACTGTATTCTTCCCCAGAACTTGAGGCAACACCACGGACTGTCTCAGTTTTCACATGTGTTCAGCGTGAAATCTGATGGTCGGCGCGTACTCCTGATTTCGGTAAGTGTTTGACAGTATAATAATAAAGAACTTATTTTTAATGTTTTCGGTTTCTTAATACTTCGATGGTGGCAGTGGGATGATTTACTTGTAATTTACAAGTTGTAAATATTTAATTTTTTAGATCGCATTTCTTGACGCCAAACGAAACAGTCCTACTCTTGATGACAGTCCGTTGAGTTGCTTCACCATTTCCTGTTCAGTAAGTTGTGTTGCGTCCCGAATCAAGCATTGAAATGAAGTTTTTTCAATAGTTTTTTCGCCTTTATTTCGTTACTTAACTGGTTATGAACATATCAGTCATTATCATTTTCAGTGAATAGGTTTTTGCAAGTGCCTTTTGTTTTTTTTTAGCTGAAGTTGGCATTCAACCACCTTGATAGGCACTATTTTAGCGATGATTTTTTTTCTTTCTTTTTCATAGACACCACATCTCAATGGAAGACAGTGAATACATTCCCTCAGATGAGGAAGGGACACCTGATGATGGAAGTTCAGATTGTGAAGGGCTTATGCATGTAGATGACCTCATGATTTCAATGGGTATGAAGAACCACGCAGTAGTCCTGCCAGCTAAATCTTCATCAACTGAGCCTTCCCACGTCACGAAATCCCTCCAGTCAGCTGAAGAAGCTCCAACAACTGAATTCACAGTTCTCCCTTCTGAACCAATTGCACTTCTAAGTAGTGAACCTCATTTTTTTCCCACTGCAATCGATGGCAGTGAGTTCCTACTTGAAGACACTGACGTGGTTGCCAGGGATGTGATCATCTGCAGCGAAACAGGAGATCAGAATGATTTTGCTGGTGTCCCAGTCATTGATATTACATCAAACGTAGAAGAGATCGTAGCAAACCCATTTTGCAGCTCTGATGATTCTTCTTGTGTTTTTAATTCCCCGTCTTTAGGCCTTTATGAGGATCCCATCACAGACCCGTTCTATGCCTTTGATCTCCCACATGACAAGTCTTTATCTCCTGATCTTGATCCCCCAATTAGCGACTTCAATCTAGTCAATGACCCAGTCAGTGCTCCAGATGCCCCAGCTTGTGAGATTCATGATGATATTGTTCTCAACAACTCCAACTTCAACGTCACACCAGATATGGAAGAGGACGAGCAGCAGAAGCCTTCGGGGAACAAGCAGTAGTTTCTAGTTCTAAGTAGTTTCTTTTTTCCTAGTTTTCTACTTTTTCTAGTTACTAACCAAGTTCTAGTTACCTTATAAAATAGGTCCTACTGTGATTTTCCTTATCTATGGAACAATTGTGTTTTGATGGAAGTGTTGTGATTTAAATTTTAAAAAGACTGTGATTAAAATGTTAAAAAGATTGAGATTTAAATTTTAAAAAGATTGTGATTTAATTTTTAAAATATTGTGATGCAATTAAAAAGATTGTGATTTAAATTGTTTGCGTATATCCTAATAACCCGTATGTTTCTCGTCCAGGGTCTACAGGACCAAAATGTGGAAATCGGAAAATATCCCTGAAAATGGATGATTATAATTAATTTAATAAATTATTGAAATTTTTGATGGTGAAAATCCAGAGCGAAAAGAAGGTGCAACACAACTTACCATCAAGCATTGACGAAACAACACCACTTACCGTCTTCATTTTCTTTGATAATTGCTTTTTTGGCCTCAGACTTGTTTTATACGATAAAAAACGCTATCAAGAACTTGGAGAACTAGTGGGACGAGAAATTGAAAAGATATTGTAGAGTGAATTCATTGAAAACCACTCTTTTGGCTCTCCTGAAAAGTTGGCGAAATGACAGTCCGTGGTGTTGCTGTGGGACCCACGATTTGGAACTTATATAATTGTTATTTTTACGGATAATTAATTCTTGTTTTTCAATTGCACGAAAGACTTACCAACTTTCGCTAATTAGGACTTTTCAACAACTTATTCGTCTGTTCACTATTCTTATAATCATCTCTGTTAAATCTAAGACGCTACCAACAAACCAGTATAATTCTGTAAACCGAAACTATTAATTTTCCAGACATGTTAAACTCGTATTTTTTCTGTTAATAAAAGCTGGATTTGATCCCTGACTATCAATCAACAACATACCCTTTCCCACCTTGGAGTTCTTATTGTTTTTCTGGTTCTCATAAAGGACCAGATTACACTATCAAGGAACCTTTTCACGCAGCCTCCCACTCCGTCCGGAGCTCCCTTACCGTGTCCCACCTCAATATAATTCCAGGTACCCACATCTACATCCAGTGAGGCTTTAAAGTTTGAGTTAGCAAGTAGAAAATAAATTTGTTGCGTTATTGATGAGAAGGACTGCCGGATAAGAAGTGAAGGGTTCCAGGAACTAGGTACTTGTTTGATGAAGGTGAAAATGGGTTGCGGGTGAGCCCACACTGCAGGAGGACCATGATCCAAACTATCAGAGATGATGCAAAATGACTGGGAGCTAACGTTGCTGCAAGGAGTTGTCTTGTAGTATATCTGCGAAGTGTGGAGGGTGAACTGCTTTCGGCTGCCGTCAAAGTGGAAGCCTTGGTTTTCGTTAGCGTATCTCTTATTAGCTGCCAGGACAGGGTCACTTTTTATTTTCTCTCTTCTTCTCTTCTCCTTCTTTCTTGCATTAACCTCTTTGTTAAAGAATAGGTCCTCGTATTCTAGTCAGTCTGTGACAGTTCAGGCTCCTCCAATTATAGTGTTCATCTCTCTACTACTCTATATGTTCATCTCTCAATAGTTGAGTTCATTCCGCTTCCACAAGTTAATAATACTTCCACAAGTCGGTTAAAATGTTCTTGTTTTAATTCCCCTATTAGATTAGAGCAGATGAACAATGAAGAACATCTCAAGTAACAACCACGTTTCTTCATCTTCAAAAGAGCTCCACTTTGAGAACGGAATGAGATATCGCAATTCTGGTTTCACCATCGTGTTCAGAGTAATGAAACCTTTAAAATGAGGTGGCACTTATCAGACTGTTTCATTTTGGGAATTTATGGGAAATCACCCTCACATCGACAGTTCATTGAGAACGAACAACACGCCGTACAACGCACCCGGTGGCCCTAAAAAATCCGAAACACTAGTTCAAACCGAAACACTGGTTCGTACATCACCAATCGCGTTGAAGTGGTTATATACTTCACGCCATAGACACTGCGCATGCCCGAAAATACCTTTCCGCCGGATTTCGATACCAAATACCCTCCAAGGGTTTGGCTGATTTACCCGGACGTCCTGGCCAAAACCCACCACGAGAGATCACTAGGTCACGGTTCGCCGGTTTTAAAAAGCCGCCGCCACTTTGATTGGGCCGCGCGAAAATTGAAACAATAGATTTGGATCGGGCCCTTGGTGGGTGGGGGTGCCAATTTTCGAGCTTTGAGCCAAAGCACCTCTTCCTCACGACAGTCATTCGTTCGGTTCTGTTCGGTACACATCACACTTTTTGATTTCTATCACTGTAAGTACAATTTCCTAAGGATTATTAATTAATAATTAATTCATCAAAAAATTCACGACTGTTTGCGGTTTGAAAACGCATCTCGTTTTCAAGAACTTTTAGACGGCAGATTTACGTATAATTTTATCTGCATCTATTTTTAATCGCAAATCATCCTGAAAACTCCTAGTAACTCTTCACCCCTATCTTTAGCATTGTCCACTCTCCTCCTTACTGAGTTCAAACTCCAATTTTCCATGTATAATAAATACGAATCAATACAAATATTTCAATCGTATAACTGATGATTCACCTGTTATTTATTTGGAAAACTTTACCGACTTCTAATTCTCCTTGACTATTATCTCATCATTTTAAAAATTCCCTATCTTAACTGAATGATCTGACCTACATGTCCAACGTCGAATTAATTGAAACTCGCCTAGATACTTCTGACTCTCGTATTCAAGTGCACATTTTATCTTTCAACTCACCATTATCCTATTGAAAAGCTACTCTAAGTAGTTGTTGTTTTAACATCCAGGTTACATTCGAATTTAGTTGATTAGTTTTTGGTTTATTATCTTCGATAATGAACCATTGGAATCGCCCAAAGAAAAAAATTTTTTAACCCCCCCTCAAAATTTGTTGGTTTACGTTTCAAGATACGTAGATTCAGAAAATCGAATAAAAAAACTCTGCAAATTCTTGACACAACGGTTCATTATCTTCTTTGTACAGATCACCCTTCTGTCTAGATCACTAGGCCTAAATGTCTAGATCCTAAATGTTAGATTAATTATTATTATCAATTTTATCAAGTACCTAGTGAAAATTATTATAATTTATTGTTAGGTATTAATAATTCGTATTTATTAATAATAATGATTATTAATAATTATGATTAATTAATACGATATAATTCTGGGGTTTTTAATACTACGTCGGTAATAATTTTTTTATAAAAGAAGTACCTACCAACAAACATTCGAAATTACCTTCATTTCCGTAAAACGCACCTCAGAACAATAAACTCGACATCACTTAAGCCATATGATGTTCCAAAGAGCTTGTTAGTATGAAAATGGACCTGTATTTCAACAGTTTGATTCACGATCGTGTTGTGAGGCACAATCTTTGAGCCGTCATTGTGAACGAACGGCTGGTCGTACAAAGCTGCGGATGGTCTTACAAAGCTGCGGATGGTCTTAAAAAATTCTACCGAACAAACTCTATCTAAATATGAAATAAAAACATACCGTTTGATGGGAATTTTTCGAAATATGGAATTTTCAAAATTTCAAAATTCGTTTTGAACCCCTTCCCCTTGACCTAGGGTTATGAAAAGTTTCGAGGATCATTGTGGGGCTGGTCCAAACCCAGAAACCAAATTTCGTAATTTTAACTCAACGCTAACTGGGCAAAGTGGCGCGGACGGCGGACGGCGTACGGCGGACGGCGTACGGCGGACGGCGTACGGCGGACGGACGGATTTTGGTTTATTATCTTCGATAATGAACCATTGGAATCGCCCAAAGAAAAAAAAATTTTAACCCCCCCTCAAAATTTGTTGGTTTACGTTTCAAGACACGTAGATTCAGAAAATCGAATAAAAAAAAACTCTGCAAATTCTTGACACAACGGTTCATTATCTTCTTTGTACAGATCACCCTTCTGTCTAGATCACTAGGTCTAAATGTCTAGATCCTAAATGTTAGATTAATTATTATTGTCAATTATCACTAATTATTAACAATTTTATCAAGTACCTAGTGAAAATTATTATAATTTATTGTTAGGTATTAATAATTCGTATTTATTATTAATAATTATTATTATTAATTATGATTAATTAATACGATATAATTCTGGGGTTTTTAATACTACGGCGGTAATAATTTTTCTATAAAAGAAGTACCCACCAACAAACATTCGAAATTACCTTCATTTCCGTAGCACGAAACGCACCTCAGAACAACAAACTCGACATCACTTAAGCCATATGATGTTCCAAAGAGCTTGTTAGTATGAAAATGGACCTGTATTTCAACAGTTTGTTCACGATCGTGTGGTGAGGCACAATCTTTGAGCCGTCATTGTGAACGAACGGCTGGTCGTACACAGCTGCAGATGGTCTTAAAAAATTCTACGGAACAAACTCTATCTAAATATGAAATAAAAAACATACCGTTCTATATGAATTTTTCGAGATATGAGATTTTCAAATTTTCGAAATTCGTTTTGAACCCCTTCCCCTTGACCTAGGGTTATGAAAAGTTTCGAGGACCATTGTGGGGTTGGTCGAAACCCATAAAAAAATTTCGTTATTTTAACTCAACGCTAACTGGGCAAAGTGGCGCGGACGGCGTACGGCGGACGGCGTACGGCGTACGGCGTACGGCGTACGGCGGACGGACGGATTTTTTTTTATTCGATTTTCTGAATCTACGTATCTTGAAACGTAAACCAACAAATTTTGAGGGGGGGTTAAAAAAAGTTTTTCTTTGGGCGATTCCAATGGTTCATTATCGAAGATAATAAACCAAAAATCCGTCCGTCCGCCGTACGCCGTACGCCGTCCGCGCCACTTTGCCCAGTTAGCGTTGAGTTAAAATTACGAAATTCAGTTTCTGGGTTTGGACCAGCCCCACAATGGTCCTCGAAACTTTTCATAACCCTAGGTCAAGGGGAAGGGGTTCAAAACGAAATTTAAAATTTCGACAATGTCATATCTCAAAATATTTAACTGAAACGTGTAATTTTTAGTTCACTTTTGAATTACCTAAAAAATCACGAATCTTTTAAGACCAATTGGATTTTTGTGCGACCAGCCGTTCGTTCACAGTGACCGCGCAAAGGTTTAGGAAAAACACTAAACTTTCGCGTCGAAAACGGCCGTTATGTGACCCAACCCCCAGACGCCCAGAATAAAACTACCTTTTTTCATCTTCTCGGTAAACTACAGTCTAGAAATTTTAACCGTGAGTCGGGGATAGACCACATTGCAATATTAAATATTGTAAATTTTACTCGGTTTCTCATCTGTAAAATTGTTTAAATAATACCTTTTTGTAATAATACAAATTAAATTTTGATGATGAGCTATTGACTTGAAATTTTACAAATAGGTCAGAACTGGATCACAATGCAATATTCACTCGGTTTCTTGTCTGAAAAATTGTTTAAATAATACCTATTTGTTTAAACAAATTAAATTTTGATGATGAGCTAGATACTTGAAATTTTAAATATAGGTCAGAAATGGATGACATTTCAACATCCACTCGGTTTGTATGACATGGTATGAGTATGGTATGGTATATTATTGTATGTATGATTTGGTATAGTACAGTATGGTATGATAGGAAAGAAATTCGTATGGTATGGTATGAGTACGGTGAGAATATGGTATGGTGCCGATTTGCAACACAGTCTGGTATAGACAGAAGGGTGATCTGCACAAGGAAGATAATAAACCAAAAAACTCTGCAAATTCTTGACACAACGGTTCATTATCTTCTTTGTACAGATCACCCTTCTGTCTAGATTACTAGGTCTAAATGTCTAGATCCTAAATGTTAGATTAATTATTATTATGAATTATCACTAATTATTAATAATTTCATCAAGTACCTAATGAAAATTATTATAATTTATAGTTAGGTATTAATCATTCGTATTTATTATTAATAATAATTATTATTAATTATGATTAATTAATACGATATAATTCTGGGGTTTTTAATACTACGTCGCGACGGTAATAATTTTTCTATAAAAGAAGTACCTACCAACAAACATTCGAAAATACCTTCATTTCCGTAGCACGAAACGCACCTCGGAACAACAAACTCGACATCACTTAAGCCATATGATGTTCCAAAGAGCTTGTTAGTATGAAAATGGACCTGTATTTCAACAGTTTGATTCACGATCGTGTTGTGAGGCACAATCTTTGAGCCGTCATTGTGAACGAACGGCTGGTCGTACAAAGCTGCGGATGGTCTTAAAAAATTCTACGGAACAAACTCTATCTAAATATGAAATAAAAGACATACCGTTCCATATGAATTTTCCGAGATATGAAATTTTCAAAATTTCAAAATTCGTTTTGAACCCCTTCCCCTTGACCTAGGGTTATGAAAAGTTTCGAGGACCATTGTGGGGTTGGTCGAAACCCATAAAAAAAAAATCGTAATTTTAACTCAACGCTAACTGGGCAAAGTGGCGCGGACGGCGTACGGCGGATTTTTTGAGGGGGGGTTAAAAAACTCTGCAAATTCTTGACACAACGGTTCATTATCTTCTTTGTACAGATCACCCTTCTGTCTAGATCACTAGGTCTAAATGTCTAGATTCTAAATGTTAGATTAATAATTAATCTAATATTTAGGATCTAGACATCATTATAATTATTGATAATAATTATTATTATTATCAATTATCACTAATTATTAACAATTTTATCAAGTACCTAGTGAAAATTATTATAATTTATTGTTAGGTATTAATAATTCGTATTTATTATTAATAATAATTATTATTAATTATGATTAATTAATACGATATAATTCGGGGGTTTTTAATACTACGTCGGTAATAATAATTATTAATTATTATTAGAAAAATTATTTTTCTATAAAAGAAGTACCTACCAACAAACATTCGGAATTACCTTCATTTCCGTAGCACGAAACGCACCTCAGAACAACAAACTCGACATCACTTAAGCCATATGATGTTCCAAAGAGCTTGTTAGTATGAAAATGGACCTGTATTTCAACAGTTTGATTCACGATCGTGTTGTGAGGCACAATCTTTGAGCCGTCATTGTGAACGAACGGCTGGTCGTACAAAGCTGCGGATGGTCTTAAAAAATTCTACGGAACAAACTCTATCTAAATATGAAATAAAAAACATACCGTTCTACATGAATTTTTCGAGTTTTGGAATTTTCAAAATTTCAAAATTCGTTTTGAACCCTTTCCCCTCGACCTAGGGTTATGAAAAGTTTCGAGGATCATTGTGGGGCTGGTCCAAACCCAGAAACCAAATTTCGTAATTTTAACTCAACGTTAACTGGGCAAAGTGGCGCGGACGGCGTACGGCGGACGGCGTACGACGGACGGACGGATTTTTTTGGTTTATTATCTTCGATAATGAACCATTGGAATCGCCCAAAGAAAAAAAAATTTTAACCCCCCCTCAAAATTTGTTGGTTTACGTTTCAAGACACGTAGATTCAGAAAATCGAATAATATTATAATAATAAATATTTAACTGAAACGTGTAACTTTTCATAACCCTAGGTCAAGGGGAAGGGGTTCAAAACGAAATTTAAAATTTCGACAATGTAATATCTCAAAATATTTAACTGAATCGTGAAATGTTTAGTTCACTTTTGAATGACCTGAAAAATTACCAATCTTTTAAGACCAATTGGATTTTTTTGCAACCAGCCGTTCGTTCACAGTGAGCGCGCAAAGGTTTAGGAAAAACACTAATCTTTCGCGTCGAAAACGGCCGTTATGTGACCCAACCCTCAGACGCCCAGAATAAAACTACCTTTTGTCATCTTCCCGGTAAACTATAGTCTAGAAATTTTAACCGTGAGTCGGGGATAGACCACATTGCAATATTTACTCGGTTTCTCATCTGTAAAATTGTTTAAATAATACCTTTTTGTAATAATACAAATTAAATTTTGATGATGACCTATTGACTTGAAATTTTAAAAATAGGTCAGAACTGGATCACAATGCAATATTCACTCGGTTTCTTGTCTGTAAAATTGTTTAAATAATACCTATTTGTTTAAACAAATTAAATTTTGATGATGAGCTAGATACTTGAAATTTTAAATATAGGTCAGAAATGGATGACATTTCAATATTCACTCGGTTTGTATGACATGGTATGAGTATGGTATGGTATATTATTGTATGTATGATTTGTGTGATAGTCCGCTATTCTCCGCTGGGAAAGGGGAAGGATAATGGATAAGCCAGAGCCGTACAATTACCTTAGGATTTATTTCCACCAATTTCAACGACTAATGGTACTTAATATCTACTTAATCTCTAATATCGAGGCCTTCCTCTAAGCTGGAATAAACTTATTAGCTACAACGAATTCTTCCTCCAAACTTAACTACACTTATGAACTACGGCGAGTCCTTTCCTCTAATACTTCTTAACGTAATCCACTACAAGTGCTTAACTTCGCTTAATCACTACAAGAGTCTTTTCTCTAATCCACTACAACTTAACTTACTCCACTACAAGGGTCTTTCTCTCTAGGGAGAGGTGCGACAAACGGAAGCAGCCCTTATGAATATTATCCAAATCTCTACTTACAGTAGATGGGTCCAAGTTCCTACCGTCCGGTTGCACTCCCGATTATTTCCGAATTCACCGATACCTTCTCGCGATTCGCCCGAGCGACCTTACCGCCTCCGAATCCAATTCAATGATCAAACGCCAAGCACTTCCGACCGTCCGCCTCCTAGTCCGTTCCGAATCCAAGTGAATGATCAAAACCGACAAGCACCTCCGACCGTCTGCCTCCTAGTACCTTCCGAATCCAAGTGAAAGATCAAAACCGACAAGCACCTCCGACCGTCTGCCTCCTTAGTACCTTCCGAATCCAAGTGGTCGAGTTTTCTTTGGCCAGCGTCCGCCGGGGGGTTTTTCCGCTGACACCTCTGGTCCTTATTTGGAACAATCGCACCAGAGGTGTCGTCACCCCCTGTCCTAGTTTTTCGGGCTCGGCCTCGGCTCCCCCGTCAGCACTTTTCGTGGGACTCAATTTTTTCTCGGAGTTTTTCCTCGGGGTCTCGTTTCCCGCCTCGTCTGGAACCGACTGTGGATGATGCTGCCATCTACCCGTCCCTCTGGTACTACGGTCGGGAATCGTAGAGTTTCGCCCAGGCCAGACCAAGTCCCTTGGCCTGCCACAATTTGGTATAATACAGTTTGGTATGATAGGAAAGAAGTTCGTATGGTATGGTATGAGTACGGTGAGAATATGGTATGGTGCCGATTTGCAATACAGTCTGGTATAGACAGATGGGTGATCTGCACAAGGAAGATAATAAACCGTTGTGTCAAGAATTTGCAGAGTTTTTTTTCTTCGGGCGATTCCAATGGTTCATTATCGAAGATAATAAACCAAAAATCCGTCCGTCCGCCGTACGCCGTCCGCGCCACTTTGCCCAGTTAGCGTTGAGTTAAAATTACGAAATTTGGTTTCTGGGTTTGGACCAGCCCCACAATGGTCCTCGAAAATTTTCATAACCCTAGGTCAAGGGGAAGTGGTTCAAAACGAAATTTAAAATTTCGACAATGGCATATCTCAAAATATTTAACTGAACCGTGTAATTTTTAGTTCACTTTTGAATGACCTGAAAAATAAAGAATCTTTTAAGACCAATTGGATTTTTGTGCGACCTGCCGTTCGTTCACAGTGAGCGCGCAAAGGTTTAAGGAAAAACACTAAACTTCGCGTCGAAAGCGGCCGTTATGTGGGTCAACCCCCAGACGCCCAGAATAAAACTACCTTTTTTCATCTTCCCGGTAAACTACAGTCTAGAAATTTTAACCGTGAGTTGGGGATAGACCACATTGCAATATTCACTCGGTTTCTCATCTGTAAAATTGTTTATTTAATACCTTTTTGTAATAATACAAATTAAATTTTGATGCTGAGCTATTGACTTGAAATTTTAAAAATAGGTCAGAACTGGATCACAATGCAATATTCACTCGGTTTCTTGTCTAGAAAAATTGTTTAAATAATACCTATTTGTTTAAACAAATTAAATTTTGATGATGAGCTAGATACTTGAAATTTTAAATATAGGTCAGAAATGGATGACATTTCAACATTCACTCGGTTTGTATGACATGGTATGAGTATGGTATGGTATATTATTGTATGTATGATTTAGTACAGTATGGTATGATAGAAAAGAAATTCGTATGGTATGGTATGATTACGGTGAGAATATGGTATGGTGCCGATTTGCAACACAGTCTGGTATAGACAGAAGGGTGATCTGCACAAGGAAGATAATAAACCGTTGTCAGAATTTGCAGAGTTTTTGGTTTATTATCTTCGATAATGAACCATTGGAAACGCCCAAAGAAAAATTTTTTTACCCCCCCCCCATCCTCAAAATTTGTTGGTTTACGTTTCAAGATACGTAGATTCAGAAAATCGATTTCTTTCCTATCATACCATACTGTACTATACTAAATCATACATACAATAATATACCATACCATGTCATACTCATGAATTACGAATTCTCATGGGTTACTTCTTCAGCAAAATACCACTAACATGCAGTAGATTCTAACGTCGGTTGTTATATTGTCCAAACTTCTAAAGCTCCTGCCATTATTTGTCTACCATTACGATTATAAAATTTGTAATCATTTAATGATTTCAGGTCAAACCACTGAGAATAAAACACATTTAGATATAATTATGCCTCTAGTTGAAGCTTAGAAGTGTGAAAGGGTTGGAGATTTGCCAAATTCTTGACTCTTGATACCTGTCACCATTTTACCTGGGGTCACCTTCAGACTGTTTAAACTCCTTTGATGTTCGATCGCGCAATCGATTTTTCTTGGCATGCGAACGTCCTGTTATCAGCGATACTCAGGTGAAGAAAAAATAAGACTAGGGGCCTGGGAGCGGCTCCCTGCAGGAAACTCGTAGGAGTTGTACAAATCAGACATCTCCGAGTAAATGAAAATTTAGGAAAATTATTTTCTGGAGCCCTATGTTTCCGGGCCCTCCTCGCCGGGAAAATTTGAATAATTAGGTGCAAAGTGGTGATTTTTATGTGAATTTGCTCTAATTTGGTGTTTTGAAGTTACAATAGGTAATACTATTCTGTCTGCAGAAGGTTGATCTCTATGAAAGAAACACAAAGATGTCATCTTTGGTGCCTCCTGAAATGTAGGGCAAACTGAATTAGGCGCCGTTAGAATTGTCTACGGAACCGGGTGAAACACGTGTGGACGGGCTCGAGGTTCACCCCTTCCGTTCTTCCGAACACGTATACAGCGGTTCCACTGACGGCCTGCTTCGATACTTTGAATAATATTGAAGGCTTGTGTATGAATCACCGGTGGCCAGAAATCGCATGGTCCATGCGAGCCTTTCTTGCGCCTGAATAGCTTACGAATCGGAACATACCATATTCTCACCGTACTCATACCATACTGTGAACGAACGGCTGGTCGCACAGAAATCCAATTGGTCTTAAAAGATTCGTAATTTTTCAGGTCATTCAAAATTTACACGGTTCAGTTAAATATTTGGAGATAAGACATCGTCGAAATTTTAAATTTCGTTTTGAACCCCTTCCCCTTGACCTAGGGTTATGAAAAGTTTCGAGGATCATTGTGGGGCTGGTCCAAACCCAGAAACCAAATTTCGTAATTTTAGCTCAACGCTAACTGGGCAAAGTGGCGCGGACGGCGTACGGACGGACGGATTTTGGTTTTTCGTTTATTATCTTCGATAATGAACCATTGGAATCGCCCAAAGAAAAAAAAATTTTAACCCCCCCTCAAAATTTGTTGGTTTACGTTTCAAGATACGTAGATTCAGAAAATCGAATAAAAAAAATCCGTCCGTCCGCCGTCCGCGGCACTTTGCCCAGTTAGCGTTGAGTTAAAATTACGAAATTTGGTTTCTGGGTTTGGACCAGCCCCACAATGATCCACGAAACTTTTCATAACCCTAGGTCAAGGGGAAGGGGTACAAAACGAATTTTGAAATGTTGAAAATTCCATATCTCGAAAAATTCATATTGAACGGTATGTTTTGGTTAAGGGGAAGGGGAAG